>JAUPFN010000009.1:38699104-39955610 GCA_036924255.1 Apodemia mormo | reverse complement strand
CGTAGCGAGCTTCCAATGCCTCCATCAAATCAGTGAACTGATACTCTTTAGGCATTGCATCCAACACAGAGAGCGCCTGTCCCCGTAACGCCGTGCTCAGAGCTGTTAGGCAATGTTCATCTGTCCAAGCACTGGCCTTCGCTGCTATTTCAAACTGAGTGCGGTACGCACTCCATGACGTAAGACCGTCATAAGTGGGTACCTTTACCCGAAGACCCACTTGGTGAGAGCAGCTTGTAATGGCAGCACCCGACTTAACTCCCGTGATCTTCATTTTCATGACCTCCCTCTCCAGTTGGTCCACGTTTTCACTTATTTTGTCGCAGCTGGCCTCTAAGTGATCAACCCTTTTCTCAACACCCTTTATGTCACGCTTGACGAGGCCCACATCGCTTTTAAGCTGGTCTTGCTGTGCCAAGATAACAGTCAATTTATCATCAAAACCAGATAAATGTTCCTTGATCTGTTCCCGTAGCCTTTCTTGTTGTTGTTCCTGTACCTGCTGTTGTTGCTGAAGTTGTTCCCGTAGCTTTTCTTGTTGTTGTTCCTGTAACTTTAGTTGTTGTTGTTCCTGAAGGTGTTGATGCTGCTGCAGTTGTTGAATAGCTGCCAGGATGACAGAAAGATCGGTAGGGGCTGTGCTTGATGACAATGACGTGCTGGCAACACTAGCGGGTTCCTCACCTGCACGCGTCTCGGTGTCCTCTGACGCCCTCTGTGTCTCAGCTTGAGACCTGGTGGTAACACCTTCCTTCGGAATAAGTGGCATTTTTTAACACAATTTCACTTCCGACACCAGTTGTTACGTACTCGGGTTCGCAATTGTAGGAAAACACCACTTATATTAAATCCGTGTATTCACACAATACAACACAACGTAATACTAAAATACCCTTTACACAATATTCACTTGCTGTACTATCACTGAACTTAGAACACTACACAATAAAACACTTCTCACTTCGTACTGTTCACTTGATGTATCGCTCTCGATCGCTTGATAAAAACTGACTTGTGTTTGTCAACATCTCTGTATTTATAGGCAGGGGAAAGCCCTAGCTGGATCCAGAAAAATCTAAACGTATCGGGAAACAATGAATCACTTCTTATCGTAAACATGTTATGAGTCATAAATCCTAGTACACGCTACTTTCAACCTTATGCCATATCCCACAAAGTCTATTATGGCATAGCCCCGGTCAACTATTTGTTTGTCAATAGGAGTAGCTATCTTTCTTTTATTTCTAGAATATTAGCGCGCGCGCGCTCCAATTCCACACGCTTCTAGATTATTGGTAACAATATGTATTCACATATTAATCCAGGCCCTAGACTCATATCTTTTGATCGCGTTTTTTGTGATCTATTTAACTAAAAATTTACAGTTTTTGGATTTTTTTTCATTTGTATGTGCTGTAACACATTGCTTTTTGCCAAAGGAGATCCGCCAAATCTCATACAAACTTACCCCAGGCCCGGCGCCAAAGAATAAAAGTAGAGAAACTATTATAAAGATTCCCTATGGTTAAATTCAAATGCTAACATATTTTTTTAGACCGGAGAATTTTCTAAGGTCCCGGGTCTCCTTTGAAGAATAGGCCAACTGCCGTTCTGCCAGGCAGGTCGTAAAAGGCAACCGATTGGCTACACGACTCACTAACATCGTGGTTACTAGGTGGTAGAGTTCTGCATTGTATCGCCCGGGTCTGGTACCACCGCCTTGCCTATTCCTGCCGCAATATTGTCAGTATTGGTCAGTGTCCTGTTCCGGTTTGGAGGCTAAGGTAGTCGGTAAACTTATGCATGTGGCATAAGACCTCGCCACAAGATAGCAACGCACCATTAACATATTTAGTGTCTATAGGCGATGGTTGACTCTTTCCATCAAGAGACCCTCTGCTTGTTTGCTATCGTATGATATATATATATATATATATATATATATATATATATATATATATATATATATATATATATATATATATATACAGTGTGGCGGTGACCATACACCAATTAATTAAACTTAGTATATGTAATAATGTTCTCAGCCTGAATACAAAAAATCAGATAAATACATCCACTGGTTTAGTCACAGGACATTAGTTTTCATTTCTAATTTTGCGAACATGATGTAGATTATCAGCTGTACGCATAGAAATATATAGAGGTCAATGGCTGTACGTGACCCGTTCACCCTATATGGTTTGAAAGAACTCTTATAAGTAAGTTGCCAACTCGCAATACTAGCAGAAAATCCTTGCATTCATTGGTTATTTTAATTTTTTATCCTTTACAACTGACCAATAACAACCCAATCTTGTCGTTAGGAGAATTTGAAAAGAAAGCGAAAAGTCGCTTTATCTTGAGTGCACACACAGTGTGTACTGATACAAAAAAGCGCATTTTGCGCCTTCTTGATGAAAGCCGTTGATTACACGTGTCACGTACCTACGATACGTAGGTCACGGTCATTATTGTTTAGTACGATCAAAGATTTTGCCGTGGTAATTGATATTACGTTATTACTTGTAATGTACTGAGTTTTTATTTTTTTCTTTTATTATTCTAGACTTATAAATTATGCGAAAGTAGACGCTTCATTTTAATTTTTATTGTGGTAAAATACGAGTTAAATTGTGCGAAAGTAGACGCTTAATTTTTATTGTGATGGCCGGCCATGGCCATGATGTTTGTGCTAATTAGTGCTATTTTGTGATAAGACACGTTAGGTAACTATTATTATTAGTGTGAAGTGAACAACATTTTTGTTTTTTCTTCTTTACTTTTAGCCAATATGTGGCACGAATCCTAGATTGATACGGTCTTTATTCTTACAATATACGCAAAAATAATTCTATAGCTACGTAATTACTTATTGTACAAAATGATTGTGATTAATAATAATAATTTATCAAAATAATTATTGAGGATGAGTGTGGTTTAAAAAGGCGCCTAAATATTATGTCACACGTAAAAATAATAATAATAACATGAGGCGCCAGCCGCCAAGCCGCGCGTGCGGCGTTGCCGTCCTGGTGATAGGTAAGTCAAAGGATGTTTTATCTTTATTATATTTTCGTGTCATTAATTTTGTTCGAAATTTTTGTTTTTTTAATTTCGATATCAGGACTGATTTGATAGACTAAAAATACTAGTACTAACTAGTACTACCTTAATTCTCACTTATTGTTGTATGGTCACCGCCACACTGTATATATATATTTTAATACTCGTATTTCAAATTTTAATGTTCTTGCTAAAGTGCTATACATAAATGTTTGATAAATCTTAAATATGAATCAAGAATTCTAAAGTAGATTTGGTAATGAAATTTATAACGTTTACATGATTACGACGGTGAAAGTATAAACATTTTTGATAAGCCTCTGTTTACATTATATTTTTAATGTAAACTGTTTTCTAATTGGCGTGGCGCCATTTTTCGAGGTGAATGATATTTAGTTCCTTTTGGAATTATGTGAGTGTAATTGTTTAAAGTTTAATCAAGCTAGTCAGTATATACACATAGGTAAGTACTGTCGACTATACCGATTTGTTGTTGTCAAACTGTATGACTATGATTGCATGAAATATACGAAAGGGAGTATCTCACGATGAAGGGACTGTAGGAACGAAATTTCTTTCACTATACATTATGTTTTTATACCTATCACAGAAATGGTAATAATAAAATT
The DNA here is from genome assembly GCA_036924255.1 of Apodemia mormo. NCBI lineage: Eukaryota > Metazoa > Arthropoda > Insecta > Lepidoptera > Riodinidae > Apodemia > Apodemia mormo. The sequence goes on along the minus strand of JAUPFN010000009.1, from coordinate 39,951,915 downwards.
GTAATATGACAGGCATGATATGTTAAATACATCACTTACGCTTTCTTTTGTCTCTCGCTCTCTCTTTCTAATACACAACCGTTCTACTCTAATGGTTTGCTGTACAAAAATATAGGAAAAGTGGAAACTATCAGTTATTTTGGTTTATAGTGTTGACAGAATTTTTTTTCCGTGTAGCTCCCATCCGCCAAACGCGTGATTAGGAACTTATTCCAATAGCAAAATAACTTGTAATGCTCGCTAATAAGGGAAATAACTTTTGTATCACTTTATGACCTAAACCCGCACTTTAGTCACGGTTTTCCGTGACTTAAATAGTCTTTTTTACACTGAAGAGCGTAGCTAAAGTGCGGTTTTATGTCATACGAGCTATAAAATAATAATCACACTTATCGTAAAGGCTCTGATCGCAGGGCAAGTGAAACCGCGGTTTTATTATATGTCGATTAAGCTCGCGCGTAAAACGTAGAACTCGAAGTAAAACCGTTGTTCTTCAAAACCGCGGTATAGACTCGTACGTCGATCAGTGCCTTAATATACTATTTTCTACGAGTGTAAGAAAGAAGCAGGAGATTAATGCTGTGTTAATTAAACGCGTAACTCGCGTATTGCGGGTTCAGTGCAGTTACAATTTACAAGCTAACAGGGAACCGTTAATGATATGTGACAAACTACGCTAATTGCGACTTAAGTATCAAACTTTAGCGGTTTTAGAAATGTACCGACCTGTGTGTAAGTGTGTAAGCAAGTCGGTCGGTCGGTCGTGTGACCCAGATGAAACTTGAGTTAGATATCAGACAGGCATTTGTGTAATAAGCATAGATAGTCGTACCTATTTCTGGATCTGGGTGTTTATTGTAAATACGTTCATATTTTATGTATGCATTTCTATGTATTAACATTGTTTTCTAGGTTGTATATTTCTAACCGATAATTGATTTATTTTAAATTAGATCTGTTCCTATAACTTGTGTAATGATGTTAATTTGTTAATTTTTATTGATGTTTTATGCAATAAAAAAGTATTATTATTAATACATGAGCGTCTACTAGCACTTACTTATAATAAGCAAACGAAGTTAAATTTCACACTAGAATATGAACAAAATTTAGCTCATGGAACAACTAAAAGCGTCCACATAAAACGCCTAGTTAAATTAAATTAACACTCCTTATCTTATAATTTGGACCACATGTCGTGTGCGTTGATGTCTAAAAATAGGTCACCTTGCAGCAGCCACTTGCTCTTGAACTAAATGCTACCTGCAAATGACTTTTTAATGCACTACGAGTGCAAATTGTTGGTTTATTATTTAAGAGGCGTTTAATTAGTAATGTTTACCTTACCTTACCTTACCTTTTTATAGCATATGCAAACAAACGGGTGGTTCTCCGTGATGGCATGCGACCGTCGCGTCGGCTATAAACGTAAAAAATAATAATACCTCGCGATTTGCATTATCCGTGTGGTCCAGTTTCACAGCCAGGTAGCCATCTTCACCTTCTATCTTACCCTGTAAGTCAAAATACGACAGATACAGTCTAGACAGTCAGGAATGTATAGATAATGATAAATTGCATATATACTTCATTATAATTAGCATTTTGTGTCAACCATCTACTTCATCTACCTGATGATAAAGATCGTGTGTATTATATTATTTCATTAGGTAGCAGTCAAGCAGATCGCTCTCCTAATGGAAAGTGAATACTTCGCCTGTGGACAACAAAGGTGTTAATGGTGTGTAGGTATCCGTGTAGCGCGATGCCAATGCCACATGAATGAGTCTACCGGTTACCTTACCCGCCAAACCGGAACATGACAATGACAAGCATTGACACTATATTGCGGCAGGATTAGGTATGGCGGTGGTATCATTGTAACGGTTACGATTATCCGTTACATTCCGATTTCCGGTTACGATTATCAATCCCAATGGGACAACACTAGTAGTGATGCGCCGGCGCGGCGTCGGAATTGCTTCCTCCCCCGCTGATGGGTATATAAGCAAACTGCGCCGTCCACATGCCCTTTTTCTCACTCTCAAACTGGGGACCTTCGGCGCGCTCGTTGGTTGACTGGTTTGTTCGAGGCTGATGGCGTTCTTCCATCTTTCTACTCCGCATGGCGGATGTGACTTCGGCTTTCATCATTGTGCTGCAATCAGACACGCCGACGCCGAATTGGTGGTTCTCTTAGAACCACCAATTCCACGAGCCCCAGCTAAGTTCCTCATCGCGCCGTTGGCACTTTATTCCCCTCACTCATTTTTCTAATTAGAAGACTCCGAGATCTTTTTCACAAGCAAAAAAATATTATTAACTCGGGACTAATTTATTTTATGCAGAACCGGAATTGTACAATTACGCTTTTACAAAGTAACATCTTTTTTATTTTCTAAAATCCCTCGGGACCCGCGACACCATATATCCGAGTGAGACGTTGCGGAATTCCACCATCTAATTGTCGAGTTGGTAGTGACTTGGATAGCCAATCGTTCCGGAAACGCCGTCTTTGCAGTCGTCACATAACAACATTCGATAACTCTAGCAGTTATTAAACACGAGTCGTGTACATTAATTTGCAAAATATTTTAGTTTACGCTTGTAAATGCTTGCCTGTATCCTAAATACAAGCCCAGCCTCAAATGTAGTAAATAAGGCAGGTGAAAAGAGATATACCTATTGCTTAAAGATATCAATGATGTAAATGAAGCTTTGGTGCGGTGGGACTTATTTATCCATAAGTTTACCGGCTACCTTAGCCTCTCAAACCGCTAAACCACACCGATAAGCACCAACGTTATTGCTGCGCGAATAGGGAAGGAGTTGGTACCAAACCTGGGCGAGCCGTTGCAGAACTTTACCACCCAGTAAAAAGATTATTGTATTATGTATTAGTACTTTTAGCACATGCTGAGCTTTTTTTATACATGAAAAAAGACAAGCTCGCTGAGTCTTCCGCCGTATCTTCTCAGTGTGTGGCGTTTCCGATCCGGTAGTACTTTAAAATAAATAGTTGACGCGTCATAATATCTTTTCTAATCATTAATTCATAACAATAACTTTCATCTTCTATTTCAGTTTTTTCCTGTTGAACTCTGATATAACATAGCCCATGTTAGACCGCGGGTCTTCCACTGCCTCCATGTCTAATTTCATCAAAATCAATCCAGTGGCTTAGCTATGAAAGCGTAACAGACAGACTTTCGCATTTATAACATAATGTTATGTACATGGTAGATATAGTAGTTACTCGCGAGTTTGTTCGCGTGACCAAAAATCATTACATCCATTTGCTTTGCAAAGCCTTAGCCGACATTCAATTGAACGAGCGAATGAGTAAGCTCTTTCCTTGAGTTACCTGTTGTTTGTTTTATTTGAGTTATAAGCATTTAAATTCCGTAGGTGAGGGCTAGTATTTCATTAAGCCAAGCCAACATTCCTTACAAATTCCAAAAGCCAGTGTATGCATCGCGTTATTATATTTTGTTTCAGCAACTAATGAGTACATATTTCAAAGCCCACGCCGCTGTCGCCCCGCTATCTCCCTTTAAGAGCCTATTATACTACACGATTTCTCGGTCCCTGCTTCTCGACAACCCTGTCTCCAAGTTAGAATACCGCTTATTACACTACGCTATAAATTGTTCCATGTGTTTTTATTAAACAATAGCTGAGCCCGCAACATCGTCCGCGTAGAAAAATTTCGAAAAAAGTAGCCTAAGTTACTGTGATATCCCCGTCAGAAACGGTCCACCCGATCCAGAGATTAGCCGGAACAAACAGACAGACAGACAGACAAAAATTGTAAAAAATGTTACTTTGGTATATGTACATATGTACTTACTGAATGCATAAGTACATATGTACTTATGCATTCAGTAAAAAGCATATATTATATAACCATATGCATTTAGTAAAATTTTAATATTACAAACAGACACTCCAATTGTATTTATTTGTATGGATAATCACATCGACTAAGTACTCAATTATCAGATAGGTAATATTAACTGCTACTGATGAAATCAAAGCCGTTACTAAAATTAACCTATTATTTTTTAGATAGCAGATGGTAGGCACCAACACGAACAAAAAAATAGCTGAGCGAGTAAAGTACTACTTGTTTCTTACTATATTATCCAATGCTCAGGGCGACAAGCAGCTTGAGAAATCAAGACCATTGGCCTATTTAAGGTCCGTAAATCCCTATTTTTAGTACACCACCTGGTTCCTGTAAACAGGGCCTAAGATATCGTGTAATGTAATAAGCTTTTGAGCTTATTATGTTCTGGTTAGTCGCATGTATGAGAAAAGTTGGATTAAAATAATTTTCAAAATGTTGTTTATTATATCATAAGTAAGCAGATGGTTGGTTTTCCTGACGCAAACAGATAAAAACTAAACTTAGGTTTTTGACAAAAACCTTGAAAAACCTTAATAACACTTTAACCTGACTCGGGATCGAACTCGGGACCTCATGATCTGAGCTAAGTATGCTAAGCCATAGACCACGAGGTTTTCATATATGTTTTTTTTTATATCATAAGATAGCAAACAAGCAGGTGGGTCTCCTGATGGAAAGAGTCAACCATCGCCTATAGACACCAAAGATGTTAATGGTGCGTTGCTATCTTGTGGCGAGGTCTAATGCCACATGCATAAGTTTACCGGTTACCTTACCCTCCAAACCGGAACACGACAGTGACCAGCACTGACGCTATTGCGGCAGGAATAGGTAAGGCGGTGGTACCAGACCCGGTCGAGCCGAAGCAGAACTCTACCACCTAGTAGTCACGATGGTAGTGACTCGCATAGCCACTCAGTCGCCTTTTACTATCATACACAAAAAAAAAAAACTTGAAAATATGACAATAAAACGCTCATTTCCAAAAAAATACTACTTAAACATATTAGGACTGACGATCCGCCTCGGTTTCGCACCGATATGTAGTACGATTACCTGTAGCTAAATGACACAAAATCACAAAAAAATATATTCATGTGATCACATGAATATATTTTTTAGTGAAAGGGTCTATATTTTTTTTATTTCATCAAAATTATTTTAGCCATTTTGCAATCGACAACAAACACATACACTCATTGATTTTATATATAAGATTTTTTGACCGCTATTTAAAGATAAAAATTTACTAGAGGTTTTAGATCAATTCGTGTTATTTGTCCAGCGAAATATTTATATTTTCTTTAAAATATTGCTTAACTAATTTTATGTGGTATTATTTTTACTCAAGTTTTCTCATACACCCTACCAACCAAAAAGTAATAAACTAAGTTATCCGAGATAACGGTGCGACGTGGCTTGAGTTTGAAATATGTATCTATAAGTTTCTGAAACAAATAATAACGCGATGTACACCCGGGCTTTTGGAATCCGTTAGGAATGTAGGCTTAGCTTAATCAAATACGAGCTCTTGCTTATGGTTTTACGAGCATTGCAAATAAACTGACTTTGCTAGGTAAAAATGCAAGATAGTTAAAATAATAAACATTATTTTTTCTTGTACATTTCCGGACGGATGTACGGACTTATAAAGAATTCATTTTTGTAGGATAGAATGACTAGATGGGTCTCCTGATGGTATGAGATAGCCATCGTTTATAGCCACCAGAGATGTTATTAGAACATCGCAAATATAAACTGGCTTTGCTGGGAAACTTTATTTAAAATTACTTGTATTATTACGCAGCAAAGCCTAATAGAGATAAATATCGCCTATAGCCACCAAAGTTGTTAATGGTACGTTACGACCATGTGGTGGAGTTGGAATGCCATCTATGCATAAGTTCACCAGCTACCTTACCCTCCAAACCGGAACAAACAACGACAGGCATTGGTGCTATTGCAACAAAAACAGATATTTAATCGTTGGGACGATGCAGAACTCTATCATCCAAGAAGTAGTACGATGGTGAATCGACGTTTCGGGCCTTAAAGGGTAAAGGTTAAAGAATAAACTAAATGAATTCTGAGTGCTAAGTGTGAGTTTTTCTTTTCGCATTCGATCGTGAGCGCGTTTCGAGTTTACTAGGAATTTTGTATGTGATTTGTACAGCGCCACCTAGTAGTAAACTGGTTTCTCACGTTTACCACTAGGTGGCGCTGTACAAATCACATAAAAATTCCTAGTAAACTCCAAACGCGCTCACGATCGAATGCGAAAAGAAAAACTCACACTTAGCACTCTGCAAGACATTTCGTGAAAAGCGAATGATTGACTAACCGTGTCACTATAATCGTGACTAATGGTGGTTAATATAACGCATAGCGTTAAATTATAGCGCGCTATGTATATTCAACATTCGCATTCGGCGCTATAACATGACGCCACGCTATATACAGCAAGCGTAGGCCGTAGCTATAACATTATAACCAACGAAGTTACGAACTACGCGATCTAACGAGTAACGTTATAGACCGTAGACGCTAAGCGTTATAACAGTTTTGGTATCGCGTTTATTGTATAATAACATACACAAAATTATTAGTCGGTCAAGTATAGTGTCGTTGAAATAAACATCTGTAAATTGGTTTTCGGTGGGTTTTTACATCGGGAAATTAAAGCTTGGTTCTAATAAGGCATCGATCAATAGAGCAATCAATCAATAGTTTTCGTTGAAATGAAATTCGATAATTAGTGTATCGATTTTACGCAGGAAACCCAGTTTAGGATTTCCTACGTAGCGTTATAGCGCTCAGTGATCGCTCGCTGTATGACATTGTGATGAGTCACGCGCTTTCTCGGCCGGCTCGCGCGATCAGTGTTCAGTTACACGTTATAATATAGTCTATAACGTAGCGCGCTAGAAAAATATAGTTTATAGTCTATAACACGCTATCATAAAATAGTTTATTTGAACAATGCTAATCGTGACGACTGTGTGTTAGAATTCCACAAGGTGTCGACCGGGTTAGCAGCGTCTATGCTTGTAATTGTCGTGTTCCAGTTGGCAGGGTAAGATAGCCGGTAACTTACGCATGTGGCATTACCATTATTATCCCGTCAAGCATATATTAACATTTTTGGTGTCTATTGGTGATGGTTGTCTATTTCCATCAGGTGAACCATCTACTTACCGTGTTAGTCTCGGGTCTCCTTTGAAGAATAGGCCAACTGCCGTTCTGCCAGGCAGGTAGAGTTCTGCGTTGTCTCGCCCGGGTCTGGTACCAGTTACTATTCCTGCCATAATAGCGTCAGTGCTTGTCAGTGTCGTGTTCCGGTTTGGAGAGTCACCTAGCCGTTAAACTTGTGCATGTGGCATAAGACCTCGCCACAAGATAGCAACGCACCATTAACACCTTTGGTGTCTATAGGCGATGGTTGACTCTTTCCATCAGGAGACCCATCTGCTTGTTTGCTATCTTATAATATATAAAAAAAATATTTGTTTGTCTGGCATCTCGTAAAATCGAAACGTGTTAATTAATAACCTGAGAAATAGAATTTATTGATAAATATAACGGCTGAATTATTTTTAACCTGAAATATTCGTACCTACGCTCTGAAATCCGAACGCAACTGTAGCTGTAAGAATTTAATATTCTCATAGTATAAAGTGCAATAAAGTAGCAACATACTTTGGGAAATATTCAGGTGGAATTTACTCAGCAATAGAAAACTCAGTTTTCCGGCTTCCTGTATTAATTATAAAGTTTTTCAAGTCTGAAAAATTACTGCCGCGGTAGAAACTTTCCAATTAAGTTCTGAATTATTTTGTTTGCTTTGGTTTCTATTTTCAGGTATAAAATATATTTCTTGGTATAATATTAGCTGATCCGCGCAGCTTCGCCCGCGATTAGATTAACGTGTCGTCAATATAGTTCTTTGTACAAACTTACATTCCTTTCAGTACCTTAAGGGTGGATTTTTGAAAGAATATTTAGCCTATGCCTGACTCTGACATCTTTAACTATATTGTTAGACACAATTAACAGTAATGGAACTCATGGTGTCTAACAGTAATGGAATTTCACCAAGTGCCGACGATGGAAAGTATAGAATATATTTAACTATCTTCATGAAATTAGTCAAATTTTATCAAATTCGGTTCAGTGGTTTAGCCGTGAATTTGGAACATAAAAACAGACATTCTTATTTATCTGTTGGGTTGTTGTTCGTGTGGCAGGAATGCTAATTGCAACAATTTACCGGCTATCTTACCATCTCGATGGAACATGACAGTAAAAAACACCAGCGTTATTATGAAAGTAATAATGACACGTTTATTATTTTTCGGTTTTACGACTTGTTGAGCAGCAATAGTGACTGCTGCTGAACAAGTCTTTTGAAAATGTCCGGATCATAACAAAGAAAATTAGCTTATAAAATGAGTGAGTTTGTCGCCTCTGTGGTCTAGTGGCATTGGCGTTGACCACATGAGGTCCCGGGTTCGATTCCCGGATCGGGCGAATAAAAAAGTGTTTTTTTCAGTTTTCTGATAAACACAAAGTTGCCCGGCACATAAAGTGTTTTTTTCAGTTTTTTGATAACACAAAGTTGCCCGGGATTGAAAGGTGCCCGGTTGGAGATAGGCTAGTGGGACCTATCACATTGTGGGACCAAATATCTGCTAATCGTGGGTGCACTTGTACCTCTGCCTACCTCTTCGGGGATACGGGCGTGAAGATACTTTTTTTTAAAATGAGTAAACTAATATTGACTCTCCATCAAACGTCAGTGCGTAGCTATCGAGTATCGACCAACTGAATGCTAAGTGTGAGTTTTTCTTTTCGCGTTCGATCGTGAGCGCGTTTGGAGTTTAGTAGGAATTTGTATGTGATTTGTACAGCGCCACCTAGTGGTAAACGTGAGAAACCAGTTTACCACTAGGTGGCGCTGTACAAATCACATACAAATTCCTAGTAAACTCGAAACGCGCTCACGATCGAATGCGAAAAGAAAAACTCACACTTAGCACTCAGTTCGAGTTGCTTGCATGTTTTTATGAGATTACTAACTTTGGAATAATCTATCTCACTTGGTTTTTTTAAAGAGCTTGAAATTACAGGTTTTAAAAGGAGGGTAAAGCTAGAAGTCAGTATCGCATTAGCAACAAGCTCTATGTTGCAAATGGCCGTGAGCAATAGCAACTGCTTTTCATCACATGATCCATTCGCTCTTAAGCCCCGTTTTCACTTTGATTAATACGAGTGTGAGTGTTTAAAGCAGGTGCTTAGTATCAAGATAAAAATACATGAAGACAGCCGTTGATCAGTGCGAGTGATAAGTAATCAGCATCTATTCACTTTTACTACGCTGATTACGAATCACTCGCACTGATCCACGGCTGTCTTCACATATTTTTGGCTTAATACTAAACACCTGCATTAAACACTCACACTCGCACTAATCAAAGTGAAAACGGGGCTTTACACCTGTTGATAGCATAAAAAAAATCAATAAACTTTCCAAGCTTAGGTTAGCTTTAGAAAAATTTGCCTCAAATTCAAGTACTGTTCAACAATTGGTTACTTCATACCTGTCTGTTTTTAAAGTAACGTGATGCAACAGTGTTGTAATCGTTCGATGACCGCGCACCCTCGGCCGTGTGACCTTTTAATCGATTATCATGCACTATTTCGCCGAGGATGCTTTTTATAGATGTGCTCTATTGTCTGTTAAACATGTTTGGAGTTTGTATAATGGCGGTACACAAATACCTTGTAAAGTATGTATATAATGATGTCGGTCTCGGTTGCTATCGTACAAGATTCCAATTATAACCGTAAGATTAAAAAACCGGCCAAGTACGAGTTGGACTCGTGCACGAAGAGGTCCGTAACATCATAGCAAAAAAAAAAACGAAAAAACACGTTTATTGCATGGAGATCCCGCTTAATATTTTTTTTAGTATTTGTAGTTATAGCGGCAACGGCAATACATAATTTGTGAAAATTTCAGCTTTCTGTCATGGTTTATGATATACAGGCTGGTGACAGACAGACAGACAGCGGAGGCTTAGTAATAGGGTTCGGTTTTACCTTTAAGGTACTGAACCCTAAAAATGTGGTAAGTACTATCCAGTACATCATTCAGCACTGCTGTGTGACGCTCAGTCATGTTTTACAAGATAGATATATTTTACAAGATATAATAGTTTTGCATGTATTACCAGAAGCCTTACCTGATTCTGTCTCTGTAATAACAGCACTTTGACCGCCTCGTTGGTCGAGTGGTTAGCGACCCTGACTACGCAATCACCGGGGATCGGGTTCGATCCCCGACGGGGATAAGCATTTGTGTGATGAGCATATATGTTTGTATTTCCAGGTTTGGGTGTTTATTATATATATTCTGGTATTTATATATGTATTTCTATGTATTAGTATCGTTGACTAACACCCATATCACAAGCAAACATTTGCTTACTTTGGGATTATATCAGTAAGTGTAATTCATCCCATGAATATGAAAAAAAAATACGAAAAAAATAACAGCACTTGCGCTTTGCATGTTCGGAGTTACCTGCGGGCCGTTACCTACCCGGTACCTTAGGTAGAGGTAGCCGGTTGACTTCCACATGAGGCTTAATGAGAGTAGTAACGCATCTGTAACACATATTTTTGCGTAAGTCTGTCTACCATCAAGAGAAAAGCCTGCTTGTTTGCTGCCTTATACTATCTATACATATAATAAAATCGTAGAAAAGTCAAAACTGAACATTGAATATTTTTTAAAAGAATACTTGGGGCGTGATCTACAATCGATATCGAAGCCAAAAATATAATTTTCAGAATTTTTGTATGTTTGTCTGTATGTATGTCCGGGGTAAACTCAAAAAGTACTGCATGGACTTACTTCAAATTTTGCATGAATATTACGAACAGGTTGGGTCAATATATAGGCTACATATTATCACGCTATTACCTACGGGGGAGGTGCTGTGCGGAGTAAACGAAGTCCGTGCGAATAAAGTCGCACGCAACAGCTAGTAAAGAATAAAGAATTAAAATTTATAGCAAATAGTAGTAGTTGTACAAACTTATAAGATAACAAACAAACAAATGGCTCTCCTGATGGAAAGAGACACCCATCGTCTATAGACACTAAAGATGTCAATGGTACATTGCTATCCTTGTAGCGGGATCTTAATGCCACATGCAGAAGTTTACAAGCTACCTTACTCTGCAAACCGGAACACGACAGTGAGAAGCACTAATGCTATTGCGGCAAGAATAGATAAGGCGGTGTTACTAGACCCGGGCGAGACAGTGCAGAACTCTACAACATAGTAGCCACGATGGTACTGGTAGTGACTCGCCTAAGCAATAGTCCGCCTCTTAGGGTGCTGACCGGCGGGCGAGACTGTACCGCGGTCTTAATGGTCTAAGAGCCCTCGACAAAAAAACCAATTGCACTACATAAAACCGCGGTATTGTGATGATACACGGGTGAGCTTTACCGACGAGCCATAAGACCGCGGTATAGGGTCGCTCGTCGATCAGGACCTTAAAGGTTCTGATCTATTGCCATAAGTTTTGTGTCGAGGGTCCTTAGACCACAAAGGCCGCGGTATAGGCTCGGCCGTCGATTAGCTACTTTAAGAACTTCGTAGTAGAGCGGCAGATGTTCTATTCTCCAATGGGAGCTCGGAGCCGGACCAACACAGGGAAAAATGCTTGATTTCTATGATATTATATAAAAAATATTTATCTTAAACGTTCGACTCGCTCTGCCTATTTTCAAAGGAAACTAACATGAAAATGATATTTATATGTATTTAATGTTGGTACCTACCATGTATTTTAATGTTTAAATAAATTTGTAAAATTTTCATTTGACTAATTTTTTTTATGATAGGATAGAAAACAAGCTTTTGGTCCTCCTCATGAAAAGAGACGATCATCGCCTATAGACACCAAACATGTTGATGGTGCGTTGCAATCTATGGGGCGGGATTTTAATGCCATATGCATAATTTTTAGTGTCTACCTTACCTTCCAAACCGGAACACGACTGACAAGTATTGACGCTATTGCGGCATGAATAGGTACCAAACCAGAGCAAGATGTTGCAGATCTTATGAGGCATGTACTCGTAGCATCATGCATTACATTTCTACAACTTGGATCGCCACTCCTCACAATGCTTCCTCCTCTCTCCTCCTCTCCTACATTACTCCGTCTTCCTTTTGTTATAGAAGAGAAGGCAAACGGGCAGGAGGTGCATTTGATGATAAGTGATCACCGGCGCTCATGGACATCCGCAATACCAGAGGTCTCGAAGTTGTGCTGCAACCCAACTTTTAAGAATGAGAAGGATATTTTATTGAAGTCTCCAAGGCGTATCCGTTCGGAAACACTACTGCCGGTATTGATTCTACAACACAGTAGTGCGAGCAAAAAGGGTCGAGAGAAACGCATGTTTGTGGATTTCCTAGACATCGAGATTATGGAGGTTGGAACTTAAAATTTTGACGTGATGTCCGATGATTGAATTCAGCGGCAGGAATTAGTCTAAACAACTCGTCGGAACACTTTCTCAGTACGTGGTTTAATACCAATTTCCTATCACAAAAACCACGCGATTATTTGTTATTTTGTGCTATAAAAAACAAAGCTTCAGTTTAAATGGATGACAAAACAAACAAAACTTTGAAAACTGAGCGGCGAGTGAAAGTTAATTCCGATTACGGGACGAAGTTGTGATTAAAACATTGGGCTACTAATTAAATCGGCTTTATGGGAGTTTCCAATAATAATAGCTTTTATAGCTAAGTAAGCGTGCCGTCTCTTGTTTTTTGTTTTTGGGTCAATAGAAAAATAGATTTAACACTTTCGATCGTCGGCACTTGGTGAGATTCCATTATTATTAGTTGAAATTAAATTATAACACACTTGTACTTTTATTTCACAACTAGCTGACCCGGCAAACGTTGTTTTGCCTTACATATTAGGAATCCATAGCGGGCAAACAACGTGACACGTAATTTATATAAGATTACGGGATTGTCTTTCCACGCAGCCAAAATGGCATTAAACTTTATATGGTCGTTAAGTATTCTTAAATTTTCCGCGCATTTTTCTTAATATTTTCTTTTATAAGAACCTTCTCCTTACAATTACAAACACAACAAAAAAAAATACCGAAATTGGTCCAGCCATTCAGGCGTGATGTCGTGACCAAGGCAAATAGGGATTAATTTTTATATATATATATAGAAGATGCCTTACATATTAGGAATCCATAGCGGACAAACAACGTGACACGTAATTTATACGTAGGCAAATATTGATTGATTTTTATATATATAGATATATATGGATTAAATGATTTAAATTAATTGACCGGTTTTGCTTTTTAAAGCATCTTTAGAACGCAATATTTTACATGTTATCTATATATTATATAAAAACCAATCCCTATTTGCCTTGGTCACGACATCACGCCTGAATGGCTGGACCAATTTCGGTATGTTTTTTTCGTTGTATTTGTAATTGTATGGAGAAGGTTCTTATAAAAGAAACAATTAAGAAAATTGCGCGGAAAATTAGAAAATTTAAGAATACTTAACCACCATATAAAGTTTAATGCCATTTTGGCTGCGTGGAAGGACAATCCCGTAGTCTTATATAAATTACGTGTCACGTTGTTTGCCCGCTATGGATTCCTAACATGTAAGGCAAAACAACGTTTGCCGGGTCAGCTAGTCTAAAATAAACCTAAAATGAAATTAAAGAACAAGCGTGTTATAATCTAGTTTCAACTAATCAATGGAAAAATGTTCTCATCTTACAAATTATATCAAGGCATTAGGACGTTGTTTTTTCAAACCTTGATTAAACATAAAGAATGGATTCCAAATTCCTATAAACAGATACAATACATATATAGTGTAAGAGGCTCTACATTTATAACGTTAAGCCCACAGTGTAGAGCGCGCTTACTACATAAGAAATCACGTACTGACAAAATGCTGGATGTTGAACTACCTATGAACCCAGTTCCTCAGGGACTGGGTTTTACGTATAGGGAACTATTCGAGTATCCCTCTACTATCCTCATTATAAAAGTAACTAAGTCGTGCAGGATTAGCAACAGTATTGTTACTCTGTAAACCCAATGTAATCGTTATCGATCAAGGCTTTCTTTAGTACTAATGGAACAAACAGACAGATAAAAATTTTGTGGCCACTATTTGGGCAAAGGGCTGTTCTCATTGAATACCAATTTTCATCAAAACCGGGCGATACTTTTTAGAGTTGCAACATAATTATGACTTGGCATATAATTTGCACGATTACGTATACTTGTATCTTATCTTACTATATATTAATTTTAATCGGAGATCGTTCTAGCCGTTTTCGAATTATAGCGTAATCACATTTTTAACAAAAAATATAGCATTTTAAATTAAAATATATAAGGCAATATCGCGTGCTTTCAATATATACCAATTTTCATAAAGATCAAGCCGTTCTTGAGCTAGGACGGGACATACAGATAGACAAAAGTTGCATGGTTTATCATTTACCCGATGGCGCGTTTTCATTATATTAATATCACTGGACTTTTTATTTGGTTGTTGTGGGTGTTAACTATACTAACACATAGAAAATCATAATACAATGGTACTGAAATATACTGAATCAACACCCAAACCCAGAATAACAAACTTCTATGCTCATTACACAAATGTCTGTCCCTGTCGGAAAACGAAAATTTAGTCGCGGTCGCTAACTCCTAGACTATGATACTTTTTTAAATATCGTTATATAGCAAACAAGCAGATGGATCTCCTGTCCAAGAAATAGTTCCCCGTTCCTCGTGTTGGTCCCGGGCTCCTTTGTAGAATAGACCAACTGCCATGCTGCCAGGCATGTCGTAAAGGGCGACCGATTGGCTATGCAAGTCCCTAACATCGTGGCTACTAGGTGGTAGAGTTCTGCATTGTCTCGCCCGGGTCTGGTACCACCGCCTTACCTATTCTTGCCGCAATAGCGTTAATGCTTGTCACTGTCGTGTTCCAGTTGGGAAAGTAAGGTAGTCGGTAAACTTATGCATGTGGCATTAGACCTTGCCACAAGATAGTAACGCACCAATAACATCTTTGGTGTCTATAGGCAATGATTGACTCTCCATCAGAAGACCCATCTGCTTGTTTGCTATCTTATGATATAAAAAAGACAACTATCGCCTTTGAACACCAAAAATGCAAACAGTGATTTGTTATACATGAGATGGAATGGCAATACCACATGCAAAGGTATACCGATTTTAAAACCGGAACATGAAGTAATAGGCGTAGACACAATTGCGGCAGGAAAAGATACAGAGGTAGCAACAAACCCAAGCAAGATGTTGCGAAACTGTACCAAAAGTTATTCCGTAAGAGAAAAGCTCCTGGAATCAACTCTACAAAAGACAGTCTAAAAGTACACTTAACAGGCTTTTATCAAATCTATTATAGAGTTGAAACTTTTCCAGACTTTCAGTTGTGGAATCCCCGTGAAAACAGAAAGAACTTGACAACTTTTCCCGTTCTAACTTACCTTATTAAAAGTTTTAAGTACTATAAGTTCGCTTATATTACATTTATTATGTTAGTATGTTTGTTCTAGGTCTATGGTAAATAAATGTCATCTGTGCTAAAATCCAGTTAAATAAACACTTTTTTAAATTGTTGTGGAATTACAAAGTTTACACAATACAACGACATAACATATAAAACAAATTGAAGACAAATGTGTGATAATTTTTCACAATGATAAATAATTTATCCCCGCAAAATATAAAGAATACTATCAAACATACCAAAAATTTTAAATCTATTTTATATAATATAACAGTGTGACGGTAAAATGGTAGGGCAAATATAATCAACCCTACAGCTGCTTTTCTGGCCCACCTTTACCGGAATGTATATGTATGTTGTAAATAATAGTAAATTGCTTAGTAAAAAAAACTTGAGAGGTGTCAAGGGCCACCCGGATGGAACGAAGTTCCTTTTATTATTATTTACAAAAAACCTGTATACACTCAAAAATAATCGTGGCGACACCACACTGTTCAATGCGAAATAGAAATGAAAATATCTGACTTGCTTTCTATAAGAAAGAGAGAGAGATAGAGAAGCAGAGAGAGAGAGAGAGAGAGAAACATCCGCACGCCGCACAGCTTACAATACCTTACTATTGCAAAAAGTGTCGTGACAACTTTTCGTAAGAATTTTTTCCGTCTAGCCCCCTTTCACAACGCGCGATAAGTTAATAATTTGGACAGTCGAATTTCGAACGAGTGTCGAAATTCGACCGAGTGTCGAATTTCGATCGGTTGCCGAGTTTCAACTGCCGGTCGTATTTCGACCGGGTGCCGAAATTCGACCGCGGGTCGAAATACGACCGGGTGCCGAAATTCGACCGTGTGTCGAAATTCGACTGGGTGCCGAAATTCGCCAGTGGGTCGAAATTCGACTGGGTGCCGAAATTCGACCGGGTTATGAAATTCGATCGGATGCCGAAATTCGACCGTGGGTCGAAATTCTACGAAGTTCCTTATCGCGCGTTGTGAAAGGGGGCTAGACGGAAAAAATTCTTACGAAAAGTTGTCACGACACTTTTTGCAATAGTAAGGTATTGTAAGCTGTGCGGCGTGCGGATGTTTCTCTTTCTCTCTCTCTCTCTCTCTCTCTGCTTCTCTATCTCTCTCTCTCTCTTTCTTATAGAAAGCAAGCCAGATATTTTCATTTCTATTTCGCATTGAACAGTGTGGTGTCGCGACGATTTTTTTTGTTGAGTGTATACAGGTTTTTTGTAAATAATTATAAAAGGAACTTCGTTCCATCCGGGTGTCCCTTGACACCTCTCAAGTTTTTTTATAATAGGTCACAGGTCAACTAATTAAAACCCCTTCTACCCTTTCCCCATCTCCCCCATTTCCCCTCTCTCATTCGCTCTTATTTAATTTTTCTTCATTTTTTTTTTATTATAAATTTGAAAATATTTTTTTAACTTTGGTTAAAATAAGAACATGCAAAAGAAATAAATATAAAAAATTATACTTAAATTATTAATCATAAAAATAAGGTACCCATTAAGATTTGAACCCTAGCCCCATTGATTTCATAGTTGACATGTTTCTAGTTTGTCCGTTCAAGGATAGCATGTTACTGATGTGGATCCATTTGATTTTCTCCTACCACAAATCGTCTAACGCGGCTAAAGAAGTTTCCATTTCAAAAAAAAATTCTCAATACATATACAAAATTTTGCGTTTATTACCGCCAGCCATTGGAGGATTGACGGTATATGCGCGATTTATGTCGAAGTCCCCAATGGATAGCTTGTGCCATACATTGACATTGTTAACCTTATTTAGACGAAGCCAATTCAAAAAGAAGCCACCCTAATTCCATTTTCAAGGAGTGGATAACTCGTGTGCCTTCCTAAGTTCACTCGACACTGGCAAAGGTAAACTTTGCCAGTGTTGGTAATTGCCATTCGTACAATAAAAAAAAGAAGAATAGCGGTAGCCCGCTGAGTTGCTGCCGCCGGATTCTTTCAGTATTAAGCCGCGTTTTCGATCCGGCAGTAGCTTAAAAATGGTTTACACGTCATAATATCTTGTAAAAAGTTTTATTGAATAAAAACATTTTTTGATTCTTAATTTGTTGTTGAACTTGATACATTAAATTATAATTTTATACAGTAAATTTCTCTGAACCAACACAGGCAAAGTTTATCTGAATAATGTTAAAGTTATGGGTACCATATTTATACTTTATTTTATCAATTTCTGGGCAAACGTAGTGAGCAGTCTTCAATAACGTTGTCTTTTTATTTGTTTTGTTCTTCCAAACCTCGTATTCTGGCGTATTTACTTGTACTTTTGTGATATGTCAGTGCTAAAATACGTGATTGTGTGTTATTTTACGTCGATGTTCCGGTTTATGTAGAATCAAACGTTACACATGGGGCCTAATTCACGTTATCAAAGTTTAAACGCAATAGAGTCGAAGCGTTTAAGACTCTTACACATTGTTACATATTATGCCGCGTTCTCGACGTTCCATCATCTTACCGATCCCGATGACCCGATAACTCTGGCCAACGGTTTACACGATAACACTACACACCTACATTCGCGACACCGTCGCCGCCGGCGGCGACGAGGACCCCTGTTTCGCCCTTCGGCGAACCGAGCCCAAGGGCAAGGTTCGGCCGACGGACAAAACAATGCCACTAGCCCTCTCATCGCAAATAACGACCCCACCCTAAGCCGAGGTTCGGTCTCACACGAGACACCCTTAGGGCGGAGGGCGTACAGCCCTACACCTCTAAATTCTGGCTGAGCACTCTGCTCGCCCCCGCGACCGGTGAAGCTGTATCAGCCCATAAGGCTAACAGTAATTGAGACATCCCAAAAAAAAAAAAAACGTTCCATCATGTTTATGTGTGTGAACTGTGAAAGCCCTAAGCGCATTGACTCAATTACGTGAATTGGGACGATGTACGGCTTTTAATTAATATAAGTTTGATATTGTGTTAAGTCAGCGCTCATTCTCGCGTATTGCTACATCGCAGTCGATGTGATAGAATGAACGCTAATCTACACGACTGATCAAATATGTTTAGTAATAACACTATTAAAAACATGACGATTTAACAGCGTAGCTGAGCATAGTTACTTAAATAGTTAGGTAACTTTGTTAATAGCTAATCCGTTGCAGAACTTACACTCTCAACATTGATAACTTAAAAATGGAAACAACATAATATCACTTCTTTGGCGCGCTATTAATATGGTGACAATCTCACGACTTTGTTGACTCGAGTCGAGTCAGTCAGACTCAGTCGAGTAATTGCAATATTTTATACTAGCTGTTGCCAGCGACTTCGTCCGCGCGGAGTTCGTTTACTCCGCACTGCCTCTCCCCAGTAGGTGATAGCGTGATAATATGTAGCCTAAATGTTGACCCGACCTATAAGTAATATTCATGCAAAATTTGAAGTAAATCCATTCAGTAATTTTTGAGTTTACCTCGGACATACATACAGACAAATAGACAACCAGATAAACAGACAAAAACTCTAAAAACTATATTTTTGGCTTTGATATTGATTGTAGATCACGCCCCAAGTATTCTTTAAAAAAAATATTCAATGTACAGTTTTGACTTTCTTACGATTTTATTATATGTATAGATAAAAAACACATGTACTGTACTTGTTATATAAAATATTGCAAGGAAAATGGAGTTTCTCTAAGTGCAGACGACAGAGTTTAGAGTATATCAGTCAAGTAAAAGACTCCTGGATAATGTAACTTTGTAAGGGTTGAAAAAAATTTCTAAAATCGGTCGAGTAGTTTTTCATTTAAATCGTAAAAAACAAACAAACAAAAATCAAATCTCCTTTTTTATAATATTAGTTTAGATTTAATAATCATATCCCTGATATCCTTGCATCCATTAATTTAAGCGTGTAGCATGGATAGGAACGCACTTTTATCATCTTTGGTGTCAACAGCGACAGTGATAGAAGTAAGAATTAAAAATTTAAACATTTAATTTAAAAATTTAATAAATATTTAATTTAACATTTTTTTATCTTTTGATGTCAATACCTAAAAGTAATTTTGGCATAATCGTTAAAAGTTATAAGTTTTGTTACAACTCAATTAGTAAGCACAACAAAACGAATTCCCCGGATGGGTACGGGGGCTCCTTTGAAGAATAGGTCAACTGTCGTTCTGCCAGGCAGGTCATACTACCATTGTGGCAACTAGGTTCTGCATTGTCTCGCCCGGGTCTGATACCACCGCCTTACCTAGTCCTGTCGCAATAGCGTCAGTGCTTGCCACAGCCATGTTCCGGTTTGAAGGGTAAGGTAGCCGATAAACTTATGCATCTGGCATTAGACCTCGCCACAAGATAGCAACGCACCATTAACATGTTTGGTGTCTATATACAATGGTTGACTGTTTCCATCAGGAGACCCATCTACTTGTTTGCTATGTTATGATATAAAGATGCATAAAGGAATCATTAGTTTTTTATATTCGTCGTATATTTGTTGCAGAATGCAGATAGCGATGTCAATAAGCGCAAACTATTGTAGACATTATAACACATTGACTGCTCAAATTATTAGACCCATAGAACACATGAATACTAAATAAGACCTAAATTGCTTGACGTAACCTTTAATATCTTAACGCGAGCTGAATTCATAGAATTATGAGTCTCATGTCACTAAGGACAAGGATAACTTTTGTTATTGATGCGAAATAAAAAAAAAACTTTTAATGTTCCAAACTTATACAAACGGTGATAAAACTAAACAACAATTACTTCAGTTATCAGTTGACTAGAGACTTGACTCTTGCACGATTTCGATGTTACATAAATTTTTAAAGTAATTTAAATTAAAAGTTTTAACTTAACTATTATTTAAGTAATGTTTCTAAACGCCTACAAGATGTAGAATTATTTAAAATATTAAGAATCTTTTATTACAAATAAGAACTTCTTTTTGATTAAGATATATACGAAGGTGCCTTTAAGTAGGTATGTAATAACAAAAAGCTAAGTTTTAGTATGTTGTCTAATAAGGAAACATTAAAATTAACTTTTAACTGGTAAGACAGGCATTTAATATTTACAATCTAAGAAACAATTACCGCAATGAAAACGTTACCATTGCTAACAAAATCGATAACTTTATCCGTTATATTTATAACATTTAAATGAACAAGGGATTTTTAACAATAACTTTTTAACGAATAATCTTTTAAAAAAAAGTATCTTCACGCCCGTATCCCCGAAGGGGTAGGCAGAGGTACCACAAGTGCACCCACGATTAGCCGAAGGTACTTGATCCCACAATGTGACAGGTGGCAAGCCTATCGCCAACCGGGCACTTTTCAATCCCGGGCAACTTTGTGTTTATCAGAAAACTGAAAAAACAATTTTTTTTAAGTTGTCCAACCTGGGAATCGAACCCAGGACCTCACGTGGTCAACGCCAACGCCGGACCACTAAACCACAGAGGCGACAAAAAGATATAATCTTTTATAACTTTTAATCACAACTCTAGATGGTGATATCTTTCTATCAAGTTGATTATGCTATGATACAACAAAAGAAAAAAGCGCTGTACTTCAACACCATAAAAAGAGTATATAAGTACATAAATAATAAAGCGTATCTTATTATTTTACGCTAGAAAGCGCTATGCAGAGTCTAAGTCCTCGAAAATGGAAAAGTATACAAAGTGTGTTTGTTTCTTAACAAAAGTACTTGGAGTTTATAATAAAATGGGCGCGTTATCCCGGGCTACATTTGTTCAGCTGTTCGTTTGTTTCTATTTACCTTGGGGCGGTGAATTCACTTACGTTGTTTGTATGTTCAGTTTGTTTACGTGTTTATCAAACTGGAGTCACAAAAGCGAGATTAATTAGTATAATGAAGAGGTATTTTGATATAACAAGCAACGTCAGCGTGTGAGGACTTGATGGTCTATCACAATCATATATATGTTTTCTCCGTGTTGGTCCCGGCCTCCTTTGAAGAATAGGTCAACTGCCCTTCTGCCAGGCAGGTCGTAAAAGGCGACCGATTGGCTATCGAGTCACTACCATCGTGGCTACGAGGTGGTAGAGTTCTGCATTGTCTCGCCCGGGTCTGGTACCACCGCCTTACCTATTTCTGCCGCAATAGCGTCAGTGCTTGTCGCTGTCGTGTTCCGGTTTGAAGGGAAAGGTAGCCGGTAAACTTGTGCATGTGGCATTAGACCTCGCCACAAGATAGCAACGCACCATTAACATCTTTGCTGTCTATAGGCGATGGTTGACTCTTTTCATCAGGAGACCCAACTGCTTGTTTGCTATCTTATGATATAAAAAAACAACAATATTTGATTGTTTGTTCGTTCGTTCGCTAAGCCACATGCATTAGTTTACTTTATCTCCCAAAACAGAACTCGACAGTCGACGGTAACAAGCATTGGCGCAATGGCGGCAAGGAAAGGGCCTTATCTTTTCTAGAGGTACCAAACTCGGGCGAAACTTTGCAAAACTAACTAAAACTGCCTGGAAGGATGACAGCTGGCTGGCTAAGTAGCTAAAACGGAGTTTCATGTGACGTGAAGTACATTGAGGAAAAAGTACCATTCGCGTAAATCATAACATATGTAGGAAGTGGGTCAGATACGATAAATAAAATGCGGATGTGGTAATATAACAACTCTTTATATTTTGATCAACTTTCCATTATTAATTACTTGTTCTCGTTAACAATTAATTAACTCGTTAACAAATCATAACACCGGCACACAAAAAAAAAAGTTGTCTGCGCATTTGACGAGACCCATATATTTTTATGTATTTTGACCCGCTGAATCCGAATATGAGGTCCATTTTACCCCTACACGTCCAAAATTTGAGAAAACTTCAAAAAACCGTAAAAAATGACAAAAATCGTCGTTTCTGGTGATATAAATTTTTTTTTTGTGCCGAACTAAGTATGATTTTCATATTTTTCGATCTTCTCAATACTTACACAAAGTTTATTCAGACCATTAGCAGTTTTAAGTATAGAAAAATCGCACAAAACTCTCAAAAATTGCAAAAAATGCGATTTTTATCAAAAAAAAATTTGTTTCTCTAATTCAAGTACGATTTATATTTATTTTAATATCTTGAAATCACATTTAAATTTTTTTGGTTCATTATTCCTTTTAAACTTGAAAAGATAAAAAAATTGTAAAAAAATTGTCATTGTACATAAAAAAAAATTGACTGAACACGAACCTGAAATAAAATCTTTACAATGATTTCACTTATGTCTTGGTGGAATCTTTAAAGACTAGATCGCTTGTGCCTGTGACCAGGGCACCTCCACGTGGTGACGGTGGACAATAGAACTATCTGACAGAGTCCCTGGGTTAACGGCGTGTGTGCCGTCATGGCAGGTACAAGTGATAAGTACTTTACGATGCAGGGATTCGTAACCCCAGTATCGGCGTCTGGTCAGAGTGAGAAAGCAGGCTCGCAGGCGTCGTCATCAAGCGACTGCAGCTCTTCAGTAGTGGGTAACTTGGCTACTGCAGGGTACACTATTACAAGAAGTAATTCACATCTGTGTGATAAAAGTGCCGATTCGTTTTGTTACATTTGTGGGGAATCAATTTGGAAAGAAATCGAAGACGGTTTTTTGAAGTTTTCTCAAATTTTGGACGTGTAGGGGTAAAATGGACCTCATATTCGGATTCAGCGGGTCAAAATACATAAAAATATATGGGTCTCGTCAAATGCACAGACAACTTTTTTTTTTTTGTGTGCCGGTGTAATTATTCCTTACTATAAATAAGTCATAATTTAAGCAGTAGATAGTAATCTATAAATTGTACTTCGACTAATTTATAGTCGACAATAATAATTAATTTGCTTGCACAAATTAATTATCCAAGAGTCAAGGATAAGCTACTAGCAAGATACAACAAGGCGCTCAGAGCCTTTTATACAGGTCGCAATACAAGTTGAGTAGTAGGGATATCGAACGATGCGCTTGCCGGCCCAGGCCGTGCATTTGTTGTTTACACTTTACAATATTCTTGCATTTGAGGACGCGGACGCCGTCACATACATACTGACTTCGCCTAGTTTGAGCACCCTTAGTAATGTTGGATACATAATGATATTTTCCAATATATTATTAATATAATTAATTCAAATATTTGCTCTTTAATTGTTTGCTACTGGCCGAAGTTCGTTATAAAATCCATACTATCCATACTAATATTATAAATGCGAAAGTAACTCTGTCTGTCTGTCTGTCTGTTACGCTTTCACGGCCAAACCACTGAACCGATTTGGATAAAATTTGGTACAAATATAGTTTGAGACCCAAGAAAGGAAATAGGATAGTTCTTATCCCGGAAATCCCACGGGAACGGGAACTATGCGGGTTTTTATTTTAGAATTTTTTCCACGCGAACGAAGTCGCGGGCACAGCTAGTATGTATATAAATTTTAGCTTTTTTCACTTGTTCTCCATGTAAACTTCATGCCAAATATCAAATCTCTATCTGAGCGCAATTCTCTCAAAAAGGGGTTCAAAATATATCTTTTCGTTTCGCGTATTAAAATAAAGATTATACTAGTCCCACCGTGCAGCCCGCTGCATATAAAAGTTTTTGATGAATCCCACGGGAACAACTTATTTTTCCGGGATAAAAAATAAATGTGCAATTCCAGGTCATCATCTACATGTGCGCTAAATTTTATCCAAATCCGTTCTGTATTTTTTGCGTGACTGAGTAACAATCATCTATCCAAACATCCAAACTTTCGCATTTATAAAATTAACTACCTTTTTTAAATAAAAAGTCACCTACGTTACTTCCAATAGCTTCAAGAATATGTGTACAGAATTTCATGATGATCAGTTTAGAAGTTTTCGCGTGAAAGCGTAACAAGTAAACTTACATTCGCCTTTATAATATTGGTAAGGATATAGATATAGATTATTTACGTAATAAACATCTTTTTCACTATGGGACCAATTAAATAAATAGATTTAATTGCAAGATATGGATGGCGCAGGCGGATTCTTGCCTGATTTCGGGTTTCTAATCATTCTGCGTTAGGCTCTTACCAAAATTTTTGTTTGTGCCACAGAAACAGAGGGTATTGGTACCTTTTTTATGTCATAAGATAGCAAAACAAGCAGATGGGTCTCCTGATGGAAAGAGTCAATCGCCTATAGACACCAAAGATGTTAATGGTGCGTTGCTGTTTTGTGGCGTGGTCTAATGCCACATGCATAAGTTATCGGCTACCTTACTTTCCAAACCGGAACACGACAGCGACAAGCACTGAGGCTATTGCGGCAAGAATAGGTAAGGCGGTGGTACCAGACCCGGGCGAGACAATGCAGAACTCTACCACCTAGTAGCCACGATGGTAGTGACTCGCATAGCCAAACGCCTTTTACGACCTGCCTGGCAGAACGGCAGTTGGCCTATTCTTCAAAGGAGCCCGGGACCAACACGGGGAGACCTTTGGCAAGCGATAAACATTATCAGTTTAACAATTAGGATCATTAACGATCGAGCCAACCGAGAAACCAGTGAACTGTTGACGTTCGGATCGTTCTGCCTACTCAGAATGCTGGAGTGACGATACCTTCAAAAACTATAATCGTTAATATTGTGACAATAACCCCAATCTCTGGTTCCTAATAGTGGTGAATCCAAAGTTAACGATGTTCAGTTTATCTCCCACTACGCCAGTAATCCGGCGTGATGATATTAATTATATTGCTATTTAATAAACACACTATCAAATACAATCTTCAAAGTTACGCTATATATATAAAAAAACCATGAAGCACTCGTCCGTCCGTGAAGACTTCGGTGCCCCTCCATTATTTATTCAAGACCTTTCTCAAAGTCGTCCAAACTTCGCGCACCTTCTCCTTTAATAAACCACTCGAGCTTGAAACGTCTAGATATCTGACTCCTAGCACATTTATCACAATAACTACATACAGTTTTAACTTATAGAACTTTATTATTCCGCGTTTTTGGGGTAAATAATATGTGATTGCTTTTGTATTACATGAGTTGACCTGGCGAATTTCGTAACGCCTTCGAATTAATAAATGCTCTTTTATTGAGTGATGTACAATGACAACTGTCATGTCGAAACAAACCAAACATCAGAAGTTGTATCAAATTTCACTCACCACTTGAGATTTTTCTTTACTTGTTTTCCCTTTTTTCAATATTTTTATTAGCTAGTCTGCTATTTGGGGTGGAAACAACAAATCGAAAATTAATGAATGAGCAAATTTAGGATTTTAAAATTAGTAAAAATAATTATCTTCATTTTTTAAATAATAAATTAATAATAATTATACATAAATATGTAACATATAAATTAAAAAATCATGACGTTGCAGTAAGATAATTTTTTGATATTATTTTTCTAATCCTAAAAATCCTATTCCTGACAAAGAAAAATTCAAAAACACAAAAATTGGTCCAGCCGTTCTTGACTAATAAGTGGTGAATCCGCACCACATGTTCACCACCTTTAAAAACTTCTACATTTATATATAGGTCGACTATTACTCAAAAACTTGTAAAGCCTTCTAAGCTGGATAGTAATGGTAGTAAATATAACACATAGCGTTAATTTATAGCGCGCTATCTATACTCAACATGTAGTGTACGTTGTTTAGATTCGCATTCGGCGCTATAACATAACGCCACGCTATATACCTAGTGACTAGCGTAGGCCGTACTTATAACATAATAACCAACGATGTTACGAACTACGCGATCTAACGAGTAACGTGCTAGACCGTAGACGCTAGACGTTATAACATAGTTTATAGCGTTATAGCGCTCAGTGATCGCTCGCTGTATGACGTTTGTGATGAGTCACGCGCTTTCTCGGCCGCGTCGCGCGATCTTTAAACATGTTATAATATAGTCCATAACGTAGCGCGCTAGAAAAATATAGTTTATAGCATAGAGAAAATAAATTATCTTTGATTTATAGTCTATAATCATAAAATAGTTTATTTGAACAATACTACTGGATAGTTACCGTTTAACTTCATTATATTTATTACTACCGCGAATTTTTTTCCTTCCCCTAAAACTAACCGTTCAGTTGGCAGAGGAGGGGGTGGACACTTGACTCTTGCAAAAATTAGCACTTTAAAGCAAACGAGTCCCTTAATCGAAAATTATTTTGACAAACCTGCAACATTTTTAGTGCCTATCCAACGATACTTCACCCTATGGTGTACACGAGAAAAAAATAACATGTAGAGGAGCTACCTTAAAAATTTTTTTTTAAGATTTTATGTTACCACTTTGTTGTCGAAATTAATATCTGTACATATCTATACATATAATAAAATCGTAGGAAAGTCAAAACTGTACATTAAATATTTTTTAAAAGAATACTTGGGGTGTGATCTACAATTGATATCGAAGCCAAAAATATAGTTTTTAGAATTTTTGTCTGTTTGTTTGTCTGTTTGTCTGTATGTATGTCCGGGGTAAACTCAAAAAGTACTGCATGGATTTACTTCAAATTTTGCATGAATATTACTAACAGGTCGGGTCAACATATAGGCTACATATTATCACGCTATCACCTACGGGGGAGAAGCTGTGCGCAGTAAACGAAGCCCGCGCGGACGAAGTCGCTGGCAACAGCTAGTAGGTAATATTCATGCCAAATTACAGCCTTGTAGTACTAAGGATCTCTGAGCTATACTGCGGACGAACGGACGGACAAATGAACAGAGCGAAGCTATAGCTAAAAGCATATTACCTAAAAACATTTCACCGTGTGTAATAATTTAATCGCAGTGAAACTGCCACATATGACTGCCAACGTCTGTATCTGTGAACCCTAAATCTGCTCAACCAAATTTGTATGAGACCAAACGAGATACACACACCCCCAAACGATTATATTTCCATACTTAACATTATAAATACGAAAGTATGTCTGTCTGTAATTCGTCTGTCTGTCTGTCTGTCTGTTTGTCTTTCAAGCTTTCAACCAGTTTGAAAAAAAAATGGTAGGAAGTCGCTTGCAAAACTATACAATATACATATTAACTTGTTAAATTAATTTCTACCTTTAATTTAGAAGTAAAGTATCACTACGCCCAGTTCACTTGCGGGGTAGATAGAGTAGACCGAACGTCTGTAGACTTTCCAGTTCACCACGATTCACCGGTTTGTCGGTTAGCAAGATCGTCGCATTTTTATCGATTCAATAACGGTTATCGACTATTTCTAGAGATAATCGAGACCGGCGGCTTTGCGTGCTCATCCAAGACACGGGAGTGGTATCACATCCGCCAGACCCCGAGTTTTTTATTGTGTACTGAGATTTTTAATTTTCGAGATAACTTCTCAACTAACTCAATAACCCTTTTGCCCGACCTGGGGATCGAACCTGGGACCTCACGATCCTAGCCGAATAGGTTATCAGCTAGTCCATAAGGCAGTCAATCTGCCATAATTTCCCCTTTCATGTGTTGGTAAGTCCTCTAATTTGTTAGACTGCATAAAATTACTTTAACTTTATTAAAAAAATAATGAACGAAGTTTTAATAACAGCTTTAGCGTTGACCGAAGGGAACAAAAAGCCTTTGTATGTGAAAGGTTGGATGTACCTGGCGAGCGAGGGCTTTGTAGATAAAATGGTAGCCGTAAACGACGCGGACCGTATTGAAATATAAAATACTTTGTAGAGACTGAATTCGACGGACAAGGAAGTGAATTCGTTTTATAGCTGACTAGGAAAGAAATGATCTTTGTTTTAACTAAACTAATTAAGTAGTTCTATATTTCTATAGCCCTAGTAGACGAATTAGGAAAATTCTAGCGGCACTTTGATGCTGCTTTTGGTGCATCTCACGGGAACAAAAAATTTTTCCGGGATAAAATATATTATGAATTTTTAAACGGGAAGCTATTGAAATTAGAAAATATGAAAAATTCGACAGGGAAGATGGATTTAAATTATCTCCTGCTTGGAATCCAGTGATTAACAGAATACGGCCTTTGCATCTGCAACAGAATATAACTCAAGATACGGGTGTGTAGGTTAAATTCGAAAAAACAAGACCAGTAGATAAAAATCGATCCCGACGTGATCGACGGAGGAAACTCGCTGATCCATTCCGCTCGTGACCACGGTTAATGTAACTTGGTCGAAACGTCGAGCTTTAGAAGTAAATTCTATATATGTACGCGTTTTTGACCCGTTTATATTTTTAAAAATAAAACGTATTACTTTTCTTTGCTCAGTCGGGTAAAAAAGTAGCCTTTGTCACTTCTGGATAATGTAGTTATCTAAAAGTGAAAGAATTATTAAAATCGCTCGAGTTTTGAGTTAAATCGTAATAAACAAACAAAAAATCAAATCTTTCCTCTTTATAATACTAGTTTAGATGAGGCGGATTCAAGTCCCAGACCGAATAATTAATTCGGAATGAGTGATATTATTTTACGAGAAGGATAAAATTTAATTGCAAGAATTTGCAACTAGATAGTTAAAGAAGCAACTGTAAGTCACCTTATTATGTAATACTAACCTTAATATAGACGTATAAGCTGGGGTCGAATCCCAGATCGAATAACTAATTCTGAATAAGTGATATTTTTTTAGTTTAACAAAAAATCATTTATTTATAAGAAAACGGGTGTTACATACATATGTGCTTCCACCCTCTTATTCATCTCATGAAGTCTTCATCGAGGTATTCATAATATTACCGCATTTAATGTGTTTTTTACACTAAATTAATTTTGTCGGAAAATGAACACGAAATCAAATGGGAAATCGATTCTCGATTAGGTTAAGAATTGCAATCTTGAGTGCAAACGTTTGAAGAGACTACTGGTTAGAGTATAAGAATATAGAGTACATGTCCGAGAAGGTACACATATATAAACAATATTATATTGTAAAAATAAGATTTTAAAGGGGATTTACCTTTGAATTATTATACAACATCTAATGTCTAGATTTTAGTGTCGTAAGACATCCTAAGATTTTTTATATGATCTATAATTTACGGATATTTTTTTTGTTTAAAAGAGAATAAATAATAAAATTAAACAGACTTCGAATATCTGTCAACTATAACCATATCTCAAAAGCTATTGAACCGATTTGATGAAACTTAGACTGTGCCCTGAATTGAAATATATCTAATTTAAATCTTAAAGGATTATGTCGCTATGACTTAGTCTTTGAGAAATTCAAGGACAAACATACATACATACTTACACTTACGATATTTAGTACACGTGTCTGTGAGTCTTAATGGATCATCATTCTCAAATATTATGCAATTCCAACAATGTTACATACAAAATGAAAACATTTTAGAAATCAAGACACTGTCCTGTGTTTGATAGGTCACATAGACAACTTAGATTTACTTAACACCTGTTCGATTCCATCAGCTGATATTTTTTTAACCTGTATATCTCATCCATTTTTGTCTCCTTTGTTTCAAAATCAAATTTATTGTTCATAATATTCTTACTTCACTCATCGTCTTAATATGCAAAAGCCTTTTCGATTAGTTCTCGGGAACTGCCGAATGGTTTCACTTTGTATATAATGAAAAATGTAAAAGATGAAAAAAATGGTGGGGAAAAAGGAATTAACAAAGTTAATTGTAAAAGATTAAAATTACTATAGGCGATGGTTGACTCTTTCCATCAGGAGACCCATCTGCTTGTTTGCTATCTTATGATATAAAAAAAAAAAAAAAAAAAAAAGATAACTTTTAGATATAGATACCAAATTTTCTGTTATATGTTTCTGTTTGCATAGCAGATGTAATGTCCTTTTAACTAGAACACTAAAGTCTTTTCCAACTAATAGTCGAAATTGTATTGACCCGTTTAGCTATCGCTTACAAATTGCCTGGCACAAATACTAAAGATTTGTTCTTCTAAAAAGAGAATTGGCGTAATTAACAAATGGCGTAAAATGAGCATTCTCTATACTCTAGAACAAGACTTCCCAACCAGGGGGACACGCCCTCCTAGGGAGGCGTAGAGAAATATTAGGGGGGGGATCGTACGTAATATGTAAAATTACATTTCCAATGGTTAAGGGCCCCCATAAATGGCAAACTTTTGTTTTCGATGAACTTACAGACCACTCTCCTATTTTACTAGAAATTGAGAATGAAAAGTTGTTTAATCATAACGCCTCAAAAATTAAGCAAAAACTAAACATAGATAATATCGGTTTGGCGCTAGAGAATATTTCATGGGAAAAATACTTTGCTATAAGGGATGTAAATTACGCATGTAATTACTTAGTTGAAACATTATCCACTGTGATTAATAATAACAAAACATTTGTTCCATTACAGAATAAATATCGACCTATTAAACCTTGGATTACTCCTGGTATATTAAAGTCAATTAGAAAACGTAATAAATTATATAAGCAATATAAAAATAGCCCGTCTGATAATGATTTACGAATTAAATATATCCAATACCGTAATAAATGCAATTATTTAATTAAATTATTAAAACAACAATATTATGACATCCAATTAAAAACAAAATGTAACAATACCAGGGACACATGGAAACTTATTAAATAGATAGGCAATATGAATACGAAATATACATCATCAAAAGAACTACTTACAGTTAGTAGCAGCAATCAAAGCTCACTTAATACAGTAAATAATTATTTCACATCTATTGGCGCTAAGTTAGCATCTAACACACTTGCTAGGTTACAAACAACTGAGCTAGAACTAGCTAGGAAAGTATCAATACAACCAAGTACTAAAAATTCAATGCTATTAATTCCGTCAGATCATGAGGAAATTAACAATGTTATTTCTTATCTTAAGACTAGTTCCCCAGGAGTTGATGACATCCCGGCACTGGTAATTAAACAATTTAAGCAACTACTAATTAACCCAATTTTACACTTATGTAACTTAAGCTTAGAAACTGGTGTCTTTCCTTCAATACTGAAACATTCAGTTGTAATACCAATACATAAGAAAGGAGATAAGCGAGACTGTTCTAACTACAGACCCATATCCCTTTTGTCTACGTTATCTAAAATTCTAGAGAAACTTGTCAACAAAAGATTAATGTCTTATATTGAAGGACAGAAACCACTAGCTGATAATCAATATGGCTTTAGAAGTAAAAAATCCACTGAAGATGCGGTTCTCAAATTAACAACACTGATTACTAACATCCTTGATTCTGGCGAAAAGTGTGTAGGTATCTTTTTAGACCTTCAAAAAGCATTTGACACAGTGTCTATACCCATTCTTATGGCTCGTCTAGAAAACCTGGGTATTAGGGATATACGTTTGAATTGGTTTAAAAGTTTTTTAAGCGACCGAAAACAAAGAGTTAGAATAGATAATCTAGACAGCGGTTCTTACTCCTGTCATTTTGGAATTCCGCAGGGAAGTACTCTCGGCCCAACCCTATTTCTGATTTATGTCAATCAGCTAAATCTCCTAGGAGATAAAGCAGATGTGATAATGTTCGCAGATGACACAGTTCTATTATTTCATAGTAAATCATGGGAGGAAGTTAAAGAGCATGCTGAAAAAGAGCTCAAAAAAGTAACAGCGTGGCTTGAGGATAACTTACTAAACATTAATGTCGACAAAACTAAGTATATTTGTTTCACAAAAACTAGAATCTCTGGTCCTCCTAAGAACTTTAAAATTAAAATCCATACATATCCATGTAACAAAGATTTGGCTAGTTTTTCTAACGTTTGTTCATGCAATATTTTGAACAATACTAGGCATATAAGATATCTGGGAGTCACGCTTGATGAAAACCTGAACTGGAGACCGCATCTTATTGACGTAACAAGTAGAATTAGAAAACTAATACCCGTTTTCAAAAATCTGAGAAATGTACTAAATGTCAAACTTATTATTAATACGTATAAAGCATTGGCACAATGTCTCTTGAGTTATTGTATAACATCTTGGGGAGGTGCAGCAAAAACACACCTACTTGTCTTGGAACGCGCCCAAAGAGTTTTATTAAAGGTTTGTTTAAAACTATCGTATAGACACCCCACACATAATCTCTATGAGACAGCCAATCTAATGAGTGTGCGTAAACTATATATATTCCGGTGCATTAAAAAGTATCATCAGACAGAAATCCCTACACAACCAGAAAGTATCAAAAGAAGACAAAGATGCCCGCTACCTTTTGTACGCAGCGCTATTGCTCATAGACATTACAATTTCTTAGCCCCTCACCTTTACAATTGTATAGAGAAACAATTTTCAATTAAAAAATGCAACGTGTTTCAGGTCAAAAAATATGTTCTAGATTGGCTAAAAGGGTTTGACTATAACCAAATAGAAGTAATTATAAGGGACTAATCAACGTTATGTAATATGTATTTGTATAAGTATGCATATATATATATACATATATATATATATATATATATATATATATATATATATATATATATATATATATATATATATATATATATATATATATATATATATGTGTGTATATGTGTGTATGTATATATATGTGTGTGTATGTATGTATATATATGTATGTGTATGTATGTGTAAGTATATTTATGTTTCATATAAAGTACTTGTTTATCATTAATTATATTTGATATATTCCTTATGTGAATACAAATGTTCTGTAGGTAACTAATTATACACTCACTACTCAGAAAGGCAAAATATACATGCAATCATATAATTAGTATGGCTAAAATTTTGAGAAGAACTGGCTCCTATAACACAGTTTTTACTATTTTAGGAGTCAGAGTATTTTATATATTGTACATTGTAAAATTGGAAATAAAAATATATTATTATTATTATTATTAAAAAAAAATAACGAGTAGGTAAATAAGGAATATAAGGGTGGCATGAAAATATTATATTCTACACTTTTTATCGTCGGCACTTGATGAAACTCCATTTTAACACAATATTTGCTAGCTGATCACACTTGTACTGTTTCACAATATAATAATTATATTTAATTTCCGACCGGTTTTTGCTTACACAAGCATCCTCAGTGTATTTACAATAAATATTAAATAAAAATATTATTTTTGGCTCGGGGAGGCTCGGCGAAATAAACATTGGGAAAGCCTGCTCTAGAATGTATTATACTCCGAGGGCTATCGCCTTGAACAAAACTTGAGCAAGGAGTGGATAGGAATTCAGTAAGCACGGCAACATTAAACAACTAAAATTGGATTTCGAGCGAGCAAATATCGAGGCGAAAGTAGTTTCCGAAGCTGCAGCTGAAATTAGTTTGTAGTGTTTGTTTTAAGAACGCTTTGTTGTTTTTACGTGATTTTAACTACAGCTTTGTCGTTCAACATTCAGGAGTTTATTCATCCACGTAAACTCGTGGAAATCCACTTTACAAGTCATTACCAAATAGTGAATCTTGTCCGTTTTTATAACATAAGATAGCGAACAATTAGATGGCTGGCCTGACTTTCAGACAACCTTCGCCTCGCCTCAGGCACCAAAGATGTTAATAGTGTGTTGGTATTCGTGTGACGGTATAGTAATGCCACATACATATATTTACCGGCTACCTTACCTTCGAAACCAGAACACGACACTGACAATAAAGCCTCCAAGTTGCTCTTTTCAATACAATACCAGCATAATTAGGACAAACCGCGCGTGATATATCCCGCGAGATAAACGAGAGCTTTTGACTTTTTGACCTTTTGATTTGATCAATAAAAATAACTTATATCTCGTTTAATGCTAGAACGTATGTTTCTCTGTTGCATCTCGACGAATAAATTTGCAGAGATTAAAAATCTATGACAGTAATTCCATTTTTGAAAAGTTGTATATTTTGGAAACGATAATCGATTTTGATTTTTCTAAAGTGATATTAAAAAACACTTTTTTTTCTCAATTTTCGTTATAAATTTATGATTTTGATCCAGTTTTTTAGGAAGAAAAGCTGATCAGACTTTGTTTGCTGTAAACAAAAAATATTAATATATGAAAATCTGTAACTTTTGAAAACTTCATTCGATTTTGATTTTTGAAACTGCATTTGACGTAGTTTTGAAGTACTAAAACATAGTAAAAGCAAAGAGTAAGTACTACATGAGGCTGAAGAATTATTAGTCCAAAAATCTCGAAATTTTGGCGAAAACACACTTTTTTTTAAATGTTTCGTCAACGGTAACTCCCGAACGGATAAACCGATTTTGATGCAAATTTATGTATTGGACACAGTTTTTAGAGGAATAGAGCTGATTAAATTTTGTAATCAATTGCTACATTCATCTGAAAATTATATTTTAAAAAAAATTCGGACAAAAATTTTTTGAGGTGTTTTCAAAATTTTTCAAAATCTCCTGGACCGAATTGGTTAAAATTTTCAGAAAGTCTAGTCTAGTGTTATCAACTGCGTTTCGTTCGGTCAAGCCGTTCAAAAGTTATGAGGTTGAGATATTTACATACACACACACACACACACACACACACACACAAGCAAGAGCAATCTGCTGGACTACCCTCGCGAAGTAATGCTTGACAGCACTTCCGTGGAGGATTAGTAGTAGGTCATGGACGTCGAGGATAGAATTTAGTTGGTAGAGCCTGTAGTAAATTACGACTATAGAAAGAGTCCAACACTACGAGTACGTAGTGCATAAACGCATTCTCCAACCTCAATAAAAAAAAACACAGAGAGAAACGTCAAAGACGGAAAAGGTTCCTAGGACCTCAAAACGTGGAAATCAGGTGAAAACTCGATTTTCGAAATTCGAGCAAAATCAGTAACTTCCTTTTCTACATACGTCGCGTAGCGGGAAGTAATAGTACTTCGAAATTCTGTTTTTTTGCCATTTAGATACCCTAACAACGGCTAAATTACGTTTATTGCAAGTAATACAAACTAATACAAACTACACATAATATATAGGTAATTAAACTTTACCTATATATGTAGCAAACCCTTATCTGAATACAAAATTTCATCTTAACAGGGAAGCAAATGCATGTGGCACAAAACCTCGCCACAAGTTTGCTATCTTATAATACTCGTATAAAAAAAAGCAAAACAATTAGAAATATATATACAACAATTTAAATAAGTAGCTTTTGAATATATTACATAACTAGATTAGAATTGACCAAAGATAACACAACCTTTTGTTTTGTTACAGGTAATTGCAGAAGATAAGATGTGACTAAGATACTGTCAAAACAGAAATGTCCGCGTTTTTATCACAACGAAATCAAGAACGACGAAATCATATAACCGCAGAAATTTGACATCAGATATTTTATTATAATTTAACATCCATTCAAATTAGCTTACTCCATTGTCGTTACCAAAGACGTTTTCCCGGAGCCGTCACGGTTTATACAGACAAAAGATTACGCCACTTGCTATTACCCCGCGGCTACATATATCGGCCTACGGCGAAGGTTCGCGATAACGCGGTGTTGTCACGAACTACATCGCGACAACTGATTACGTCATAATATTTGTGCGACCTGCTGATGATATTTGTGCGGCCGACGACAAAGCAAATAAGAATATTGTAACATTCTTTAAATTCTTTTCTTCTTAATTTTTTTTAATTTTAAACATTCGTTCTTTAAATTCTTTAATTTTATGCTACTACTTACTCAGAGCGTTAAAGGATAATTACCGGAATACACGCGAACGAAGTCGAGGGCGTCTGCTATTCATAAACTACTTACATAAAGTGTTCTGTGATGCGCACATTATAGACATGGCGTAATCTATGTCGGCAATCACCGAAGTGATGAGAATGGGTCATCAACTCACCATAAAACCACAGATCAGATATTCTGCGGTATCTATATGGAAACCGTTAGGCCGCGGTTTCGGCGTCGGTGATTTGCTCGGTGACGTCGTGAGAGGGGCGTGTTTATATGCAAAAATATTTTTTTTATTGAACCTGTCTTTGAAATCGAAACCGTGGCCGTTGTAAATGCATTTTATATTTTTAACCGAGTTCTAGTAAGAGGGTGCTCATTTCAATAATTTCCTTACTATGTATTTCCATCATTCCACTTTGTTTAGGAATTAAATGTATAGTCCAACTATTTAATATAATGGATGCTTAAAATTTAAGTTTATCCTAACCCAAAAGACCCAAATGTGGCACACGATTTTGTTAAGCCTTCATCGAGCTCATTTCGAAATAAATGCGTACGTTATTATCAGAGATTTATCTATGTAATTTATAAGTAAGATACTACAGTATTCACGCCATAAATTATACAACTTGGACACAAGATAACATGTAGTTTCCTCGATAAAAAAAATCAAAGTTTCCTCTGAACAAAAAGGAAAACCCTTAATATGGCGTAAATACTTCGCAGAAGGTCACCAGTTTGTAAATAATTGAAAAACATTATGTTTTCTACAACTTATACACTTTATATTTTTAAATGTGTATACATTTTAATGATAAAAAGGAAATATCAAATTCCGCACTCGTATCGCCAGATCAGCATCCTAGACAGAATTATCACGCTTCCCCCGTCCGCATACAAGGCTAAAATATTGATTCGTTCAAAAGCTCGGTACCCTCTTAATGGATTAGTGTACACTTACAGTCATATATGTGTATGTATATATGACTGTAAGTATACAATAATAATACGTGTATATGTAATACTAATAATATTATAATGTAGACTTCCTTTACTCCGCACACCCTCACCTCCACTAAAATGAAATTTGATACTTATAAATTTCAGCTAGGAAAGGATTTTTCAAAATATTTAAAAAGGGTCAAATGTGGCATGGGACTTTAACGTTAGCAAAACTACAGACCAAAGCTGTTTAAATCCTTCTTATGTTATGAATGCGAAAATTTATTTTGAAATATATTGAGAGAAAGATATTTTATAACCTGGATCAACACATAACCAGATAATTTTTATAATTAATCTAGCTGACCCGGCAAACGTTGTTTTGCCATATAAATTATTGAATTAATAAATAGGGGTTGGTGATAGAAGGGTGAAAACTTAGGGTTGTATGTATTTTATAATGCTATATGATACAAAAATTAAAACAAAAAATATTATCTAAAAAATAAAAAAAAATTAGGGGTGGAACTGAAGATGCTTCGGTTGCGAAGTGAAACGTGCGTTGAGTGCGTAAATTGTGTGCTTTTGCGTTTGGTGCTGTTGTGGTATAAAGTGTGGTGGACGAGGGTGGATAACTGTGCTGCTGGGGTCTTCATTATTGTCAGACCTACGGTAAGTTTGTTCCATTTCTTTCACCGCTTTTATGTTTTTCTTTTCAGTGACATTGCAAAGGTATACTTAAAAGTTCGCGCAAA
Organism: Apodemia mormo; assembly: GCA_036924255.1. Taxonomy (NCBI): domain Eukaryota; kingdom Metazoa; phylum Arthropoda; class Insecta; order Lepidoptera; family Riodinidae; genus Apodemia; species Apodemia mormo. The sequence goes on along the minus strand of JAUPFN010000009.1, from coordinate 39,914,020 downwards.
TTTGCAAAATAACTAGTTTTCTTCATCTGAATAATGGATTTCCGCAAAGTAACGCCTGATTATATTATAAAAAGTACTTTAATGTCTTTAAAATTATATAAATATTACATATGTGATTTTTTTATATCATTAGATAACAAACAAGCAGATGGCTCTCCTGATAGTAAAAGAAACCATTGCTTAAAGTTACCAAATATGGTAATGGTGTGTTGCTCTCCATGGAGCGGGATGGTAATGCCACATGTATTACTCTCCAAACCGGAACACGACAATGACATTGTCGCTATAGCGAAAGGTATAGGTAAGGCGGTGATACCAAATATCCAGGCGACACATTGTGGAACTCTACCACTTAAAAGTCGCGATGGTAGTAATACATGGTAGTAATTTCAGTGTGTAACAAAAACTCTGTCCGACTATCAAAGGCATTATTATAAGGACCGCCTCGTTGGTCGGGTTGCTAGCGACCCTGACGACGCAATCACCCGTTGACTTGTTGCTCGGGTTCAATTCCCGACAGGGACAGCCATTTTTGTGATGAACATAAAATATGTTTGTATTTCTGGATTTGGGTGTTTATTAAATATGTTCCAATATTTATATATGTATTTCTATGTATTAGCATTATTGACTAGCACCCATAACACAAGCAAATATTTGCTTAAATTAGGGTTAGATCAATTCTTGTAGCTTGTCCACCAATATTTATTATTTATTTATTTTATTATTATTATTTGGTAGCTAAATACAATCATAGTTGTGTCATTATTTTATAGATATTGATATATAAATTTTCAAAATATTTGCTTGATTTAAGGGGAAGTTCCTCAAGTTACGTACTAAAATGACGCACTCTATAATATGATATTTTTTAATTTAATAAAAATAGTTTTTTTTGATAATGTAATTGACCTACATATATAATTGACCTTTCTCGGATCGGACAGTTTTTTTACATATCGTATAGGTATAGAATATAGATAGATACATTGTCCCCGATCGAAATAATTAATATTAAATGATATTTCAAATATTACTACAGTTACACAAAATATTCGCCGTAGTTAAAAGGCTTGTACCCACTGATTGGACCTGGTGTTGTCCAGTTTAAATATTCCCTAAATATCAGGGAAATGAAAGGGTAAATACGACTATAGGCACTTTAAAATTTTATAATATTTTTATGTTTATAATCATTTTATAACTTTTTTCGATAATGTCACTGACTTACCATACTCTTTTGGCTCGGATAGAGTTTTTATTACTCACTATAGAAATCGATTGTACAAAAGTCAGGCAAGACGTTGTAGAATTCTACTATTTAATTCCGAAAAAGTAATTAATTATTCTCGTAGTATTCACAAGAACTTTAATCTCATAGCGGACTGCGGGTCAAAGCCAGTGTCTAATAATATAAAGCCCTACTTTCATGTTATGACAATGGCTGTTTGTAATTTAAATTGACCTTTAACTCGGGGCACTAACAAAGGGACGATTCTGTGAGTTTGTAAGCCCGGAGACGGCCGTGCAAATCCCATTGTCGTTGCCGAGTACCTTTGTCCTGGATCCGTCACCGTTTATCCGGGTAAACGTCTGGACCGTCTTTAATTACTGCCCTGTTTGTAATCTAAATTGTTTTAAATCTCAAGTAAACATATTGTTTAAGACCAATGTTTTTTTTATATCATAAGATAGCAAACAAGCAGATGGGTCTCCTGATGGAAAGAGTCAATCATCGCCTATAGACACCAAAGATGTTAATGGTGCGTTGCTATCTTGTGGCGAGGTCTAATGCCACATGCATAAGTTTACCGGCTACCTTACCCTCCAAACCGGAACACGACAGCGACAAACACTGACGCTATTGCGGCAGGAATAGGTAAGGCGGTGGTACCAGACCCGGGCGAGACAATGCAGAACTCTACCACCTAGTAGCCACGATGTTAGTAACTCGATAGCCAATCGGTCGCCTTTTACGACCTGCCTGGCAGAACGGCAGTTGGCCTATTCTTCAAAGGAGGCCGGGACCAACACGGCGTAAATGTTCCTTAGGCATTTCTGTTAAGTTAAATTACGTGTAGGGTCAGACTCTCTTCGATGAAAAGACTATATGCCATTATACCAGGCAGTTTGTAAAAGGCGAACGATTGGCTGTAATGTGGTACCACTGCTAGGTGGTACTTTGTAAAGTTCCGCAACGTTTTCCCGGGTATATGGTACCACCGATTTACCTATACCTGCTACAAAAAATATTTTGGTATTCTAAATTTTTCGAGCTTAAATGTGCCAGAAATGGACCAAACAACGTGACACGTATATAATATATATTGAGATAAGTGCAATATTATAGACTTTTTTAATTTAGATGGTTGCTTGATTTTGGTAAGGTGAGAATAGAACACTACTTCATTTTCTCGCGTTGAGGCGTAGAATAATTTGTCAAATTAAAAAAAAAACGCTAAAAAATCTCATTTATTTGTGATACGTGTTCTTTCAACAAGCACGTCGTGACACGGTTCAGTAGTGCATGCGCGCAAACAAAACGCTGCTAACAGGAAACGTGCAGATTATTACCTGCGCGGTGGAAACTATGCTCACAATACTGTGATCTGTTACTATGGACTAGAGATGGCAGTTATAGATATTTTTATTTCACTATCACGTCGTGAAGTTTTTTTTTGTCACTGTTATATCACGGGTGATAAATCACAACCGTTATATTTTATTAGTAATGATTATTTTCACAGTGGGTGCATTTTATTTCGTATGTTACATCGCCGCGCAGTGATCACAATTTATAAGTGATTAGTAAAATGAAATAATATATTAAACAAATTCTCTCTTCTAGCTGGTGGGCATGGTGTTGCTCAAATGTTTTTGCTTTGTCCCTTCCGCACGATTGATTTCTGCGAATTATAAGCTTAAGCAGTAGCTTGACCCTCATGATATATATATATATATATATATATATATATATATATATATATATATATATATATATATATATATATATATATATATATATATATATATAGGCAGAAAAGCAGTGCTTTACTTGCCATTCACAGATATTTTAATAAAACGTTCGTACGTTTTAGATGATTTTAATTAATAGTAAGTAAATGAATAAAATGTGTCATAATCATGTGCACGCCGCTAAAATCTATAAAAGAAAAGGTTTTTGTGTCCGAGTACTCCGTCGCATACTCAGTATCATAATCCTGTACACGCCGCTGCCTACTATGGACGGATTATTACCGTATTATTTTTACTTCATAATGTTCCGGGCTCTCTTTGAAAAATAAACCAACTGCTTTTCTGCCAAGCGGTCGTAAAAGCCGACCGATTGATTGATTGGATATACGTGTCACTACTATCGTGACTACTAGATGGTAGAGTGCCGCAACGTCTTGCCCGGGTATTTGGTACCACTGCCTTACTTATTCCTGCCGCAATAGCGTCAATGCTTGTCATTGTTGTGTATCCCCGTGTTGGTCCCGGGCTCCTTTGAAGAAGAGGCCAACTGCTGTTCTGCCAGGCAGGTCGTAAAAGGCGACCGAGTGGCTATGCGCGTCACTACCATCGTGACTACTAGGTGGTAGAGTTCTGTATCGGCTCGACCGGGTCTGATACCACCGCCTTACCTATGCCTATAGCGTCAGTGCTGGTCACTGTCGTGTTTCAGTTTGGAGGGTAAGGTAGCCGGTAAACTTATGCATGTGGCATTAGACCTCGCCACAAGATAGCAACGACCATTAACGTCTTTGGTGTCTATAGGTGATGGTTGACTCTTTCCATCAGGAGACCCATCTGCTTGTTTGCTATGTTGTGAAATAAAAAAAAATATTACATACTTATACATGTCAAGCTAATTACCTCCGTTTTTTCGTCGGTTGAAAAGGCTCGAAGCTCATGCCTAACCATATCAGATATCGCAATAAAAATGAGTCACCGCATCATACGTACACAACACAATAGTAATTCGCTCCTCGAACATTATCACATATTTGGTATTGCGAAATAAGGCATTGTGCTGTTATCGGCAGGAAATGGCTCGCGAGCGGCCCTACTCGGTCATCCTTGCCATTGTACCTATATAAAAGTCGTTCAATAACCTTTAGTCGAGGTACTTACCCGTTGAAACATTTTGGGGAAAAGCAGACATTGATATTGTTTTTGTGAAGGCTGAAACGTCGGTGTTTTTATTAGGGCGAGTGAAGCGAGCCCTACACTAGGCCACTTTCTATGCACTTTTGTGGTACATTTTATTGAAAAAGTATTGCACTTTTATGTTTGAGCTTTGACGTGGTGGTTTAAATTTATGTCTAGACATGTTATCTACCATTAAAATGCTATTTCATAAACATTAAAAAATAGACAATATACACTTTGTATTAGACAATAAACATTTTGTATTAGAATTTTATTACTGCTAACGCCATCTATTATAAAACTAACGGGTTAAAATGCTACAAAGTTACACTAGGCGACGATCTGTGCCCTTTAGTGGTACATTTTACTGAAAAAATATTGCACTTTTAGGTTTAGGCTTTGGCGTGGTAGTTTTATTTCATTTAATTCATTTTCATTTACTCCATTTTAATACAATATTAATCTATTAAAACACTTGTACTTTTTAACTTCCCACTACGTATGTAGATAGGGAGGTTACTGATATTGCTCCAATTTTCAAAAATGGAGTTTTCACCATATGACTACGTTTTGTGGTCTTAGGAACCATTTCCGACTATTTTTGCGATTTCAGTATGTCTGTATGTATGTATATGTCTGAGTGCGTGCGTGCGTGCGTGCGTGTGTGTGTGTCAACAATTCATAAGTTTTGAACGCCTGGACCGATCGAAACGCGGTTGATAACATTCGATTGGATTCCGCTCAACTTATACTTCCTGAAAATTTGAACCAAATGGGCCTAAGAGATTTTGAGAAATTTTGAAAAAACCCAAAAAAAATGTGGCAAAACTAGAATTTTTTAAATAACTTCCAGATTAATGTACCGATTGAGCACAAAAACTAATTAGCTCTATTCCTCAAAAAATTACGTCTAATGCATAAATTACGGCAAAATCAGTTTATTCGGTTGGAAGTAATCGTTGACGAAAATTTTGAAAAAAGTGTTTTTTCGACATAACTTCGAAATATTTCAACCAATCATTTTTTGGTATTCTACGATATTTTAATACTAAAAAAAATTACGTCGAATGCCCTTTCAAAAATCAAAACCGAATCTTATTTTCAAAAGTTACAGCTTTTCAAAAATTAAAATTACGTTTTCTTTAGCAAAGTTACTTAATATTTTTGAAATAACTTTCAGGCTAATATACCGATTGACTTCAAAATCTTATCATCTTTTCTTCTTTAAAAACTGCGCCACGTACCGTTAATTGGATAAAAATCGGTCAATTTGTTTGGGATCTATCGATGACAAAAATTTTTGAAAAAAATGTTTTTTGACATTGTTTCGAAAATTTTGAGCCTACCGATTTTTTAGCTAAAGCAATATTTAAATCGAGTTGAATGCCATTTGAAAGATTAAAATCGATCATCGTTTCCAAAATATACAGCTTTTGAAAAATCAATATACTGCCATTTTTATCAAAATAGATATTATACTGAAAAAACCTATGCTTACAGTTTTTACTATTTTGAGCTCAAAATACGTTAATTTAGCGAGAAGTTTCAGGGATGGCTTGCAACCATTTACAGATTACAGACAGTGATAGGTGACCAGTCTATCACCAACTGGGTACTTTTCCAATCACGGGCACGGGCAAAATATTAGCAAACTGAAAAAACACATTTTTGATTTACCTGACTCGGGAATCGAACCCCGAGAGTTTCTCTGAGGCAAAAATTCGAAAAATTTATTCGCTGAGTTTCTACCGCCAATTCTTCGTGCCTGCGGTAAGTCCAATATAAATTCTAAAAATTTTAAAGGTTAATTAAATTAAATTTTCTTTATAAGATAACCTTTTGGAACGAAGTTCCTTACGGCAGGCTTGGAGGGGATAGGGATTTTGCTGCGCGACCGAACTGAAAAAAATGTGATAGTAAAACCGTAAGAAAAATGCGTGGAATAAAAGCGTTAAATGAGACGTGCGCAGGCGCGACAGTCGCGTACACAAGCGAGTAGTGCCGTTTAGCCGAAGGAAGTTCGTTCCTACCTGGTGTCCCGCGACACCACATCACTTTTTATTTTTAAGACTCGTTTATCCTAGAAAACTCTTTTACAAGAAAGTTACCATAAATAAAAATTGATTTCTATCAATATTAGCCTTCAAGAGCGAAGTGGTGGCGCGAGATAGATCTTGAGTTGCTACATATTATAGGTAGGTACTATATTATAGGTAGACCAGAAAATATGGTGTAAAATATGTAGGTAACCTTTAAAATTGTTCTGTGTAGATAGCATTGATAATTATAGAAATCGTGTTTTTAATAAATCAAGAAACTTTTAAAGATTTTTTCTTATACATAAGTACTAAAAAAAATTAGAAACATTTTATTTTTTATTTTTGTTTTATTTTTCTGCGTCTCCCTAGATACAAAGCCAGACGACGCCTTTGATGCGAATATAATAAATAAAGTCCATGATACATTAAAAGATGTTAAAGTCCATTATACATTAAAAGATGTAATTCGCATAAAAATACTTTCCTAAGAATATTACTAGGTAATATAACTTAGCGAGCCCTTACAAAGCTTTGCTTTTTGCTAGTAATACGAGAAAAACTGTGATAGTGTTTACAGTTTTCAAATCTATTACATATAATAAAAACGTAGGAAAGTTAAAACTGTACATTAATTATTTTTTTAAAAGAATACTTGGGGCGTGATCTACAATCGATATCAAAGCCAAAAATATAGTTTTTAGAATTTTTGTCTGTTTGTCTGTATGTATGTCCGGGGTAAACTCAAAAAGTACTGCATGTATTTACTTCAAATTTTACATGAATATAACTAATAGGTCGGGTCAACATATAGGCTACATATTATCACTCTATCACCTACGGGGGAAGTGCTGTGCGGAGTAAACGAAGTCCGCGCGGACGAAGTCGTGGGCAACAGCTAGTAATTAATACAATACTAAAGTTAACTACAGCTACAATACTAGACTACAAAACTACAACTACAATACTGTGTGGCCGCGTTTCCGATCCGGTAGTAGTTTAAAAAAAAAGTTGACGCGTCAAAATAACGTAAAAAGTTTTATTGAATAAAGTATTTCTGAAAAAATGAGTGTAATAGAGTAATCCCCGTGTTGGCCCCGAGCTCCTTCCCCGTGTTGGTCTCGGGCTCCTTTGAAGAATAGGCCAAATACCGTTCTGCCAGGCAGGTCGTAAAAGGCGACTGATTGGCTATACGAGTCACTATCATTGTAGTTACTACGTGGTAGACTTCTGCATTGTCTCCCCCGGGTCTGGTACCACCGCCTTGCCTATTCCTGCCGCAATAGCATCAGTGCTAGTCGCTGTCGTGTTCCGGTTTGGAGGGCAAGATATTACATATATATATATATATATATATATATATATATATATATATATATATATATAGTCGGTAAACTTATCCATGTCTATTAGACCTCGACCTCGCCTCAAGATTTATGTTGCTTATTATGTTATAAGAGAATTATGTTGCTTTTGCCCCTAATGTGGCTTCCCAACCCTTTTCTTTTACTTTACGCGCTCATCATTGTGATACGGATAAGAACTCTAACTGCACCAACTGCGTAATAATAGAACGTCGTCTTAGCGTTAAATATCTGGGTGTAATGATTGACAGTACAATGGCTTTGAAAAATCATATTCAAGTAACAACGTCGAGAATTCGAAAACTTATCTATGTTTTTAAAAGCCTGCGAGAAATTGTAGACTTCCAGTATCTAAAAACAATATATTATGCTTTAGCTCAGTCTATAATTTCTTACTGTATTACGTCTTGGGGTGGCTCTGGAAAATCAAACATGCTACGCCTAGAAAAAGCGCAAAGGGCAGTGCTAAAGGTTCTCACGAGAAAACCTCTTCGTTTCCCCACCACAGATTTATATTCACTATGTCAGGTTCTGACAGTAAGGCAGCTTTTCGTATTGCAAACCGTTTTGAAAAAACATTCTCGACTTTCTTATGACCCTAAACTTAGTGACACAAAGAGACGATCTGATAAAGTTTGTACTATTGAAAAAAGACGTACTGGCATTGCAAGTCGTCATTATTATTACATTAGCTCATTTCTTTACAATAGGGTAAATAAACAGTTAAATATTTATTCACTTAAGCTATATAAATGTAAATTAAAATGCTCTGAATGACTTAAATCTTTGTCTTATCAAGAAACGGAAGACCTCTTAGTACAGTATAAATAATACATCAAATCATATATCGGTTTCCAACACACACACACAACAATACACACGCACAAATCCAAATTTACCAAAAATCTGTTCATATTATAATTCAGTGGAAATCAATCCTTTTTATGCTTAATACTTGTAGACTAAGTACTCTAGTTTATAATTAACATTGAGTCTGTTTTCTGGAGGAGGGCGTTGATATACGCAACACAGTTATATACTTCTGCGTATGTCATCGACACTCATATTATACATGTATACTTGTTCTGGTTACAAATAAAATTATTTGTAATTATTTGTAAGATAGCAACGCATCATTAACATCTTTGGTGTCTATAGGCGATGGTTGAGTCTTTCCATCAGGAGACCCATTTGCTTGTTTGCTATATATATATATATATATATATATATATATATATATATATATATATATATATATATACTTATGATGTATATAAAAAATAAAAACTTCTTATTATATATCAGAGGTTGTCCCTTTTAAAAATTATTACCAAGACATTTACAACTATCGTGTAATACATAAACACACTAGTAAATGCCCTGAGTTAAGTTTTCTGTGCCTGAAGGGTGAAGCTGCTTATGAAAGCAAAACCGGTTAGATTATAATACATTTTATTATTTTCGTTAAACAATTCTGTTTTTTATAAAATACTGAATTGGAATGGCTATAGCGTAGCATAAATCGTTTCTTGAGTCATGTTGAATATACGTCACCAGATACTTACCTATCTTCAGGCCATATCCCTTACGGAGCCTGCCATCGGTTCTTTTTACCTATAGAGAGAATCGAGTGCCATATCATGACCTTCGCGGATATCAGGCTGAATGTCATTAGTAGACATGGGCGTTTTTGTTATTTTTCATCATCGATGCACATATTATCGTTGTTTCGCTAACGTCACCCGTTTCCAACAACGATGTTCCATCCAACATCCAACTAATGCACTGGCTGGGGAACATCAAACATACTGACAGTTCAGCGTTTTAATAAAAATTGTAATACCGGACTTCAACGTAAAAACATTTATAAAAATAAATAGGAATTAATGTAAATAAATAGACAAAATATTAAAATACAGAGTTTTTAATTTAGTTAGCTAAAAATTTATTGTCTATTTAAGCGCGCAGTTTAGTTGGTACCAAAGAGTATTATGTATTGTATTTAGTTAGCACTGGGAGTTGATATCGCTGCGCGCATCTATCGTTTATTCAGAGTTTATTATGTTTATCGTTATTCACTTTTGTATCGTTTATTCACAGTTGTATTGTGTTTATCGTTATTCACTTTTGTATCGTTTATTCACTGTTGTATTCATTCGCTTGTATTGGCTATTGGGCATAACCTTGTTGTGATTGACATCGGTTTTTGTCGATTACGATCGGCAATGTTCGACACCTGTGATTACGTTGAATTTAGGTATTATTCCCATCTGATGTTGAACTTTTCGGCATCGAATTTCGGCATCGAATGTCACCACTACAGACTAACATCATTAATCAGCAACGTTTGGGGCCATCCATAAATTACATCACACGTTATGAGGGAAGGAGGGGGTCGACGAAGTGTGTGTGACTAAGGGAGGGACGGGTTCCAACTTTTGAGACATCACATTTTTCAAAATATAATTAAATACTACAAAACATAATAAAATTTAAAAAGCCACCTGTATAGATAAAAAAATAAACAAATGAGATCATTTTTCCAATGTAAAATTGCAAGATATGTGACGTGTGATTGGAGGGATCACATTTAGAGCCAGAAATGAAAATTGGAATAACTTTGCTGAATTTCATTAAGTCAGGAAAAACACCATGTGTTACAGAACACTTAAATATTACAGCTAAATATGGTGCAATAACATTTTTTTTTATTTTATATCATAAGACAGCAAACAAGCAGATGGGTCTCCTGATGAGAAGAGTCATCCATCGCCTATAGACACCAAAGATGTTAATATTGCGTTGCTATCTTGTGGCGAGGTCTAGTGCCACATGCATAAGTTTACCGGCTACCTTACCCTCCGAACCGGAACACGACAGCGACAAGCACTGACGCTGTTGCGGCAGGAATAGGTAAGGCGGTGGTAACAGACTAGGGCGAGACAATGCAGAATTCTACCACCTAGTAGCCACGATGGTAGTGACTCAATAGCTAATCTGTCGGCTTTTACGACCTGCCTGGCAGAACGCCAGTTGGCCTATTCTTCAAAGGAGGCCGGGACCAACACGGCGAAAAAATATGATTAAATCGTATTTAACAGGGAATTTAATAGCTCCTTTTAACGTATAGGTAACTATAAGTGTTCGATTCTGTCACTATTCACTTCTAATTGAAGATTTAAATACTAGTCTCAATTGGTTTTAAGGACCTAAAATCTTGTAGGCAATTTTTTTTTCAAATTATACACTAAAAATACATATTTTGAAAAATTTTCATCCATATAGAGCAGAAATCGAGAATCCGATTTCAATTACACAATTTTACTACTTTACTTTATTACTCATTTAGTAATTGTTGATACTATTTATTTATCATATACTTATATTTTTTAGCAAATCAATCAACCAGCTTTGCTTTTTGAAGCATGTTCGGTACGTTTTATTGTGTGAAAACAAAAACAAACTTTTTCATTGAATCCTGTGGTTAAAAGATTGGTAAACTCTCTGCTCTTTTAAATCCCCGGAGGGGTAGGCAGAGGTACAACAAGTGCACCCACGATTAGCCGAAGATACTTGGTCCCACAAATGTGATAGGTGGCAAGCCTATGGCTAACCGGGCACTTTCCAATCCGGGGCAACTTTGTGTTTATCAGAAAACTGAAAAAACACTTTTTTTATGTGCCCGACCCGGGACCTCATGTGGTCAACGCCAACGCTGGACCACTAGACCACAAAGGCGATATTTAAAGTCCGATTCAAATATTAATAATGGTATAGTAATCATGCAAATATTAATCTAATATTATTATAACACCTCAATTAACACTTACTTTTGTGTAATAAAATGCTTAAAAACGTGTCTCAAAACAAATAACACCATTAGTCTCCATCATCTGAAATGCATCAAAGTGTAATAATTCACGTCACGTCTCGGAAGATCCAGGAGAAAGTTGAAAATTAGCGTTTGGCAGTTTTCCCACTTACAACACCACTAATGAGAGTATTGTTTCAGTAACTTTGTAATGTATACGCTATTGTTTCAGGAAATTCACATTTTATGATATAATATAACTAAGCACAATAAAAGTATCTTCACGCCCGTATCACCGCAAAGATTAGCAGAGGTAAGTACAACAAGTACACCAACGATAAGCCGAAGATATTAGTCCTACAATGTGATAGATGGCGATGGTGAGCCTATCGCCAACCGGACATTTATCGAATCCCGAGCAACGTTGTTTTTACCAGAAAACTGAAAAAAACACGCAATTTCAATTGCCCGACCTGGGAATCGAACCTGGGACTTCATGTGTAAACACGCCACACACCACTAGATCAATAAGACGATACAAACAAAATCTAAACGTTTAATCCACATACGGTTACTAATATTTTTTATATCAAAAGAAAGCAAACAAACAGGTAGCTCACCCAATGGTATGAGACAACCATCGCCTATACATACCAAAGATGGTAAATTGCTAACCGTGTGGCGGAATGGTAATGCCAAATGCATAAGTTCACCGGCTAAACCGGAATATGACAGTGATAAACATTGACGCTGTCGTATTCCGGTTTAGGCATTAAGTTATTATATATTATTAATCTTTCTAATTTCTCTATTTTTCAAGAAGTTTAATCTTAAAATTAAAATGTGGTATAAAGACTGCAGTGGCATAAATCATTTCAAAGCTATTCCAATAATGTAAATCTCTGTATAAAATTGTTGCAGCATCCTAATTTTTAATTAAAAAATGCTATTCTCCATAAACGACTTATTAGGCATGTCTTATCTTCGATCCGAAGAATCTCATTGACGCATAAGGATTCGCCTCACGTCTTGAGATCCAAGGCGGTCTTAAAATTGGCTTTTGATGATTTTCCCACTCACCCAAACGCAAATGAGGGTATTATTATTCAAATATTATATAGTACACATTGTTTTAGGAAATCAAGATCGTGCGGACTAGAGAAACTTGGAGGTTACGTAGCATTTTTTTCTTTTCAATTCTGTAGGGTTCCGTCATTAACAGGAGTAGATCTTTTAAAAAGTACTTTAGGTATAAAATTTATAATTTTATTTATAAAATTATATAAATTATAATACTAGTAAAAAAGTAGTGAAATTAAATGTTAAAAAAATATTTAGGGTACGACTTTACTTTTACCCACAATATGTGGACTGTGCTTTTACCAAAGAAAAGCAGAAAAGGCGAAGTTTTTTGTTATATCGATAGGACAGCAAACAAAGAGATGGCTCTTTTGATTGAAATGGACACAAAAGCATTTAATGGCGCGTTGTCATCCGTGTATCCCTACGAATGGAAAACGGAACGGAAGATATGTATAGGAACAACAATTAATTAAACCTAATTTATTTTGAAAGTGGCGTTAACTTTTCTTTAATTTAGATTTTATTTACAAAGTAGGAACCACAGGGGTACCAGGGTTGTTGCTGATGCAGGTGCTATATTACTATCATTATTAGCAAATGCGATATATTTTGAATGAAACACAAGTAATATGTACTTTACTTGCTATTATTATAATTTTTTATTTATTTATTTTATTTGGATTGTCAATAGAAAGTACCTACTCTAGGCTTTATATAATACATGATGAGATATGGCAATGCCTTCCCAATTATAGGCAACCACAGCTTATACAGTAAGCTTTAAGTTCGAATTACATATTATTAAATTAAACTAAATTATATAAAATTATGTCAAAAGTGAAAATTATAGTGTCAGAAAAAATTAATTAAAAATTTGATTAAATAATGTCAGGCAATAATACAATTATATTAAAAGAGAAACAAGTGAAAAAAAAATGCACGGATTCAGATAACAAATTGAATAAATATTTTTATTTCATAAAATAGCAAACAAGAAGATAGGTCTCCTGATGGAAAGAGTCAATCATCGCCTATAGACACCAAAGATGTTAATGGTGCGTCGCTATATTCTAGGTTTATTGCCTCATGCATAAGTTTACCGGCAACCTTACCCTCCAAACAGGAACACTACAGTGACAAGCACTGACGCTATTGCAGCAGAAATGGGTAAGGCGGTGGTAAAGACCCTGGCGAGACAATGCAGAACTACCACTAGACTTATCAAAAGTATAATCGAAAATATTTGCCACTTCGAGTTTTCAAATGCACACAATCTTTATTTAGTTAACGCGGTAGATGTTGATATGGATTATATTCCACTTATTAATTTAATTGACTAGGTGAAGTATGTACGACTTGTTGATCTTGATTGTAAAATTCGTATAACTGATTGTTTCTAACGTAACTGTTGATATGAAACACAAGTTAAAAAACTGATTTGTTTATATCTGTAGGATAATTATCATGATAATTATTGCGATAAGTATCCAGAAGCATATTTTATCTTGATAATTTTAAACCCTGATTTAAACTACATAAGACCGGCACTAGGACCGGCTTTCAACGGATTGTTATGATATTTAATAGTCAGGCTTACATGTTACGACTTGAATATCAGCATTAAATATCAGCATCGATTGTTGCTGATATGGATGCTGATATTACAAACCATGCTGATAATCCGCGAATGCTGATGCTGATATTAAAACCATGCTCATAATCCGCGTATGCTGATGCTGATATTAAAAACAATGCTGATAATCCACTGATGCTGATATTAAAACAATGCTGATAATCCACGGATGCTAATGCTGATATTAAAAACCATGCTGATAATCCGCGGATGCCGATGCTTATATAAAAACCGATGCTGATAATCTGCGGATGCTGATGCTGATAATCCGCGAATGCGGATGTTGATTTTAAAAACGATGCTGATAATCCGCGAATGCGGATGTTGATTTTAAAAACGATGCTGATAATCCGCGGATGCTGATGCTGATATTAAAACCATGCTGATAATCCTGCTGATACTTATATTCACAACTCCGTGGTAGGAATCATTTAACGCGGGCAAAGCCGTGGGAATCAGCTAACGTAGAAATAATCTCGATCAATAAAGCGTAAATAAAATACCCCAACCAATATATCACTCCAAACCACTTACAAGTGTGTTTTACTCATACACCGACTATTTTATGTAACGAATGCCATTTATCAAAGTTTTCAATACACACGGAGTGTAAGATGGCGTCGCAGTAAATAGGGTACCATGCCACAATTTCGGCCAATAAATTGCAACAACTATTAGGATTTATATATAAAAGTATTTATGAACCGCAGTAAATCACATCCGTCACAACAGCGCGCCGAAACTTGCCTTCATAAATTGCGGTGAGTTTCACTCGGGTTTGAGGTTTCCGTATGAAATAAGCAATCCACTCTTTGCTCTATAGAACTTTAAAATTTAATTTCTGGGGACATTTCTGCTGCACATTGTTTTTTATATCATAAGATAGCAAGCAAGCAGACGGCTGACGCAAAGAGAAACCATCGCCTATAGATGTTAATGGTGAGTTACTATCACATGCATAAGTCTACCGCCTACCTTACCCTCCAAATCGGAACATGACAATGACAAGCATTGATGCTATTGCGGCAGGAATAGGTAAAGCGGTGGTAACAAATATTCGGGCGAGTTGCTGCGGAATTCTACCACCTAGTAATCACGATGGTAGCGACACGTGCAGCTTATCGGTCACCTTTTACGACCTGCCTGGCAGAACGTAAGTTTGTCTGTTCTTCAAAGGAGCCTGGACCAACACGATTGAACTCCAGTTGTTAGTGAATCCGGCTCAGCTAATGAGGTCCCGGAATCTATTCCATCGTCAAATAGTGTTAGTTTTTTTTTATAATAAAAATCTAAGTAGCAGTCCGAAGTCTGGTGGTGAGTGCTGAGTCTTAACACCTTGCTTTGAAAACGTTCAAACTGCAGAAAACCATCCTTACATATCTTAAACAGATAATCTTTGAAGTTGAAAGACGTAAAAAAAACGAGTCACCACCCTTGTCACCAGCCCATAACTGGTGAAACCAAAGATGTTAATGGTGCGTTGCTAACATGTGGCGAGATCTAATGTCACGTGCATAAGTTTACCGGCTACCTTACCCTCCAAACCGGAACACGTAAAAAGTAATGAACTACAATAATCTTTGAAGTTGGAAGACGTAAAAAATGAATCACCTCCCTTGTCACCAGCCCATAATTGATGAACCCAAAGATGTTAATGGTGCCTTGCTAACATGTGGTGAGATCTAATTTCACGTGAATAAGTTTACCGGCTACCTTATCCTCCAAATCGGAACACGATAGTGACTAGCACTGACGCTATTGCGGCATGAATAGGTAAGGCGGTGGTACTAGACCCGGGCGAGACAATGCAGAACTCTACCATATAGTAGCCACGATGATAGTGACTTGTATAGCCAATCGGTCGCCTTTTACGACCTGCTTGGCAGAACGACTGTTGGTCTATTCTTCAATGGAGCCTGGAACCAACACGGGACCACACTGTTCAAACCTGTGTAACACTCCTAAATAGTTATGGTTAAATTTATTAATGAATATATTGTGTGGATAGTGACATTACCCTAAGTTATTCTGAATATGTGATTATGCCAAAAAAAGTCAAAGCTTGAAAAGATTCCTAAATTTGTTACACTAGTTAGATAATAAAGAAAAGGATTTGAAGTTATAATATTTCTATAAATTATCAAACTCATCCAATCATTTTGTTTCATTTTTTCGTAAAAAGAAACAAATTATCTTGTTTGTAACCCAAGTCGATATTAAAAGGGTTCTCGAAGAAAATATCGATGTAATTATATTTCAAAGGATTTATTAAACTTAGTCAAAAGTCTTCCAATATGTTTAATACTTTTGATCTTACGGATATGGTTTAATATCGGAGTCTCTTGAAAATATATTTTACAGTCATAGCTATTTTGGGTTTGCTCGCATTGGCGTATCAAAAGCAATAAAGACTTTTTCGATTAATTCTCGCTGATTGGTTTTAAGTCTGTGCATCGCCGTTTTATCTTTGTTCCTTCAATCGAAAAATTCTTAATACCGGGTTGGAATAAAAATAATACTTGTTGTTTACTTTGAAGTATAATTATTCTAAAACATAGATGTAGTTACTACACGCAGTAGCTGCAGCCAAATAAATATAAATGCCTAGATGGGGAGTTTGAGAGGTAATTTCATTTAACAGATATTTGTTTTATATCATAACTAGCTGTGCCCGCGGCTTCGTCCGCGTGGAAAAAATTATAAAAGTGGCCTAAGTTACTCCTTATTACCGTGGTTTAAAAAATAGGCAATCCCGGGGTTTTACCCGCATAGTTCCGGTTCCCATGTGATGTCCGGGATAAAAACTATCGTATGTCTTTTCTCAGGTCTCAAACTATCTTTTTACCAACTTTCATTCTAATCGGTTCATTGCATTTATAATATCGTAATACCACTCTCATGCCTACGCCACGCCTACACACACCAAAGATTTAACATCTTATGGTACTTAACATCATCGGTGCGAGCGTGTGGCGGGTTGGTGATGCGGCATGCATAAGTTTACCGACTACCTTACTATCCAAACCAGAACAAGATAGTGACAAGCAATGAAGCTTTTGTGGCAGGAATAGATAAGGCGGTGCTACGCGAATCGGGACGAGACGTTGCAAAGTCGTTCGTCTTTTTAGGAACTGCCTAGCAGACTGGCAGACGAGATGATCTATTCTTCCGGATCTACCCAAAACAACACGGGGAAATTATTCCCTGCTGGAAAACAAATTAATGTGAAATATAAATAAAATATAAACTTTTGAAAACTTCTTTACGAATTGGATAAAAATAATTCAATATTCTTTATGTTGAATAACTAATTAATTTTTCGCCGTATCAGGCTTTCTGTAAAACTAACAATTTAATTAAATGAGGTTTCGTCTCAACTCTACGCTGAATTTATGAGAGTAAACTATTTTAACTAGGACGCGACTACAGAACATCAGAAATTGTGTAATATTTGCTTTGAAAATAGCCACTGTAGCGTCGCATAAACTCTTCAGGGAGCACTTACGTCTTGGTCTCTTTAGTCTTGTACGAATAAATATTTGCTTTACACAAATTATAAATCACATGTATCTTCGTAGTACACTTGCGATATATCAAAGTGCCTCTTCTTATTTACAAGTAAGATCAGACAAAATTATGATGTCATATTTTTTTTTCATGATGGTACGACCCGTCTTATTTATCATTGGATGGCAAGCGAATGAAAAAATAACTGTTAACAAATTAAAATGTATTCAGCTTAGAGCATGAGGTCCCAAGTTCAATCCCCGGGTGTGTTATTGAGTTTTTTCATGGTTTCTTTCGAAAGTCAAAAAATATCTCAGTATTTTCCCCGTGTTGGTCCCGAACTCCTTTGAAGAATAGGCCAACTGCCGTAAAGTTCTGCATTGTCTCACCCGGGTCTGATACCACCGCCCTACCTATTCCTGGCGCAATAGCGTTGGTGCTTGTTGCTGTCATATTCCGGTTTAGAGGGTAAAGTAGCCGGTAAACTTATGCATGTGGCATTAGACCTCGCCACAAGATAGCAACTCACCATTAACATCTTTGGTGTCTATAGGCAATGGTTGACTCTTTCCATTAGGAGATCAATCTGCTTGTTTGCTATCTTATGATATAAAAAAAATCTCAGTAGCAGCTCGGAGTCTGGCGAATAGTGTGCTACCACACCGTGCCTCGGGCAGACATGTAAATCTGATGGTCCCGGTTATCGCTAAGCGATAATCGTTAACAGATTGGTAAAATTGTGGCGATAGGGATCACTATCTCGGCAACCGTCAAACCGGTGAATCGCGGTGAACTGAAAAGTCTATAGACGTTCGATTCACATTGGCTACCCCACAAGCAAACTAGTGTGATGATACTATACTAACAGTGATAAATAAACATTAAATCATCTATACATATAATAAAATCGTAGGAAAGTCAAAACTGTACATTGAATATTTTTTAAAAGAATACTTGGGGCGTGATCTACAATCGATATCGAAGCTAAAAATAGAACTTTTAGAATTTTTGTCTGTTTGTCTGTTTATCTGTTTGTCTGTATGTATGTCCGGGGTAAACTCAAAAAGTACTGCATGGATTTACTTCAAATTTTGCATGAATATTACTAACAGGTCGGGTCAACATATAGGCTACATATTATCACGCTATCACCTAGCGGGGAAGTGCTGTGCGGAGTAAACGAAGTCTGCGCGGACGAAGTCGCTGGCAACAGCTAGTTAATTAATAAAAAACATTGATAAATATACATTAAACAACTTGTAACACCCAACTAAATTGTTACAAATTATCTATTATCTTTCTTCTGTCTTTAAAAATGTAAAATATCAACATTTTAATTAAACAAAAAATTAAGTTTGTAAATTATAGAAAAAAAGTCTTGTGATGTGAAATAATGTTAGTAATTTGTATTATGTAACTATAATTGAAAAAAAAACAAGCTCGCTGAGTTTCTTTCGCCGGATCTTCTCAGTGTGTGGCCGCGTTCCGATCCGCTGGTACTTGTAAAAAAATCGACTCACAACATTTTTAGTTTATTTAATAATTAAATAATTATAATTTTAAAATATTTGCACACCATATTGGTAGAATATGTTGGTAACTTAATCAAATTTTAATAACTTGTAACTCCCATATTTTGGAAAATAAATAATTTCTATCTTAAACATGATTAATTATTAATTCGACAAATAAATAATTACATATCTTTACGCCAGATCCCTTACGGGGTAGGAAGAGAGAACCGAGTGCCATACATCACGATCCTTGCAGGCTTGACTCTCTTCCTCCACATTCATCACTCTCTTCATACACACACGTCGGTTGTGAAGACTCTTGACACCACCTTCGGACAATACTCGAATAATAATAATTATGTTGTTAAACATGTTTGTTAATTAGCGTGTTAGCCGAGTCAGTGTTTTTCAATCTTACCATGACGCAACCCCCTTAGCATATAAGAAACATTGCGACTCTCTACCCTTCGCCACATAACTTGTATTATTACATACTAGCTGTTGCCCGCGAGGTGACAGCGTGATAATATGTAGCCTATATGTTGACCCGACCTTTTAGTAATATTCATGCAAAATTTGAAGTAAATCCATGCAGTACTTTTTGAGTTTACCCCGGACATACATGACTTTCCTACGATTTTATTATATGTATATAGATTATCATTTATCAAATCTGTTAGAACTCATAGGCAATATTTCAGATTCATTTGTGACTGGGAATTCTTTGTAAAAACTGGCTTTTATTTCTAATTTAGTCGAGCATTCAAATGCCTTGAATAAAATCCTTTAAAGGCGAAATGAATGGGTTATTTCCGTTACAGACAAAATCTATGTTTTCACAAAAAAATTTTGTGAAAACATAAATTTGAAACTTTGGATAAATTTTTTATAGACTCATTCATGAAATAGGAACGATTCTCTGGGATAACCATTACGTTCGCGACCCCTTTGTATAGGCTACGCGACCCTCAGAAGGTTAGCATGTTTATATGTTGATTCCGGATTCAAATCTAGAGTCTGGCTATCGAAAGTATTTTTTTTATAATATAAAATAGCAAACGTGCAAATGGCGCTTCTGAGGGAAAAGGACAACCATCGTATTGTAAGGAACTGTCCAGAAAATAGGGATTGACTAGTAAAATTCTTAATGTGATAGCTATAAACACACTTTATTTCTCCTTTCCAATCAAACACAGTATTTAATATTCTTAAATATAAATATTTAATTATCACTTAGTACTTACATGAACAAATTTGTGTTCCACTTATAATATCACTTAAATTACTGATCCAATGATATGCCAGTTTCAAAATCCAATATTATTTAAATATCACTCAACAATTCCGTATTTCCATAAATTCACATGTGAACTAGTCGACGTCTCGAGCAAGACTGCCGGCCGTTGCATATGCATTGATAAGGATGATTCCTTATCAATGCAGTATGACTCATCGTAATTTCAAACGAACGAACGAACGATACGATTTAAATAACGGTCAAATAAACGGTTTTTTCAAACAAAGCTAACAGCTCGGCCATCCTGCTCAAAGCGCGTCCTCGCGTTTATAAGACTACAATAGAAAAGTATAAATAACAAAAAAAAATGGGTTATAATTTATAATATAGATATATACATGTATTATGATGAACATTTGATTACATTTCCTATTTCACCATATATATTTAAGTAATAATTAATTATACAAATATAATAGTCCTTTTAATCAAAGTTAATGCAAATATTAGTAATCAATTTATTAATACTCTATTTCTCAATTTTATTTTATTCTTTATTCTACTTCTTTTTCACTATTACAATCAATTTCATCACTACTTTCAAAATCTCTACAAAAGTTTAGCCAAGGTTGTATTTTATCTATCGCTACAACTGATTCATATCGTCGACCATGTTTGCGCGTTAAAGGAGTATCTTCGATCACATATCTTTCATTTGGGAGCACTTTTATTACACGATATATAATACACGTGTAATAAACACGATAAGGGCCTTGAAACTTGACGACTAACTTTTGAGATTTACCATCATGTGGTACCTGTCTTTCAACCCTAACTAAATCTCCTACTTTATACTTTTTCCCCGTTTTCCTACGACTGTTAAACCTGTCCACATCCTTAATTTGTTGAATGCTTATACTTTCACCAGCTAATTGTCTTATGTCTGTTAAGTCTTCTGAATTGATAACTGTAGTTGTATCAGATATAACGGAACTTAAAATGCCTTCCGATTTACTAGTTATATTAAAGCCAAACAGCAATTCTGATGGGCTTTTTTGAGTGGTTTTGTGCACAGTGGTGTTTAGGCCAATTTGAATGTCATAAATTTCGTCATCCCAGGATTTTTCATCCTTGTTATGTGTGCTGGTCGAAAGAGCATCTAAGATAGTTCTGTTATAGCGTTCGACTTGCCCATTTGCTCTGGGAGTGGCAACGGCATTAATTATATGCTTTATACCATACGAGGAAGTGAACTCCCTAAAGGTATTGCTGGTAAAACTAGTACCCTTATCTGTTATTAAGCGTGCGGGAACGCCAAAATAACTAATATGCTCCTTTATTACTCTTATACTAGTAAGAGATTTTGTATTTTTAACAGCAGTTATATTAACAAACTTTGTAAAACTATCAACTAAGACTAAAATGTAACAGTTTCCCCTTTTACTCCTAATGAATGGACCCAAATGGTCGGCGTGCACTGTATGAAAGGGCACACAAACTTTTTCTATGGGGTGCAGTTGACCTTCCCTTTTACCTCCCGGGGCCTTTTGATGAGCGCATTCCAGGCAAGATTGTACATATTTTTTGACAAATCGCCGCATTTTAGGAAACCAATAATGTTGGCGAATGCGCTGTAAAGTTTTGACGTAATGACCTATATCATCATGATTTCTTTTCAATATCTGCCAACGCACACCCTTGGGAACTAACCATTTAAGTTCTTCCCCAACTATACGATAAACTCGATCATTTTTCAATTTATAATTGTTGTGTATGTCCATAATCAAGTCAGCGCTTTTATCCCCTAAAATATTTTTTATTCTCTGTATTTCCTCATCCGCATTTTGTACAGTGGCAATCCAATTCTGATCAGAGCATTCGATACTCAAAATATCTAAAACGTGGTTCTCGGACACAGAAGAAGCAACCGGTTTACGACTTAGCGCGTCAACATGCGCCATTCGTGAACCAGGCCTATATTCGATTGTACAATCAAACTCCTGCATTGGGATCCACCAACGCGCTACTCGGGGAATCAAATCTCGCTTCACAAATGTACATCTTAGAGCATTGCAATCCGTATAAATAACAAATGGTATACCCAGCAGATATACCCTAAATCTATTTAAGGACGCTATTACCGCTAAAGTTTCGAGTTCGTAAGAATGCAACTTGCGCTCCTCGGGGGCGGTTTTACGACTAAAATAGGAAACAGGATGAAGTCTCCCTTCAGAATCACTTTGTAAAAGTATACCGGCAAGACCATCTTTGCATGCGTCGGTATGCAATTGCGTTACTGCCTTAGGATCGTATAAAGCTAACAAAGGACGTTGCGTAAGTAAAGTTTTAACAGAGTTAAAGGATTTTTCTTGGGTGTCCCCCCATGTCCAACATACGTCCTTTTTAAGAAGATCTGTTAGCGGAGAGGTTATTACGGCATAATTCTTAATAAACCTCCTAAAGAACCCGGACAATCCTAAGAATTGTCTCAGTTCATGAATGTTACATGGTGTGGGAAATTTGGAGATCGCATCAGTTTTTCTATTACCTGGTCGGATACCCGTAGAATTCACTTCGAATCCTAGGAATTCAATAGAGTCTAAAAAAAAATAACATTTACTTAATTTGAGTGTTAGCCCGCCACGCTTAAGAAGTTTTAGAACCTCCTCTAGTCTTTCTAAGCCCTCAGATACGTCTCTACTTGGTATGAGGATATCATCCATATAGACTATCGCGTATTTGATTTTAGCATCATAGAGGATTTTATTTATTGTCCTTTGAAAAACCGATGGCGCATTAGCTAGACCAAACGGCATGCGGTTAAATTCATACTGCCCGTCTGGTGTTACAAATGCAGTCTTGCAGCGGGATTCTTCGTTAATTGGGATCTGATAGTAACCAGAAGCCAAATCAAGTGAAGTAAACAGTTTGTTACCAGCCAATTGATCAAGCTGATCCTCCACCCGTGGTAGAGGATAGTGAACTTTTTTTGTCTTTCTATTAAGTGCTCGGTAATCGACGCACAAACGTTTTTCACCAGATTTTTTTCTCACCAGCACGATAGGACTAGCATACGGCGAAGAAGATTCCCTTATAATCCCACTATCCATCATATCCTGAACCATGTCATTTACGAGAGTTCTCTCTGAATGTGACAAGCGATACGGCCTATAAACGATTGGTTCCGCGTCCTGTAACTCTATAACCATCTCTGTAGTATTAGTAAAACCAAGATCCTTTAACGATCTCGAAAAAGAGTCCTCATATTTATTTAATAAATTTTGCAACAGTAAGCGTTCTTCATTTGTCAATTTATCACCACAATTTATTTTGGTGTCAGAGCTAAGTGAATCGAAAGTCATTTGACAACAATTTAAAATTTCTGACGTGTCAGAATTCACGCCCTTTAGAGCTCTAGTAATTAAAGTATTCGCTCGGATAGTCATATTAATTTCGGATATATTAAACGCAAGCAACGAGCCAATCCCATTGCAGATATTATATTGTCCAGGCATAAGATAGTATTCTTTTCCTTCTCCACCTCTTAACGAGCCGTTTACTTGAATATTGCCACTAAAAATTGGGACAGATGTAACATATATAACGCCTAATGAACGCTTAGGGATGCAAACATCTTTATGACACGTCAAGTGTACCTTATCGGAATTTATTCTTTTAAAAATTAACCTACTAGGGGTTTTGGTGATGATTATGTCCGGCATTTCGGTAAACGAGTGACCCAGTAGCACTGGTTGCTTTATTACATAATCTTCGACAACATAAATGTCTATAACTTTTTTAATACCCTGGACTTCAACTTCTGCATTGACTGTTCCTACTGGGTAGGTTATATTTGCACCTATGCCTCTAAGAACTGGAAGATCAGAAGCGTACTTTACATTTAAGCCAAGCTCTTTAGCTCGACTAGCTTGTATTAGTGAGCATTGGCTCCCTAGGTCCACGTGGCAGGGTACACTGTAGCCCTCAATTTTGATATTAAACATGTACTTGTCTACGGGTTGTTCGAACGCCCTAAGCTCTGATACTTGTTTTTCGTTTTTGTCTTTTGTTTTACTTTCGTTATTCATGGAGTCTATGTTATATTTGTTCCTAAAACAAGTAGAAGATTGGTGACCTATCCTATTACACGAGGTGCATGTTATCAAAGGTTTTTCACACTTATAACTTGGGTGACCAAATAAGTTACAATTAAAGCAGCGAATATTAGAATTTTGGGTGCCGAATTTAGAATATTGGGGTTTATGTGTCATATCTGTAGTACCTCTACGATCGTTTCTTTTACTAGCATTACCTCCAAACGTTTCTCTGCTCTGCCCTACTTTAACCGTTCGAAAATATTTAAGTATTTGTTCCGGTTCACTAAATTGTGCAGCTTGTGCTCCTACCTTAATAGCGCGATCGTCTACCCCATATAAGATACAATCTACGGCTCGTTTGCCATATATGTTGCACCTATT
This sequence comes from Apodemia mormo, assembly GCA_036924255.1. Lineage (NCBI taxonomy): Eukaryota > Metazoa > Arthropoda > Insecta > Lepidoptera > Riodinidae > Apodemia > Apodemia mormo. The sequence continues at coordinate 39,889,205 of JAUPFN010000009.1, read as the reverse complement.
CAACAAATTTAACTTTGCGTAATAATAGTGCTCCAATGATTCGCCATACTTGACACGTTTGGCTAGCATGTCCGTCAAGAGTTCAGCGTAGTCCTCGCGACAAGGAAACGACTCTATTAACTTTTTTTTCCATTCGCTCCAAGTGTGAAGAAGAGAGGGCAAGCCCTGATACCAAGTCTTGGCCACTCCAGTTAACTTGGGAAGTGCATAATGTATTATTTCTTTTTCAGACCAACTGTATATTTCAGCGCATTCTTCAACTTTAGTGATCCAAGTTAGCATGGTTTGTTCCTTGCTCATAGGATCAAAATCTGGTATAACATTATTAGTAAACGATAGCTTGGGCTTCTCTGAACTCTTGACGGTTTCTAATATTGACAAAAATTTATTTAATATTACACTTGTTTCTGAATCCCTAACTGTCTTATTACAAACATTGTGCGACTCACGTTCACTTGAAGTATCACTGCCATACTCCATCCGCTTTGATCTTCCTCTTATTCCTCGTGAATTTCTTTTGCGTTTCCTCATCTTCCCATAATCAGTATCACCACTCAAAATATCAGAATCAGTGTCATAATAACGTTTTCGTGTCTTAACAGGATTTGAATTTTTCTTTCTTCCCTTCCTTCCAGTAATACTCATTTCCTTGTCTTTAGATCTCAAAGTACCTCCTTGGCCCTCTAACCTGGGCCTCCCATACTTCACCCGACAGGGTGTTCCAATGCCCTCTAACCTGGGCTCATCACGGCTCTCTAACCTGAGCCCATCCTGGCCCTCTAACCTGGGCTCATCACGGCTCTCTAACCTGAGCCCATCCCGACCCTCTAACCTGGGCCCATTATGGCTCTCTAACCTGAGCTCATTCTCACCCTCTAACATGGGTGTTCTGTCCAAATCCATAGTGAATTGCAACCCTTCCCCTCGGTTGCACACACTGCCTTAAGTCAATGGATCTGAAACTCAAAATTGTTAAGCTTAATAAACGTATACACAATAAAAAAGAGTAAAATATAAAATCTAAAAGAAATAAGCGCAAATAGCCATGATACGCTATTGATGTATATTTTTTTTGCATGATAATAAAGTCCGATTTTAAAAATTATTATTCTTATTATTTGAAAATTAAACGATAGGATATATTGATAATATAAAACTAGTAAAATATAATTATTTATACTGATTATAATATTATATTTATTTAAGTATTTATTTAAATCGTTTATTCAAGAAAAGAATCGTAACTATTTAAAGAAAAAAAATATTTTAAAACAGGATACATGATATTTCCGTTGCACTGTTAGTATTTAAAGCATTCAGTTGTCCCTTAACGAAATTTTACTACAGAAGATATTTAACAGAAGTATATTTCAAGTGATCATAAAAAAATGAGTCAAAAGGGAATCAATGTTTATCAAAATACCTAAAACCGTAATTAGAACTCAAAAGAAATGTACACGTTTATATAATAACTGAAAAGAATAGGTCGGTTCTATAATCGTTTAAAAAATCAGATACGCATTGCAAATTAAACAATAATCATCACATTTGTATCCCATTGCGCTGATAGGATTATTATACATGATTATATTGCCTCTTTATATAAAATATATTTTAAAATGTTTTATTAAATTGTATGTATTATAAATAAAAAATTACTATATACTTATAGTATCGTTCATAAGCACCAATATAACGGGCAAATAATTTGCTTACTTTTGTACTAGATCAATTGGTTTTATTGTAAATGATTAATTAATTGGTCTTGTGAATTAATTTATTGATTAGGTTAAAAAAAAACAACAGTAAGTAGAGTTCGATAATCGTTTGAAATCTACTCGAAGTATCTATTTTAAATACGTATAAGCATTATTTAGTCGTCAAAATATTGTAAAAAATAAGGAAAAGAAAAATAATCGTGTTCAAAGTTTGTCAAGAAAAGAAAAATTAACGCCATTGTAATAACTCTCGCTGTATTTCTACCTTTATTGTGGGCGTGAACAAAAACATTTTGAAAATGTTCCTGTTATCCCACTTCTGAACTGTAAGGAACTGTCCAGAAAATAGGGATTGACTAGAATGTGATAGCTATAAACACACTTTATTTCTCCTTTCCAATCAAACACAGTATTTAATATTCTTAAATATAAATATTTAATTATCACTTAGTACTTACATGAACAAATTTGTGTTCCACTTATAATATCACTTAAATTACTGATCCAATGATATGCCAGTTTCAAAATCCAATATTATTTAAATATCACTCAACAATTCCGTATTTCCATAAATTCACATGTGAACTAGTCGACGTCTCGAGCAAGACTGCCGGCCGTTGCATATGCATTGATAAGGATGATTCCTTATCAATGCAGTATGACTCATCGTAATTTCAAACGAACGAACGAACGATACGATTTAAATAACGGTCAAATAAACGGTTTATTCAAACAAAGCTAACAGTATGTAGATACCAAAGGTGTTAATGGTGCGTTGCTATCCGTGTAGCGAGTTGTTAACATCACATTTGTATAAGTAGCGACTACTTTATCTTCCAAACCGAAACATGACAATGGTAAGTATTGACACTATTGCGACAGGAATGTGTAAGGCGGTGGATTCGGCGGTGGTACCAAATACCTAAGTGAGACGTTGCGGAACTCTACAACTTAGTAGTCATGATGGTAGTTTGATTTTATATAAAAAAATGCTAGTTAATGTATATTTTTTAGATTTTTTAGTCCTGTTTTTGTAGTATACGACGAATTAACCTGCCAAATTTCGTGGTTATAGGATAACGCAGAGTATGCTATAAATTTTGATTGACCTCGGTATAATTATGGTTTAATTTCAACTCTATTCCTCCACGTGTTCCCGAAATAAAGGGTCTTGACCGACAAACGGCAGACGGACATTAAAGTAATATAAGTATTCATGTGATCTGTGATGATATATGATCACTATTGTCCGACATGTTGTCCATCTATAGGGGAACCCTATTTTTTAGTTTTTCCTTTTTAGGCATGGAACCCTAGAAGACAAAGAACTCATTCAGAACGAAATTGCCGGTCTGCGATGTCTGGGATATCTTAAGTCTATACAGAAACATTTAGCCGTACAAAGGCGAAATTCTGTAAGTAGTAAATCTCAACGAGTCCAAGTACTTGAACCCTTAATTGCATCTTCAGAACTTTAACTAGCCTTAACACTTCGCCAGCTCTGCAAGTTTAATTGTTTTTTATCGTGCTGTGTTCAACGTAGAAATTAAGTTTCCGATGAAAACAAAAATTAACTGATATAGATTCAGACGTTTCCCCTGTGTTGGTCCGGGCTCCTTTGAAGAATAGACCAACTGCCATTCTGCTAGGCAAGTCGTAAAAGACGATGGATTGGCTATACGAGTCATTACCAACGTGGCTACTAGGTTGTTGAGTTCCGCAACGTCTCGCCCGGGTATTTGGTACCACCGTCTTATTTATTCCTGCCACAGTAGCATCAATTATTGTCATTGTCGTGTTCCTGCTTGGAGGGTAAGGTAGCCGGTATTATGCATGTGGCATCGCCATCCCGCCACAGGGATAGAAACGCACTATTAACACCTTTGGTGTCTATAGGCGATGGTTCTCTTCCCATCAGGTGAGTTATCTGCTTGTTTGCTTTCTAATAGTATAAAAAACTGCGGAAATATAAGGTCGGGGCAAAAGCATTTTGGTATTGTTCATACAAAGGAAGATATTTTTTTAGGTATATTTTTTTATTTATTTATAATATGTATGTGCCGTTTTGATCGATGACTTGTTGCCATCTTGTGGGTAGTGCCACGGTCCCGTGCCTGTAGAAATTTTGAGATTTTTATTTAAAAAATCTGATAGGTAGTGTTCACAGTGTTCTTTTGAGGTTAGCTTTATGCTTCCTAAAGAGTTCTGCAATGACCGAAACAGGTGGAAATCTGATGGAGCCAGGTCAGGGCAATACCGAGGATACATCAACACATCCCAGCGAAGCTCTCCCAATTTTTGCTACGTGGCTATAGATGAGTGCGGTCTGGCGTTGTCTTGGTGGAACACCATGCTCTTCCTATTCACCAGCTCCGGCCGGGTTTTCTCAATAGCTTTTTTTACTTAGTCTGACAGTAGAAGTCAGAATCGATAGTTTTACCCGGTGGCAAAAGCTCCTAGTGGACGATCCCACCATACACATAGCATGACTTTGTTCCGAGTCAGGCCGGTCTTTGCCTCGGTCTGTGGGGCTTGTTCATGCTTCGACCATGATCTTTTTCGCACATTCTTATCGTAAGTCAACCATTTTTCATTACCCGTAATTAACTGTTTAAGAAATGGTTCGGAATTGTTACGTTTCAACAAAGAATCGCAAATGGAAACACGTTGCATTAGATTCCTCTCAGTGAGATCATGTGGTACCCAAACGTCAAGTTTTTTCTTGTACCCAAACTTTTGTAAATGGCGTAAAACTGTTTTATGATCAACATCCAGTTCTTCAGCAATGTCGTAGCTACTAATATGTCGATCTTGCTCCACTTTCTCAGAGACGGCACTGACTTTATATGTGACAGTTTCACACTAAAATTTCCAGACTTGAAACCCTTGAACCACGTTAGTGCTACTCTGCTATTGCATTACTATTTATTGCATCTTCACAATTTCACATTTAATGGTATTAAAACCAGTCTGTTCCATTCAGTACAGCCAAAGAGGTTTGATTACTAATAATGTATTAAAAATAAGAAAACACTTTTGCCCCAACCTATTATTTAACTCAAAGAATAAAAGAATTCAACTTGCAAACTTGAATTGAAGTGCCCAGTTGGCGATAAGCTTGCCACCTACCACATTGTGGGACTGGATATCTTCGGTTAATCGCGAGTGCTCTGGTTGTACCTCTGCCTACCTCTTCGGGGATACGGGCGTGAAGATATTTTTTAAGGAATGCGATTAACTCACCATAAGTCAGGGAAATAAAAACCCCCAACGGCAAGTATGCACCTTCGTTCATCACACTTTCATACTTTACACCACGTCAGTGGCATAAACAGAAGCACACAATTTACTGACTCAATAGACGTTTCACTTAGTAACTGAAGCATCTTTCAGCAATCAGCAACGAACGCTACTTGACTAAAAACCCTCCCTCCTCCTCCCTCCAAGGAAGCCGGTAAACTTATGAATATTAGACTCCATCACAAGATAGCAACGCATCGTTAACATGTTTGGTGTCTATAGTCGATGGTTGACTCTCCACCAGAAGACCCATTTGCTTGTTTGCTATCTTATGATATAAAAAAGTAGCTAATTAAATATAAAGTATTCCCCTAACTAACGTTCTAGCCCGTAACTAGTTTTAAAAGCGGCTGACCGCTTCATAAATAAGGTTGTAATGTTCAAATCGTGCAATATTAAATTCGCTCAGGTCTGAATTCTTCACAAAGGGGCATAATAGACGTTAGACCAATTACAACGTTGTAGGATTGTTTGTTTTCTTTAGCCAACTCTTTGTTCGTTCAATTTGCCGCCACACAACAAAATCTAAAATCTACATGCGCCGACGTGCATTTTAATTATAAAAGTAATTAAAAACTTGAAACTCGGTGTTCTGTGCTTTTGACGTCAACAGACTGAATACAAACATTTAATTAAACGCGCGGTTACCTGTAAATTAATCTTACATTTGTAATAAGTTCAAAAGCAGTGTTTGACACTCTATTTACTGGTCATCTTTCGCTATATACTGTATATATAGTCCTGGTTGACCGGCGCAGTTTCGCCCATGAATAAATAGGTGAAAATTTATTCAAAATCATATCCCCTATTTTAGATTCTGTGGTATAATTTTATAAAAAAGTGGCCTATGACCCCGGGTCTTCACCTATCTTCTTGCCAAATTTTATCAAAATAGCTTCATTTAGCCGTAAGCATTTAGCTAGATTTAGCCGTAAAAGCGAGACAGAGAGACAGACGGATAGACTTTACAATTTTAATATAAGTATGGGCTTTTGAGCCTCCTTTTATTCATTTTATTAAATATAGCTGACCCGGCAATCGTTTTTCTGCCATTTTAACTACTCTTATTTTTTTCTGTATTTTCTTATCTTTTAAACCTTCCCTGGACTTCAACAATTAATTCAAAACCAAAATTAGCCAAATCGGTTCAGCCGTTCTCGAGTTTTAGCGAGACTAACGAACAGCAATTGATTTTTATACTAAATTTAAACACCCCGTTTTAATAGTTTCGCGATATTTTCAGTCGTTTTTCAACTGACGAAAAAGTGAATGAGTTTTCTTTGTATGTAGGCTGTATAGTATTATTTCTATGCCATCAAATTAAAAGAAATACATTTATTTTAAATGGTATCCATACTAATATTATAAATGCGAAAGTCTGTCTGTCTGTTACGCTTTCACGGCTAAACCGCTAGACCGATTTTCATGAATTTGACATGGATACAGTTGAAGATCCAGGGTCAAACATAGACTAATTTTTTTTTTCAAAAATCAGTCTCTGGAAGACTGAAATAGGGGATGAAATTTTTATTTAAAGCTATTTGGACGACTTATATACTAGCGGGCGAAGCTGCGCGGGTCAGCTAGTACTCTATACTTTTCATTGTTAACACTTGGTTCGCGATTATCCGCAGTTCTATTCGCATAATATTTTCTAACCCTGGAAATAGGTTTAAAATCGTACAAAAAATATAGTAAGTGTGTAACGCAATCAAGAACAATTCAAACAATTTCGTGATTTTATTATTGCTATTGTAACAAAATGGAAAAAAATGAATGTGTCTACTTATGATCGCGGCAAATAAATTATACTCATTTCTTGTAACGCAACAATAGCTTTTATTGTTATCGATATAAAACACATTTTGTATAAATAAAAACATCAATGTTGCATTAGAATTCCATCAAATCAAATCCTGGAAGGATCCAGTCCAGTCTATTCTACTCAATCTACGTTACACGATCTTCTCGATTATTGAAACTTGATGTTTGAAAATTTCATCCAATCTAATCCTGACTGAATACGTTGTACGCGTTTTTACAGAAACTAGTTTTAAAATTTGAAGTCTGAACTCCGAAGTCTTCTAATTTAAAACTGTTTTCTACAAAAAATATGCGTTTTCGAAAACTAAAGACGAATAAAGGGAAAACGTAACGTGTTAAGATTATTGACGGTAGAGTTATACAATGTTACGCCAGATTTTAGTATCATCGCCTTATCTGTTCCTGTGGTAATATCGCCAATTGTTTTGAGTTCAATATAGATTAAAAAACCGGTCAAGTGCGAGTCGGACTCGCGCATGAAGGGTCCTGTACCATCCCCATTCCCCATTCATGTTTCTACCTGTTTATTAAGATCGAGTAAAAAATTGCTTAAAAATTACGCTTGTTGTATGTTTTTAATTAATTATTTATTTTGGAAAGTAGTATACCACTAAATATTCCGTAACAATTTTAAGCGTCTACCTGTTACTGTTATTAATATTAAGCAAAAAATACGAAAAAATACGTTTATTGTATGGGGACCACACTTCATTTTGATGTAGAAGGGCGCACGCTCAGGCATGCGCGTAGACGGACACGCGCTCAACTGGCACGCACATAGAAGGGCGCGCGCTCAGTAGACAGCGTGCTGTTATACCTTGCCACTGTAGGCTAACATGCCAACCTCATCCCTTTCACTGCCGATACATCACTCTCCCATATCCACAGTCGGTTAGTTAGAACCAAGCCCTCCTCAATCTCAATCCTACATCCTAGTTAGACGGCTGCTTTTCTAAATTCAATTATTGTCTTTTATTCTAGCTATAGCTTATTTCCTTTTTTAAGAAGACATACCAAAAGAGACTCATAATAGTGCGTAGAAGGGCGCACGCTCAGGCACGCGCTTAGCTGGCACGTACGTCGAGGGGCGCGCGCTCAGGCACGCGCGTAGAGGACGTCTTGGCTTTGGCCCGAACTGTCCCGGCTCTGGACCAGCAGAGAAGGAACTTAAAGATATTCGAATTATATTTTTTATATTAGGGATACATTGATAAGGAACTCATTAGAAGACATAATTTCAAATTTTAAGAAAACAATTTTAACATACATTGTGTCATGTCAAAATTATGAAAATCAAAATAATGGAAAATGTTTATAAATAAAAACATTAATACAGCATGAAATAGAAGGTAAAACATAACCAAAATACAAAGGGAATAGGTACATAAAAAATGTAAGTAGCCCAATAACTCTCGTAAGACCAATTCAAAATACAGAAGCATAAACGTAAACATAAAAGTAAGGAATCATTACATTCTTTCTAACCGGGACGCTCTATTTAACTGAGCCAGTGTCTACTAGTTCACTGTGACGAAATTTTTCTTTGCTTTGTGATCGATTCCGTCGATTGCACTGATCGCTAGATATACATATTTATATACTACATACCGACTGCTCAAGTGAGTACATTGTTATAGATGAAATTGTGAAAATATTATAATTTTATTATTTAACTATAAAAATATAATATATTGGAATAGATTACATCTAGTAAATAATTAAACAGAAATCCTTTTTACACAAGTGAAGCTGCTAATATCAGCTAGTATTTTTTTATACCATAGCATTCTTCTGGTGATAAGAGATAACTGTCACCAGTAAACACCAATAATGTTAAGTGCGCTGTCATCCGTGCAACAAGGATATAACGGCGCAATCATACCGACTACCTTATCCTCCAAACCATAAAATCACAGTAACACAAAAACTCCAAAACAGTACCTAGGCATGGCACAAATCACAAATAGCATGTGAAATTTCATATGAAATGCATTTTCATACATTGCACTTGTTGCTTTTTTCATTTGATCAGCGAAATTTCAATTAAATGAAATCTTCCAATTCACGTAGAGCGGCAGTAGTAATCATTCGTACTTCATTTTTAATAGTTTATGAGTGAATTGTGACATGTGAAATCATTGTATTTTTTGTTTAATTTCATCCAATAAATTGAATTAAACGTAACAATAACTTCCATGCCTAGACGACAGCGTCAAGGGCTAACGCTGTTGTGGCTAAAAGAAGTAGAGTAGTGAAACCAAATCAGGTTGTTACGTAGAAGAACTATGCAACCAATTAAACGTTAAATTAAGTATCTTCATGCCCGTATCCCGGAAGGGGTAGGCAGAGTTCCGACAAGTGCACCCACGATTAGCCGAAGATACTTGGTCCCACAAATGTGATAGGTGGCAAGCCTATCGCCAACCGGGCATTTTCCAATCCCGGGCAACTTTGTGTTTAACAGAAAACTGAAAAAACACTTTTTTATGTGCCCGACCCGGGAATCGAACCCAGGACCTGGACCACTAGACTACAGAGGCGATATATAAATCGGAAATGTCCAACTTGCAGGAACAGATCTGTCCTCATTATTTAGAATTGCCAACGGTATATAGAATTAATAGTTCTAAACAAATCATCCGTTGTTGTAACTTTAATAAGAGCATTCGCAAAAATATTAACATTTTATAAAAGAAACAGCCAAGTAAACTTAATACCAAGGTAAACAACAGATCTCTAATGTTTTTTAACTATTAAAGTTATCTCCAAATATATCATTATTATCCGCCTTTGTAACGAGGTTGTTAAAAGTATGCGAGCGTGAAACAAGCATTTAATCGCTTTTATTGTTTGTGTTTTAGTTCATAATATTATTTTAAACTACACACCGACTCAATACTTCACCTTGATAGCCATGGCACATTATAACAGCACAGCTTCGACCCACCATAACTGGAATATAGTTATATTAAATCATGTGCTGGTATGTTTTTTATTATGCAAATCATAAGATAGCAAACAAGCAGATGGGTCTCCTGATGGAAAGAGTCAATCATCGCCTATAGACACCAAAGATGTTAATGGTGCGTTGCTATCTTGTGGCGAGGTCTTATGCCACATGCATAAGTTTACCGGCTACCTTACCCTCCAAACCGGAACACGACAGCGACAAGCACTGATGCTATTGTAGCAGGAATAGGTAAGGCGGTGGTACCAGACCCGGGCGAGACAATGCAGAACTCTACCACCTAGTAGCCACGATGGTAGTGACTCGATAGCCAATCGGTCGCCTTTTACGACCTGCCTGGCAGAACGACAGTTGGCCTATTCTTCCAAGGAGGCCGGGACTAACGCGGCGTGTAAATTCACACGCGCTAGAAGTAAAACTTTGTATTAGATTAATTTCTAAGAGTGAGATTAATACACCATGGAGTTGTTTAACATGGAAAAAGAGAGAGGTAGCGACTAGCGGTTAAGGGAGCGTACCCATTAAGGGGGGGAGGTCTTTCAAATACTACGCTAAGTCACAGAAGTGGGGGGGTGGCTTAGATTTTTGTCACGTAGTCGATTTTGCCGAGAAAATTGTCGCGCTTTTTTTATACAACATAAAACAAATGAATTTTGGGTACCTTTAAAAGATGAACAGAAAAATAATCCAAAAGAGCTAGAACGTCTTACATTGTTGAAAATTGAAAATCTTTGTCTGCTTGGGACTAAGAAAAATACTTGTCCTCTCAATTATTTAGTAAGGGTAGGTATTCTGAGCGTATTTTGTCGAATGATTAAAACAGTCAATTTATTTTTACATTTTTCATTTTCTGCGTGCAAAATGATTAAAATCACATTTTCTAATACTACGTAGCAACTTGAGGGGGAGGGGCGGTCTTAGTATATACTACAAGCGGTCACCGAGGGGAGGGAGGGGTCGAAAAATATTATTAAATATGTCACGTAGTATGGGTACGTTCCCTAATCGTCATTTTTTTATTAATTGAACAACTTCAATCGTTCCAAGAACGATAGAGAAAGAAATAAATTGAAGGAGCCGAGAAAAAGATTTTATACACGGTATGTTTTCTGTGGTTTATATTTTAGAAATAAAAAGTGATAGCAAAATCTCTTTGCTTATATTGTTTGTATCATGAAGCTGTATTATATCTGGAGGCAACACTTCTAATACCTACTTGAAACCAAATTCCAAGTACTGTTCTCATCTTCTGCCATGGAACATAGAACAAGGGAAGTGAAGAGTGGGCGTGCCGCGTGCGTCACTATTATGCGCTTTTACTCTAAATTGCCTTAGTGATACTTATACCATATCATTAGGAGATAGTCGTCGTACGAAAATCTATTATACACTGAATTATGCCGTATTGTGCCATCCTTGAATGCAGAAATGATAGTAGAATACAGATGATTAAAAATGAAGATATTTCATATCATTCGAAAGTACAATTTTCATTTTATTTTAATTAAATTCCTGATTTAATATAATCTCTAATGACATAATAGAAAGTCAAGCTAAAATCAGCCGTACACCTTACATACAAAGTTCATTTTAGGTTGACCTAATTTTTGTAGAAAAATATACGTAATGACAGTCATTACGCATATCGTTCTAGAAAGCTCTCTACTCAAATATGATCAACTGAAAACTACGGAAAAATCAATACTGCCATCTATTGTAGAATAGCGAAACTATTAAGATCTTAAGTTTCACTATTGTACACATAGAATAGACTACAAAAGGACGTAAATACTCTTTTTTTTGTAGCAAAATAAAATTTATTGTAACGCAGTTTGGTATATTTTTAAATGTTCTGTTTGTGTGTTTCGGATTATTGTTGTTTAAAATGAAAACGACCAATGAAACAATGTTTGCATTAGTAGTTTATATGCAATAATGCTTATTTTATGTGTGAGTGTGGCGATCGCGGTCCTGATACAAATGTTTGTACTTGCCAATTCCGTTGTTCTATGTTCCATGTCTTCTGCGGTCTAACCCTCTCTTTCTAACACAGCTCTATAAATAGAGATGGGGAGACCTCATAGACAGAGATGTAACGTAAATATTTGTTTCAATTGATTAATACCTATATCAAATAATTCATGGTTTGTATGGCTGGTTTTAGAGTAATTAAATAGTAGATGATTGCCAGCTAAAATCATGAAGGTGTATTTATTATATCTGGAGGCAACATTTAATTAAAGAAAGAACTAGAATTCCTACTTGAAACCAAATTTTAAATACTTCTGTCATATTCTGAGGTCTTATTCTCTCTTTCTAACACAGCTATATAAAAAGAGATGGCGAGACCTCATAGACTGAGACATAATGTAAATGTTTGTTTCATTTGATTAATATAAGTGCTTACTTCACCTTTACCTAATACTTAATGGCTTAAACTAATACATTTATATGTTTCTGCCTATGTCGCGATGCATTATGAGTTAAGCGAGTTTCAAATCACAACGACTCTAATGAAGTTTCAATTAAAGGTGAACGCTCACTTATCTGAGCCGAACGCGTCGAACGAATCAAACGAAACGAATTTTAGAATTCTGTATATGAAATCTTATAAAACCTCGCACACTTGCCCGCGTCGAATAGACATCAAATTCATGGGATTCATATACAGAATTCTAAAATTTGTTTCGTTCGATGCGTTTGGCTCGGATAAGTGTGCGTTCACCTTAAAAAAGACCAACTGCGGAGTATGATCGCGCTTATCGCTCGTACAACTCGTGCGCCTCAGGAGTAAATCCTGTGCTTATAATGCGCCGAATGCTAACTGCCATCGATACATTGTACAACCAACAACGTCGCTTGAAATGACTCAGTGCCATGCATGCACTGAGACATTCGCAATCATTGAGTAAACAGACTAGAGACCTAATCACAGAACAATTGTTCTGTCAACACATCAGACTAATAGGTTTTATAAGTAATCCCAACTGAAACGCAAGAATTAGAACTGGCCAATCCAGTAAGCTGTAACCACACCAGAAATACCGCTTTTAGCCAATCGCAACACCGTATTTCTTTTCACTCCTCCCCCGAGGGCCTAAACATGAGTCGGTACTGTGCCTTTATAGTGCTGGAATAGAATGCAATAGCCATTATTCTTAATTTATACGCAATGAAACGCCATATTAAAGATGCTCATAAAATAATATAATCATCATTAAAATTAATACGCCAATTAATGCGTCGTATAATCCCACACATAAATTCATTTCTATTCATTTGAAAATGAAAGTACCACTCAAAAGCTTTATTAAAGTTGAAATCACTGTTTTGTATTTTGAATTTCGCTCTTGTGAAATTATTTATTCATTCTATATCAGCGTAATGACTCAACTTTATGATTACAATTTTCGCGTACACGTTCGTTGGTAATAATATGACATGGTAACTTTGGTTTGATATTTCGTCATATATATGTATTATCTATGATTGTAACGATAGAAACATTTATTCACGTCAAATGCTTTAGGATGCTAGGTAGGAACATTAGAGTAAAATAAATGTTTTTCTTTAAATATCATCCCACCGATTTCTTAGCGTATGATGAATCGAAAATCAATAAATGTTCAGATTCTCACGATTCCCGCGTGCTGGTCCGGGCTCCTTTGAAGAATAGACTAACTACCGTTCTGTCGGGCAAGTCGTAAAAGCCGACCGATTGACTATACTACCATCGCGACTACTAGGTGGTTGAGTTCAACTTGAGTTCCGATCCGGTAGTAGTTTTAAAAAATGTTGACGTGTCAAAATAACTTGTAAAAAATTTTATTGAATAAAGTTCTTCTGATTTCTGACAACGTCTTGCCCGGGTATTTGGTAACACCGGCTTACCTTTTCCTGCCGCAATAGCGTCAGTACTTGTCATTGTCGTGTTCCGGTTTAGAGGGTAAGGTAGGCTTATGCATGTGGCATTGCCATCGCGTTATGCGGATAACAACGCACCAGTAACATCTTTGGGGTTAATAGGCGACGGTTTATCTTTCCATCAGGAAAGCTTTCTGCTTGTTTGCTATCTTATAATATACGCAACTAAAACGTGTGCGTCTCGGGACGCCCGACAGATAAACTGGTCCAAGTTGAATTATTGACAACCTGCCTGCCGCTGCTGTATGCGTGAGAGAAAGGGAAACCTGACAGACTGGCGCCGTAAAGCATTACGTAACCAAGCGATTTATCCTATCGAAAGAAGTTATTACTTCAAAAATAAACTGTAACCGGTTGACCCTGTAGTACATCCCAGAAACTTCCCGCTAAATTAAGGTATTTTAAGCCCCAAGGAACAATAATGTATGCTTATTTTTTTTAAAGTTCAAAAATCTAAATTTTGTTAAAAATGACAGTAATTTATTTTTTGAAAAGCAGTATATTTTGGAAACGATGATCGATTTTAATCTTTCGAATGGCATTTAATGCAATTTATGAACTGTAAAATGGTTTCTTAGCTACATAATCTATAGGTTAAAATATGTGGAGGTAATGTTAAAAAAAATATTCAATCTTTATTGACAAGTCCCAAGTAAATCGACCGATTTTGATAAAATTTATAGTATTTGACGTAGTTTTTGTAAGAGAAAAGCTGAATAGATTTTTAAATCAATCGGTATATTAACCTATAAATTATTGTAAAAATATAAAGTAAGTTTCCTGTAAACAACAACGTATTTGAAAAGTTGTAATTTTTGAAAACTTGATTCGATTTTTAATTTTTGAATCGGCGTTCATCGTAGTGGTCAAAGTTTTTTAAGTATTAAAATATTGTAAGAAGTCGAAAGATGACTGGTTTAAAATAAGTAATGTCGAAAATCACTTTCTTCAAATTTTTTTCTCAACGATAAGTACCGAAAGGATAAACTGTTTTGATGCAATTTATGATATATAATTTTTATAATTTATGATATATAAGAGCTGATTAGATTTTGTACTTAATCGGTACATTAATCCGGAAGTTATGTTACAAAAAAGTAGTATTTCACCACATTTTTTTAAGGTTTTTTAAAATTTCTTAAAATGCCCTGAACCGAATTGGCTTAAATTTTCAGGAAGTCTAAGTTGAGCGGAATCCAATCGAATGTTATCAACCTCGTTTCGATGATCAGCCGTTCAAAAGTTATGAGATGTTTACATACACACACACATATATACATACATACATACATACTGATGTCATCGCGAGATTTTTTGGAAAAGGTTCCTAAGACCTCAAAACGTGAAAATCTGGTGAAACTCGTATTTCGAAAATCGAGACAAAATCAGTAACTTCCTTATCGATATGGCGTTGCGTAACGTGAAGTTAAAAAGAAGTACAACTTTGTCGGCTGGCAAAATTAGACAAATGATGTGACGACTTAAAAGATTGTCGCTTATGATTTACTTACGATAATAGAACCAATAGTATTGTGTGCTCTGCTATTACAAACCCCACGCTAACACATTGCCTCTACTTTCTGCAGTTGAGTTTTACTTAATAAACAATCGACCAACCGGGAATCGAAACTGAGATCTCATTAGAGGTCGAACGGATTAACTGTTATACCAACAAGGCAATCAGTATATTTTATAAATAAATGTCACAAGGGACTATTTTATCACTAACCGCAATCCAGGTTGGTATTAAAATACGAACTTATCCCTCAGAAGAGATTTAAGTTGGGAAAGGATTTCTTTAAGCTTCTCCAAACAATAAAGCAACTTTGACGGCAGCCAAAACATAAGATTTAGAACAAACGTTTAAGTGAATTTTACTTAAACTGAAGCGAAACAAACAACTTAATTTTTTATATCATCAGATAGCAAACAAGCAGATGGGCCTCCTGATGGAAAGAGTCAACCATCGCCTATAGACACCAAAGATGTTAATGGTGCGTTGCTATCTTGTGGCGAGGTATAATGCCACATGCAAAAGTTTACCGGCTACCTTACCCTCCAAACCGGAACACGACAGTGAGCAGTATTAACGCTATTGCGACAGGAATAGGTAAGGCGGTGGTACCAGACCCGGTCGAGCCGATGCAGAACTCTACCACCTAGTAGTCACGATGGTAGTGACGCGAGTAGCCACTCAGTCGCCTTTTACGACCTGCCTGGCAGAACGGCAGTTGGCCTATTCTTCGAAGGAGCCCGGGACCAATACTTTAAATGTTACGAGAAAATTATCTAAATTAGGTCTTATTATTACAATGAAAGTTTTTATTTGCATTTTTGCCCGACTAATCTATGTTATTTTATATATTAATACGAGAAAAGAAAACTTTATATCTCATTTTAAGGCAATTACTCGTACGGTGGAGTTATTAAATGTGACACAGTTAAAGTTTACATCGCAGAGGACTGCAGAAACCTAACAATTGTAAATAAAATTTATTAGAAACTAGCTGTGCCCGCGACTTCGTTCGCGTGGAAAAAATTCTAAAATATCCTATGTCCTTCTCCTGGCTCTAAACTACCTCCCTGCCAATTTTCAGCTAAATCGGTTCAGCCGTTCTTGAGTTATAAGTGGAGTAACTAACACGACTTTCTTTTATATATATATATATATATATATATATATATATATATATATATATATATATACATTTTTTAACTTTATAACTAGTTTGTTATAAAGAGGTAAAAAAAATAGTTTTATTCACTTTAACAACATTATGTACTCATCTTGTAATTCCTCTACGTCTTTATACTCACACTAGCTGTGCCCGCGACTTCGTTCGCGCGGAAAAAATTCTAAAATAAAAACCCGCATAGTTCCCGTTCCCATAAGATTTCCGGGATAAGAACTATCCTATGTCCTTTCTTGGGTCTCAAACTATACTTGTACCAAATTTTATCCAAATCGGTTTAGTGGTTTGGCCGTGAAAGCGTAACAGACAGACAGACAGACAGATAGAGTTACTTTCACATTTATAATATTAGTATGGAAATATGGATGATTTTAATCTTCGACTGTTTACAGGCAAACCACTTCCTTCCGTAAACTTATCTTGTAATGTCTGTGTACAGTTTAAGATGAGTGCAGAAGATATGTGAGGGAGAGTCAGTGTACGAGACAAACCCAATGAAATTCTTTCTAACACTGATTTATTATTAAAGTTACAACAGAAATGATGATTGAATAAAAGTGCAACCGTAACAATGTGTGCGTGATTAACTTATTACATTGTTTCTATGTAACCTAAATAAATTACATGTCATTGACTTTAAATATGTGCGGTAACCCGTACATCCTGCGGGCCCAAAAAGGAGACAAAGAACACAAGTTTAAAAAAAATTAAAATGTAAGAAAATGCAAAGTATGAAAGTAAAAAATATGTAAAGAATTTATACACACAAAGAATACAAAGGTTAAAAATAAAAATGTAAAATATGCATAATAATGAAAAATGTAAAAAATGTAAAATGTCTATTCACTGCACTTATAGCCCGAATGTCCAGTTGGTCGGGTTCACACGGCTGCTGCAGGCCACGAGGCCAGGCCTCGTTTTATGATTTCCGCTACCCTCCTTTCATGAGAGCAAAGGGGTACTCGTATCTGCCATACTTCTTGTCTTAGAGATATTGTATTTATATATGTGCACCTTGCGACAGTGATTATTATCAGTATGGAGTTGCTATGGCATCATATCATGAACATCGTGTACACTCAGTAGTATGTATATGTTCTCGTTGCTTGACATCTGTTTTCACGTGACGTCACTCACTTTCATGCTCTTATGATGCACAGGAACAGAAGAATTCACAGATGAGCAGTAGAAGTGTGACATGTAGAATTGATGTATCTGATATTGTTAGTGTCCTGTTTTTGATATTAGAGTGACTCCAGTAGTTATTATGACGAAGTAAAGAAAATGTGTCACTCTTTATTTATAAATAGTCAAGGTCAAGGTTGTGACCTATTTCTAATGTGTTGTTCCTGGTCAGTGACTTAATTGTTGTTGCAAATATGTGCATTATGCATTTCCCACAGCATGAGAATAGCCACTGTTATCGCAATGTAACTTGATCTTCCGCTCGTGGCTCGGCGACTTCTTTGTATACAATGGTATTAAAACTCAAGTTACAAGCTGCTTGTGATAATTGTAATTTATTATTGTAAATCGGTTTATTTGCTCTGTAGAATAATACTTTGTTAATACGTAGATGGATCCAAATTTGTAGATGCTAAGTTTTATAATGTTTTATGAATACTGAGCAGGGGGTGAAGTGATACACACAGCCTAATTGCCATCATAAGTTTTTTGTAGGCTTCCCCGTCAAGCGCCTTGGTTGATATACACTTGCTTGCGAGACTAGACGGCGAGAGTGACGTCATCCCTTGTCAATGACTGTACGGCATTTGGTTAGTTTTGTGTGTATTCATCTCCCACCGGTAAAATTATCACTAATTAACGGTAAAAATTGTATAAACATAAAATTATCTGTAATTTTAAAATTGGCCTCTTGATTACGCCATTTTTAGTTTTTACGGACACCACCCGGACGTATCCATCTTTCCCTGGATGTACTTCGGTAACTCTGCCCATCAACCACTTGCCTGGAGGCAGGTTTTCGTCCTTTATTAAGACAATGTCGTCGACTTTTATGTTTCTAGACGGGGTTCTCCATTTAGTACGGACTTGTAACTGTTGTAAGTAATCTGAGGACCACTTCTTCCAGAACTGCTTGTTCAAAGCCTGGATCATTTGCCATCTGTTGGTCAAACTCATATGCGCAGGTTCCGTTTGTGGTCTGGATACAAGTGAACCTCCAACTAGGAAATGGCCTGGTGATAGATATTCATCATCTGGATTTTCGCTCAATTTTAGAAGAGGTCGAGAATTAAGGCAAGCCTCGACTTGGTGTAGTAATGTGATAAACTCTTCATATGTGAGCTTCTGTTCTCCTATCACACGTCGAAGATGATACTTTAAGCTCTTGACGGCACTTTCCCACAGACCCCCAGCGGAAGGGTAAGCCGGCGCATTAAAGTGCCATTGGATGTCGTAGTCGTCGATCTTGCTTAGTAATTCAACGTCAAGCGTTTGAATAATATCCTTGTATTCTTTCTTTAATACTTTGTTTGCTCCGATAAAATTTCTTCCTTGATCACTGTACATGTGTTTGGGAACAGATCTTCTCGCACAAAAACGTCGAAAAGCTGCTAAAAATCCAGGAGTACTGAGATCGGATACTAATTCCAAATGCACTGCCTTCGTAGATAGGCACACGAATACGGCAACGTATCCTTTTTGTGTACGTACTCCACGTCCCTTGTTTGCTTTGATGTCAAAATGGCCAGTAAAATCGATCCCGGTGTGCGTGAATGGACGCGAGGGGGTAACGCGAGGCTCTGGAAGATCTGCCATAATCTGCGTTCGTTGTTCTTCTTTAAAACGACGACATGTCACACATTTGCGCAGTTCTCTTTTTACTGTACGCAATCCACTTAGTATCCAATATTTTTCTCGGATATAAGACAGTGTTAAACTTGGTCCACCATGTAGCGTGGTACGGTGAGAATCTCGTATAATGAGTTCAGTGAGTCTACCGTAACTTGATAATATTATAGGATGTTTGGCGGATTGACTCAGTAACGAATTATTTAATCTCCCGCCAACCTTGAGTAGTCCGTCTCGGGAGTCAATATATGGGTTGAGGCTCAAAAGTCTACTGGTATTGCTCAACTTTCCACGTTTCTCTAATTGTTGAATTTCCTTTTCAAATTCCATAGATTGTGCTGTCTTTATTATTAAATTTAGTGCATTATTTCTTTCCGATGACGATAGGTAACTTTGCTGTGGCAATTGTTTATTACGTAACCATTGTGTGAAACGCGATAGCCAACCGATGATTGTTGTCATGCGCCGTGTCGAGCTACATTCGTGTAATAATTGTAAAACAAAATCGTTTTTATAAGATAAAGCAGCGTTCACACTCGTTTTCTTGGCTTCTAATGTTGGTGATTGGTATGTCTTCTCTTTAATCATGTCCGAATCAAATGTAGACAACCATTGCGGACCCTGCCACCACAACAAATGTTCTGATAACTGTGATGATGATATTCCTCTTGTAGCACAATCAGCTGCGTTCTCCTCAGACCGTACATGTTGCCAGGACGAAGACGGGATGATGCTGAGTATTGTACGAACTCTGTTGGCTACAAACTGTTTCCATCTGTTTATGTCTCCATGCAGCCAACCTAGCACCACCATCGAGTCAGTCCAGGCATACACTGTTGCGGTTTTTGGTAGAGTTTCGATGACCTTTTTCATCAGTTTTGATAGTAAGAGTGCGCCACAGAGTTCAAGCTTCGGTAAAGATAATTTGTTCTTCAGAGGTGCTAATTTTGTTTTAGCGGCCACAAGTGTCGATGTGTACTCCCCTTTAGAATTCCGTGTACTGACGTATACAGCGCAAGCGAACGCCTTTTCAGATGCGTCGCAGAATCCATGCACTTTGTAGTGATTTTTATCTCCCATGTATCTATTTATCTTGAATTTTTCTATTTCTTGCAAGTCATGCTTTAATTTTATCCACTCGTTGTTAATGTTTTGAGACAAATGCGTGTCCCAATCAGCTGATTCTTCAGACCATGTTCTTTGAAAAAGTAGTTTTGCTCGTATTGTAAGTGGAGACAGCCACCCCAGGGGATCAAAGATCTTCGAGATGTTTGATAATAACTGTCTCTTAGTTATAATATCGTCGTTCTTGTCGTTTTTAAATATGTTTTTGAAAACGAATGTGTCTGAAGTAGGAATCCATCGTAAGCCTAAGGTCTTCCGGTTTTCCGAACCTTTGAAGTCGAGTGGTGTGTCCAATTGATCAGCTGACAGATCTGCAATCAGTCCGCTGGAATTACTGGACCATTTACGGATATTCATTCCGGCGCCCTTTAGGATATCGATGATCTCTTGTCGTAATTGTTTAACTTGTGAAATATGATCACAGCCTTCTAGCAGGTCATCCATATAAAAAGAAGACGTTAGTGCAGCAGCAGCTCGAGGGAACTTGTGCCCGACATCGATAGCTAACTGCTTTAACGTACGCATTGCGAGGTAGGGAGCCGCCTTTGTCCCGTAAGTAACAGTTGTAAGCTGATACTCTTTCAAGGGCTCTTCTGGTGTACTTCTCCAAATAATGCGTTGTAGGTGTTGATCAGACTCACGAACAACTATCATTCGAAACATTTTCTCGATGTCAGCGGTTATGACGTATTTGTGTTGACGCCATAATAATATGAGATGCTGTAAGTCCTTTTGTAGATTTGGACCACGTTCCATCAAATCATTCAGGCTGTTCCCAGTAGATGTTTTTGCTGACGCATTGAAGACGACTCGCATCTTTGTAGTAGTGGAGTCAACCTTGAAAACACCGTGATGTGGAAGGTAACACGATAAGTCATTGGGTCGTGTTGCCTGCGTCATGTGACCTTGTTGTTCGTATTCTCGCAAAAATTGTTTGTAGCTTTTAGAGAATTCTTTATTTTTTGACATCTTACTTTCTATGTTGTAAAACTGTGCAATCGCCTTTGATTTAGATTGACCCAAATCATGTTCGAATCCGGGTTTCATCGGGATAGCAACTTCGTATTTTCCGTTTGGTAGGCGTCTTGTGGTGGATTCATATAGATGCTCGCAGTACTGTTCAGCCCTTGATAGATCAGTGGCCGAGTCACTGATCTCTTCATGTTCCCAATATTGTGATATCTCTGACAAGTCATTAGCTACAACGTAGCAATTGAACGTTTTTACGTTGCCTGAGAGTATCCAGCCCAGTCTCGTCTGCTGAGCGATAGGTGCCGTGTTAGGCCCTTTGATGAGACCATTCATAATGATGTCTGAGTATACGCTTGCGTCGAGCAGGAGATCTATTGGTTTAGATACATTATACTCCGGATCGGCTAGCTGTACATTTTCCAGATGAGGCCATGACTGTTTTTTGAAAGAAACGTTAGGCAAGTTGTTGATGACACGTTTGATTACCAATGCTCGAGTCGTAAACTTGTAATCTTGATATATGGATTGACATTCGAGCGTAACGACTCCCTTGCCATGTTGAGATCCAATTCCGATACCAGATACAGATGCATGATACCGTTCTCGAGATAAGCCCAGCATCTGGGCGGCATTTTCAGTTATGAGTGATATTTGAGATCCTTGGTCTAGAAGAGCTCTCAAGGTAACATAAGTGCCGTCAGCAGCCTTAACTTGAATTGAGAGTGTCGTCAGCAAAATCTCCTCATTGTCATAAGCGATGTGATTAGCGCTATGTTGTTTATATTGATTTTCCGTTTGAATTTGAAATTTTTGCGTAGCTGGAATCGAACCCATAGTCGATGAAACGGCGGTCTCGGCTAGTCGGGTCGGTTTCGTAATTGAATCGGTATATGCGTCATGCAACATCGTGTTATGATTCTTTTGACAAACCTTGCATTTTTTCACTGACGTGCATTGCTTGTTACTGTGTGTGTAAAGACAATTATGACACAAGTTTAGTTTTATAACGGTCGTTAACCTCTCGTCGGGTGTAAATTTGACGAATTTACTGCACTTGTAAATGTGGTGATTTTCATTGCAAAGAGGACAATTTGACGAATATGTCGCACTGGCTTGAAATTCTCTGTTCGGAATTTTTCCATAGTGGTGACCACCAACATGTTGAAAATGAGGCTTGTAGGGCTTGTTGTTTACCATTTTATGCGTATGAGGCCTGCTCGATGATGGTGTTACAACCTCCCTTTTGTTTAAGGGCTCTAGGGCCTGAAATTTGCTTTCTAAAAAGTTCATTAGTTCAGACAGCGAAGGCAAGTCACGTGGCGATTTTCTGGCTTCTTTATAGTTAGCATATGTCTCAACATCCAGCTTTTTCGATATAATGTGAACCAACAATGGATCCCAAGTACTTGTATCGATACCTAGGTTCCGTATGGCGTGCATACATTCCATTGATGTGTCATGGAGACGTCTAATTTCATATGCCGACTGTTTCTGAGCTACGGGTTGATTTAAAAACATCTCAACATGTTTAGTAAACAACAGTTGCGGGTTGTTATATCTGTGCACTAGCAAGTCCCATGCGGTCTCGTAGTTGTCAGCAGAGATGTTTAGATGCTGAATAAGTCGTTCCGCATCTCCACGCAATTTTACTTTCAAGTGCTGCATTTTTTGTGTCTTGGTTAGCAGGTTGTTGTTGTGTATGCTCTCTACATAAAGATCATAGAATGTAGGCCATTGCGTGTATTTGCCAGTAAAAACAGGTATGTCGATTTGCGGAGTTGACTGTTGATAATGCACAGCCGATGCAAGCTTCAGATTTAAAGCCTTTTTGATATTTTTATATAGGTGTTCATAGCCATAAAACTCATCATCATATTGCGTGTCCGAACCTTGTAGCAAGTGGTCGATTTGTAAATGCAAAGCGTCGATTGCACTCCAGCGTGACTGAATGCCACGTAGCTCGTCTTCCAACTCCCATTTATCTCGCAGCTCGTCAACTCGTAGGCTATTCACTTGTCGATGAAAAGCTCTAAAATTTGTTCGCTGTAGAGATACTAGTTCTGCTGCTTGACCTTGGCTCATAGGTGTAGCCATCGTTGCTGTCGACGTCGATGGTATTGCGAGGCGTTGTTGCAACGGCGGTGGAGCCAATACTGTAGCTGACTCGGGAGTCGAAGGTTTTGTTGTTTCACCCGTAGGAGGAAATGATGATATCTTGCTACGCACAGAATCAAAATATTTTCTTGCTTTTTGGAATTGATTTTCTATAAAATATGCTTCTTTGTCATTGATGTAATCGGACAGCTTGTGATCATTCATTTGAAACTCCGCCCATAACTTGTCAAGGGCATCAAGTCTTTCATTTAAGTACTTACGGGTTTTCTGGATGGCGGAATCCTTCCCGAAGTTGCGTTCTATTTCCTTGATTTCTTCAACAATGTCGTATTGCTGCTGAAGTAGACTTTCCATTTTGTAGGTATATGTACGGTTTTTAAAGAACAATAATCACAATATGACACTCCAAGATAAAAAAAATACACTTGTAGTATTCACTGTATGATATATTATGATATTCAATTTCTCGAATGTCGACGAGAATTTTCTTGTTTGATTTCGATAGTTAGGGTAGAGCAGTAGTATGCTCCGGGTCACTCTATGCCTCGCGAACCTAGCTGGACCTTTTGCGCCTTCTCAATTAAGCTGGTGGAACCCGCTTCTGGGAAGCCAGTTAACCGATTCGCAGTCACAGTAAATCCACAAAAACACAGAGCGACCCTTTCTGAAGGACCAAAAAAACTGTAGTGTCTGTGTACAGTTTAAGATGAGTGCAGAAGATATGTGAGGGAGAGTCAGTGTACGAGACAAACCCAATGAAATTCTTTCTAACACTGATTTATTATTAAAGTTACAACAGAAATGATGATTGAATAAAAGTGCAACCGTAACAATGTGTGCGTGATTAACTTATTACATTGTTTCTATGTAACCTAAATAAATTACATGTCATTGACTTTAAATATGTGCGGTAACCCGTACATATCTATAAAATTGTATTAATTTTAAAATTGTATTCAACGTTAGGTACATTGCGGGAATCCCGAACTTTTTAGCTATGTCTAATTGTTTCGTCGTAGGATATTTGTCGACATAGTTTCTGCGACTGATAAGAAACACCTGTAGCGCCGCTGGTCCGTACCGCTGAGAGGACATAGTGTCAGTGATGGAACCAGCCCGCCAACTTTTGTCAGGATAACGTCATAACTGTGGAGGTTGATGACGTCACACAAGGACAAGTAAGGGGAAAAGGAAAATCTTCCCAGCCAGGCAAGGTGTACTGCCTGGGAACCGAAGTCCATTTGAGAAACGTTTTGCCCGCGACATCGCTCGCGTTTAATTCATTTTAGGGAAGTGGAGGATTAGAAAGAAACAAAAGTATAGGCTACTTTTGTTTCTTTCTAATCCTCCACTCTCCATCCCTTTAACTATCTCCACTTAAGAGTCACGTCAATTCGTCGCTCCGTCTTGCCGTGAAAGACAGACAAACAAACACACTTTCGCGTTTATAATATTAGTATGGATGATGGCAAATAATGACTCTCCTGAGAAAAAAAAATCGCCTATAGACAACAAAATTGTTATGGTGCGTTGGTATCCGTCTGGCGAGATAGTAATGCTACATGCACAAGTTTACCGGCTACCTTACCTTTTAAACCTCCGTCTAAACCTTAAAACGACAGTAATAATTTACAAGACAGTGGTATTAATGCTATTGCTGCAGGAATAGGTAAAGTGGTGGTACCAAACTCGGGCGAGACGTTCCGAAACTCAACAACTAATCAAGTAATCATGATAAAGGGCCATCCACAAATTGTGTCACACGAATTTCGTGATTTTTTGACCCCTCCCCCGTCCTTGTCACTGGTCACATTTGTGAGATCCCCCCTACCTAATGTGATGTCACATATTTTACAATTTCTCATTGGAAAATCTCATTCGTTAATTTTTTATCCATACATGTGGCTTTACAAATTTACCGTTGTAATACTTAGATATAAAATATTATATTTTTTTAAATTTGTGATGTCACAAAATTTGGGACCCCTCCCTGCCCCTTGTCACACACTGTCACACTTCGTCGACCCCCCTCCCTCCCCCTTAACGTGTGACGTAATTTATGGATGGCCCCTAATAGTGCCACTTTTAAGTATCGTACACCTTTTACTATCTGCCTGGTAGAATTGAAGATGATGGTATATTATTCATCAAAGTAGCAATATATCGTCATACGGATGCACCTTTAATATCTATGGTATTTCTAGGTAACGATAGTCGCTCTCAATCTGGGGAGCCATCCGCTTCATTTCTGTTCTATGATGATCACAAAAATATATATTTTTTTACTTCAGTAAGGATGTTTTTTGTTTCAGGTAATATACCAGAGCTCCGTACGACTCGTCAATTTTTTGTACTAAGAGCGGTAAAGCTAAAGCTCAACTCAACAATATCATTAGCCAGTAGTAGAAGTATCAAAATATAAAATAACGCACTTCAAATATTATTTATTGTAGACGATGACGCGTGGACTGTAAAAAATGTCTGTTTTTGAAATTTTAACATTCATTTACGTAAATTAAGTAGCAATAAAACAGAAAAAAACAAACCATTATTTGCAAAAATATCAACTTATTTCCGTTAAGGATAAAAGAACAATAGTAATTTAAAAGATTGAACTGATTGAACCGATTATGATGAAACATAGACTGTTCCCTAAGTTGGAATATACCCGATTTAAATCAATAAGTGTTATATCGATATGGCTTTTAGTTCCCGAGAAATTCGTGGATAAATATACAAAAATGCAAACATGCAAACATACATACATAACTTACTTACGAAATTTAGTATACTTACGAAACCTTGCATTTTTTTTTCATAATTTCAATAATTAGTACAATGGCTCTCCTAATGGAAAGATATATACACATTGACACCAAAGACGCCTATAGAACCCAAGGATGTTAATGGTGCGTTTCTCTCTGTGTGTCGGGATGGTAATTTCATACCTATAAGTCTGCCGGCTACGAATATTGCGGCAGGATAGGAATAGGTGGTACCATATACTCTGGCGAAATGTTGCGGAACTCTATCACCTAGTAGTCACAATGGCAGTGACCGGTTCCCCAATAGTTCGCCTTTTACGAACTGCCCGACAGAATAGCAGACGATTTATTCTCGACATTTCTTGGCAATCACTCAAAAATTGTAAACGCTATTAAAAATCTTCAGAAGATTTCCAAACAAGGAGAAATATATACATATAACGATAAATATTTTTAGACGCTGTATCAAATTAAGGCGAGGTATTTCGACGCGCGTCAATTCTATAGAAAATAGGTGGCGCGGTATGTTCTGAAACCGCTGGGAAACGTGTTAATTTTCGGATTAATAATATAGGACATCAGCTGAAAATAAAAATTTAGCACATTCTTTTTTGTATTTACAACTAAATATCACCATATAAAAATCATGTGGAAGATTAGAAATATTATTAACAAATTATTTGTTTTAGAATTTTTTTAGCCTGTTTTCGGAATTTTATATGATCGAGTAAAGTACATTCTATCATGTAATGAGTTAGCACATTCCTTAGATAATATCTTCAGGTATATCGTGTAATTTTTGTAAAATTGTTATATATATAATGTAAAATTAAAAAAAAACTGATTTAACAAACCAGTTTTTTCCCGATTGTCGCAATGCCTCGCCTTAATATTGTTTTGATTTGAATAATTAGACTGTCACCCTACTTGCCGACGTCATGACTTCAAAAGTTTGAAAATATATACTTCTATACTAATATTAATAATTTGAAGTGTCTGTCCGGTTACGATTTCAAGGCTAAAACGTTCAACTTTTTCTGATTAAATTTGGCAAAGAGATAATTGAAAAGTCGGGGTCAAACATAGGCTACTGTTTTTTTTCAAAAATCATCTCCTAAATAGGAAATGTGATTGTATGAAATTTCTTGCTGGAAAACTTCGTTTATTTTTATTAGTCCCCACAATGCACAGTAAAATGAGCTCATGTAAGTAAAGCACTCGCTTTTGCACTGAACTCCACACCGCCGTCTGAAATGAATATATTAATGTGAAAGGATATCTCCGTCTAGAGCCGCGTAATCACTTACTACTACTACTACGAGCGCATTTCACTAACTAGTTGTTTAGTTGAAAAAATTAAACAGTCGAAAATCGTGGTCATACATTAAAATCTTTGATTGAATAATAAATCACCTCTGTTTTCTTACCCATTTTGCCGTATTTATTCTTCAAAAAACAATGAATGTGGAGAAAGTGAGACAAGCCTGCAAGGATCGTGATGTTTGGCACCTGGTTCTCTCTGCCTACCTCATAAGGGATCTGGCGTGAAGTTATGTATGTATATGAGACAACCCTCGGGTTTTATTCTGTGCAATAAAAGAAAAATTATCAAAATCGGATTACTCTGTAAAAAGTTATGCGTGGTGTAACATATATCTATACATATAATAAAATCGTAGGAAAGTCACAACTGTACATGTGATCTACAATCGATATCGGAGCCAAAAATATAGTTTTTAGAATTTTGTCTGTTTGTCTGTATGTATGTCCGGGGTAAACTCAAAAACTACTGCATGGATTTACTACTTCAAATTTTGCATGAATATTACTAACAGGTCGGGTTACATATAGGCTACATATTATCACGCTATCACCTACGGGGGAGGAGTTGTGCGGAGTAAACGAAGTCCGCGCGGACGAAGTCGCAGGCAACAGCTAGTAAAGAAATATATGCGTCGAATTGAGCACCTCCTCCGTTTTTTGACGGTAGATAATACAAGGGTAGAGACAAGCTGGCAAAGAGTTTATCAGTGTCATATCTGCTAGCCTCAAAAAAAAAAAGAGAAATGCCATGATGCATGGACTCACTTTTATATAAACACTAGCTGACCCGCGCAACTTCGTTCAAAATTTCATGCTCTATTTGAAATAAAGGTAGCCTATGTTCAAGCCCGGTCTACACCTATACAAACGTACGTAAGAAACATTTCTTCCAGTTTACCCAGCAGAAGCTGTTAAAAAGTAACAGCAGACTAAATATAACCTCATGAGCAAATTCAGACCAAATCATGAGGTTCGGTCCCGGGTCGGCCATTATTTATAGCATCATTTTCCACTGCATTATTTTCATTATTCTCAAAAAAATTTTTAAGCAACACCGTATTTTAAGTAATAACCATTTTTCTTAAACCCCGTGCGTATATATATATATATATATATATATATATATATATATATATATATATTCACGGGACAATTTACACTTAGTGATCTAACCCAAAGTAAGCAAATTATTTGTTTGTGTTATGGGTGTTAGTCAATGAAACTAATACATAGAAATACATATATAAATACTAGAATATATTTAATAAACACCCAAACCCGGCACAGTTAAAGTAAACATTGCTGAGGACTGCAAAAAATTAACAAATTTAAATAACCAAATTAAAAAAAAAATATTTAAGTGCATGAGAAATACATTAAAATGATAAAAATAAACATAACACACACTACATTCATGTGACATACATGATAATATACACACACATGAATACTATTTTCTTGCGGCTAAAGTCAGTTGTTAAAATCTAAAAGAGATTTTATTGTCTAGTCTATGGTCGAATTGCGGCCACAGGCGATCGCTAGTTTATTAAATAATTACTTTGTCCGATTATATATTTCTCTCTTAAATTAGATATTTCGTTGTTAGTAAAAGTTGTTAGTCAGCCGTGTCACGGCAAGCCTTTAAAGTATTAACTCTAACGTAGCTAGAGGTACTTAAAATCTTACGTGCATCACTTAACCTTTATCTAGCCTCACGAGCTTCGTCGACTATAAGAGTTTAATTGCTTTCTGGACGTGATGTGAGCTCAATACAATGCGCTGTAGCTGCTAAATTATGTATTTCCGTTGCCGTTATAACAACAAATATTAATAATAAAATAAATGTTTTTTTTTTTCGAATTTTTATAAATAATAGTACGGAACCCATCGTGCACAAGTTCGACTCGCACTCAGTTGGTTTTTTAATATCATAAGATAACAAATAAGCAACTGTCTCTCCCGATGAAGAGACAACTATCGACTTAACACACTAAAGTCCTACACTCATAAGACTTTCAATATTAAAAATCTAGGCGGAAATCTTAAGCTTTGACGCTATCCCGGCAGGAATAGTTATGGCAGTGGTACCATATAACCGGCGGGGGTGTTTCCGAACGGATGACACTTGGGAAAGAGCTAACTCTTTCTTTAAAGGTCGACAACGCAACTGCAAGACCTTAGGTATTGCGGATGTTATGTGCGGCGGTGATCCTTACCATCAAGTGCAACTCCTGCTCGTTTGCCACCTCTTCTATAAAAAAGAGTGTACAGAATTTTCACGCACCTGGTAGAAGAACACATGATTTTATTGGTTAAATAAAATCATGTGTTCTTCTACCAGGAAGTTCGTAAAAAGCAAACAATTGAACAAACTACCAACGTGTACTTGGTGGTAAAATTCTGCCTCGTTTCGTGTTGGTTTCATATCACTGCCTTAAGTTTTCATCTTCTAGTGCTAAGAGTCTAATGGCTAATTGCACCAACATTGTCTTATCTTCGGACAGTCTTTAGTAACATGCTGTCACATTTTTTTCATTTAAGATAAGAAGTGACAGCATACTACTTAGGATTTTCCTAGACTAAGACAATGTTAGTACAATTGGCCGTAAGTTTCAGATAGACATATATAGACAGACAGTAGGACATGGCGATACCTGCTATAAGTATTGTTGTCTGAGGAACCCTAAAAATCATGAGTATAATTGTAGACTGTTTCAAATGCATATTAAAATGGATGGTGTTTTTTTGATATCATAAGATAGCAAACAAGCAGATGGCTACCCTGATAGAAACCATCGCCTGTACACACTTAAGATGTTAATGGTGCGTTGATATCCGTGTGGCGGGATGGCAATGCCATATACATGCGTCTACCGGCTACCCTACCCTCCTAAAGAGAACACGACATTGACAAGCACTGACGCCACTGCGGCAGGAATAGGTAGCTGGTGGTACCAAATACCCGGGTGAGAAGTTCCTATCCTACCAACTAGTAGTCACGTATGGCTAATCAGTCGCCTTTTACAAACTGCCTGACAAAACTGCAGTTGGTATATTCCTCAAAGGAGCATGGGGTTGATGTATGTGAAACAGTTAAATTATTAAAAAGCTTGATAATGTTTTGGAACTTCGTTCAAATTTTTCTTCACAATTTAAAAATGCAAACAAAACGTTTCAGTTACGACCTCTCTAGGTTTTATATAAACGGACCGTAGCGCCGCAGCTTCGTAAATATAGTTGTAATGTTCAAGTCTTGCAATATTAAATTCGCTCTGGTCTGAATTCTTCAACAAGGTGCATAATAGACGTTAGACCAATTAAAACGTTGCCGGATGGTTTGTTCTCCTTGAACAACTCTTTGTTCGTTCAATTTGCCGCCACACAACAAAATCTGCATGCGCCTCCATGCATTTTAATTATAAAAGTAATTATAAACTTGAAACTCAGTATTCTGTGCTTACGACGTCTATGCGAGGAATACAAACATTAAACGTGCGGTCACCTATAGAATAGCTTTAACATATCTTCACGCCAGATCCCTTACGGGGTAGGCAGAGAGAACCGAGTGCCATACATCACGATCCTTGCAGGCTTGTCTCGCTTCCTCCACATTCGTCACTCTCTTCATACACACACGCCGGTTGCGAAGACTCTTGACACCACCTGAATAGCTTTACATGTAAAAAAATCTAAAAGCA
Organism: Apodemia mormo; assembly: GCA_036924255.1. Taxonomy (NCBI): domain Eukaryota; kingdom Metazoa; phylum Arthropoda; class Insecta; order Lepidoptera; family Riodinidae; genus Apodemia; species Apodemia mormo. The sequence continues at coordinate 39,857,966 of JAUPFN010000009.1, read as the reverse complement.
GGGCTTATCGCTATGTAATTTTGGATTTACATGTTTATATCCGGCAAACAGAAATTCTCTTGATGAAAAGAGATAACCATGGCTTATTGACATCAAAGACGTTATTGCGTGTTGCTATTAGTGTAGCGAGCTTGTAATGTCCGTGCATTAGTTTACCGGCCACGTTACTCTCTAAAACGGAACACGACAGTTGCAAGAGTTGATGCTACTTAATGAAATCGTGTAGATGAAATGTATGCGTGAACGCTAGTTTAAATATTTTGTGAGATCAATTAAATTAATTCGGATATGTAGAAAGATTCGTGGATGAAAGGTTGTCAAAACAGATAATGCGAATGTGGAAGGAGGTACCGGATAAGACCAAGACTGATATACCATGATCAGATTGATCGAGTGCCTACTGTCCGAAGGTGGTGTCAAGAGTCTTCGCAATCGGCGTGTGTGTATGAAGAGAGTGATAAATGTAGAGGAAGCGAAACAAGTCTGCAAGGATCGTGATGTATGGCACTCGGTCCTCTCTGTCTATCACGTAAGGGATCTGTCCTGAATATATGTATGTGTGTGAGACCAATTCTTATTATATATACTGTATGGTCGAACATACACAGATAGATACTCAGGGGTTCTAAAAGTATATAAAAATGTATGTGTGGCTAAACTTGTATTTTCAGAGTATCTTAATAGGAGCTTAGTGTCTGGTGGATGGTGTGTTACCACTCCCGTGTTTTGGATGAGCACGCAAAGCCGTCAGTACCGGTCATTGCTAAAAATAGTCGATAATCGTTATCAGATCGGTTAAATTCGGCGATGAGTTTCACCACCTATCTTACCAACCGAAAAACTGATGAACGTGGTGAAAGTCTCACATTCGATTTGCTCTGCTTACCACGCAAGGGAACCGGGCGTGGTGATGATACTAAGTACATAATATAGCCACCGTCTTGTACGTTCCAGTACCCGCAGTTTCTTTAAACACAATTTATCTTTAATGATTTCGAAATTAGACGTCGTTTGATATTTCGATGATCAGGATATAAATATTATTAGAGATAGTAAAGCGAGTATTCTGAAATAAAAAAAATCTTAATAAATTAATTCTTAGCCCTGATGATGCAGTAAAATGCGAAACCGGTTGGCTATTTAAATAAAAAAGTATATATTATATATAATTAGTGAATTGTGAAACAGTACAAGTGTAAAATTTAAAACAATAATTATGACTTGAGTGTCTCCAAGTGTCGACGATGGAAAGTATAAATTAAAACAATAATTAAATTAATTCTGTTTAGGGATTAATGCTCAGGTTTGATTCTTCTGGGGGTAAAATTGACCCAGTTTTTCTCGTATCATTCTGAGCCGTGCTGGCGGCTCGAGCTGCCACTCTCTCAAACTTGGATTTTTTATCGGAGTACAAACCTAAACGACATAATCCAAATATAACTCCACTTCCATTTGTTGGGCAAAAATCCGCACCGACTGGACTATTTATGAATTTTGCATTGGAGCGTAAATCGTTAACAATGTATTTGTTATAACGGTCTTCTTTAAGCTAGCTATCTACTTTTACGGCCCTAAACGAATGTCACTTCTTATTTTCGATAACCAGCTGACAACAGATTTTCGTCTACGTTACGTTCGGTAGACGTCATAGATTACTTCCAGATGTCGAGCTGATTTTTCTACAGAAAAAGTAAAATTTTTACCCAACACGGGGATTGATTATGGAACCTCATAATCTGAAACGAACAAACTAATCACCAGAACAATGATGCGTTGTTTATCGTACGCAAATAAAAAGTCGTTTTCTTCGAATTACTAATAGTTCTAATGCCGTTTTGCTCGACTTGATGCAAACCCCTTACTTGAAGAACTCATAAAACAATGATATAATTATCGTTAAAATTAATTATTTAATTAATAGCGTCGTAAAATCCCACATAGAAATTCATTTCTATACATCTGTGGAGTGAAAATGAAAGTAACATTCCAAAGCTTCATTAAAGTTTAAATCACCGTTTTGTGTTCTAAATGTTGCTCTTGCGAATTTATTTATTCATTCTATATCACGTTTTATAACTTTGAACTTTATGATTATAATTTTCGTTCTCACATTTGTTATAATTTTAAAATATAATTGGTGTCTGATGTTTTGTGTGGTTAATTGTAAATTATACATACGTAAGTTAAATACTTTTATTGGATTGAAGTTATAATTAACATACTTTTTATATGTAAACGAATAAGCTCGCGACTTTTCTCGTAGATGGAAATGTACGGTGGATGTAAAGATAAATAAATGAATATGACACACCCAAACAAGCAGCAAATAAAACACGCCCATATGTTGACCATAAAACAACTTTTTATTTCCATACGTTCAAATAAAATAAATTACACTCATATTACTCGCCAAACTGTGCAACAATTTATAGGTGAGGCATTGCTCTCTTAAACTATATAGAACCACTACATTCTTACTGTACTAACATTTTTAATAGTATCTTATAACGTTTACCTATAAGGTCCTTTACATATTTGTACAGCCTGATATATGTGTGTATATATATATATATATATATATATATATATATATATATATATATATATATATATATATATATATACAATCGGTCGCCTTTTATGACCTGCCTGGCCAAACGGTAGTTGTCCTATTCTTCAGTGGAGCCCGAGGAACCAACACGGTTAAAACCTTTGGTTGGTTAATTCTATTTCGTACACTGCTTTTTAGGATTTCATATCCAAATGGAAAAAATTGGTAATGTGCGTGTCGGGCCACGCGCAATGTAGAGTTCCAAAGTTGCCCATCACAATAACGCGAACTAAGAAGAGGGCTTCATAGTTTCATACTATGAACATTTAAGCTATTCAACGTCAATGACAAATACATATCCGCAAAATGGGAGTATAAAATTCAACAAAAACCTCTACCCAACATGAAAATTTCAATAGTCGCATAAAATATTTCGGTAGCTCTACAAAATAAAATTGTTTTTATAGTGTCTTCCAGAAATACCAATTTATTTGTGCTGCCGTAAAAATAGTCATTTATAATGTGATATTAATGTATCTAATTAGGCCAGGTTTGTTGCTACTACCGAAGCCTTTATGAGCGAGTCCGACTCACTCTTGGCTGCTTTTTTCATTTAAGTGACAGAAATGTCACATGTGAGAGTCCGCGGAAGGTTGCAAATTGAATGGATTTCTTCTTTATGTATTTCGCAAAAAAGCCTGAATTTCAATAACATTTTTTCTAAATTATTTAAAATGTACCGTTTTGCGTATTAACGCATTATCAGGACTTATAGCTCAACAAGAATAACCAGAATTTTTATACATTTTTTTTAAATTTAAAAGAAAAAAATTAAAAGAAACATTATTCTTATTATAATTCAACTCTGAATTACTATTATTATTCAACCGGTTCCACTTTTTAAGCATCTTCAGGATTTATATACATCTTCCTACACACATACATCTTACATACTGAAAATGCTTAAATGTGAAACCGCTGGATTGATATATTCAAAATATGTTGTGAAGTGAAATTAAAGTACACGTACTTATTCAATTGTGTAACTTTAAATATATAGCTTCTTGATATGAATTAAAATGCTCCCCCGAGCTTATGCAGGTAAAACACACGCTAGTGTGCTAATCTCTCCACTCCGCTAAGTGAAACATTCCGATTTAGAAGTAAAATAATGAATATATTAATGTTAAAACAGAAAATATGAGCGCTCCAGCCGAGTAATCACTTAGTATAAATAACGAGAACATTTTACTGACTATTTTTTTGAATATAATTCTCACGAGTTATATTTTACGATATTTTTTTGTAAAAATGCACTTGTATGATTTTCACACGCTGTATTATTTTTATATACTAGGTATTAAGGAAATTGCGTGTCATAGCTTAGAGGTAGGTTCACTACCGATAAAGGAACCCAGGCAAAATAAACTAATAAAAAAAATCTAAAATAAAAACATTAAAAAAAATATATCCCCTCTGTGGTCTAGCGGTCCAGCGTTGGCGTTGACCACATGAGGTCCCGGGTTCGATTCCCGGGTCGGGCACAAAATAAAAAGTGTTTTTTCAGTTTTCTGAGAAACACAAAGTTGCCCGGGATTGGAAAGTGCCCGATTGGCGATAGGCTTGCCACCTATCACATTAGTGGGACCAAGTATCTTCGGCTAATCGTGGGTGCACTTGTTGTACCTCTGCCTACCCCTTCGGGGATATGGGCGTGAAGATACTTTTTTTTTTAAAATCTGTAGAGCGGTGGAACCTGGGCCGGGCCATTACTGTAACTTCCCGCTAAATTAAGGTATTTTTAGCTCAAAGGAACATAAACTATTCCTAAGCATACATTTTTTAGAGATCAAAATACTAATTTTTGTTAAACATAACAGTAATTTGATTTTGGAAAAGTATATTTTGAAAACGGTAATCGATTTCGATCTTCCGAATGGTATTCAAATCAATTTTTGAGATCCAGGGGCCGCTAAAACCGGGACGCCATGGCGACATCGCCGGCCACCGTACCCAAACAGTTTATGTTGAAATATTTTTTATGGCTAACTCACTTGGCGACGCAATTCGCAAAATTCAATACAAATTGTTTGAATACCTGGCCGGCGACGTCCAACGAGCCACGGAGCTCGTTGGACGACGTGGGATTCGGCACTTATTCCGCATATCGGCTAGGTCGCTAGGTTAGGCTAGGTTTAGAAATTAGTTATAATTTTAATGTACCTGTTTTGAAGTCGATAAATGTAACCGAGCGTACCTACGTCGAATAAATGCTATTTGAATAATTTGATTTGCAAACATTCGAAAAAATATTTTATTGATTCAGGCGTTACTTTGCGGAAATCCATTATTAAAAGGTGAAATTAATTAAATTTGCTATTATCCGCGAACTATTATTCTATGTATCCTCCGTGATGGTACCGAAAAGAGAGACGTCGGTTTAATAAATGGATTGGACTCACCGATGGTTCCGATCAAACGAAGGCCCCAGCGGCACACTTATCCGCCCACATCCACCACACTTTTACAACCACGACCACGCCGGCACCAATCACAAAAGCACACAATTCATGTACGTACTCAACCACGTTTCACTTCGAAACCGAAGCATCTTCAGGAGAAACGAACACTACCTCACTCTACGCGAGTGTAAGTAATACTAGTATAGTAAGTAATTTTAGAGTAAATACGTACTCTAAAATTCAATTTTAAGTATTTTTTCAATTTTTTCAATTAGCAATTTATTTTTAGGATTTCAATTTACGTGGAGTAACCAGTTGTCTCCTTATACAAACGTACAGACTTGATAGGTTACTGTGTACAGGAAACAAGCATTGAATAGGCAAATAAACAGCACTCCCCCTACCATAATAAACATTTATGAAACTTTGAAGTGATCTCTTTAATAGTTTTCCAGAAAGTTGCGACGGGCGGGAAACTTAAGAAATAATTTATGTCCTCCTTCCTTTACAACTGTTTAAAGTAAGTGAATAAACACCGGACTGACACTAATAGTCCACAGGGCCATTTTTTTAAATTATTCTTAATACCTGTTATTTAGTTTGTGGTGGTGAGTGGGCAATTTTTTACAATGAAATCCTCCACCATATAAATGCGCTCAATATCATATTACTAACAAACTATCATAAATACTGATCAAACGCTTGAAAAGTATATATATTATTATATAAGACTATAACTTGGAGACTTTCAAGTAAACTCTTATCTTGAAAGTATCCAAGTCCTATCCGTTCGGAACCACCCTAGCCTTTTATTGATACCACAAAAAGTAGTACGAGGCAGAAAGTGTCGACAAAAGCGCATGGTTGTGTATCTCCAGACATCGAGGTGGTGAGGATGGAATTTTAAATTTTGACGCGATGATGGAATTTACCAGATGGAATATATAGATCGGGAGATGATGACACAAAATATTAGATAATTTGTACAGGTATGACGGCTCTTCAGGGGTCTAATTACGTAATAACAAAAAAGAAAATAATGGTCATAGCGTTGGAACCGGCGGCCCAATCGCCTGGCCGTTAATCGAACGTGTCGGATAAATTACGAGTGACGAACGATTTGTTTCACAAAAATTCTTGTATTTTCCGATAGTCGATAAAAAAAGAAGTAGGCGGTAGCGTAATGCCATACTTCTCCGGTGTGTCTTACAGCCCGCCCGCGTCACACCGACGATAACACATTAATTAAAAAAAACAATTCAACTATTTATTTGATAATATGTTTATGGTAATGTTTGCACAACTAATCATCATCAAGTAGCTATATAGGTACGAAAATCGCCATGCCATACTTTTCTGACGGTTCCAAATGGCCGCCATGCCGCTGCAAAACAGTATTTTTTGCAAAACTATGCAGGTAAAATTTTCCACGCGCACGACGAACATGCGGACACAGCTAGTAAATAATAATTAAATTAAATAATTAAACCTCACTAGACAAACTACACGGATTGATTTAACTACTGTAAAGCTGCGGAAAGACTTCCCATATTGTCGATAAAGTACCAATACCTCCTAAGTGTTGAGAATCTAATTTTACACCAGAAGGAGATATTTCCATAAAATACATACGAACAAATGAATCACTTTGTAGATATTTTCACATAGCTCAAGAAGCTTATTAATAAAGAAATTTTAGATAGGAGTGAATTCAATCTATACGAATATGAGTTTTATGTCTATTGTAATAAAAAAGTAATTTTGGACTAAATTGTCAGTTAGGAGGTATTGGTACTTCATCGACGATATCCTATATCTCCGGAACTCTGCATCAAATCTTCACCAAATCAAAATGAAACTACACGGGCAGTATACCCTCTCAAACAAATCAAGAATTTTCAAAATCTGTTTACCGGATTTCTGAGGTAACAAAGATTAAAAACATACAGTCGAATTGATAACCTTTTGGGAAATCGCTTTAAAGAAACAATGCGAATATGATCGTGATGCATGGCACTCAGTTCACTCTGAATAGCCCGTAAGGCATCTGGCGTAAAGATTTACTATCTCTCATTACCTACCGTTTTATTAATTTAGCCTTAAGAAGTTGCTGCTAAGGGATCTGAAACTGAAATCTGGAACACACGTTTCGTCGTCATTGCCTTTCGATATCAATGGGGTTATATAGCTTGACAAGAGAAGGTTTCGATGTTTCGATGTATGGATGTTTATTACTCGATCACACTCATAAGTAGATGTTACCTGGAATATAGCACATAGCGTACTTTTTATCCCGTAAAATCAGGTTGTTCTCGTGGGATTCACGAAAAACTTTATATTACAACCGGCTGCAGATTACAGCTAGCTAGTAATAAGAATATTAAATGCGCTGCATCGACTGAATCCTTGAAATGCATTAAATTTAGATTGCAAACTAGAAATCCAAACAGAAGAGAAAATAGATAAAAACCACTATCCTGTGTACTGAGACTTGAGAGGAAAGATAATCACTTGACTGACGGACGACATTTAATATCTCGCTGCACGGACGTTTAAAAACCAAGTTTATTTCCCGGGCTTTTTGTTTATGCAGAAATATGAGTTTTTAAACGCTTACATTTCCGTCGCTATATCTTTCATCTATATACATATAATAAAATCGTAGGAAAGTCAAAACTGTACATTGAATATTTTTTTAAAACAATACTTGGGGCGTGATCTACAATCTATATTGAATCCAAAAATATCGTTTTTAGAATTTTTGTCTGTTTGTCTGTATGTATGTCCGGGGTAAACTCAAAAAGTACTGCATGGATTTACTTCAAATTTTGCATGAATATTACTCGGTATAACAGGTCGGGTCATCATATAGGCTACATATTATCACGCTATCACCTACGGGGGAGGAGCAGTGCGGAGTAAACGAAGTCCGCGCGGACGAAGTCGCTGGCAACAGCTAGTATTGCAATATAAGTGAATCGGAGTAAAGCTGCTACAACCGACATCTGATCTACTGACACTGAGATCTATGTCAAGAGAGGAAAGAATCTGTAAACCCTTTGATGCTGCAGACCGTTTCTGAAATTTCCTGCATAGTTGAGTTTTCAAGCTCAAATCGGTGAAGGAAGAGAGAAGATCTTCCCAGCCAGGCCTGGGGACCGAAGTCCATCGGAAAGCGTGTTTGTATTGACGTTTCACGTCGATTACCGTGGTTTAAATGGTAGACAATCTCGGGGTTTTACCCGCATTGTTCCCGTTCCTGTGAGATATCCGGGATAAAAACTATATTATGTCCTTTCTAGGGTCTCAAACTATCTTTGTACCAAATTTCATTCAAATCGGTTCAGTGGTTTAGATGTGAAGAAGCGACAGACAGACAGAGTTACTTTCGCATTTATAATATTAGTATGGATTTAGAATTTACTTTAGCTTTTATATGTTATAGATAGTGGCGTTGTAGATTTCTTGATCGCTAAAAGTTACAATGCCTAAGGATAGATTTTGAGCTTTTTGAGCTCAAAAATATTGGTTATCATATTTTATAATAATGGTGATACGCCTTGAACAGTCTCTCGATTAGCTGACAGGTCTACCGCACTTTCATTTTGGTCCGTTCAATCAGACTAAGTGAAGAATGAAGAACTAAACATGACAATGAAGAACGAAAAAATGCTAAAGATTGCTGTCTATTTAAACAATAAAGCGAGAGACGGCAGCCGAAATTTTCCGTAATTTAAGACTACTTTCCATCATTATATCAATTTTACCTAAGATATTTTTATAAACGACACACAAAGAATCATAAATTAAGTTTATTAGATCCCACGTCGAGCGCCATTACCCGTCTCATCATATTGATGGACCTTTTGATGATCGCACATAAACATTATAGCGCAACTTTGTTTATTCCTTTGATGACATATCGCTGAGAGTAAAAGGCAACAAAAGAAGTGAAGACATTTTATTGCTAATACATTTTATGTGTTTGGTGAATAAACTGGAATCGCATGTATTAAATAATACTAGCGATCGCCCAGTGGTCGAAATTAGACTAAACAATAAAATCTCTATTAAGTTTTAGCCATAACGAATATAGTATACATATGTGTATAATATTATCATGTATGTCGTGTGAATATTGTGTGTAACCCTTATTTTAGTAATTTCTTGTATTTCTAAAGTATATTATTCAAAAATGTTTATTTTGATTTCCTTCGCGACGTAAACTTTAATCATGCCAAATTTCACATTCAACCATTCGCGTGATTGTCTAAAAAGGGGTACAAAGTTTTTGCTTCACGTATTAATATTTCCGCCACGACTTCACACTTCATGATAAATAATACCTTATATGTTACTGTGATTGATATTTTGAAAAAAAAGTTTTTAACCTGTCCAAGATTTCTAAATCATAAGAAATTAAATTAATTTAGTTATGAGTCTAATGCGTGTCTAATTGAATAAACTCCCCGATAAATTGACCAAAGAAGATCCAAATGCAGCGGCGCAATACTACGTTGAATTTTAGGGAGATATTAAGAAAACTACTTCTAATAAAAATACGAAAGTTAGTGTGTTTAAGTACTTACTTGCATGTATGGCCCCAATTTGGGCGCCATAACTAATTATTTTATCGATGAAATTTTTGATGACCGCTAACAATCAATACAATAAAACTATCGTTAGTCCGCTTATGATATGGAACAGCTGAATACAAATTAATGAGATATTTTAATTCTTACTAGTATTCTATGTGGTCGGTGAATAAAGTGAAATTGCAAATTTTAAATATTGTTAATGATACCTTTTATTCTAATACGAAAATATAGCATGTTAAATAAATATTTGATATAGTTCTTAGGCGTTAATAGATGGTTTAGTTCACAACGTCTTGTCTTCAACAATTCTCGCATAATACCTGCAAGAAACGCCCGGACCAACACAGGGCTATTTATTCTAGTTGTTAGCTTTTTCGGCTTAAAAGAATGAAAACTTGGTTCTTTTCGGTGGCATCGCAAAGATCACATAAAACAGTTGGCGAAGAATAACACATTTAACAAATTTTACCTTTTAAATATGGATTTCTGCAAAATAACGCATGAATCAATAGAATATCTGATCGGCTCAGTTCTTGAGGTCCCAGGTTTTATTTCCTGTTTAAGTTTCAAGATTGGTCTCAAAAACCGAATTCTCAACAGCACCTCGGATTTTGGTGTTGGTGTAAGCATCTGCCTCCAATAAACATTTATAGCTGTTTGTCCCAGTTATCGTTAGGTGCAAGGCGATAAGGATCACTATTCATCTCGCCGATTCAAAAACGGAACACTTTGTTCCGTTTTCTGTGATTCATCTCTCCCACCCCTTTGAGTGAACCATTCACTCTATCTGCCTCGCCATATTTGAATGTTGTTATTCAATTATTTCATAACGGATTTGCGGGTAATTTAGAACACTGGTAGACTATATCTCTTGGAGTCTGGTATCGGTGTGATCATCCCCGTGCTTCAATAAACAACAATAACAAAAACAACATAAGGTTCACAATTTATCCCGCTAAATTGAGGAATAGGTGAGTCGCAGTGATCCGTCCGTTTTCACCTTTTTGGATCACTCTACCGACCTCGCAAAGGAATTTGAATATTTCAATCGTAGATATAGAGGTTTATATATTCAAAGATCTGAATGTTGTTTTCAATCATTGCGTAACGGATTTGCAGGTAATTTAAGAACACTAGTTAACTTCTTCTGAATATAAGATGGTTTTCTACACTAACAAAGAGGAATGATTGGATTGTTTGTTTGTAACGGATAAATTTAAAAACTGCTGGCCAAGTATTGAATATTATTTTTTGCATTAAAAAAGAAGTAAAAAGCTACACTTATCTTGGGCTAACATAGCCTACTTTTTTGGCCTACTGAGGAAATGGACGTGATGATTTTGGATTACATGAACGAAGTCGCGAGTAACAGCTAATTTTTTAAGCAAATATTCGTCATATATATTCGTTATTCGTGTAATGTACACAAAACACACAATGTAGGGTGGGTACCCCTAGATAGCTTATACATAGCTTATAAAATTCACCTAAAGTTCTCTTGTACAGAATTGAATGAATTTTGTATTGTGCCGTCATACATATACGAGTAACATTGGAATTTGGAAGTCGTGAAGGTATGTCGGAACAGCTGCATAAAATGCTAATAGATGGTTTAACTTGGAGACTTGGCATGCGTTATGTGTTTGCATAGGTGGTTTTGATACATTGTGGCACGTCGCTTGGATGCCTTCCAAGAGGTCTTTCAAGTGACATATTGGGATAGAGAGCTTAAGATTATAATATGTTCCTATACATTCTAACTTATTCTTTAGATACATTTAACTTTAAGGATATTTGATACGTTTTACAGTGTTTTTAGGATTCCGTACCTAAAAAGAAAAAATGGGACCACTTCGTTGTTCGTCTGTCAAGACCCTTTTTCTAAAAACGCGTAGTTATCAAGATGAAATTTATATCAAACATCCCAAGTATGTTATATGTATGTATGTACTGTCCTTCTTAGCTATGAAAAGTTCAAACTTGTAAGTCAACGCGATCAAAGTATATAAGCATTTATGTCACATATTTTGCGATTTCAAAGGAGAATCAAAACCTATAGCGTACTTCCCGTTGACCTAGAAGTATTAAATTTGGCAAGAAGCAAAGTTTTACACATGTAAAGAAAAAAACCGAAAACCGCAATTTTGTAGTAACATCACAAAAAAATACAAGGTTATACGAAACCCTCAGTAGGTATGGGAGTCCGACTCGCACTTAGCCTTTTTTAATTTTTTTCATTAAAATTCCATCATAGCTATTTTTATGTTTTTTTTTAATAAACCAATTTGAATATAGATAGGTCTTAAGTAGCGCTCATTTTCTCGTATAGATCCGAACGTAGCAATTCGTAGCAAATGAGACAGAAGTAGCGCTGAACTACGATCAAGTTTTTTTATTAATGAGCATGTAAAGGGGATACTATGATAAAATTTGTTTATTAATGAGCATGTAGAGGAGAAAGACACAGAATGGAACTTATGCATCCGCGTACAATGCTGTGATGGGTTAATCAGACTGTCCTTCGTCATCAACAATCAGTGACCGGAAAAACGGTGACCGGAACTAACATTGATGTTAGCAACCAAGCAAGAGCGAGACGAACCCAGAATTCTATCGCTTAGTAGTCGCGATGGTAGTGACACGTTTTTTATATTAACTGGATAGGCAAACTGGCAGACGTGCCACCTGATGATAAGTGGTTGCCAATGAACATAAATTTACCGGCTACACCAAACAGCATTGACGTCATCGCGGCAGGAATAAATGAGGCGCTGGTAGCAAACTCGGGCGAAACTCAGCAGAACTCTACCTGGTAGTCAGAATGGTTGTCACACGGTTGGCCAATCATTCGGATTTAACGAACTGCCCGTGTTTTACGCTTTTTTCCCTGTGTTGGTCCAGGCTCATTTGAAAAATAGGCCAATTGCTGTTCTGGCAAGCAGGTCATAAAAGGCAACCATTTGGCTACACGAGTCACTACCATCGTGATTACTAGGTGATAGAGTTCTGTAACGTCTCGCCCGGGTATTTGGTACCACCAACTTACCTATTCCTGCTGCAATAGCGTAAATACTTATCATTGTCATGTCGCGGTTTGAAGGGTAGGGTAGCCGGTAGACCTAAGCTGTGACATTGCAATCCCGCTACACGGATAGCAACGCACCATTAACATCTTTGGTATCTGCAGGTGATGGTTTTCATTCCATCAGGAGTGTCATCTGCTTGTTAGCTATATACCTACAGACAGACTGGTGAGTTACCTTCAATATTTAAGGACGTGATAGTTGGCGATCATATATGATGAGAAAAAATAACATTAAAAATAAATATTAAAATACTTCTTAGTAAACTTACTAAACAGTACACCGAGAATCCTATATTTACCTGTGCTATACGTGGACACCGCGCGGACGCAGCGTGTTATCAACACAGAATAGCGGGAGTGGCGGCGGCGTGTCCTTGATTTCGACTAGCGCGTACCGCGGCGTACTTAGAGACTATGATATCCACATTTCATTTATTTTCAGAGAAATATCCAAATTGCAGAGAAATATTCAGAGAAATAAATATTATATTTTCAGAGAATCAAAAATTAAGCCTTAATTTTATTATTTCATTTTAACGAGAATCGAGTACCAAGTACACTCTCCAGAAGTATCAAACGCAACTCGCCAGTCAGTCTGTTCAGCTAATGATAAAAAAACGCCGGGCAAAATGACAGACGTTTCTGTACACACCACGCCTCTCTAAAAATTCTTATTAAGCATTAAATAACATGTTTAATAATTAAAATTTTGTTTCATCCCAGCTTCACGTAGCCAATTTCATTAAGACCAGCCCTCGCAGATTTTTCCACGAAAGTTAATTTTCAAATAAATGTAATCTGTATTAGGGTACGATGGACTAAGTTTTAATTTCATTAGAGCTCTAAGATGTAAGATGTATATTATATATTTTCATAATTATATTTTTTTTTAATTTAATATTTGTTTTTCTATTCGTATTATGAGATAGAAATAATAAAAAAAGTATCTTCACGCCCTTATCCCCGATGAAGTAGAAAGAGGCACTACAAATGCACCCACGATTAGCCGAAGATACTTAGTCCCATAACCATGTCACCGGTGGGAGGGACGCGCAGTGCCGCGCTCCCGGCTGCATGGGTACCTCCATCTTGCCTATTTCTCCCGTGAAACAGCTTTGCTGTGTTTCGGAGAGAAGGGCAAGACAGGCAGTGTAATTACTGACACCGAGACTTAACGTCTTATGTCTCAGGATAGGCAACACATGAATGGAATTCCTGGGCTAGTTCCAGCCCAGGTAGCCCATTTTTGTTCATTGGCCACGTCGACCACTTACCATCAGGTGGCACGTCTGCCAATTTGCATATCTCAATAACATAAAAAAGTGTAATAGTTGGAAAGCCTATCACCAAACGGGCACTTCTCCAATCCCGGGCAACGATGTTTTTATCGGAAAACTGAAAAAGACACATTTTGAATTGCAAGTCTGCTGCGATGCGGTGTACATCGACACCGGACCACTATAGACTACAGAGGCGACGAGTAGAGTATACGAGATAGAAATAATAGTACTTAATTTAAAAAATTTAACCGACTTTAAATTTCAATTACAATCATATCTCAAAAACTACAGAACTGGTTTTGATGAAACTTCAACTGCACTCGAAGTTGGCAAACACCTGATTTAAATTAAAAAAAATATCTCGATATGGCTCTTACTTCCCGATAAATTCATAGACAAATATACAAATAATTTTTAAATATTTGCACACCATATAATGGCAGAATATGTTGGTAATTTAATTAATTTTAAACAACTTGTAACACCCATATTCTTGCAAATAATTTTTTATGTTGTAATATAGCAAACAAGCAGATGGGTCTCCTGATGGAAAGAGTCAACCGTCGCCTATAGACACCAAAGGTGTTAATGGTGCGTTGCTATCTTATGGCGAGGTCTAATGCCACATGCATAAGTTAACTGGCCACCCTACCCTCCAAACCGGAACACGACAGCGACAAGCACTGACGCTATTGCGGCAGGAATAGGCAAAGCGGTGGTACCAGACCCGTGCGAGACAATGCAGAACTCTACCACCTAGTAGCCACGATGGTAGTGATACGCATAGCCAATCGGTCGCCTTTTACGACTTGCCTGGCAGAACGGCAGTTGGTCTATTCTTCAAAGGAACCCGGAACCAACACGGAATATTTTCATTTCAAAAATTAAATTCACTTACGAAATTTAGTACACGTACTTGAATGCCTTAATAGATCATCATACTCAAATTTCCAATAACACATTTCCAATAATATTACATACAAACATGTCAAACTGGTAACCTCCGTTTTTTCGTCGGTTCAAGAAGCAATATGGCTCTTCTGATGGAAAGAGATAAACTTTGTCTATAGACATAAAAAGTGTTAATACGAGTAATTGTGTGTTGTCATGCATGGGGATCTGAAGGGAGGCCCCCTTCAGATCCCCATGCATGACACATGCCACAGACGTTTCGTACGAGTTCCAGTGGTACGGGCAAACGAATAACAAAAGGCTTGTCTGCTCATAATATCAACTACCCGCGATACTTCAGTTCCCCCGGGATCATGGTGCTTGCAACAGCGCCGAAATATCGGGAAAATAATACATCACATAATCGCGGCAAGATCCCGTTAATTATTAATAATTAAGTTCAAAAAAGCCGCGAAAGCTTAAAAGTATACAGGCGTATCAGTTTACCAGTTTTCTTGCCCTACAAACTGGAATACGACAGTGATAGGCTCTGATGCTATTGTTCTACCACCTAGTAGTGGCAATGGTAATGATCTATTGCAGGTCATGAAGTGGTCATGAAGGTCTCGTCGGGGCTCGTTACCAAGACTTTACTTATAAGTTCACCTTGTAGTCACGGTGACAATCATACATTTGATCAGTTGTTCACGTTTTATAAAATGCCTGGCTGGAAGGCAGACAGCCATTTCTTCAAAATGGCCCCAGACTAACACGGGGTACGTAACATATATTTTAGACTTCTTACTATAACCAATATTTACGCTCATACTTGATTAAAATGTAGTAAATATTCATTAATTAAAACTCAATTACGCTAAAGATGTGGGAGTTTTGTATTTTGATGTGGGCAACTAATTAAAACATGTAAAGTCTAATTTAATATCACAAAAACATATTATTGTGTTTAATGTGGAAACCCAATTATCCATACTTCCATACTAATATTATAAATGCGAAAGTCTGTCTGTCTGTCTGTCTGTCTGTTACGCTTTCACGGCTAAACAGTGGGACCGATTTTCATGAAATTTGGCATGGAAGTAGTTGAAGAGCCGGGATCAAACATAGGCTATTTTTTTAAAAAAAATCAAGCCTTAAAGGGTTGAAATAGGGGATAAAATTTGTATTAAAAGCTATCTTGACGACGTGTTAATCTATTTGCGAGCGAAGCTGCGCGGGTCAGCTAGTAAAATATTATTTTAGCGTTACTACCCGACACCTACATAAATTTAATTCATGTGCAATTTTTCTAAATCCTATAAGGGGACGTCCACAAATTACGTGAGATGTTTAAGGGGGAGAGGGGGTCGAGTCAAATCTCATCTAATCTTACGTTGGAGGGAGGGGGGGTCTAGGCAAATATCACGCAATTTTTTTCCTGATTGAAACAAAAATATACTATTTTGGTCCATTATCCAGCTTGTACATGCTTAAGATTTAATCTTAAGCGTAACCGTGATACGATTTAGAACATTCACTAACTCGTTCGAAAGAAAATAATTTCATTTATACTTCGACTTTATACAGCCTTAACTAGTCGTAAATAAAAGCACGAAGATTTTTTTTTCTTTTTACAATAACAATCCAACGTTATTTTTTTACGTTTACATATTTAGGAAACCCACATTTTGAAAAATCTCACGTGAGATTGGAGGATGGGGGAGGGGGTTGAATAAAATCTCACGATATCTCACCAGGGGGGGAGGGAGGGACAGAAAATTTAAAAAAACACCTCACGTAATTTGTGGACGCCCCCTAACAACTTTACCGTCTTGTTTTATCCAAACATCTTTTGTAAAAGTACACAAAAGATTTTTCCCAAGAACAGTTTTCATTGCGACTAGAAAAATCTAAACCCAAACCCATTTTTTAAGCACTCGAAATACTCACGTTAATCTAAAAAACGTGCATCAAAAAATATTTTGAGTGTAGTCAAATAAATACTATCGGTAAATATTTTACCGAAAACCGTAATGAAAAACTCCATTCAGTTTCAATCTTTTATTCAGTGACCGCGCGTTTTTTTACTCCACGGAAATTCGATATCGCTGAATATTGCCCGAGAGCGTGCAAACTACACGCTCAGTAAACAGAGCGGATTTCCCAACCGATAGACCCGTGTGATCAATTCATTGGAGCCCATTTCAGAATTCCCAGCACGTTGCGTAAAAAGCCTTGCCCGGCCTACTTCAGTTGTATACGATACAGTTAAGGGCTGTTTTCCCCCTATTTAACGAAAGTACACTTAGCGACAAGCTTGTTTTGCAGACTTATTTGCAGATAGACGTGTTCTATTCTGAACTGTGAAATAGATGTTTTAAAAATAATTTGGAATTTTTTTTTTATTATTTTTTTTTATATCATCAGATAGCAAACAAGCAGATGGGTCTCCTGGTGAAAAGAGTCAACCATCGCCTAAAGACACCAAAGATGTTAATGGTGCGTTACTATCTTGTGGCGAGGTCTAATGCCACATGCATAAGTTTACCGGCTACCTTATCCTCCAAACCGGAACACGACAGCGACAAGCACTGACGCTATTGCGGCACGAATTGGTAAGGCGGTGGTACCAGACCCGGGTGAGACAATGCAGAACTCTACCACCTAGTAGCCACGATGGTAGTGACTCGATAGCCAATCGGTCGCCTTTTACGACCTGCCTGGCGGAACGGCAGTTGGCCTATTCTGCAAAGGAGGCCGGGACCAACACGGCGGAATGTTTGTTGTTGATAAAAATACCGGTCTTGTATTGTATTGTATTGTATACCGGAAAAAAATGAGACTTAAGAGTCGCATACCAATAGTTCTGTACAAACTTGTACCTTAGCTACACATAAATTTCATGATTCTAGGTCGACGGGAAGTACCATATACGTTTTGATTCCCTTGTGAAATCGCAAAATATACGAATAAATGGCCATATATTTAAATCGCGTTTTTTTAATATAACTAAAAATTTACAGTTTTCAGGATTTTTCCTTTTCACGTGTTGTAAGACATTACTTCTTGCCAAACTTCATAATTCTAGAATTATGAAGTTTGGCAAGAAGTAATGTCAACGGGAAGTACGCGATAAGTTTTGATTCCTTTTTGAATTGGCAAAAAATTGCAAAATAAGCGACAAATTGGTCGTATCTTTTGATCGCGTTGACTAATAAGTATATTTTTTTCTCAGTTGTTAGAGACCATAGTATTTGATATAAATTTCAACCTTTACGCGTAAAGGTATCAAACCTTTACTCGTTCCTAAGAAAAAGGGTATTGACAGACGGACAACGAAGTACTGTTTTTTCCTTATGAGGTACGGAACCCTAAATGATGCTTAAGATAAGTATAATAACATCAACGAACCTCAGCCTTCATAATTTTTAGGATCAGCCCAGATTTTTGTTCTACGAGTACGTATAGCAACAAAAGTATATATATATATATATATATATATATATATATATATATATATATATATATATATATATATATATAATTAGTGAATTGTGAAACAGTATAAGTGCAAAATATAAAACAGTAATTATGACGGAGTTTCACCAAGTGCCGACGATGGAAAGTATAAATTATTTTCTTAAAAAACTAAGCAAAGCACATTCCCCAAATGATTTGCAGAAGTTCACGCCTAAAAAAGTGTAATTATTTGCGTTTAGTTCAACAGGCTTATATAATATATAATTGTTAGAATTATTTTACTGTTTCATCAGAAATATCTTAAGCTGCTGTCGAAGCCGAAGACAGCCTACACACTGTCTACCCCGATTTATATATAAAGTCTTTGGTTTCTCATCGATCTGTTAATGGTTCGATATGACAACGCACGCACGAATCATTAAATGGTACCTACCTTAAAAAGGTACAATACTTTTCAATTGTTCAGCCTGGGTTTTTTTATGTTCGTGGGTGTACTTTTGATGATGGCGTTTTATATTGTAACTGCTTACAATGGTACATAATAGTCCATTGAAGGTGGGTTTTATGGTTCTGTACTTAAGAGGACGTGAAAAAACTATAATGGATATGGACGGTTACGACTGGACAGTGAACTGTCGAACTGGTAACGTATTTGTTTCGAAAACCTTTTATTTTGGCTATCTTAGTATGTGCATGTCTTGTTACCTATGATTATAGATTTAGGTTTTGTAATTTTGAGTTTTCCACGGAACTATTACATACGTCATAAGGGTTTTCAGTCACACTACATTAATGTGACATACATGATAATGTACACACATGTATACTATTTCCTTTACGGCTAGAGTATGTTGAAAGTATCTTCACGCCCATATCCCCGAAGGGGTAGGCAGAGGTACAACAAGTGCACCCACGATTAGCCGAAGATACTTGGTCCGACAAATGTGATAGGTGGCAAGCCTATCGCCAACCGGGCACTTTCGAATCCCGGGCAATTGTCTTTCTCAGAAACACAATGTTAGAGTATGTTGTCAAACTTACAAACAAAATTGTTTAGCCTATGCTGAAATGGAGTCATGGAATTATGGCCAAATTTCGACCGCTAGCGCTAGTTGCAATAAATGTTTATTCAACATATTCTACGAAATTTGGTAGGCAAATAAATTATCAAGAATGACGGGATCTTATTCCGATTAGTTGATGGATTATTTTCCAGATATTTCGGCACTGTTGCAAGGACTGTTATCACGGGGAACTGAAGTGTTGCGGGTAGTTGGGGTATTATGAGCAGACAAGCCTGTCTACCCTCTGTCTTATTTGTTTGCTCGTAATACTGGAACTCGCACGAAAGCCACCTCGACAATACACACGCTATGTTTATTTGGGCATATCGATTAAAAGTATACGTAAAATCTATAGAAACCAACATAATAATTTTAATCAAATAACAATGAAAATCAATTCACAATATACTTGCAGATAAGCCACTCCGAAAATACAAACGTTAAACAATTTGAGCGTGTTTAATTATCAAGAATTTGGGTCACATGATGTATACATATTTAGCTTAAACATTGTGGGATACAAGAATTTGTTTATTATGTTACGTACGAATTCCTTGGATAATAAAGTTATATGTTTATTACGTCGGTACGAAACATATTTAATAAGCCAACATTGGCTGATGAAAAACATTGCTTCCTTGCTGTACTTCGTTTTAATTCCCTTTAGGAATCATTTATTAACAGATCTAGCAACTTAAAACATTAATTTTGATAGTTTTTATATATAGGTATATGAATGCCTTGCAGATGAGTGGTTTAAAGTTATGGTTAAACTTACCCGCGCTCAACGACGCAAATAAGACTAGATTCGGGTTCGATCCTTGACAGCGGATTGTGAATAGCAATTGATATTTTGTATTTCTGAATATCTGTACAATGTATATTAAATTTTATGGTCAAATTTCGTGTAAAATATTCATTTTATGCCCATTTACATAATTTTCACAGTTATTAAAATTTGTGTATGTCTGTTTTTTGCCTTATAACTCTAAAACGGATTGACCGATCTCAATGAAAATTTGTATAGCTATAGTGAGAACATGTGATTGTGCAAATGGAAGGTCATTTATAATTTTTTATTTTTAATAACTCATCTACAGGTGCTAACGCCCGTACCACAAACAAGATATTTGCTTACGTTAGGGTTAGATTAATTTATTTAGTTAGTTTATTAATAAAAAAGACAGAAGCTATTCTGAAAACAGACGTACTTTATGCAATAAAACTTTTTAAAAGTTATTTTGATGCGTCAACAATTTTTTTTAACTGCTACCGAATCGGAAACGCAGTCACACACTGAGAAGATCCGGCAGGAATAACTCAGATGGCTTGTCTTTTTTCATGTATAATTGTTTTAGAAAGATATTACAGAATGTTTAATTTGTTAGTAACTAGTATGTCATTGTTACAAAAATATTAAAAATTGCTGATATGAGGAGCACCCCATGCTTTCTGTCATCTAGAAATTCAGATATTTTATTATAACCTTTTTTAGACAGTTTTGTTTTTCACATTTTTTTTTTAATTTGTTAACTGGTAAATCTTTAATGGCATCAGGCACTTTATTATAGGAACGTATACTTCGCCCTATAAAAGGTCCTTATTCTGTTGAGATGAGATATATACACAGCAAGATTTTTTTTTGTTTGGTCCTTGTATTTATGGGGAGAGCGTTACAAAGTTTTTAAATAAGCAAATATTGCGGTATTCTCGTATATGTATAGTATATCATACATACATACATCGTTATGCATTTTTACATTTTTGGTAAAATATAAAATCTGTATTATATTTCTATAACCATGCCCGGATATTTAATTTAGAAAAATTAAGCTCGAACCAAAAAAAAAAAGAAATATGTGAAAATATCTGGAACTAAACGAAGAAAAACTTTAAATGGCTACCATTAGATTAAGTTGTGTAGTGTGGGGCTAAACTAAGATACATCGCAATAATATCTCTCACTCAAATTCCAACCGAATAGTAATTCTTTTGGTCCGCTGCACTCGTGGAGACACTCGATATTCATCTTTATTTGGTGGAGTGCGCAGCGATTGGCCCCACGCCAGCGGAGGCGATATTAACTCATTCACACCTCCGCGTTACAATGCACCCTTACAGAAGGACGTTAACTGAGGTAGACATGAATTTCTCTTGCAAATGTTTCAATTGAAAACTTAACGTACTCGTATGCACACAAATAGTTTTTTTACTCAGATAGTTTTTACAGTACTAGATGTTGCCCACGACTTCGTCCGCGCGGACTTCGTTTACTCCGCACAGCTCCCCCGTAGGTGATAGCGTAATAATATGTAGCCTATATCTTGACCCGACCTATTAGTAATATTCATGCAAAATTTGAAGTAAATCCATGCAGTACTTTTTGAGTTTACCCCGGACATACATACAGACAAACAGACAAAAATTCTAAAAACTATATTTTTGGCTTTGATATCGATTGTAGATCACACCCCAAGTATTCTTTTAAAAAAATATTCAGTGTACAGTTTTGACTTTCCTACGACTTTATTATATGTATAGATTTTGTTACACCAATCCGTGGTTATACCGAATTCCCCTCAAGCTTTTACAGGGTAGGCAAGGGGAATCGAGTTTAATTTATCTCGAGAAAGACAGACCTGCTTTAGTATTTCCACTCTCATACATAACTCTTTTTACAGACCCGTTAGTTACGAAGACTCTTGATATAACTGACATAAGACGATCAAATTGAACGGCTCAATTTGATCATTGTATGTCAGTCTTGGACTCTCCTGAGTGAAATGTTACACAATACACAGTTCTATACCATCTCCGATACAATTACTTTGTTTGAGAAAAACAATAACACCACTAACACACTGATTCCTTAACGAATTTAATAAAATTACAACGACTTATTAAGATCGTTTTTTTATATCATAAGATAGCAAACAAGCAGATGGGTCTACTGATGGGAAGAGTCAACCATCGCCTATATTTACCAAAGATGTTAATGGTACGTTGCTATCATGTGGCTAGGTCTAATGCCACATGCATAAGTTTACCGGCTACCTTACCCTCCAAACCGGAACACGACAATGACAAGCGTTGACGCTATTGCGGCAGGAATAAATACCAGGCGCGGCCGAGACAATGCAGAACTTTACCACCTAGTAGCCACGATGGTAGTGACGCGAATAGCCAATTAGTCGCCTTTTACGACCTGCCTGGCAGAACGGCAGTTGGCCTATTCTTCAAAGGAGCCCGGGACCAACACGAATACTGATAAGTAAAACTGATGGTTATCCGTAGTTTTGAGATATAAAGTAAAATATATGCAACGCTGTTAGAATAAATATAAAATTATTTTACAGTGCTTAAAAGCGCGCTAGGTCGTGAATCGTAACGCACATACAACACGCGGTTCTCTATGCCTATCCATAGAGGATGTGACGTAAAGATACATAGGTGTGTGTGTGTGTGTGTGTGTGTGTGTGTGTGTGTGTGTGTGTGTGTGTAATGCGCCCAAGTATAATTGTATGAAGTATATAAAAGCCGTCTGAAATATCTGCAGACTTCGTTGGAATGCACTCCCCTTTCCACTGCCCCATACCTCGTCGTCTCGTTTTTGCCTATTCAGTATCGTGGTCAATGCAAGCAGCAAACACTAATGCACGTGTAGTTTTGCTTCATTAGTCATAATTTAGTTTCTTGGAGATACCTACTGTTGTACGTACTTAAGACACATCACATCCGCAGATATTTCCGACGGGTTGTATCAAGATTTCATGTGTACAGCGTTAAGTCTTCGTCAATGTTTACACATGTCTTTGGTCGCACCCTCATAGCAAGTACTCTTTTAAATGCCCGCCAGGACTTTTATCAATATGAATTGCACTAGTTACTGCATTCATTCTGAACGTTGCTGCTGTTATTGTTCTCTTAGGCTGTATTTTCGTTTGTTACATCGCAGCTTGCAATTGTGTAATGTTTATTTATATCTGTACGTGAATTGATGTTCGTATATTTTTATGTTGTGGAGTGAATAATTATTGCAGTTCATTACTTTTTATATCACAAGATAGCATACAAGCATATGGCTTGCCTGATGGAAAGAGACATTGTCTATATATACCAAAGATGTTAATAGTTTTCCTTGTGTTGGTCCTGGGCTCCTTTGAAGAATAGGCCAACTGCCGTTCTACCAGGCAGGTCGTAAAAGGCGACCGATTGGCTATACGAGTCACTACCATCGTGGCTACTAGGTGGTAGAGTTCTGCATTGTCTCGCCCGGGTCTGGCCGGGTCTGGACCCATCAGGAGACCTATCTGCTTGTTTGCTATCTTATGATATAAAAAACAATAATAATAATAGTTGTTACACGTGTGGAGGGATGGTACTGTAATACCTTTATGGTGTTACATATACACTGGCAGCTTTGTCTACTTTTAAACGTAGAACTGTCTAGTTTTTATATGGAACGTGTATAGAATAGGAGTGTTCGAAATAATCTTGGCGGGAAAAGACATATGCCCGAAAAATAAATGAAGTTATAAAAATCGTGTATTATTGGAAATAATACGAAATCCCGTCAATCTTCGTGTGCCTCGAGCAGCCAAGCAGGTTAAAGTAAATCCCCCGGGCAAAAGGTGTTACAATTGGTGGAGTAACACGGCCGGCTGTTATATCAACCCGGCAGAGCGTTACAGTACTGTCACATTCATAAATTTATCCTTCACATCGGAACACGGCTATCTTACCCTTCACATCGGAACACGAAAGAAACATTAATACTATTGCGGCAGGAATAGGCACAGCGGTCGTGCCAACGCCAGGCGAGAGGTTGCGGAACTCAGCCGCCTAGCAGTCACGGTAGCAGTGAGACGTATAAAAAATCGTTCGCCTTTTTCGAATTATCTGACAGAATGTCAGATAGTTCGAAAAAGGTCTATTCTTCTAAGGAGATTCGAAAAAGGTCTATTCTTCTAAGGAGATTCGAACCAATATATTTTTTAAATGGTCTTGCATCTTCGGTATAGACGCATCAAGGTCTCAGGTTCGGTGATTCGATGTCGGGCAATTCGTTTTTGATAAATTTTTAGCTATCGTGAATACCTAACTTCATCGAGACTGGATATTATGCGCCCGTTATATCGCTGTTTTTTCCAGTCTTAGGATCGAACCTCATTTGCTATGTAATGTCCTGTGCACTAATTAAACCTTTGCCTACTTTTTACTTTACTCTTACTTAATGATAATTAAATACAAGTACAGTCCGAAAAACACAGTTGAATAATGTAAGGAGTAGCTGATGTGATAGAGCATTGTAATTACGTGAATAGAACCCTCATTAATGTAGGTATGTACTCTGATCTGCGTTTTGATGCAATTTAGGTGTTATACTAACCTTATAGAAGCAATCCTATTAAAACTGTATAAAAAAATTGAGAGGTGTCAAGGGACACCCGGATGGAACGAAGTTCGTTTTATTATTATTTACAAAAAACCTGTATACACTCAACAAAAATAATCGTCGCGCCACCACACTGTTCAATACGAAATGCGAAATATCTGGTTTGTTTTCTATAAGAGAGAGAGAGAGAGAGAGAGAGAGAGAGAGAAACATCCGCATGCCGCACAGCTTACAATACCTTACTATATATAGCAAAAAGTGTCGTGACAACTTTTCATAAGATTTTTTTCCGTCTAGCCCCCTTTCACAACGCGCGATAAGGAACTTCTTAGAATTTCGACCCACGGTCGAATTTCGGCACCCGGTCGAATTTCGAAACCCGGTCGAATTTCGGCACCCGGTCGAATCTCGGAACCCGGTCGAATTTCGACCCATGGTCGAATTTCGGCACGCGGTCTAATTTTGACCCGCGGTCGAATTTCGGGACGCGGTTGAAATTCGACCGGCGGTCGAAACTCGGCAACCGATCGAAATTCGACACTCGGTCGAATTTCGACACTCCTTCGAAATTCGACTTTCCGTCGAAATTCAACTTTTGGTCGAAATTCGATATTCAGACGAAATTCTGAATAAATGTCGAACATTTGGCACTAAAAAAAAAGTAAACTCAATCAAATAGTAGATAGACTCTTTCACTTTCAATGCACGAGCTAAAGGGAAGTGGCTGGATATTTCTGTGCTTACAATACCTTACCATAGCAAAAAGTGTCATGACAACTTTTCGTAAGAATTTTTTCCGTCTAGCCCCCTTTCACAACGCGCGATAAGGAACTTCGTTCCAAAAAGTATCTTTACGCCCACGATTAGCCGAAGATACTTAGTCCAACAGTGTGATAGGTGGCAAGCCTATCAGCAACCACTTATATCATCAGCAGGCACTTATATCATCCCGGGTAACGTTGTTTTTATCAGAAAACTGAAAATACACCTTTTTGATTTGATTGACCCGGAAATCAAACCCGGGACCTCATGTGGTCAACGTTGACAGCGGAACTCTAGACCACAGACGCGACTATTTAATTTAGGGTCACGCGAATGAAGTCGCGAGTAACAGCTAGTGATGAACATAACGAGCAGCACAAAGTCTAATTTAAGTAGACCAGCTACGACAGCTACTGACTAAGACATGAGTTAGAAATAGGCATGGATCATTTAACAGTTAACATATTAATTTTCGTACTAAATTTTTTAACATTTAACAACTGTTATTTATATTAGCAAATACTGTTAAAAGTAATTTTTATGCATCACTATAATAACTTGATATCTGATAATAAAGTTATTAAAAATATTTGGGAGAGCGTTTTATTTGCTCGCTAAATTGATTTATGATAATACGTTTATTAAAAATATTTCGAGAGACCGTGATAATAATAACTGTTACAAGTTATCAAAATTATTCTAGCGGACCTTTTTTTGGTAGCTTCGTGTTTTTACTGATTCTAATACTTATTATGTATAGGCTACTGATATAACATAATATAAATAAATAACTGTTAAATATTAATTAACTTTAACAACATAATAGTTAATCTGATTTAACAATAATTTCCATGCCTAGTTAGAAAATTATATTGACTACGACAATCGTAATCAGTGTTGCCGGTATCATTCAATTCGAAACGATAATGTACATAATATGTATTTACTTTTAGACTATCTCCTGACTATATAACGAAATAGGAATATAACATATAGCACAAACATGCGCGGTGATATATGTAGTGGCCGCTACTTGAGCGTTGTAATTACCGAATACCTTACAGCGAACAATTTCAAAATGAGGACACTCATTAATGCACTGCTTGTGTATGTGTGTGTGTAGTTACTCACTTTTGTCATTAACTCGATTAGAATTTGTTTTGTTGAACTTAATAAGATTGTTATTTGTATGGACGTGTATTCTAACCAATGAGGGTAATGCCATAGAATAGTTATAATTCTAATTGACTGTTCCAAAGAATGCATGTTAATTACCATAGAGTGGTCTTTCTTTGTTCTAGGTACCGGCATTTTGAGGAATACTACGAGAAACAAATACTCTATAGTTTTATGACGTTCGTGTAATTACATTACTATTACCTTTACTTGAAATATTTGATCGAAGTTTGAAATATTTTCTATTATTTGCCATACGTTTACTAAAAAGTTATCGTATGGTGCTTTAAAAAAAATTTAGTTCATATACATTTTTAATTATGATATTCAGTGCTTGTTTATTGTATCGCTGAAGTAATACTCATATAGTTACAGTCGAATCCTGAAACTAACGTGTATTCAATTTTATGAAAAAAAATACGAAGCCAATTTATACAAAAGCGCAGTAAATGTCAGTAAGACGTCTACATAAAATTATCGTGAAATACGTAGCGTAACGTAGCACTAGCGTAGCAACTCGCTACGTCGTAAACTGCCTTTTTATACACTCTAATATTTTCATGTTGTGAGGTACATATTTGCATATTTTGTTTTGACAGTGAGCAGATGTAAAGACGCGTGCATTGCATGTACAAAAGTTATATTAATGTAATTCCTTAGTAATTATTGTGTTGTTATATTAAATCTTGAAAATGCTTTAAATGACCGGCCGAGTTTAAAAAATGCAAGTCGCTAAAATGTTACATGTTGGAAGCGAAATTTGTCATAACAAAAATGTTGATGTTTCATCTAGCGAGGCGCCGTGCCGCTTATTCTGCGTCTGTTCTGTTTGTTTTTATTTAGTACTTTAAGATAGCAAATAAGCAGATGCTCTACTGATGAAGAGACAAGCACCGCTTATAGATACCAAAGCTGTTAATGACGGGCATTGCGTTGGAATACCGGTAGGAGGGATATTACCGCCATACGCATTAGTTCATCTGCTACCTTACATCCAAACCGGAATATGACAGTGACAAGTATT
The DNA here is from genome assembly GCA_036924255.1 of Apodemia mormo. Lineage (NCBI taxonomy): Eukaryota > Metazoa > Arthropoda > Insecta > Lepidoptera > Riodinidae > Apodemia > Apodemia mormo. Next base: position 39,830,201 of record JAUPFN010000009.1, on the reverse strand, counting down.
AACGCTATTGCAGCAGGAACAGCTAAGGTAGTAGAATAGTACCAAACTGAGGCAAAACGTAGAACTCTACCAGTAAGTGGTCACGCTTGTAGTGTCGTATAGGCAATCATTCGCCTTTATACAGAAAAGTGAAAAATTAGGCATCTTCTTGCTTGTACTATGGGTGCTAATTATTCATGTAGATACATAAATAAATACAGTTAATAATATACATAATATAGGGATTCTAACTGGTTGTCCATATTGGGAATTGAATCAGAGGTACCAGAGGTAACAGAGGAGAGGTAACAGAGGAGGTAATTCTAGTCAAGATGGTTACACACACGGACATTAACTGCTTCCTAGTCAATATCTATTCATTTGATGTTCTTTCTATTTATTGGAAATAAATCGATTGCGTATTCAGTGTCGCTAACCAATCGACCATCATTTTTCGCATTTCTCTCCAACATGCGAGAAAATTATATACTTGCGTAAATTACGAGTATCTATATATATAAAAGGCAAAAGTGACTGACTGACCCCAAAGGGGGTGAAATAGGGGATAAAAATTTGTATGAAACTTTTTATTCCCGGGACATAATATATGCATGAAATATCATATGAATTGAGTAAAAAAAATGATGAATTACGTGTTTAACCGTTGTTCAAAATTCGATCTCTAAGAGGGCAAAATGAGGAAAGTAGCGTATAAAGAAATTTTAAATAAGTTCTAAATTAAATATGCGCGAGCGAAGCCGCGGGTAAACACTAGTATACAATATACATATATTATGCGTACATGTGAAAAAGTTTGTTGCTTATGGGAATATATATTTTTTTGGTAACGAACAAGTCTTTGGCTACTAAAAGATACAAGACTCGAAGCAAGCTTGCTGCCTAGAGGTCGGATTAATACGAGTATAAAACGATTTCTAACAAATAATACGTATAAAACCCATAGATGTAGTTAAAATTCAATGTCTACGAAATATTGTATTCTATTATCAGACATCACCGAACACGTAATGCTTATAAAATAGTAGTTTTCTTAATCTTTAATAACTTAATATTTTATCATAATAAATAAATAAAATAAAAATCGCTGGACAAATTACACGAATTGATCTAACTCTAAAATAAGCAAATTGTTTGTTTGTGATGTGGGTGTCACATCAACGATACTAATACATAGAGTTACACATATTGTAACGTTAGAGCAAGTCACAAGATAAGATGTCACCAGATTCCTGAGTCTCGAGAAACCTGTTGGCACAAGGGCAAGGTTAAATGAAATACAGTTCTAAATATTATCTATTGTCACAAGACAAAGTCCGGCACTGAATTTTATTGCACCCCCCGGGTCAAGTGTAGAACTCAGAGACGCGCTGGTGTAGATGCACGTGGATAGCCACGAGAAACTGAAACATAGTGCAGGCACATAGTACAGGCGCGTAGTACAGGCACGTAGTACAGGCAAGAGGAACTGGCAAACACGCAGAAGGGCGAGCGCTCAGTAGGCATGCGCGTAGAAGGGCGCACGCTCAGTAAGTACACGCAACAGACACCTGCGTAGAGGCCGGCTTGATGGCTTTGGCCCGAACTGTCCCGGCTCTAGACTAGTAGAGAAGGCTCCGGATACTGTTTCTTTAAACCTTCTTCAAGACTTCTTCACTGATAATTTTAGTTATAAGTTCCCGGCGAAGACTTATTCAGATGATGGCTGACTTGGGTATTTATAAGCACAAGGATGGAACGTGTAGAAACTTAAAGATATTCGAATTATATTTTTATATTAGGGGTATATTGATAATACAGCATGAAATAGAAAGTAATAAGTACATCCCCAAAGTACAAAGGGAAAAAATGTAAGTAGTCCAATAACTCTCGTAAGACAAAATCGTCATTACAATATAAATACTCAAGTAGACTTAATAAACATCCAAACCCAGAAATATAAACGTCATAACATAAATGTTTGTCCCTATCGAGAATCGAACCCGAGACCGATGCGTAGTCAGGTTCGCTAACCACTCGACCAACAAGGTGGTAAAATAATAATAATATAATAATCGTAGAACAAATGACACAAATTGTTCTTCCCCCAAAGTAATTATATACGGTAGAGTCGACGGTTCACCGTGAATCTCCAGTTTTTCGGTCGACGAGATGGATGCTGATTTCTTTCGCTATTTTTTACTGACCTTTAACGAATACGGCTTGATTCGTCTGATAATCGAGACAGACTTCTTTACCGCCCTATCCCAAGTATGTACCATTATTAGTTTTTCCTTGATAAAATCCAACATTTTTCCCGATTGATGATGATCTGAACCAATTAATTTTCATGGTATGAGTATTAGACTACAACACAGTTAAGACAGCTTTTTTTAAATTAAAAAAGTATATTATTACAAACATCAGTTTCACACTATCATTTGTTCATACAACGCCTTATGATTACGACGACATTTAGTTTGCGGAATACGTGCCCTCCCATGATATGGGAGTCATCCGACGATCATTAGTTTCCTTACACAAAGGTATGAGCCCGGTAAATTATGTTTACTGTTAAAATGTGTCCGGGTTTTCGTTGAGAACAGACAAGTTGCGTATTTACTTAGCTATTTCTTCAATTTCCTGGACAGCTACATTAGTTTTTCTTTTTAACTGACTTCAAAAAGGACAGGAGATTGCTCTCCTGTAAAGAGAAACCATCGCCTATAGACACAGATGTGAATGGCGCGTTACTATCCTTGTGGCGAGATGACAATGCCACATGCGTAAATCTCTGTTAGTTTTGAATCATTTTGGACATTATGGGGCAATTTATCTAAACACTTTTATAGCAAACTCCCCGAAACTATAAGACAGCTACCATTATTTAAATTTAAAAAAAATGTAAAATTTATATAACAATAATAATTAGTAAGTGAAACAAAAGTCAATGAATTTTTTCTCACAACTATTTTAAATTATTTAAATTTCACAAAATTTAAAATAATCATTGGAAAAGCTTCTATTTCACTTACTGAATATGCTATTTTTTTTAAATTACCCAGTATATTTTTGTACACTCAATATCTATATAAAAAAATCAATTGTTGTTCGTTAGTCTCGCTAAAACTCGAGAACGGCTGAACCGATTTGATTTTTTTTTTGATTTTGAATTAATTGTAGAAGTCCAGGAAAGGTTTAAAAGGTGAGAAAATATAGAAAATAAATAAATGTAATTAAAAAGGCAGAACAACGTTTGCCGGGTCAGCTAGTATGTTTATAAAAATATTTGCTTATTAAAAAAAAATGTGATTTACACTCACTAAACACAAGAAACAAATAATTTTGTTGTGCATGCATCTCGTCTCCATGGAATATATAACTCTTTTATGAGGCAACTAGCTGTACCCGCGACTTCGTCCTCCTCGTGGAAAATTTTCTAAAATAAAAGTCTCGGGGTTTTACCCGCATAGTTCCCGTTCCCGTGGGATTTTCGTGACAAAAACTCCTATATAAAAAATCCTATGTCCTTTCTCGGACCTCAAACTTTCTTAGTACCAAATTTCATTCAAATTAATTTGGTGGAAAGAAAGACAGACAGAGTTACTTTCACATTTATAATATTAGTATAGATGAATACGCTTTTACAATAATGTTCCCGAAGCTATAAGAGATCTACTAGTAAAGAAATTTAAAAATGTGCTAAAATAAAACTGTGTAAAAAAGGGTATTATAAAGTCTCAGATTATTTAGAAGACAAACATCCTGGGATCTCATACCAATCTCTTATATGTTATTTGTAATCTGTAATAATTGTTCTAATATTGTATTACATTAATTATTAAATGCTCAGTTTTTCCGCCGGATTTTCTTCTTAGTGAATGACCGCGTTCCGATCCAGTAGTAATTGTGAAAATGTCGACTCGTCAAAAGTGCCTATAAAGGCATTGATATAAGTAAAGGACAAAGGTTTATTTGAATAAAACATTATTTGAGTTGAAGATCGGACACAGGGTTTCAGAAATGCCTGCAGTAAATTGGAAGTTAATTAAATATTAAGGCGTTTAAATTATCAATATTTAAAAATAATTTTTAGGGAATTTAATGGTAGGTGTTTTTTATATCATAAGATAGCAAACAAGCAGATGGGTCTCCTGATGGAAACAGTCAACCATCGCCCATAGACACCAAAGATACGGTGCGTTGCTATCTTGTGGCGAAATCTAATGCCACGTGCATTAGGTTACCGGCTACCTTACTCCCCAAACTGGAACACGACATTGACTGAAGCTATTACGGCAAGAATAGGTAAGGCGGTGGTACCAGACTCGGGAGAGACAATGCAGAACTCACCATTGATATATTTGTATGCGTTGCCATAAATACATGCGATGTATGCAAGAAAAAATATAATGCAATGTTTAATTTTGAAAACATTTAAAAAGTCAGCAATTAGGACTCGGCCATCTACACTAAACCTCACTGAAAACATTATCAAACTACCCGACATGGAAACTACAGAGCACATACACGTACATTTTCCATTTAATTAATATACGCTAATTAAGTTTCTTGTTAGACTATTCAGCCAACGCGCCCACGTCAAACGTTACTCACCTCACTCAAAATCTCCTCACTCGAAGTCTTAGAGTGGGTATTACCGTAAAGCACACTTGTCTGCGTGGATTGTTACGTGTGTATTAAAAGAATAATTACATATCTCGTTAAACTTCCGAATTAATGTTAACACATACATTTTGTGCAAATATTTACGTTTAAAACATTTTTTATTATTTCCAAACCTTCACTTTTGTGCGGGGCGTTCAATTATTATAATAAGTTGATCGAATGGTAAGCGATCCTGACTAGGCAACCGATGGGAAGCGTTGTATGATAAACAAGCATTTTTGTATTTCTGGGTTTCATTGTCAATAAATATATTTCAGTATTTATATTTACTAGCGGTCGCCTGTGGCCGAAATTCGACCATAGACAACAATAAAATCTCTTTTAAGTTTGACAGCTGTCATTAGCCGTAGAGAAAATATTATAGTAGGTATACTGTCATGTATGTCACATTAACGTAGTGTGTGTAATGTTTATTTTTATTAATTTAATGTATTTTTAATGCATTTTATTTAAAAATATTAGATATCCGCTGTCCTCCGCAATGTAAACTTTGGGTGTGCCAAACTTCTTATTCCACCGTTTGCGCAATGGTCTTAAAAAGGGGTTCAAACTTTTCCCTTCACGTATTATGTATAGATATATTTTTAATATATTAGTATCGTTGACATACGACCATGTCATAAAAATATTTATTTTTATGACATGGTTGGTCATGGTGGTTTATGGTGGTTAGCTTATTTTACGATTTGGTTATATGAAGGCGTTAATTTGTCCAGTGTATATTTATTTGAAAAAATAAGCTTAATCTTAAGCTTGTCTTTATTTATAACTAGCGACCTGCCCGCGGTTTCACCCGCGTAGCTTTTGTTCTCGTGGGAATTGCGGAAAGGTTTATATATTAAAACCTTCCTAAAGAGTCAATCTATCTATTTAAAAACCCGCATCAAAATCCGTTGCGTAGTTTTAAAGATTTAAGCATACATAGGGACATAGGGAAATGGGGACATAGGGACAGACAGAGAAAGCGACTTTATTTTATACTATGTAGTGATAATTAAAAAATATATTAACTTTGATGTATAATAAAATTGATTGATTACTGATCAAAGTTACATACTTTGATCAGTAATCAATTAATTTTAATACAGTAAATAAGTTTGGATCTTATGTAAATGAAATAACCCATCATGAGTTTTTTTTAATTATTGTGGTTTTAAATTATCAGGAATATGAATACTGACTTTATAACATAAAAGACGAATTCTCATACAGTTCCATTTTGTATAATATTCTAATATAAAATCTATGTGAATTCATCCGTGTGTGTAATCTTTGTCTATGTTGTTATTTTGTACGCGTCTGTATTATGCTGAAACGGTTAGATTATTTAAAATGGTTGACTTTTGAAAAAAAAAGCTACTTTTTGACCCCGGATCTTCAATTATCTCCGTGCCGCACGTTTAGCAGTAAAAGTGTAATTAATAGATAAACAGACAGATTTTCGCATTCATAATATAAGTATATGTATGTAGTATAATAAAATATGGATTTACAAATATTATTTAATCACGCCGTGAACTTTGAGACGTAGCTAATAGTATGATATGGCCCGAGCAATGAGTGTTCAGTAGTAAAATATACTCTAATGTCTAAAGTCATCCCAAACATGTTTAAAACGTGGAATGTTATGATATAAACTTTAAGTGTTCCCTGAAAAGGGAAAAGTCGGGTTGGGGTATGCTTCTGAAATTTACTGGCCCGTAAAAACGTCTCTAGCACGCCAGGGTACAGAACTTTGACATGCTTTTATGTTTATGGTACATTAAATATTATACCTTCTAGAGTATAAAACAATGTAGCTGGGGTATACCACGATATACAATATTACTCTATTATCTATTTATTTTTATTATAGGATAGCAAACAAGCGCCATCTGCTTGTCTCCTGATGGAAAGAGATAACCATCGCATATAAACATATAAACACCAAATACGTTATAAGTGCGTTTCTATCTGTGTGGCGGAGAGGGGATACCATAATATTATGCATGTGATATCAAAAGAAAAAAACGGCAAAATTAGTTAAGTAGTGGTTTTAAACTCGGGTGTGACGTTGAAGAAATCTACAACCGATAGGCTTGGTACCGATAGGCTTGGTACCGATAAGTCGTGGTACCGATAGGCTTGGCCACTCGTTCGCCTTTTACGAATTACCTGGCACAATCGGAGATGGTCCATTCTTTAAATAGGAGCTCAGACCAACCCGTATTGGTACGGGCTAATGACATTTTTTTATATTGTAAGATAGCAAGCAAGCAGATGACTCTCCTGTTGGAAAGAGAAACAATCGCCTACATTTGTTATCCATGTGGCGGGATGGCAATGCCCCGTGCATAAATCTACCGGCTACCTTACCCTCCAAATCGGAACACTGCAATGTCAAATAAAGTAAGCAAATTATTTGCTTGTGTGAATTCCTGCCGCAAAAGCGTCAATGTCAAGCATTGACGCTTTGCGGCAGGAATAGGTAACGCAATGTTTCGTTCGAATATTTGGTACTACCGTACCAAATATCCGAACGAAACATTGCGGAACTCTACTACCTAGTAAGTCACGATGATAGTAACACATATATATCCAATCGGTCACTTTTTACGATCTGCCTGGCAGAATGGCAGTTGATCTGCCTGGCAGAGCGTCAGTTGGTCTATTCTTCAAAGGAGCCCGGATCTACGCGGGGGGAAATTACCCTCACAAACAAAATCACAATATAAGTTAAAGTCAGGAAATGTTATTCTCAACAACGCAGACTATATACGAAAAGAAAATAAAAGCCCTTATCTAAAACAAATAATTTCAGGGAAACGGGCAACCAGAGACTATTAGGCTGTGGGCGAATATGTGACGTCATCTCCGGTCCGTCGTTTCATTAAGGTCGAAACGTCGTCGTCGTTGAGACGCCAATAATAGTACTATCGCAAATAAAATCATATAAGTTCAAGAAAAAATTGGGATTATTTAAATTTATGTTGCAAATTAACCTACCTTAATTTCTTATTTACGAGTAAGTTATAGATTAACTCATATCGATGCCCGAATCTAGTACTGTCGAGTCGAACAGTGAGCGATCCTGATTACTCAAGATTCAAGAACCTCATTGGCTCGGGTCCCATTCCCAATAAATAGACATATGTAGATAATAATAATAATAATTATAATAATAATAATAAATAGTCACGGGACAAATTACAATTACTGGTCTAATCCCAAAATAAGCAAATTACTCGCTTGTGTTATGGATGTTAGTCAACAATATTAATACAAATACAAATACTACGACAATATATTTAATTAACACCCAAACCCAGAAATACAAACATTTATTCTCATCCCACAAATGCTCAGGAATCGAACCCGACGCCCCCGTGCGTAGTCAGGGTCGCTAACCACTCGACCAACGGGGCGGTCATAGATGTTTGTATTTTTGGGTCTAGGTGTTTATTAAATAAATTTCAGTATTGTTATTTGGCGATCATATATGATGAGAAAAAATAGCATTAAAAATAAATATTAAAATACTTCGTAGTAAACTTAGTAAACAGTACACCAAAAAAAGTGTTTTTTCAGTTTTCTGAGAAACACCAAGTTGCCCGGGATTGGAAAGTGCTCGGTTGGCGATAGGCTTGCCACCTATCACATTTGTGGGACCAAGTATCTTCGGCTAATCGTGGGTGCACCTGTTGTACCTCTGCCTTCCCCTTCGGGGATATGGGCGTGAAGATACACCAAGAATCGTATACTTACCTGCGTCATACTTGGACAGCACGCAGACGCACGTGTCGCGTAGCACCCAATCAAAACAGAAAAGTAGGGGGCGGCGACGGCGTGTCCTTGATGTCGACTAGCGCGTACTAGAGAGTATAATATCCACATTTCACTCATTTTCAGAGAAATATTGGTCAAAAATTAAGCCTATAATTTTATTATTTCATTTTAACGGGACTCAAGTACCGAGTACTCTCCAGACGTATCGAAGATAACTCACCTGTTAGTCTGTATATTTATATGTCGTATTATGCGGGATATTTGTCGCTATCCTGTTCCGGTTTGGAGGATAAGATAGCCGCTAAACTTACGCGAGTGGAATTAACACCTCGCCATACGAATACCAACGTAATATTAACGTATTTGGTGTCTATAGGCGGTAGCTGTCTCTTTTTTAGGAAAACCATTGCTTGTTTGTTACCTTGTAATATCGCTATGATTGTAGCGTAGTAAACAAGTGTTACTGTCTTCATGACGATAAAATCAGTCAATTACATTTTCTCAAGTTACCTATACTAATCGTCTAGGTTAATACGAATTTTATATGGCTGTACTAATTTAATAACATGACTGACTCTTTTACTAGAAACATCCAACACTTACGCGACCCTAACTGTAATATACATAAATAAATACTGAATTATGTAAGGAAAGCCGGTTTAAACGGTAATCCTCCTAAAACTTGCCCAGTGTCGCGGCCGGGACCGCCGCCGTTTCCATCTTGTGTGAGCGGGCTCCATTAATTATTTCGGCTTTAGTCACCACCTGTGTGTATTAAGCTCTTGTGTGGGCGTTTTATTAAAGTAAATACATTTTCGGTGTTATGAAAAGTTTATAGGTTGATGCTCAGTACAGTGAACTCGATAGTTAAATTTTCAGAAATATCGATATATATACATTGTATCTTTAGGATTAGTTTCTGTCGCTGGATTCCGCCAAGGGACATCGTGTGAAAATTTAAAGTTTAACCCTCACCTCGAGGTCTGGAACTAATAGACTTCTATGTATATTGTACTTATATATACTAATGTAATACATTAGACTCTCTAAAAAAAACTTGAAATGCACAACCGTGCGTTTCTCTCGGCACTTTTTGCTTCGCACTACTCCTTTATGGAATAAATTACCGACGGGAGTGTTTCCGAACCAACACGACTTGAGACCTTCAAGAAAGGACTTTACTCATTTTTAAAAGGCCGGCAACGCGATAGCTAGACCTCTGGTATGGCGGATGTCCATGGGCGGCGGTGACCACTTACTATCAGATGCACCTCCTGCTCGTTTAGGGCTCTTCTATATAAAAAAAACTTAAACAATGATCTTATTAAATCGAACATTTTCAATCGTCGGAACTTGGTAAAACTGCATTTTAAGTTAATAAAAATAAACTCATATATACTTCTAATTCACTTATTATTATTTTATACATTCAACCTGTTTAGTACAGCATTATTAGGGATGTTTTACACAGTTACAATGTTTGAGACAAGTTTGAAGCTAGTTTTGGTTGAGTGGGTAAGAAATATATTTCAATTTGACAGCAAATGCAATATAAACTGGATATAAACTTGGTTATAACGTTCTACTGAACGTTGGTAATGCTAAGTATTTTTTAATATCGTAAAATAGCAAACAAGCAGATGAAAACAGACAACCATCGGCTAAAGACACCAAAGGCAGTGACAAACATTAATGCTATTGTGCTAGTGGCAGGAATAGGTGACGGTGGAACCAAAAATCCCGGGCGAGAGCTTGCAGCACTCTATCATTTAATAGTCACAATGATAATGATACGTACAGCCAATCGTTCGCCTCTTACGAACTGCCCGGCAGAATGGCAGATGGTCTATTCTTCAATGGGGGCCCGAAACAAAACGAGAAAAAAAATTTGATATGAGCTTCGTGTGTTATGAAATGAAATGAAATATATTTTTGCAAGGATATGGGTGTGACAAGATATTATTAAAATTAATCAAAGATTACTTGCCTTATGCCTATTGTACCATGATGACATAGCGTGCAAACATGAAATTAAATAACTATGTATGTGTGCAAGTAAAATTTTACCTTGCCTAAAAAAGTTTTTAAGTTTTTCTTAAAACAGTATCAGTGCTAAATCACATATAAAGATACATTGTATCTATCGTTAAACCTACCTAGGTAAATTTAAAAAAGACACCAAAGGCAGTGACAAACAATAACGCTATTGTGTTAGTGGCAGGAATAGTTGGAACCAAAAATCCCGGGCGAGAGCTTGCAGCACTCTATCATTTAATAGTCACAATGATAATGATACGTACAGCCAATCGTTCGCCTCTTACGAACTGCCCGGCAGAATGGCAGATGGTCTATTCTTCAATGGGGGCCCGAAACAAAACGAGAAAAAAAATTCGATATGAGCTTCGTGTGTGATGAAATGAAATGAAATATATTTTTGCAAGGATATGGGTGTGACCCAGTGAAATCAATATATTTCTACGTCGATAGTGTGACCAGATATTATTAAAATTAATCAATATTACTTGCTTTATGCCTATTGTACCATGACATAGCGTGCAAACATGAAATTAAATAACTGTGTGTGCAAGTAAAATTTTACTTTGCCTAAAAAAGTTTTTAAATTTTTCTTATTACAGTATCAGTGCTAAATCACAAATAAACATTGTATCTATCGATAAACCTAGCTAGGTACATTTTAAAACGATTTTATATGTGGCTTGTAAAGCCTCACTTATACGATTGTATAGCTTTGTCTCGAAGTCAGATGCTGATTAAAAGTTTTATGTGGTTCTCACTGGCACTGTAGTGATGTAGGATGAAAAGAAGGTTTTATGGATAGTCGAGATCATCGATCGCATGATCAGTAGATGCCTTATATATTTTTATTTAATACACCAAATTTAGTCAGACAATAATCTGAGATACAGGGAAAAGAAGCACTGCTCCTTGTAATTAAAAATCAAAATATGTTGATATAAATATGAAGCAGGGTTAACATTGTATACGCGTTGATATCGATATATTTTTTCATGATCTATACATATAATAAAATCGTAGGAAAGTCAAAACTGTACATTGAATATTTTTTAAAAGAATACTTGGGGCGTGATCTACAATCGATATCGAAGCCAAAAATATAGTTTTTAAAATTTTTGTCTGTTTGTCTGTATGTATGTCCGGGGTAAACTCAAAAAGTACTGCACGGATTTACATCAAATTTTGTATGAATATTACTAATAGGTCGGGTCAACATATAGACTACATATTATCACGCTATCACCTACGGGGGAGGGGTAGTGCGGAGTAAACGAATTCCGCGCGGACGAAGTCGCTGGGAACAGCTAGTATAAAATATGATAAAATAAAATGTTCTTTTTTTTAAAAGTAAAGTGTTAAATAAAATTAATGGCGTTACTTACTATATTATTACTTACTATATTATTACTTACTATATTTATTGTTTGTGCGTAAATCAAAGAAATATCATCAGCTAGTTTTTAACTGACAAAAAACTGAGTTCATCAGTTTCATGTCTGATAATCTCCGTTATCTCGATACAGCATGTAATATTGTTGGAATTAAAATATATATACAAGGAAAGTTTTTGACACAGCTGGATTGGAACAGGCCACCTTACCTAAAGTCAGGCAACGCTCTGACCAACTGAGCTACGTGTCACCGGTTAAGTTAAGCGCTTGTATGTTTACTGTTACATTTAAAGTCGAGTAGTAGTAATTGTAAATATAACGTTTCTAATGAATACGAAGGCCATAATACTCAAATAGATTAAACAAATCAATCAACAAAAAACGTTATCTTTAATGTTTATTATATTATTATGAATACATGCATAATCTATAAATTAAAACGTGAAGCAAAAACTTTGTATCCCTTAATAAGACAATTACGCGAACGGTTGAGTATGAAAAGCACAGTTAAAGTTTACATTGCGGAGGAGTGCAAAAAAAAAAAGTATCTTCACGCCCATATCCCCGAAGGGGTAGGCAGAGGTACAACAAGTGCACCCACGATAAGCCGAAGATACTTGGTCCCACGAATGTGATAGGTGGCCAGCCTATCGCCAACTGGGCACTTTCCGATCCCGGGCAACTTTATGTTTCTCAGAAAACTGAAAAAACACTATTTTTTAATGTGCCCGACCCGGGAATAGAACCCGGGACTTCGTGTGGTCAACGCCAACACTGGACCACTAGGACACGGAGGAGTGCAGAAACCTAATATTTTTAAATAAAATGCAAAAGAAATGTGTACATTAAATTAATAATAATAAACATTACACACGCTAAATTTATGTAACATACACGATAATATACACATATACATACTTTTTTACGGCTAAAGTCTGTTGTCAAACTTGAAAATGTTTTTTTTTTAATTTTTTTATATCATAAGATAGAAAACAATCAGATGGGTCTCCTGATGGAAAGAGTCAACCGTCGCCTGTAGACACCAAATATATTAATGGTGCGTTGCTATCCTGTGGCTTCCTGTGGCCTGTGGCTATTCTCCTCCAAACCGGAACACGACAGTGAGTAGCACTGACGCTATTGCGGCAGGAATAGGTAAGGCGGTGGTACCAGACACGGGCGAGACAATGCAGAACTCTACCACCTCGTAGCCACGATGATAGTGACTCGCATAGCTAATCGGTCGCTAAGTCGTTCGTTTGTATTTATTATTAATTCTAATATCTCAAAAAAGCTTAGTTTTTATATTCAAACCATCTTAAGGTGATTTGAGTATTCATTCCAAAAAAAATATCACTAATACGTAAGCTATTAGGGAGGGAGTGCTGAGGGAGGTTCGAGTAGAGTTTAGAGTTAGCGGTTAGTATTGACGAGGGTTCTGTGCCCGCCGCGAGCGACATTTGATCAACATTAATGTTGGACGTAAACGTCAGCTACTATTTCCCTTGTAATTCCGGTTTTCCTATCAAATGACAGACATTTCTGTTCTCATAATATCTAATATATTTAAACGAACAATTCTAGTATATATGTATATATAAATTTATTTCGTTTTTCATGAAGTTTTGTATTTAGATACAGTGTGTCTTCTGTCGAAGAAGAAACAGAGGTTATCAGTGTGGCATGTAATATTATGTAATATTGTTGGAACTGGATAATATTTGAGTATAATGATCTATTTTAGAGATTGAAGCATGTGTACTAAATTTTGTAAGCGTATGTCATTGGGAATGTTGTTTGTTTGCATGAAAAAAGTTATGAATGTGCAGGAAGCAAGGCAAGTCTGCCTGTATCGTGACATATGGCACGCAATCTCTCTGCCTACCTCGAAAGCGACTTGACGTGAAGATATATTTGTATGTTAGTCCACGAATTTCTCGGGAACTAAAAGCCATATCGAGATAATTACTTTTGATTGAAATTAGGTAAGTATTGTTACGAGCTTTAAGTTTGTATTGTGCAATAAAATCGCCACTATGCGTCCTTTTAAATCTATAAAAGGCACAGTAAAGTTAGCCGCTGAGCTATTTTTCAGAACGCGTTGGGTCCAGTTTTGGAGTCTGGTGTCCAGATGTTGTCCCATAAATTAGTATGTATTGTCCAGAGCGACGTGCGGGTTAACGTAATATAATTGAAGTTGAAATTTGTGTTTCTAATGAATTATGGAAGTGAAGAAGTAATTGATAATAATATAAAGGTAGATTAGATTTTGAGTAGGTTTACTGTTTTCCTGAAAATGGAAAGTTAGTAACATTTTTATTCAGATGTTGCGAATCTTTTGTAAAATAAAAGTTAGAAAAATAAATGCATTAAATAGGTATGGGTTTTTTCGTTGTAATCAGTGATTTGTCGGATATCCGTATCCGTTACTATTTAGGCGGATTTTGAACAGATTTTTTATATTATTAGGTTTTATCACATGTGTAAAATTTTAAACAAAGAATGTAATTCTTTTACATTCCATTTAAAATATTTTTTATTTCTTAAGATTACTACATTTGGCTTGGATTTATGTAAATCAAATATCTAAACATTATTTGAACTTAGTATACTAATTCATCCTTAAACTGTATGTAGAAAGAAGGTTTTCTGAGTAGTAGAGTTTTTTTTGTCTCGTCCGGGTTTGGTACCACGGTCATATCTATTTTTGCCGCAATAGCGTCAGTTCTTGTCGCTGTCATGTTCCGGTTTGGAGGGTGAGGTAGCCTGTAAACTGATGCATGTGGAGACTTCGCCACAAGATAGCATCGTGCCAAGCATCTTTGGTGTCTATAGGCGATGGTTGACTCTTGCCAACAGGAGACCCATCTGCTTGTTTGCTATCTTATAAATATGATATAAAAAAGGTACTTTAAGGCAGTTTAAGGTCTTTAAAATTATATGAATCACAAATCTTTGTGATTTGTTTTTTTGTATCATTAGATAGCAAACAAGCAGATGGCTTTCCTGATAGTAAAAGAAATCATTGCGTACAGACACCAATATGGTAATGGTGTGTTGATCTCCATGTAGCGGTATGACAATGCCACATGTATAAGTCTATCAGCTATCTTACCCTCCAAACCGGAACATGACAATGACAAGTATTGTAGCTATCGTAGAAGAAATAAATAAGACGGTGATATCAAATACCCGGGCGAGACATTGCGGAACTCTACCACTTAGTAGTCGCGATGGTAGTAATACGTATAACCAATCGATTGCATTTTCCGACCTACCTGGCAGAACGGCAGTTGGTCTATTATTCAAAGGAGATCGGACCAAGACCTGAATTTATAAACATAACATAATATTTAAAAAGTTGTAACATACTCATTATATTATCTTTTAATATTATTATTTAAATGCCTGACTGAGTATTAAAATAATTGTAAGAAAGTTGAGATCCGTTTCCGTATTCGCGGATCTTAACAGCAATGATACGTATCCGTATCTAGCTTTTTAACGATCCGGCACATCTCTAGTAGTGATGTCCGTTCGATACGTAGCGTTTTGTGGTTACTTTAATGCGGATAGAATAGGTAAGACGGTGATACTCATACCCACCGGTCAAGCGAGTCGCCGTAGGACTCTATCGCTGTTAAGTTCACAATATGATCTAATTTAAGCTTGAATTAGAATTTTACCTTCAAAACAAGTAATTTGAGTTAGGGCGTGAACACATGTCTACGGTTCGGCTCCGGCCACCGTACAACGCTATGGCGCCGCTACCGGGAGACGACGCGGCGTCAACCGCAGCACGGTGCCATGCATGCTGCACTAGGTGCATTATACCGCTCTGTAGTTACTAGTGCTAACAACAGAAAAACATATGTTTTGCTGTTGTTTAGTTCACGTGTGTTAATCGATATATAATTACGAATAATACATCTTGTTTGGTCCATATTAAGACAAAAACTATTTAAAATGATGTTTGAAACTACGGTTTCTGCCATGTGACGGCGCAATGCATCGTGCACGGCACGAAGCGATGCCGCGGTATGACTCCGCGCCGTCTCGCGGTAGCGTCGCCGCGCCGTGTTGTTTAACAGCGCCTGGCGCCGCACCGCAGACTTGTGTCCACGCCCTTAATATCAATCACATTGTAAAACTGTCTGAGGATGTTTGTTTTGATGCCGGTTTGAGGATCCGGGCGTGAATATACTAACATCAATAAATTAACGATTACTTTGTTTTTTATTTTATATTTGATTTTTGTTTCGTTTGTTAATATTTAATGCACCTTAAAAAAGGTTGACAAGCCCTAAATATTTCTGATTATCCTGATTTACGTGGAAAATTATAAAGGTTTTGTTCAGGGTAGAACCTTTTAAAAAAATTCAATTTGAGCGAGATATATCGATTTAACAAGACACGACTCTTGTGTCATACGCCATGCGTTCAAAACAATCACGACACGGTTGCCGTGTTATCAGCAACGAATCGGTTAACATGTTTGGTCATGTGCGTAAGTCAGCACTAATCTTACGCACATGACCAAACTTCTGTCTCGTTCACTATCACGAATTGCTTAGTCTATGCTATAGAATGGGCGCTAACTACACGCTCGCTTAAATAAGCTTATTACTTAGTACCTTCAGTTTCTCCATGATAAATTCAAATTCAAATTCAAATAATATTTATTCGACGTAGGTACATTTAAGAACACTTGTCGACGTCAAAAAAACATATCACAACAAAATATAAAAGACAATTTATACAATATTTGTAAAATACGATTCATAAAAATCACGTCAACCAGAGAGAATTTTGTTTTGCTTACAGAAATGACCAATTATTTAAAAAAAAATTAAATAAAATATATATTTTAAAATTATAATTTTAAGCAAACATGAAGACGGAAATTTATAAAATTAATAAAATATGTCAATTAAAAGTATATACCGATATACCGGTATGTTAACTGACGTGTTGAAAGATGTTCCATATTAACACATTTCCCAACTATAACTGCTATTGCCTGTCACTTGTAACCGGATGGACATCTGAACGTGCTGCCAATATTTTCTCAAGTGTTTTTTTATACTAATTTTACTATTCAATAATATAAAAAACTACTTCGTGTTTGCGCCTTAAAAGAATATCAAAAATCAAAAATCACACACACACACACACATTATTATGCGTTGTATTTTAGGAAACGTAAGTATATGTTAACTAACATAAGCATTGTTAAGTAAGTTTCGTGAGATGAGGTAATTGATCAGTAATCGGTTGATTGATTATCTTATACGAGACAAGATAAAATATTGTACGGCTTGATGGATGGCGCTGTCCAATAACTCGGTATTGGAGAGGTGTTTATATTTTATGTAGGGTCACCACGATACATGGGGCACACTAAAAGTTTTGTACTTCTAGCTAATCGGAACTATTTGAATTTCGAATGTTATATTTTTAAAACATTGCAACCTTCTTAGTAATAAAAAAACAATTGGCGGAAAATGATTTGTCAATTGTTTTTTTATCACACATCAAACGTTTACGTACGCAACGAAAATGGAATTAAGTCGAAAAGATAATAGAGCGATGATTTTTTATGATTTTAAAAGTTCTCTTTCTCCGCAAGACTGTGTCGCTCGTCTTCAAAATGCTTTTGGGAGAGAAGCACCTTGTTTGAGCACCGTGAGACGATGGTTTGCTGAAATTGAGAGAGATCGAGTTTCTTTACATGACAAATTTCGTGAAGGTCGGCCTTCAACTGCCGTCAACGAAAATAATGTGGCTACTGATAAGCGGTTAATTGAAGAAAACCCCCGGATTACCTATGAGACAATTCGAGGACAATTGGGGATTGGTATGAGCCAAATTTAGAAAATTTTACACGAAGAATTGAAAGTTCGGAAACTTTGTTGTCTTTGGATCCCTCATGAACTGACAGCGGAGCAGAAGCGGGGGCTCGCGTGGAATGGTGCTCACGGATGCTACTGAAGTACGACCACGGACATTCTAATGCTGTTAATGACATTGTCACAGGAGACGAAACGTGGATTTATTGTTTTAACCCGAAAAAAACAGCAATCTTGTGAATGGGTGTTTGAAAATGAGAACAGGCTAACAAAAGTGAAACAGGCGAGAAACGTTGTTAAAAAATTATCGGTTTTTTTTTCTCAGCTACGGGACCCACCTGTACAATTCCACTTAAAGGTCAAAAGAGTGTTAGTGCCGAGTGGTATTCTACCATTTGTTTACCCAGGATGTTAGAAAAAGTTCGCGAAAGACGACCCAAAAGCCGCATTCTCCTACACCATGATAACGCTTCTTCACACACGGCCAACAAAACAGTCATTTTTAGCTTCCGAAAGAGTACATCTCGTCATTCATCCTGCGCATAGCCCCGACCTAGCACCCCGTGATTTCTGTATTTTCCCCAAAATCAAAGATTTGATGAGAGGTTTTACTTTTACCAACTTCGAAGAGGCAGTGATAGCGTTCAATCAGCACGTAGAAAACATGCCTTCAGATCTGTGGTCCTCCTGTTTCAAAAATGTTTCGATCGCATGAAAAAATGTTTAAAATGTAAGTAAAGGAGATTATTTTATAAAGCAATAAACATAATATTTTGGTTATAACATGTTGTTTTTTTGAGTTACGCAAAACTTATAGTGTGACCTACGTACATGAAACTATTTCTAAAGTGTAGACTAGGCGTTTGCACCAATTTGTGACCAATTTGGCGTACAAATGGGTGTAACAGAGAAAAGGAAACAAATTTTAATTGTCGACTATACTGCCTTTAGTTGGCTTGAAATCACTTTTTATTTATTTAAATTTTTGGATATACACATGTCCCCCTTGCTGGTGCGGGCTCCTTTGAAGAATAGACCAACTGCCATTCTGCCAGGGAGGACGTAAAAGGCGAGATCGTAAGTACTAGCTGGTAGAATTCCGCAACGTATCGCCCGGGTATTTGGTACTACCGCCTTACCTATTTCTACCGCAATAGCGTCATTGCTTATCATTGTCGTGTTTCGGTTTGGAGGATAAGATAACCGTTAACTTATGCATGTGGCATTGCCATCCAGCTACACGGATAGCAACGCACCATTAACATTGTCCATAGGCCATGGTTTCTCTTTCCATCCGGAGAGACATCTGCTTGTTTGCTATCGTACTATATTAAAAAAAAACACATGTAAAAAAGGCGGACTAAATTCAAAATGTTAGATAAACAATTTGGCCTAACAAAATCCTTTATTGTATTATATGAAAACTATAATATTATAAGGAGGAAACATTTGTAGTGTTGTATGTTCGTGACGAATAAACTCCAAACTACTGAACTGCTCTTAATAATTCTTTTACTATTAAAAAGCTACACTATCCAGGAGTTTAGTTTACATAGGAAACTTTTTACACGAATAAGGAAAAGGGAAGTAATGATTTTGAGTCATGCGATCGAATTCACGAGTAGCTGTTAGTGAAATTTATAGCAAGAAAGTGAAAATACAATTTGCAAAATGAATAATTATTAACAACCCCTTTGATAAAGTGGTTAGCGACACTGGCAACGCAATCGATGGGGCTCAAGTTCGGTTCTAGACATGGGCAAATATTTTTATGATGAGTTTAATAGATGTATGAACTTTTGAGTTTGGATGTTTATTAAATATATTTGAGAATTAATGTTTGTATAATTATGTATACATATACATGTAAACTGGTAAAATGCTGATTTTGAAAGACGGATATTTAATGGTCATAAGTAAACAATAAAAATATAATAAAAAGATTATATTGCTTAATTGCATAATAAAGGTAAATCTCAACTATACACCTATTTTTCTATACGTATATTCGGTATCCGAATCGAGTAGTGAACACCTTCCTTCAGTAAGTACAATCTTTTAACAATTAACCTGTATAATATTAACAGGTAGAATATGGGTGATATAACAAGCAAATACTTTGCTTTGTTTGGGGTTACATAATTAAGTGTCCAGTGATTTTTATTTTATTTGCTTACTAGCTGTTGCCTGCGACTTCGTCCGCGCGTACTTCGTTTACTCCGCAGTGCTCCTCCCCTGTAGGTGATAGCGTGATAATATGTAGCCTATATGTTGACCCGACCTGTTAGTAATATTCATTCAAAATTTGAAGTAAATACATCCAGTACTTTTAAGTTTACCCCGGACATACATACAGACAAACAGACAAAAATTCTAAAAACTATATTTTTGGCTTCGATATCGATTGTAGATCACGCCCCAAGTATTCTTTTAAAAAAATATTCAATGTACAGTTTTGACTTTCCTACGATTTTATTATATGTATAGATAATAATGATTATATTAAATAATAGTATTTACAAAATAAAAATATTTGAAAATGTGTATTAATAAAATTGTTGTAATTATTGCAATCAGTAAAAAAGTATCTTTACGCCTGTATCCATGAAGAGTTAGGGAGAGGTGCAACCAGTGCACTCACGATTAGCCGAAGATACTTATGCCCGTTTTCACCAAAGATCCCTAAATTTTAAGGGACCCCTAAAAATATTTAAGAGACACCTAACAGTAATTTCGTTTTCACCAAGAGTTAAGGGACACCTAAAGCCTTAAAGGATCCCCTAAATTTACGGGGCCGAATCTTGAACCCTTAGCGTTAAGTGGCGGTTTTAATTATCGTGTTATTTTTATTTTCGTTTGAATTATCGTGTTAGTGTTATTATTATTATTGACTTGTGAAGCAAAATGGAAGATGATTTGAGCGATTTTTTTGATAGCATCGAGTTTATCGAAACAGTAGAGTTGTTATCGAGCTCAAATGTATTTAGGCGACCACGCATTTACCGTGAAAGAGTGAATCTTTTCACGAAGTATGATGAACAAGACTTTGTGCAAAGATTTAGGTTAACCAAAGGTAGTGTGTTATATTTACTAGACAAAATAGAGCACCATTTGGAGTATTCAGATAACAGGTATGTACATAGTTAATATACATAGGTACCTCATGATAATTAACCCTTAATTTATAAAGTAGGTACTACTTAGTTACTTTTCTTCACAGGAATCACTCTATATCTCCTGTGAATCAATTACTATGTGCTCTGAGATTTTATGCGACGGGAAACCATTTACTGGCAGTGGCAGATACAGGTGGTTTTAGCATTGCCACTTGCAGCAGGATAGTGAAAAGAGTGACTGACGCCATTGTAACACTTCGAGATCAATTCATACAATTCCCCGATACTGAAGTGGAACAGTTCAAAGTGAAAGCAGATTTCTATAGTATTGCTCGGTTTCCTAATGTCCTCGGTTGCATTGATTGCACACATGTGAAAATTCAGTCACCAGGTAGGTACCTACTTGTCTTTTGCATATTAATTTATGTGCATTTAACTGAATCACCATGTTAGTCCGTGCTCTCTTTGAAGAATAGACTGTCTATCATTCTGCCAGGCAGTTTGTAAAAGGCAAACAATTAGTTATACAAGTCACTACCATCATGACTGGTGGTAGCATTCTGCAACATCTAGCTCTGGTTTTAATACCACCATGTCACCTATTTCTGCCACAATAGCGGCAATCAAATATTCATCGAATTCTGGTTTCTTAAATCAAATAGTCATCAAATTCAAATCTCGCTACACAGATAGTAATGCATCATTAACTTTTTTGGTATCTATAAGTGATTGTTTTCTTTTTGCGTCAGGAGAGCGAGCCACTTGTTTATATCACCAAAGATACTTGAATATTTATAACATAAGATACTTTAATATTTATAACCTTTGTGTATTAGGTGGAGATGATGCAGAATTATTCCGGAATAGAAAATCCTACATGTCCATTAATGTACAAACAATAAGCTCTGCAGATTTGTTAATAAGGGATGTTGTAGCACGTTGGCCAGGATCATCACATGACTCTGCTATTTATCAAAATAGTAGAAGGTACGCCAGATTTGAGAGAGGAGACTACACTGGGGCATATTTACTAGGCGTTAGTGGATACCCCTTGAAGGTAAAAACAAAAAGTTTAGAAGTGTTATTTTATACATTTTATTCATATGAATTAAAAATATGAAAAAATTTCATGCATTCTTGTTCTGGCTGACTGCAAATAGATTTTGTAATCCCAAAGCACCACCTAAAAAAATATTTTTAATTAATATTGTTTTTTTTTTAGAGTCATCTGCTAACTCCATATTTAAATCCTGTGACAAATGGGCAGCGGAAATATAATGAAGCACATATAAAGACTAGAAATACAGTCGAGAGACAGTATGGTGTGCTAAAAAGAAGATTTCCTGTTCTAGCGATGGGTATAAGACTGAACTTACAGACTGCAGGAAAAGTCATTGTGGCTTGTTGCATTTTGCATAATATTTGTATTCTTAGAAGAGAAAGTGAACCTGTGAATGATGGATCTATACCCCAATTAGAGAAGTCTATCTTAAGGGGGCAGATCCCCAGTATTTCGAGCAGTACTCATGACACAACATATAGATTTACAAGACATCAAGTTACTCAATATTTTGACACATTGAAAATAAATTAAAAATAGGATGCTAACAGTGTAATATTGTTTTACTGTAATACCTTTGATCTGTGCAAGTATTTCATTTTTAATTTCTGCTTCCTTTGTAGCTGCCTGTAACTGCAATGCATACAATTTTCTTTTATAGTTAGTTCTAGTAGCTCTTCTTCCAGGAGCTGACATTTAAGACCCTCTAAGGTTTCTTTTTTTTTGTTTACAACTTTAAAACTGTCACACAGGCCTGACACAGCTTCGCTCCTTTCATTGGTATACGATAACTGAGGTCGCCTCCTGGACCATAATGGAGTTTTTCTAATGCAAATTTCTTCGTTAACATCAAACAATAATAAAACAAAAATATATAAGTATAGCCTAAGAGGATTAGCTTGTTGAATTGGAGACCATGGACTGAAAAGCACTGAGTAGCACATAATAAATTAGGAAGGCCTATGTCCATTCAGCAGTGGAAGTCCTATAGCTGC
Organism: Apodemia mormo; assembly: GCA_036924255.1. Taxonomy (NCBI): domain Eukaryota; kingdom Metazoa; phylum Arthropoda; class Insecta; order Lepidoptera; family Riodinidae; genus Apodemia; species Apodemia mormo. Next base: position 39,807,323 of record JAUPFN010000009.1, on the reverse strand, counting down.
ATTGATGATAATATTGGTGTAATGAATTAACAGTATTTTAACTAATATATATATATATATATATATATATATATATATATATATATATATATATATATAGATTCTACCAAACAAACACAGTTACAGTATCACACTAATGTTATAAATGTTTTTTTTGTATGTTTGTTCCTTTATAACTCAACGGCTACTAAAACAATATACCAGAAATTTAAAAAATAGATAGATAATGACTTGGAATATGACATAGGATTACATATTTTCATCATGATCAGCCCACCATCAAAAACCAAGGGAAGCAGCTAGTATTTTAATAAAATTACCATTGGTAATAACTTACATGTGCAGTAGCGTTTGACGGGGTAGGGTTCGCTGTCTCGACAGGTGTGTCATCATTGTTACTAATGCATAACACTTTTGGACATTCATCTATGTTCTCTATAGCATTACTTTTGTCCAAATAATCACTGTCTGGGATGCCTATTATTCCTGTGCAGCCCCGGCCAAGTATAGTACAAATTTGCTCTAAAATTGGGTCTACTTTTATTACGCTTGGTTCTCCTCCAGTCTGGGTCACATCTCGTTTCATTGAATTATATTATATTTTGCTTTCGCTTTTTACTTTTTCCCATATTTTTATTAGAGACTCCTTACTCCTAAAAAAAATCATGAAATATATCAACCAATATTAGATACCAAATTGGATAAATATATCTTAATATACATTTTACTACTAATGTGTTGGTTGGCTATTAGTTGAAACTAGTTTACAATACACTTGTACTTTTATTCCACTATACGTATACACTAAACTATTTAAATTAAAAGACCGGTTTTGCTTTTTAAAGCATCTTCAGGACATAATTTTCTTTACTTTACTAAAGTTTAGTGTATACTTATAGTGGAATAAAAGTACAAGTGTATTGTAAACTAGTTTCAACTAATAATAATGGAATTTCACCAAGTGCCGACAATTGAACGTATAACATCTGTGTTATGTGGCAGCTGCTGTTGGAGTTATGTATTATGTATTCAAAATAATAATAGATAACGGTACCTGTATATCGATCCAGATGCATTAAAGGAGTCTGTGATTGTGATCCAAGCAACACTTTTGGCCTCATTTGTCGCTCCGTCCGTTCTTTTGTTTAAAATAGTATCTCAAGGAGCAGTTTTGTTAACTTTTCTTTCTCTTCTACAGTAAAATTTTGGCCACGCTTTCTCTTATCTGACATCTTTTTAGGTATTAATAAATAACAAACACTATAGTCACTTCTCACTGATTAGTGAATGGCTATCCCCAAACGTATAAAATTATTTTATTCAACGATATCCCCCAAAAGCGTCTTAATTAAGTTATTTAATGTTATAATCTATATCGTTCACAATTCACAACGAAGAGTATGTAATGTATTTAAAAATCACAATAACAATTAACAAAACAAAACAGAAAACCAATTATGAAAATGTTAAAATGTTTTTTTTTTTCAATTGACTTTGGCAACTAATTCAACATACGTAAAGCCAAAAGTTCTATTTGTTTATATTATTTATGATGCAAAATATTACTAAAGAATTAATTTTATGATTAATAAACTATATTGCTTTGTTTTTGTCGATTTTTCTATAAAATATTAGCAAACAACCTAAATCGGTAAAATTACGATTCTCCGAAATCATAGACTAAAAATGAACTGTCACTTTACTAGGGATCTCTTAACTAAGTGTCCCTTAGCGTTTTGAAAACGCATATAGGTAAGTGTCAAATTTTAGGGAGCACTTAGCTTAGGGTATTCCTAGTTAGGGTGTAGTATAGGGATCTTTGGTGAAAACGGGCATTAGTCCCACAATGTGATAGGTGGCAAGTCTATCGCCAACCGGGCACTTATCCAATCCCGGGCAACGTTATTTTTGTCAGAAAACTGAAAAAGGCAATTTTTTTTTAATTACCCGACCCAGGAATCGAACCCCGGATCTCATGTGGTCAACACCGACACCGGACCACTAGACCACAGAGGCGATAATAGAATATACATAGATATGTAAAATAATAATAATAATAATCATGTTCACGGGACAAATTACACTAACTGATCTAACCCCAATGTAAGCAAATTATTTGCTTGTGTTATACATAGAATACATATATAAATACTAGAATATTTATTTATTTATTTATTTATTTATTGAAAGGTACAACTACAGAAGACAATTTTTTACATTTACATAATTCTTAAAGTAGTTTCACAATAAAATTGAATTCCAATAAGTGTTGCACACATCGTTGATACAGAATTTAGAAATAATGAAAAAATAGGTAAATAAATGGGGGAACATAGATGATACATTTTTTAAATACATTTTTAAGATTACTACTATCTAATATACAGTATTTAGTTGTTTAACAGATTTAACGAATGAACGCAAACTTTGCGAGAAAATGTCTAGATCTTTTGTATTGTTGTTATAAGCTCTACACATACGAAGAAGTGGATCATTAAATGTGACGTTATTGTTACATATTGGTACAGAAAAAAGCTTAAAATTTCTTTTACTACCGCTAGTCTTAAGCGACAAATGACTTAATAAATCCATAGCATCCCAGTGTCCATTTACAAGCTTGTACATTATTGATAAATCTTGAATTGATCGTCTAGATCGCAGTGTTTCTATTACAAAGTACCTAAGTCTAGTGTCATATGTTGGCAGCTTACGCCTCATACCCAGTTTTGAGCTTAAATGACGTAAGAAACGCCTTTGGACCGCCTCTAATCTATCAATGTGGATTTTGTACTGAGGATACCATATGACTGAGTTGTAGTCTAAAATACTTCTAACTAGTGTAAAGTACAGAATCAATACACTAGCTGGCTTCCGAAATGATTTTGATGTTCTTATTATAAAACCCATAGTTTTATTAACCCTAGAAATGATATTTTCATAATGATATGTATAACTTAATTTTGAGTCCAACCACACACCAAGATCCTTAACCAGGTTTTTACGATTTATTTTATAATTGTTAATTGTGTAGGAAAACTGTAATGGAAATTTCTTTTTTGTTAAAGTTATAAGACAACATTTCGAGATATTTAAAGACATGCCATTATTCACACACACACAATATGTTCAATAAGCACCCAAACCCGGAAATACAAACATTTATGCTCATCACACAAATGCTTGTCCCCGTCGGGGATCGAACCCGAGCCCCGTTGATTGCGTAGTCAGGGTACCATTACAACTATCACTCGGCAACGGCGCGGTCAAAATAAATATCACAACTAACTTCTTAATGTTTAATTGTTAATAGATTGAAGTGTATCGAGGTTGTTAATCGTTTTATTGTATAATCTGTTTCATTCAAAAACGATGGTCACAGCATAAACCCGTAAACAGCGAAATGACGGAAGATGGGAAGAGCGAAAGCTAATATCCTGTTAATGTTTTGGCAACATTAATCTTAACCCGTTAGTGGGAATTGGATGCTGACGAGAAGAGATTGTTGCCGCAATCTCGGCCTAATGGGTCGATGGATCGTCGAATTTTCAGTTAGAAATGAGCAGTGGATATTTTATTTATAATTTAATAGTGGAGGGTTTAGGAATTGTTTACTAAATAGAAATAGAAACAATTAACTATATTATTTTTTTTAATATAATTATAATTAATTTTTGGGTCACCCTTTTACGTAAATAATATGACCTTGAATGTAATATAAAAAGTTGTTCCACTACTAGGGATGGGAGTAATATATCTACTTTTATTTCACTATCACGTCGTAAAGTTATTTGTTTTTGTCACTGTTATATCACGCGTGATAAATCACGACCGTTATATTTTATTAGTGACGATTATTGTCACAGTGGCAGTATCTTCACGCCCGTTTTCCCGAAGGGGTAGGTAGAGGTACAACAAGTGCACCCACGATTAGCCGAAGATACTTGGTCCCACAAATGTGATAGGTGGCTAGCCCATCGCCACCGGGCACTTTCCAATCCCGGGCAACTTTGTTTTTATCAGAAAACTGAAAAACACATTTTTGTAATTGCCCGACCCAGGAATCGAACCCGGGACCTCATGTGGTCAACGCCAGCACCGGCCCACTTGACCACAGAGGCAATTGTCACAGTGGGTACATTTTATTCCGTCTTTTACATGTCGCAGTGATAATAACATGATATAGTTATTTATACAATTACAATTTATAATTTATAAGTGGAATTACATAAGACTGAAACAATTCTCTCTTCTAGCTGGTGGCACGGTGTCGCTCAAATGTTGATACTTTGTCTCTTTCGCACGATGGAATTCTGAAAATTATAAGCTTATGTAGTAACTTAGCCCGCGTTAAATTAAATCACGCTCGCGTTATATGTAACATACGGTTTCGATTCATATAACTGGTGTGGCACGTGAATTATGTTATAACGTGGCACGTGAATTGTTTGCGTGTAACCAGTAATGCTTGAAATGTGCCATGCCTGTCCACTATGCATAATAAGTAGATATTAGATTATATCTAAACTTATTATTTATTTGTGTGATCTTCGATATCAACCCATAAAGAGTCCTTGCCAAGGGGTTAAAGTCTAATCGGAGCCTTCGTCATATCTATTTAGGTATATGCCAAATTTCAACCCGATCCATCTATAGAGTAGAGATGAGCGTTTAAAGATAATATAGTAACCCATTCCTTTTATATTTATACAAGCTTTTGCCCGGAACTTCGTTTCGTGGCCTAAATACATACTTTCTTTTGCTAGGTCGGGTAAGTAGTCTATGTTACGCCAAAATAGTACCTGTCACTGTCGTGTGCTGGTTACCTTCTAAACCAGAACATAACACTGACAAGCACTAAAATTAGATGTTAATCCAATCACCATTAATATCTTTGGTGTCCATAGGCGATGATGTTTCTTTCCATTAGGAGAGCCGTCTGCTTGTTTCTTATATGAAGCGCCATTTCGAAAAACATACACGTGATACTTTTAAACTTCGCTCACATACGAACTGCCTGACAGAAAGGCAGATTTGTTACTCTTCAAAATAGGCCCTTTACAGAAATATTAGTTGGCTTTGCGTAGGCAATTATGCTAACGTGATATTAGTACATTAGAAAAACAAGAAAGCTTATCTGACCTATTGTAATGAAAAGAAAGCGTAACGCGAACAGAGTCGCGCACAGCGACTTGTCCATACTAATATTATAAATGCGAAAGTGTGTTTGTTTGTCCGTCTTTCACGACAAAACGGAGCGACGAATTGGCGTGATTTTTTAAGCGGAGATAGTTGAAGGGATGGAGAATGACATAGGCTGCTTTATGACTCTTTCTAACCGCCCACTTCCCTAAAATGAATTTAACGCGAGCGAAGCCGCGGGCAAAAGCTGGTTTTAAATAAAAACGCAATACCTTTTGATGAACAATTATTATTGATCTTGTGTCATTTATTAGTGTTCAATATTGACAAACCACTGAAATTCACCTGAAAACAGTTTCAAAAGCGCCAACATAATATTGAATAGCCATTTCCCAAGCGAATCCCGCGTAGTAACTCAAACAGATGTGCGCGTTGATGATATATTACTCTAGAGGGCATGATTATTGGTAAATGCGTTTATGAAGTAAGTAGTCAGTGTTTATGCCTCTGAAAACTCATGTTGATTAAGTAAATACGCAAAATGATAAGAAATGAAGGAAAATGAATTTAACGCGAGCGAAGCCGCGGGCAAAAGCTGGTTTTAAATAAAAACGCAATACCTTTTGATGAACAATTATTATTGATCTTGTGTCATTTATTAGTGTTCAATATTGACAAACCACTGAAATTCACCTGAAAACAGTTTCAAAAGCGCCAACATAATATTGAATAGCCATTTCCCAAGCGAATCCCGCGTAGTAACTCAAACAGATGTGCGCGTTGATGATATATTACTCTAGAGGGCATGATTATTGGTAAATGCGTTTATGAAGTAAGTAGTTAGTGTTTATGCCTCTGAAAACTCATGTTGATTAAGTAAATACGCAAAATGATAAGAAATGAAGGGAATGTACCAATATAACTCGGGACTTACTAAACTGTGCGACACAATGCCTTAGGGCGTCATGGCATTATCTCAAGGACGTCGTGAGGCGATTCATATAGGTAATGATTATTATGTTTTGTTTTATCTAAGCTAGTACTACTAGTGGTAAGTGCTATTTGAAGAGCCGTAAGCTACACCAGGTAGTGAGTGACGATACCCTTTCAGGGAAGTTGCAGTGGACCGTATGTTATTAGCTTTGGTTCGCCATGCTTCACCGCAATTCGCTGATGCTTGGCTTTAATCGAAATTATCAGCTTTTAAGTATCGGGAACAATAATTAAACTCAGGACTGAGACTAAAGCGGGGAATTCACAAGATGGATATGCCCGCGGGCAAGCGCACAGACATGCCCGCCGGACTTTGCTACTATAGGTCTGTGCAAATGTCTGTCAAGTATATTACCGACACGGGCCGACCGGCCTATAGTAGCAAAGTTTGGCGGGTATGTCTGCGGGCTTGCCCGCGGGCATGTCCGTTTAGTGAATTCCCCCGCTTAAGATACTTAGGCTAACTATCGGACCACCAAAGCAGCTATTTTTTGCAAGAATGAAAGCCTTGACTTATTTAAGCCAAGGCTGGTTTTAATTAACTTTGTTTACTATCTATTAATATTTATTTACATTGTTTACTCTCGGCGTAGAGCTGTGTGCGCGTGCTCTGCTGCCTTTATACTCTGGGGCGTGTACCGCTTGGTTATTGTAAAAAAGGCATTGATTAAATTCCCTGGCGCTGCATATGCAGGATCACGTAGTGGCTCTCAGACGTGCTCTCTTTACCCCTTTTATCCCGCTTTTATACAAATATTTACTCATTACATTAACGCCGAAAAACGACTGTTTAAATACAGTAAAAATGGAGGGTAATTTTGTACATTTTTACGATGAAAAATATTTATATAGTGCAGGATAATGGATGTTACCGGGCCTTTGCTTGAGATGTTAATGAAATAACAACCTAATCTTACAGCTGCAACGTGAAACCACAAGCGCAATTCACCGACTACCCCATCTAGATGAATACTGGATAAAGATTTTTTTATCGAATAGGGGCAAACGGGCATTAGGATCAACAATTTTTTTTTATATGAAAGATAACAAACTGCAAATGGATGGTTCTCCCGACAGAAACAGAAAGTCATAGCCTATGAACACCAGAGATGTCAATGGTGCGTTGCTATCTATGTAGCAAGAATGGAATGCCAAACATGTGGCATTACCATCCCGCCACACGGATGGTGACGCACCATTGCCATCTTTGGTGTCTACAGGCAATAATTCTCTTTCCATTATGCCTCGCATTTGCGTCTATCGTCCCGAAGTTATATGCGCGCTAAAGCACACGCAGTCCTGGATGTAGGCGATAATAGCCGACAATAGCCGGTCACATCTGCATTTATCATGTCATTGCACGAAGCTTTGTGACGATAGAGGCAAGTGCGGCCGAGCCATTAGAAGAGTCATCTGCTTGTTTGCTTTTTTATAAAAAAGTAGTTTGATAAATAAAAAGTAATCAGAGTGCTAAGTGTGAGTTTTTCTTTTCGCAACGTGAGAAATCAGTTTACCACTAGGTGGCGCTGTACAAATCACATACAAATTCCTAGTAAATTCCAAACGCGCTCACGATCGAATGCGAAGAGAAAAGCTCACACTTAGCACTCAGAACTTTACAGTCTACTTTATCTATCACTAGCGACCTACCCGCGGTTTCACCCGCATAGCTTTTGTTCCCATGAGAATATCGGAAAGGTTTATATACCAAAACCTTTCCCAAGAATCAATCTATTTATCAAAAAAAACCGCATCAAAATCCGTTGCGTAGTTTTAAAGATTTAAGCATACATAGGGACATAAGGACATAGGGACAGACAGAGAAAGCGACTTTGTTTTATACTATGTAATGATATAGGAGGTCCAATATAGATATTTTACTGAAAAAAGCATCGATTTTAATCCACCGCCCTCATATGCAGGATCCCGTAATATGCCTTAGACTGCACCCCTTTTTATAAAAAATAAAAATCCCTTCGCCGGATCGTTAGCATTCAACGTGTCAAAGCAAAGTGAGTCAAATGATATTAGACATTTCTATTTTGTTTGAACAACCTTGTTGACTTGTCAATATTGATGTTACATACATATATCGCCAAATCCCTTACTGAATTGAGTGCAATATATCACGATCCAGATGGTGGTATTTTTTTTCGATCGATTTTTGCCAACACAGACGTACCTACATTATTCACTACTTTTTTTATATCCTAGGATAGACAAACAGGTAGATGGTTTTTGTGATGGAACGTAACAACCATCGTTTATAGACACCTATGACACAGATCACATTATATTGTCGCGTCGCGATCCCTGTGGCTTGTTGAGATGCCACATGTATAAGAGGAACACAAAAGTGACAGGCATTGATGCTTTTGCATCACAAATAGGTAAGGCTGAAGGCAAAAATCTTATTTACCTTTAGAACCTGTGTTGGTCTGGGCTCATTTGAATAATAAATCATCTGCCGTTCTGCCGGGCACTTCGTAAGGGGCGAACAAGTGGCTTTGTGAGTCACTACCATCATAGCTACTAGGTGATTGATATCTGTGTAGTCTAGGCTGGGTTTAGTACCACCGTTTTACCTATTCCTGCCGCAATAACGTCAGTGCTTGTCATTGTCGAGTTCTGACTTAAAGTTAAGGTAGGCGGTAAACTTATTCATGTGGCATTAAGTCCTCGGCTCAAGGATGACAACACACCATTAACATTTTTGGTGTCTATAGGCGAAAGTTGTCTCTTTCCATGAGGAGAGCCATCTGCTTGTTTGATAACTTATGATATAAAAAGACATATTCATAATAATCAATTAGGTATAATATAAGCGATTGATGACGACTCCCTAATGCATTTAGAAAATAGTGCATCTCACCTATTATACTCTAGAGAACAATACTACGATTAACTATTCAAAAGCAGTCATAAGCACTAGTGAAATCCTGGTGTAGTAATTAATGTAATGAGATGAGAAGCCTAGACGTCTGATTATGTGAGATAGCAAAGACTAATTAAAAGATAAGATCCGTTTCAGTGACCAATAAGGGTCGTCACCAACTTGGCCGTTCTTGCAAATTCAGGGCTGAGTGTATTCGATTCACTCAAGTTTATCTTGATCGCAGAACTTAACATTTTTTTTATATCATAAGATAGCAAACAAGCAGATTGGTCTCCTGATGGAAAAAATCAACCATCACCTAAAGACACCAATGATGTTAATGGTGCGTTGCTATCTTGTGGCGAGGTCTAATGCCACATTCATAAGTTTACCGGCTACCTTACCCTCCAAACCGGAACACTTCAGTGACTAGCACTGACGCTATTGTAGCAGGAATAGGTACAGCGGTGGTACCAGACCCGGGCGAGACAATGCAGAACTCTACCAGCTAGTAGTCACGATTATAGTGACTCGCATAGCCAATCGGTCGCCTTTTACGACCAGCGTGACACATTGGCAGTTGGTCTATTCTTCAAAGAAGCCCGGAACCAACACGGGGGAACCATTGACTTTTTGTCAAGAGATAGCAAACACGAAGATGACTCGACTGATGGAGAGAGAAACCATTGCATATAGACACAAAAAATGTTAATGGTGCGTTACTATCCGTGTGGTGGGATGACAATGCCACATGCATAAGTCCGACCCAGATCGGAACAAGTCAATGAGAACCGTTGCCGCTATTGCGAAAGGTATAGGTAAGGCGGTGGTATTAAATACCTAAATGAGACGTTGCGACACTCTACCATTTAGCCATTGATATATATGTTACCTCAGTGCATTTAGCAGTCACAATGTTAGTGATATATATAGCCAATCAGTTTTCTCCTACGACCTGCCTAGTAGAACGGCAATTGGTCTATTCTTCAAAGGAGTGCGGACGGGGTTTACTGTACAGAACTTGACTGACTGTTTATTTGTAAAGCACTACCTGATTTGTAAAGCACTACCTGTAGGGCTACTCTTGAAAATCGATTTCAATTTTAAATGAATATTTAATGAATTTTGAAGTATTTCGTACTCTGGACAACTATATTCAATTATTGGATTTGGCGACATTGCCACACGGATTTCGAAATTTTTTGGAGCTACTCATTATTTTTATTCGTTATTTTGTTTAAAACGGTACTTAAAATTTCCACTTGTAACACTAGCTTGACGTGTAACGATGACATCTATTTCCAATAATTAGGTCATTACTATACTGAATCAATGTGGGCAATATTGGTTTCAAGAGTACCTTTTTTTGACGATATTCGAAACTTATTGTTGTTATCAATATTAGTTTAAGATTTATATTCTTTTCAAGAGTAGGCCTGCTGATTTGTAAAGCACTACCTAATTTGTAAAGCACTACCTGTCGCCCGTCATTTTCTGTATAAGATTATTTTTGTCATGTCAAATAGTTTATGAAATTCCTAATAGACTCGGCTCGTAACGAAACGCCAGTTAAAGGTTAGTCGCTCGTCTAATTAAGTTTGATTCAAGGAGACAAATTATAAGATCCATCCAGTGATAAAGTAGGGTTGTCACCAACATAGAATATTATTTTTGTGAAAATTTTTAGGGCTAAATCATTTTGTTGCACAGTACTGTTTCGGTCGCGTTTACGTTTTGTTGATAATGTATTAAGGAGTACGTAACCACCGCGATTTTTTGTGCCTATTTTTGTTATTTATATAACGTAATATTACAATCGTCTACAATATTCCTAACAAATGCTGTTTTTTTAATCGCAATGCTAATGAAAAATTAGTCACGTATCTTGTTTATTTAAACACGTTAGCAAACTGACTAAATAAAATATTAAGGTGAATTTCATTGAGTAATAAGGGTCGATACCATCTTGAATATTGTATATTTACAAACTTTGAGGGCTAAAGGACCCAGCACACGGACTCGGGTCTCAACGGGTCCGGCCGCATTGCAAAAACCTCGCGTACATTATACATATTTTTTTTTATAGGGCAATGGGTCCACCTCTCGTTCCCACCACTGTAACTCCTGTAAACCAGAATCAACAGCGGCAATCGTCCTGATAACCTCTGAGTTGCGAGCTCAGAGTGCCCTGGGGGAAAAGCTAAGCTAAGGCTTGGAACCCGCATCGAATTTAATCAGAAGAGTATAGGAGGAGTAGGAAAATACATCCAGTTTCCCTCCCTTTATAGCAGGAGACAGCGTAAAGATAAAGCAAAAACTGCTAAGAAATGAGACGTTTACAATCAGGTTAAGCCTGATTGCTATTGCACCACGGTAATTTAGGTATTTGAGGACCTACGAAAATGGCCTACTTAATTCTGCTTCCAGTAGTATGTATGACAAAATCGCTTGCAGGCACGGAAATTCCCACGTGTTGCTACAAGGTCGGAATAGTAGATTACCCCGGATATACATCGTATACTATCAAGCATTTGGTTACGTTCATTTTGCCAGAGATTACACTCCCAGAGAATATGATGTGCAGTTTGTTCATATTTACAGTTTATGGTGGAACATTCGCAAAATGGAGAAGGAACTAATTTGAATGAGAATAATTTAGCTTTAAAATTACCATGACTAGTAAGGAACTGTGCAACACAATGATCTATTTCTATCCACGTTTTACTTATTCGTTCCCGGACGCAGGGGAAAAAGTTATATAAATGCCGTCCTTTAGGTGAACAGCACCAACGCGACTGCCATTCATTTATTAATTCATTAGTAACATCCATAACGGGAATAAAGAGGCGACGTATTTTTGTTTGAGTTTGAGGATTAATAAATTCTGGGCTAGTAAAGTTCTTAGAATTATAGTACATTGAGGCCCGACGCTGAATTTCTAAATCTAATGGAAATACACCTGATAAAACGGGTAAAGCTTCAGAGCTTACAGTGCGATATGCTTTACACAGAAATATTAAAGACAAATGGCTGATTTTGAAGTAATTTACACCGGGTCGCGCCGCTTGTAACTTTATCAGCCCATGCTGAACATGCATAAGTAATACAATCTAAATAAGTTGCGTTATAAATTATCTTTAAAGTGTTAAAGGTTAAAACCTACGTTGAGGCAGATATGCCGGCAAAGGACAAGTAATTCCGTTTAGCTTTTTCATTGATATAGTTAATATGATTTATAAAAGTATAGTTTTTCTCTAAAACTAAACCTAAATATGTTACGGACTCCTTTCTCTTTACTGTGCTATTATTTAATTTTATACTAGGAGACGATAGAAGTGAACCTTTTAGTATTAAGTAGAACGTTTTATGAGGCACAAATTTTAAATGATTTCTGAATCCCCAATTAAATTAAGACTAGTATAAGCCAGTGACTATCTGTGCTCGTGTGTTTGCTTGTATTATTAAAGCAACGTCGTCCGCATAATCTATAAGTGAGCATCCTTCAGGCAAGGCTAGTGAAAATAAATCATCAAATCCTAAGTTTTGATGATTTATATGTGTGATGTGCTATACTTCATATATTATACGTATATGAAATATATCACATCATAGCGCATCGGGCCCCATAAGCGAATTTTTGCTCGGCAGATTTCAGTGAATGGAATGCGCTTCGCCCTACCACGCCGCAGTGTGCGATGGCAAGCGGAATTGCGCGCACGTGCTCCTCTGTGTTTTGCGTATTAATTGATACAATCACGTAATTATGTTTGAAGAACGATTAATAAATTTACAAAGAGCTGTATGATTTGAAAGATCCACGTTATGATGATCAACAATATTAGTCTATGATATTCTTAACAAATACAGCTTCTAACGAAATACCAATTACAAGTTCAGTCGCTCGCCTAATTACGTACTATAGAATGCAGACTAATGAAAAGATAGGGTCATTTTCGGTAAATAATAAGGGCTATCGCCAACTTAAATATTATATTCACCGTAATTGAGGGTTGAGTATGTTACAGTACAGTAACAACGCAGTAGGTAACTTAATTGTGTTAAGCTTTTAGCTGACTCGAAAAAAAAGTAAATTATTTTCAGTTTTTTCATTCAAACTATTTATTTATTTATTTAACACTTTATTGCACATACAAAATAATACAAAAAAGAGAATATAAACGTAACATAAGTACAATAGGCGAGCTTGCGAACGTCAAGACCGCGGGTGTTTTAGAATAGGTTAATTTTACTGTAGATATTTGGTACCTTTTGTGTACCTTTATGTACCTCTCTTGAAAAGTTCTGTACCTTTACGCATACTGAGATATTTAAAAAATACACCCGCCATCCTGACGTCAGGATGGCGGTGTAGTTATTTTTCGGGGAAACCAATGTGTGTACCATAATATATTTTTAAGTAGATATAATACCTCATGTCTACCTGCAGAATTTATGTTACGTACGTATGTTAACAGTACCTTAACTCAAAGAGATGATGTTGATATTTGTTCAGGGTTATCTTAACCCTGAATAAATATTAATATCATTATTTTCTGGGAACAAACACGAGACCGTTTTTTTTTGCCACGAAAATAAACAATGACGTATATTTTAGAGAAGAAAAGGGGTTGATTCAGTGTCCATAGAAGGTTTTTAATTTTTTACACGTTTACTAATTTTCCCTACTTTAAATTATCACAGTTTTAGGCTGTTTTTAACAGATTTCCCGTGTTGATCCCGGGCTCCTTTGAAGAATAGGCCAATTGCCGTTCTGCCAGGCAGGTCGTAAAAGGCGACCGAGTGGCTATGCGCGTCACTAGCATCGTGAATACTAGGTGGTAGAGTTCTGCATCGGCTCGACCGGATCTGGTACCACCTGTCACTGTCGTGTTCCGGTTTGGAGGGTAAGGTAGCTGGTAAACTTATGCATGTGGCATTAGACTTTGCCACAAGATAGCAACGCATCATTAACATCTTTGGTGTCTATAGGCGATGGTTGACTCTTTCCATCAGGAGACCCATCTGCTTGTTTGCTATCTTATGATATTAAAAAAAAAGTTTACAATTTCAGGTTCATATATAAACCAATAGGCTGATCAATAGACCACATTCGAATCAAGTTGATTATTGATATTAATCATATTATTTATTTCTAGGATTGCTTACCTAAAGGCTGTGTATGACGACCCTTATAGCTGTTTACAGCGTAAAGCCCCATCCTGTCTACGTTTTATTTGTTTTCATGGCCATTAGTAGACAGGGCTTTAGCGGGTAGCGGAAGAAAGTTTGTATTTACCGGTAACTTTAAATTTATTTTTCTAAATAGGTCTCAAAACTTTAGAGAAATTTTAAAGCCATAATTTTAAATCCCTTTCTCTGTAGAATACAATAGAGTTGGGTATGAAAGAATATTAAAATGAAATTAATGCGGTCTAGATATCGTTACGGAAATCATGTTGTGTTACACTCACGGAACGCGATTGGAATTCCGATATGAGAAAAATGTTGGGTTTAAAAGAAAATGTTGCAAAATTGAAAAAATGAATAGTTCGGGCATGCAGAAAGAATGGCAAATAAATGTTAACGGGAACACCAAGACTAAAATACTATGATGAGATTGATTGGATGTATTCAAATTCCAAGTCTTGGTACCAAGTTCTACAACGTCCAACCCGGGTTCCTTACTTTACTCATTTTTGCGCTATAGCGTCAGTGCTTTACACTGTTGTGTCCCAGTTTGAAGGGTCAACATGATTTATCGTCAATCTAACTTTTCAAACTGAGATGAACTTTTACATGTGGCTTTACATCTTATACCATGTCTGCCAACTCCCCATTTCCATCTTTGGTGTCCATAGATCATCAAGAGAGCCACCTAATAATAAGAAAGAGCTAAGAAGAAAAAAGAAAATATAAAATGATCATTTCCTCTTAATATAGCATCAACAATAAATTAGAATAAATATTACCTTTATTGTAAATGCAAACAGGCGTTCGGTCCGTTATTTAAGAGAAGAACGTGGGGAATTCCTGCGCAAGCCTATTATTTGAAATATCGAGGATTCGTTTAGACAAATCGGAATCTTTCCGATCTGCTTCAATGATTACCGGTAAATTATTGCCAGCTTACGTGCGCGACACACGGGCATTGCAGTTTTCAATTCTACAAAAGTAAAATTAGTAAAAATTAATGGAAAGTGTCCTGTGTTTTTTAAACCGGAAGATCTTGCTTTCACTCCTAAGTTATAAAAATCGGGTTTCATCAGACCTGACGTTTTGAGGTCGTATGAAGCTGTTCTGAATATTTTTACGATAATGTCAGTATGTAATTTTATTTCAAAAAGACAAAAAATTTGCCCAATAATAACTTGTATATGTTCTTACGTACTTACTACTACTAAGTTATAATTACCAAACTTTTTGTTGGATGCCAGTGTGCGAGCGTATCGTAATATCAGCTAACTTTATCATGTCGTTTTTAGGCTGTCTGCTTTGGGGTGTCCCATCGTAAATATTATATTTTCACAACTTTTTCTAAACGCCTCCAAAAGAAGTATAACTTAAAAAATGTTTTTTTAAATAAGTTCTAGACTAATAAAACGACTAAATATATCTCATCAGTTAATTTTCTTGAAAAACTGCTTGAAAGCCGCCAGTTTTGTCAAAATCAGTCTATTTTATCGGGAGTTTCTTCAAAAAATTTTGGAAAAGTGTTTATCGACATAGCTTCGAGATTATTCAAACAATCAATTTTTATCCAAAACAACATTCCATAAGTCAAAAAACTACATTTAATAAATTTTTAAAGATCATAATCATGTATAAATTTTACAGTTTTATAAGGTAAATTGGGACTCAAAACTAGGCAAAGCCTGTGGCGTGGATAATGATTTCCGTAGATATTGATTAAAATAAATAAAAATTAAAATAGTATCGTTTTTAACAAACTTTAAACAATTAGGTACAAATAAATTTTTGCTTAAGGAAAAAGCTATCTATTAAATAAGTTAAAACATAGACATGTCTATAAAGATAATTCTTGCCTCCAGTGTGTCTCCAGTGCTCCCATCTAAAACATTTCCACTTCACCGTTTGTTTATCGCCCCCTCGCACCTGCCTCGGGAATCTGTTCGCTTAAATTAATCATCCGTCGAACCCCCTTAAGGTTTTGTGATTAATTATTCCTACCCTGACAATTACCTTCTAAACCTTCAAATGAGATGGCTGATCTGACTTATTATTTGGCATTATTTACGCTTAAATTAAGCTAAGAAATGTGTTGCTTCATTACTTTTAAGTAATAGAGCACCTTATCTTACCTTTTTATGATTTATAAAATCGTTAAGCCTATAACTCATTGATTCGTAGTATCATCATGAACGTTCCCTTGCGGGGTAGCCACAGTTAACCGAACGTCTACAGACTATTCGGTTCCTATAAAAGCGTAACAAACGGACTCACTTTCACATTTGTAATAATAATAGAATTTTACACCCAGGCGGTTTCGCTAACTATAGGATCATTAGGGATGATTTACTCAAATTAACAACCACAATTACAAGCTTAGAACCTCAAGGTAGAAAGCAGCTATTACATTATTTGAAATATCTATACATACCTATAATAAAATCGTAGAAAAGTCAAAACTGTACATTGAATATTTTTTTAAAAGAATACTTGGGGCGTGATCTACAATCGATATCGAAGCCAAAAATATAGTTTTTAGAATTTTTGTCTGTTTCTCTGTTTATCTGTTTGTCTGTATGTACGTCCGGGGTAAACTCAAAAAGTACTGCATGGATTTACTTCAAATTTTGCATGAATATTACTAATAGGTCGGGTCAACATATAGGCTACATATTATCACGCTAGGTATCTCCTACGGGGGAGCAGCAGTGCGGAGTTAACGTAGTCCGCGCGGACGAAGTCGTGGGCAACAGCTGTTTCTTTATATAAAGCTTGAATGTTATTGTCTTTATTACGAGAGGTAATGTCTATTGTACGATAATACCTTAATTGTCTGTCGTGCCGTAATCAATAGGCTTTGAAATTACACAGCTCTAGGGCAGTAATACACGCTTCGCTTCCAATCTGCTTAGATCGCACAGCCTCCGCATAATAATCCTATTAGAAGTTGGGGGATTTGCCGGCCGCTTTGTGAGCACAAAGGCACTTGCCTTTTACCGTTTTGCGATACTAAAATAATGGCAGCCCTGATAAGGAACTCGTGGTTTGATGTACTGTAACTTTGTGCTTAGTTAGAAAACACCTCTCGGGGAACTTTGCTTTAATGTGTGCTTATTAAGACTTAAAGAATGTAATGAGTATAAAGTTTACACTAATACACTAATTTTCGCCCGTGTTGGTCCCGGGCTACTTTGTAGAATAGGCCAACTGCCGTTCTGCCAGGCAGGTCGTAAAAGGCGACTGATTGGCTACGCGAGTCTCTATCATCGTGGCTACTAGGTGGTAGAGTTCTGCATTGTCTCGCCCGGATTTAGTACCACCGCCTTACCTATTCCTGCCGCAATAGCGTCAGTGCTTGTCACTGTCGTGTTCCGGTTTGGAGGGTAAGGTAGCCAGTTAACTTATGCATATGACATTAGACCTCGCCACAAGATAGCAACGCACTATTAACACCTTTGGTGTCTATAGACGATGGTTGACTCCTTCCAGCAGGAGACCCATCTGCTTGTTTGCTATTTTATGATATAAAAAACAAAACACTGTCTGTAGAACCCACGAGATATAAAGATAATGTTAAATTAATCTATATTTTAATACGTGAAGTAAAATTTTGGATACTTTTTTCAACAATTCCGCGAACGGTGGAGTACAAAATTTGTCACAAGTAAAGTTTACTTTGCGGAGGGCTGCAGCAGAAACCTAGTATTGTTTAATAATATGCATTTGAAATACATTAAATTTAAAAAAATAATTATCATACCCACTACATCTATTTGATATACATGATAATCTATACTAATATTATAAAATTGTAGTTTGTTTGTTTGTTTGGTTGTACGCGGTAATCTCGAAAACTGATGAACCGATTTGAACAATTCTTTTTGAGTTGGATAGTCTATTTATCGAGGAAGGTTATAGGCTATATAATGTCTTGCTATGACCAGCAGGAGCGGAGTAAACAAAGACCGCGCGGACGAAGTCACGGGCAACAGCTAGTATATGTATAGAGAAATTATTATTATACATGTATGTACATTGTACATCTATACAATCTAGAAAAGCTATACATCTGTATAAATAAATAAAATTGGAGTGTCTATTTGTAATATTAAAATAACCGCTTTTTAGTAAATGCATATGGATGTATACACGGTATATATAACAAAATAACATTTTTTACAATTTTTATCTGTCGGTCTGTTTGTTCCGGCTAATCTCTGGAACGGCTGGACCGATTTTGACGGGACTTTCGCTGGCAGATAGCTGATGTGACAGGGAGTAACTTAGGCTACTTTTTTTCGGAATTTTTCCACGCGGACGAAGTCGCGGGCGCAGCTAGTGTATAATATTTTCTTTACGGCTAAAGTCTATTGTCAAACTTTTATTGTTCAGCTATGGTTGAATTTCGGTCACAGGCGATAACTAGTAGGTAAATATAATAACTCCGGCTGCTTTGAGGATAGGTAGAGTAAACAACGCCAATAGATCGTCCAATCACCGGATCACTGCGATTCACTGGTTTGTTGGCTCACGAGCTGGAGGCTGGAGTTCTTCACAGTCGCATTTTACTGACAATATAATAACTGTGCCTTCTTCTTCGATGACAGAAACGTTCAATTTTATGTGCTTGTTCGGGACAAGAGTGTTACATACCATTCACCAGACTCCGACGTAGAAAAGCCGCAAAAACATCTTTAAGAAATCTGATTATCAAACCCGGGACCTCAATATTTAAATCTAAATAGTCTAAAAAAAAAACACATTTTTTAATTCCCCGGCCCGGGGATCGAACTCGGTCAACGCCGACTTCGAACTGAGAGGCGGTTTTAATATTAATTTCTTCAAACTTTTCACTCGATTTGGCCTTTGGGGCTGAGATTGAAAATTGATAGTATCATTATAATTACTTGAATAAAATAAATCAACTTCGAAACAGTTTTTTTATTCGTGCACGGTTTATGTCGTGCAACAAATCTTAGCCCAGACGTACAGTCAATATACAGTCTGACATAATACAGAGATATTATTTATTCATTTAAATTAGTGATGCACCCTCCTCAAAGCTTTCACGTTTGAAGCGACGACGAGTGAATATTGAGTTATGAGAGAACAAGGCCCTGCGATGGCCTAATTGCATTTCAGACAATGCAGATTTACCGTTGAATAGCTCGGAAAAAGTGTTTTCAGTTTCAGCGCTCCACATCTATTTGTAGTTGCGATAGTAGCGTTTTATTCAAATAAACGTTTATAGGTACTTTTGAGGAGTCGATGTTTTTTTTATTACTACCGGGTCCGAACGCGGCCATACACAGAAGATCCGGCGGAAGAAATTTTGTAGCTTTGTCTTTTTTCGTTTACATTTTTTAAAATACGTATGCAATGTGCAATGTTAATTTTATAACTATGATTATTTCATTCGATAAATTATGAGATTGTCATTAGCAGCAATTACTTCCAGACCTTTTTGTCTCCCAAATAACCTGAAATATTATATGTACCCCTTTTTATACACACATTATTTAAATACATTTTTGGCAGATTTTAGGCACCGCCATAATATGGTAGACGTTCCACGTACCCGGACAAAGAGGTTCGACTCCACATTCTTCATTCGAACCGCAAGGGACTGGAGCATGCTTCCTGAGTCTGTGTTCCCCGACGAGTACAATCTAGGGATATTCAAGAGAAGAGTGAACAGGTACCTTCTAGAGAATCGCGTTCCATCTTAGGCCACATCTTAGTTTACCATCAGGCAAGATCGTGGTCAGGCGCTTCCCTATCGATAATCTATACATATAATAAAATCGTAGGAAAGTCAAAACTGTACATTGAATATTTTTTTTAAAATAATACTTGGGGCGTGATCTACAATCGATATCGAGCCAAAAATATAGTTTTTAGAATTTTTGTTTGTCTGTTTGTCTGTATGTATGTCCGGGGTAAACTCAAAAATTACTGCACAGATTTAATTCAAATTTTGCATGAATATTACTAGCAGGTCGGGTCAACATATAGGCTACATATTAATACGCTATCACCTACGGGGGAGGAGCTGTGCGGAGTAAACAAAGTCCGCGCGGACGAAGTCGTGGGCAACAGCTAGTAATAAAATAAAATAAAAATTATGTGTAAATCTCTAATATCATCCGGAAGCTTATTGTAAAAGCGTATTGGTGGTAGAGTTCTGCATTGTCTCGCCCGGGTCAGTTACCACCGATTTACCTATTCCTGTCGCAATGGCGTCAGTGCTGTCGTGGCTTGTCGCTGTCGTGTTCCGGTTTGGAGGGTAAGGTAGCCGGTAAACTTTTGCATGTGGCATTAGACCTCGCCACAAGATAGCAACGCACCATTAACATCTTTGGTGTCTATAGGCGATGGTTGACTCTTTCCATCAGGATACCCATCTGCTTGTTTGCTATTTTATGATATAAAAAAAAATGTACATGACCACATGAAAAGGTTCTACACTGAGGTACTACTACTACTACGTAGTTCAATTTTATTCTGTAAAAACGAGATGCATGCATAACTAGATAATACATAATTCCATACTTATAAATGCGAAAGTAACTCTGTCTGTATGTCTGTCTCTTCTTCACGCCTAAACCACTGAACCGATGTGTATATAAATTTTGGTATAAAGATAATTTGAGACGCGAGAAAGGACAAAGGACAATTTTTATCCCGAAATCCCATGGGAACGGGAACTGTGCGGGTTTTATCTTTAAAAATTTTTTACGCGGACGAAGTCGCGGGCACAGCTAGTACATAATTTACGAAAAACTAGATAAAAATTCTTTCGGTATGAGTTTTTAAAATTGGCCCAATAGTTTTTGATTTTATCGAAAACAAATCATCAAATATTTCCTCTTCATATATAACTAGCTGCTGCCTGCGACTTCGTCCGCGCGGACTTTTTTTACTCCGCACTGCTCTTCCCCTGTAGGTGATAGCGTGATAATATGTAGCCTATATGTTGACCCGACCTGTTAGTAATATTCATGCAAAATTTAAAGTAAATCCATGTAGTAATTTTTGAGTTTACCCCGGACATACATACAGACAAACAGACAAAAATTCTAAAAACTATGTTTTTGGCTTCGATATCGATTGTAGATCACGCCCCAAGTATTCTTTTAAAACATATTCAATGTACAGTTTTGACTTTCATACGAGTTTATTATATGTACTTATAGATATTACTAGTGTAAAAAGCATGAATTAAATAAAGCTGAATGTCGATTACTAAGAGATCACTAGTTTTTTTAAATTTGTAACACAAACGTGCAATCAGATCGTTTAATGTGTTAACTGTTGCAGATGAAGTTTTTCTTTTGTTTAAAATATTTTAAAGATAAGTAAACAACAAAAAGAGAACATTGATTGACTACATAGAAAACCTCAACGAAATTACTGCTGTACTAATATTCAAAAAATATTGTCACCACACGTTTTACTACCGAATCTAGTTTCGTTTCGTTAAATCGCTGTTTGGAAATAATGAACTTCGATATCTACTATATGTCCGTAGCAAACATTTTTATTGGAGTTAGGCCAAAATTCAAACATTTTTTTTAATAAATTTGGTATTAGAATCGAGTACTGAACACTCTCTTTCAGTATGCACAGCCATTTACATGTTTACCTGTATACAATGGTACCTGTATACAAGGCAGTTATTTTCTCTTTCAGAATTGTCCTGTACCCCTTCACACTTACATCATATATCGTTTTTTTATAAATTTTCAGCCATTTCAACCATTCTTTCTACATGTCTAGCTCAAGCTAATCGAACACTTTCCCATTCTCACACTTCGATCCCAACATCTAACTTCCATATTGGCAATTCTGTCTAACGCGAGTAGCGAACGTTATACATTTCTTTCGTAGTACGGATTTCTCCTGTTAATATCGAAACTACAAATTCAATAGAAATTGATGAAAATTTCCAATTATCTTATTGCAATCGTGAAGCTGTGAAATGAAAACTGGATTTTGACGTTAAGTGGTTTGATGCACTCTGCCTGTCGATTGCTTTCCACTGAAATGTGACGGCGCGGCGCAGGCTAACTGAAAATAGAGATTTGAAATAGATTGCAATTCCTGATTATAACTACGTTATTGAGGTATTTGTTCCTTTCAGGAATTTAACGTCTTTTATAAACAGGTCGACTGGTTAAAGATAGTACATATTGAAGGACACAATAGTTAATTATTTTTGTTTTTATAGCACATATAGACACCAAAGATGTTAATGATGCGTTGCTATCTTGTGGCGAGGTCTAATGCTACATGCGTAAGTTTACCAGCTACCTCACGGCTTACCCTCCAAACCGGAACACGACAGCAACAAGCACTGACGCTATTGCGGCAGGAATAGGTAAGGCGGTGGTACCAGACCGGGCGCGACAGTGCAGAACTCTACCACCTAGTAGCCACGATGGTAGTGACTCGCATAGCCAATCGGTCGCCTTTTACGACCTGCCTGGCAGAACGGCAGTTGGTCTATTCTTCAAAGGAGCCCGGAACCAACACGGCTTATACATAACATAGTCCCGGCGCCAGGCCGACGCCGTGCCGTGTAGAAACCGTCTCGTCGACACGCGCCCGGTATTTAATTTATTTTATTTTACACACAGAATACCAAATTATTGATAAACACAAGTTCTGTTTAGTTTGTAAATGTGTTACCCTGGAGCCTTGATCAGGACAGTTCTGTATTTTCTATTCCCAGTCTTCAGGTTCCTTTCACGATCATCGAGAATTTATTATCGGTTGAAGCGAATATGCTGGCTCACATATTTGCACGTTGTTCGTAAGAAGACAAATTCTGTCTCAAAGTTTCAATTGAGTGGATATTGTTTCTGGCGTTCTGTTTAGTTATATTTAAAAAAAATGATGTGGTGTCGCGGGACACCAGGTAGGAACGAACTTCCTTCGGCTAAACGGCACTACTCGCTTGTGTACGCGACTGTCGCGCCTGCGCACGTCTCATTTAACGCTTTTATTCCACGCATTTTTCTTACGGTTTTACTATCACATTTTTTTCAGTTCGGTCGCGCAGCAAAATCCCTATCCCCTCCAAGCCTGCCGTAAGGAACTTCGTTCCAAAAATCGTTGGAAAAGTTAATTGTGGGTTATTGACACAACCACAATAAGTTTCTTAATGAAAAGTAGAGTTCTGAAAAACAATATTATTTGGTACTAGCCCACGACTTAGTCCGCGCGGACTTCGTTTACTCCGCACAGCTCCTCCCCCGTAGGTGATAGCGTGATAATATGTAGCCTATAAGTTACTGTTGACACGACCTATAAGTAATATTCATGCAAAATTTGAAGTAAATCCATGCAATACTTTATGAGTTTACCCCGGACATACATACAGACAAACAGACAAAAATTCTAAAAACTATATTTTTGGCTTCGATATCGATTGTAGATCATGGCTCCAAGTATTCTTCAAAAAATATTCAATGTACAGTTTTGACTTTCCTACGATTTTATTATATGTATAGATTATTAAAAAATCGGTCAGTGCGAGTTGGACTCACATATCAAGGATTCCGTACACACTTGTAGGTAAAATTTTTGTTGCCCCGTGTTCGTCCCTTTGTCGTTTCGTCCCTTTGTCGTTCGTCCCGTGAGGAGCCCTCCTTTATAGAATAGACCAACTGCCATTTTGCCAGGCAGGTCGTAAAAATCTTGGATACGCGAGTCACTATCATCATGGCTACTAGGTGGTAGAGTTCTGCATTGTCTCTGTCGGATCTGGTACCTTACCTTATCCCTGCCGCTATAGCGTCAGTGCTTGTCACTGTCGTGCTCTGGTTTGGAGGGTAAGGTTGCCGGTAAACATATGCATGTGGCATTAGACCTAGCCACAGGATAACAACGCACCATTAACATCTTTGGTCTCTATAGGCGGTGGTTGACTCTTACCATTAGTAGACCCATCTGCTTGTGTGCTATCTTATGATATAAAAAAGGTAACCTTAAAACTACACATCAATTTCATGATTCTAGGTCAACGAAAGTTATTAAAGTATACCTATTGGTTTTAATTCCCTTGTGAAATCGCAAAATATTTGGCCCCATACAAATTTGGTAAAGATTAATTCACGTTTCCAGAAATACAGGAGTCGAAGTCGGTTGTTGCGGTTTTACTGCGTTTAAAAAGTATCTTCACGCCCGTATCCCCGAAGAAGTAGGAAGAGGTACAACAAGAGGCCCACGATTAACTGAAGATATCCCATAGATATGATAGGTGACAAGCATAGCGCCATCCGGCCATTTATCCTATACCGGACAAAGTTGTTGTGTTTTTTTGCCCTGACTGGGAATCGAACCCGAGACCTTATGTGGTTAACACCGACACCGAACCACTAGACCACAGAGGCGCTCACATTACGATTGCTAATAATTAATTTCTTATTTGTTACAGGTAAGTCGTCGTACTGTTGCGCGGACTATTCAGTCAATTGTAATGAATGAACCAACACACAGCTTCGTATTTAAAAGGTTACAATATTTTGTTATTTAATAGCAGTGATAATTTTATTTAATAGTAGTATCTGTAGTGTCATTGCAGTGCCACTTACAATTTTAGGTAAGATCCTTAGAGAGAAGCCGACGACGGAAGTTTTTCTATGTGTGGGACCTTAAGACAACCTAACAAACACACTTCACTTCATGCTTATTTAACTGTCCGGTATTAATAAACTTACCCCTATTGCGTTTTTACTCCGAGCCATTTACATTCCGCAATTCATGACACTTATAGCCAATGATATTATATGTTACTAGTATTTATAAGCTCATTGCTTATAGCGATACTGTGCATCTAGTGGCACTATATACACTCCCTAATCTATTTTCCATAAAGAATGGTGACCAACATGAGGAATGGCTGGTCAGTTTATTCACGAACTAAATAAAACTTAATAAAACTCAGCATTTAATAAACTCACAATGAAACCCACAGACTAATATTTGTAAAATTATTTTTGTTTCATTTTTTCAGTTAAACAAAGCAGTCTGAGTGGGATCTGGTACTCTGTATCAAATTAAATAGAAATATTGCAAGGCAGCGCTCCTCCTCGTTACTTATTCCGTTTGGACAATTTCCGAGGCATATTATATTTAGGGGCTCGTAGTTGGTGCTGAATATTTTATATTTGTAGTTTTATGTCTTTAGTAATAAATGAAATGTATGTACAGTTCTGGATCAGTTTGTCAATTTTACTAAAAATAAGGCTTTAAGAATATGTGTGCTCTTTTTGTCAAAAGGTTGGCCGTCAGTAACATCTTGGAAATTAAATACCAAAAAAACTTGAGAGGTGTCAAGGGACACCCGGATGGAACGAAGTTCCTTTCGATTAGTTTCATATCAGTCTACTTCTACGGGAATATGGCAATGTGTATTAATTTTTCGATAAATAAATACATATTCGTGTCACGGTACAGTTTCACGGTTTGATTTATCCCCAAAGTAAGCAAATTAGTTGTTATGATATGGATGCTAGCAAATGATATTAATACATAGATATCATTACATAGTATAAAACAAAGTCGCTTTCTCTGTCTGTCCCTATGTCCTTATGTCCCTATGTGTGCTTAAATCTTTAAAACTACGCAACGGATTTTTATGCGGTTTTTTAATAGATAGATTGATTCTTGAGGAAGGTTTAAGTGTATAAACCTTTCCGATATTCCCACGGGAACAAAAGCTGCACGGGTGGAACCGCGGGCAGGTCGCTAGTATATTATAAAATGTTGATACTATCTATCCATATTAATATTAAAACACATTTGTATTTTTGTAAACTCAAAAACTACTGGATATTCTTAAAAAATATTTTGCCATTAGAAAGGTACTTTATTGAGGAGTATCATAGCATGTTTTTTTTAAATAATGTGTTTAGGTCATGCGAACAAAGTCGCGGGTAACAGCTAGTAGATTATAAAACAGAATGTTTGTCATCACTTATCAATGTCTACTTGTTTACCAAGAACTTTTTTATGTTTTTTTTTCTGAGTAAGGTAGATTGGGGTAAGAATTTTAAATATTTAAATATTTTTCCCAATGTTGGTCCGGGCCTCTTTTAAGGCATATATCCCCTTGATCTTTTTACCGGGCAGCTAATACAAGGCGCCCAATAGGATAAACGTGTCACTATCATCGCGACTATTGCCTTTTTGAAAATTATTTAATGGTTGAGTCTTATTAATTTATAATGTATCCAAATTAATCTAAAAATAGCACAAAATCATATAGAAAATCAATTCATTTATTCTTAATGTGAATCAATTATTATAATTTTATTTATTATTCGTACTCATCTCCTATTTATAAAAAAAAACTTTTGTTTTTAATTCTGTATAGTATACCAAAATACAGGCTTCGCTTAGTTTGGGAACCTCTGGTAATTCTAGAATACATCAATTATTATTCTTAATTAGTGTAAGTCAAAGTGTTTTTTTGTAATTTTTATATATATACATATATATATATATATATATATATATATATATATATATATATATATATATATATATATATATATATATATATATATATATATATATATATATATATATATATATAGATATAGATATAGATATAGTAGTAGTCCATGGCAAGAAAGAAATTTTGTAAAGTGGTCCATCATTGTTAAAAAGTTAAGAACCCACTGATCTAAACCATAAACAACGTTAATATTATGGAACATTGGCGAATCTAGAACTTTTTTGGGGGCCTGGATTGAACGAATTTTTGTTGGAGAAGGACTTGATACAACTGAGGGTAGACTTTAAGGTTGCAGAAGGGGCTTGAGCCTCAAAGCCCCTAATAGTATTAAAGCCCGACAAGAAAGTACCTATACGTCGTAAAACAGTCTTGCATCGCGACAGAATCTTTTCTGTGCTGATTTGTGGTTGATACTGATATATGTATAGATTATAAAAGGGGTCCACCTTTGTAAAGTTTAGGATCAAATTTTTCTTTCAGGGAAAAATCTAACCTTAATCTATACCATCGCAAGTTTAAGGTTCAACCCAACCACTGGTTAATTCAAATTCAAACCACCAATGGTTTTTTTTTTTTAAATAAAAATTTAACGTTAATTACATTAAGAGGAGTAACGAAAGATTACAAAAACAAAAGCAAAGGAAATATTTTGCCACATATAGCCACTGATATGTATAAGCGGTAAGAGCGTTGCTTAGATTAAAGGTAAGACCATCGTTGACTCAAATCCAGACGTGGCAAATTGTTTTTTTTTGTTTAATACCGGGTTCCTATAACCAACGGTACGTTATTTGTAGCAATAATAATTAGCAATCAATTTAATAATAACGGAGCGTTCCACAATTTGTTTCGACATCTGTTAATTAATAGGGACAGTTTTAGCTTACGCCTCGTAGAAAATATTACTACTCGTAACTAGAAAGTCGTTTTACTGATATAGGAACCGGGCATTAAAATTTTAATGTTCTCTAACAAAAGATTTAGCACAAGTTTCCCCCGTGTTGGTCCCGCGCTCCTTTGAAGAATAGACCAACTGTCGTTCTGCCAGGCAGGTCTAAAAGGCGACGATATACGAGTCACTACCATCGTGGCTACTAGATGGTAGAGTTCTGCATTGACTCGCCCGGGTCTGGTACCACCGCCTTACCTATTCCAACCGCAATAGCGTCAGTGCTTGTCACTGTCGTGTTCCGATTTGGAGGGTAAGGTAGCCGGAAACTTATGCATGTGGCATTAGACCTCGCCACTAGATAGTAACGCACCATTACCACCTTTGGTGTCTATAGGCGATGATTGACTTTTTCCATTAGGGGACCCATCTGCTTGTTTGCTAATGATAATAAATCAGTACTAAAACACATTATAAATTTAGAAACAGCAATTGTAACCTTACACTGTGGATCCTTTCTATTACTCCGTGGGTTATTTCATACGGAACTCGTCCGTATAATCTATTAATATCGGCGTATTAAAGTCTTGCTCCAAGTTTCGTTTGAACTTTCTCAATCCTATTATAATTTAACGAGGTGTCTTTGTTATAACTCATAGAATAATCCACTGTACCGTCCTTTTGTTCCGCATACTTTGTATTGGATAGATTTAACAATTAAACCTTTACTGAGTGATATAACATTTATGATTAATTTATGTTGTTTGATATCCCTTTTAACTTCCCGTAAAGGAAGTTACCCCATTCCATTTCGCCTCGATTTTCGAAAATTGATTTTTACCAGATTCTATATGAGGATACATGTTAACTTCTCATTATTTTTGGAACCGATCGAAACACAGTTTACGACATTCAATTGGGTTCTGCTAGACTTAGAATCCCTTAAAATTTGAACCGTCTTTGCCCAGTAGAATTAGACAAATATTGAAAAATCCTCGAAAACATGTCGCCCAAACCATGTTACAGTAGAAACTCGATAACCGGACTAATTAATGTTATAAATTATCATGCATTTGGATAATCAAAAAAACTTAATTTATTAAGAAAATGTGCATATTTATTCTTAACTCTAGATAGATTTTAGTCTCCTCCTCTACGTACACATTATCACATCATTATCATTATGTGATGTTATTATGTGTAGTTTTAATTAACAGGTACGGCATTTGTTCGCACGTACATCCTAAATATTATTAACATAATCACGAAATGCACTGCTTGTTTGCTATCTTATGATATAAAAAAGTATATTTAAATAAATAATTAAGATTAGTGTACAGATCAATTAAAAAATGCAATTAGCTCTTTTTTTTTTAAACTGCGTCCAATGCCGCAAATTGCATAAAAATCTGTTAATTCTTTCCAGAGTAATCGTTGATGAAAATTAAAAAAAAAAGTATTTTTTCGACGTAACGTCGAGCTTTTTAAACCAATAAATAGATTTTTGGCTTGTTACAATATTTTAGTACTTAAAAAACTGTGCCGAATACTGTTTGAAACATCAAAATTGAGTCAAGTGTTCAAAAGTTGTAGCTTTGTTGTTTCAATAAACTTGCTTCAGATTTTTAAAATTATTTTCAGGCTAATCAACCGATTAATTTTAAAATCAATCAGCTCTTCTACTAAAAGAACTGCGTCAAATACCGTAACTCGAATCAAAATCGGTTGATACGTTCGGAGTTATCAATGGGGACAATTTTTAAGCAATTATTTTTTCGTAATTACTTCCACCTCTTTCAAAATACCTAAATTTAGCGGAAAGTTTTACCATGAATAATTAATTATAGTTGTGAATTCGTATATGTTTATATATTTATTTAATTGTGGCGAGGGTCTCCGAATATCACATTTTGATGCTTGCCTACGTCGTTGTTGAAGTTTCTAAACCCAGCGGATTACGCTGTGGTTTGTCCTTTGTTATAGGATTGTACATTATGATAAACAAAACGTGCCCTTATGTTTATTACAAAGGTTTATCAAAGCGTTTTAATTTAACCCTTTGTTTCGGACATATTATACTTCTTTCCACCGCTACAACACTCGTCGAGGCCAGAACCTCCATCCACACCACCTTGACTCACGATGTTCATGAAAAGTACGGTTTAGTCGGAATTTTTTAGTCCGTACCACCAATTTATGGAATAAACTTCATTGTGATTCATGAACTTCATCAATCCATAACATTGGATCTTTTAAGAGGCGGATAAATAAATTTCTTAAGAGTTGGCAGCGCATCTCCTCTGATGCTGTGGATGTTCATGGACATCGGTAACCGCTTCCCATCAGGCGGTCCATTGCTTGTTTGCCAGCTCATCATATAAAAAAAGTCTAGCCTTAAAAATAATAGTATACATATGTGTATATTATCATGTATTTCAAATGAATGGTAGTGAGTACACACACTTACAATGCTTATTTTTATTAATTTTAATGTAAATACTTCTAATGTACCTATTTAAAATATTAATTGACACGGCGAGCTTCGTTCTGCCTAACAGTCGATGAATGAGTAGATTTAGGGTTTGAAAATTTACAAAATTATTAAGTTTAATTTTTCATGAGGATGATAAATATAAATTAAAAACAAAATTTATATGACATAGAAAAAACTGAAGCCCCTTCTATTGCGTAGACGGGGTCGCTAACCACCCGACTACCGGGGGCTCTGATGGAAAGATAATCCAACGCATATAGAAATAAAGATGTTAATGGTGCATTGCTATACGTGTGGCGCGAGAGCAATGCCCCATGCACGACTCTACCTTACCCTCCAAACCGGAACACAACAATGACAAGCACTGACGC
Organism: Apodemia mormo; assembly: GCA_036924255.1. Classification (NCBI taxonomy): domain Eukaryota; kingdom Metazoa; phylum Arthropoda; class Insecta; order Lepidoptera; family Riodinidae; genus Apodemia; species Apodemia mormo. The sequence continues at coordinate 39,776,849 of JAUPFN010000009.1, read as the reverse complement.
TTTTACGGAAGGGATAGGTAAGGCGGTGGTATCAAATATCTGGACGAGACGTTGCAGAACTCTACCACCTAGTAGTCATGGTGGTAGTGACACGTTTAGTCAATTCATCGTCTTTTACGACCTGCCTGGCAGAACGGCAGTTGCTCTATTCGTCAAAGGCGCCCGGACCAACACGGGCAAAACGTTATCACGGTATACAAATACTCATTAATATCAATCAAGCTATGAGAGTTATATCGGGAGCCGAGATGTACAGAGAGATAAAAAAATAATAATAATTGTAAAACTGATGTCCATGAGTAATGAGTAAAAAATCTGTAAATCGGTTAACCCTACAGGCCATCTCTGAAACTTCCCGCAAAATTAAGGAGCTAAAACTATTCCTAAGAATAGATTTTTTATAGAATTTTTAAAGGGAGGGAGGGAGGGAGGACGGGGGGGATGGAAGAAGGGAGGGGAAGAGAGATAGAGAGAGGGGGAGGAGAGAGGGAGAGAGAGAGAGAGACGCTTACTTACATATTATATACATTGTGAAAGTAGTCGAGAAAGGTTCCTTTGACCTTAACACTTAGAGATCTGGTGAAATTCGATTTTCGAAAATCGGGGTAAAATCAGTAACTCAGCGGAAAGTTAAAAAATTCAAAACAGACTATAGATTTATTTAGTAGTACGGGTATAGGTACCATGCAATATACTTATATTATATAATATATCTATTACAATAGAAACTGACAATAGTAATCAAAAATCCTAAAAATACACACCATACAATTAGAATGTATTAAGTATCAAGGTGGATACAATTTGAATTTGTGACAATCGAGGGGTTTGTCAATTTATTTATCTCGTTTAACCAATAAAGAAACAATCTTATGTTAAAATCAGAGAAAATTTATACTCATGAAATTCGTAACGTAATCAAATCGCACATATAGGGCTCATTCCACGGTTTGAAGTTCGAAAGTAGCAGGTGTACTTCGTGAATTGGCATAATAAATTGCTTACCTCATAATATCCACCCCGCCTTCCCAATTTCCCATTTTTGCTAACAAAAAGCCGTTTTGTAAACCGCCTGCCTGTGTATTTTCTTTAAATTAAGGCAATATCTCGCCCGATGATCCAATTTGAATTACGACGTTGCCCCGACATAAATATGTTTTACGGGCCTAGCGAGAAAGCGACAGTTTTGAGGGTACTTTGGATATTTTTTGGAGGTATTACTGTTAAATTATTTTCGTATCTAAATATTATTTTGTTGAATTATTTAATTTGGATTAATCAATACATATATTATAATATTATCAAAATATAATTATTCTTTAATAATGAAAGAATCCTTTTTTAGTTATCGTATATATGTTTACAGGAAATTGAATATAAAAACATTTTGTAACTTTGGAAAATTGTAACTTTTTTTACTAAATCATGTTTTTCGACTTGAGCGCATGATTTCATCCGACGAAAAAAGAGGTTATCGATTTGACATGCATGTATGTACTTAATAATGTTGGAATTTGATAATATTTGAGTATGATTTTTTTATATAGGTATAGTTTTCTATTTGAGATATCTAGCATATAAGCAAATGGGTCTCCTGATGGAATAAGTCAACCATCACCTCAGAGACACCAGATGTTAGTGGTGCGTTGTTATCTTGTGGCGAGGTTTAATGCCCCATGCATAAGTTCACCGGCTACCTTACCCTCCAAACCAGAACACGACAGTGTCAAGCACTGACGCTATTGCGGCATGTTATTGATGTTCTATTTCTTCGCTCAAGCACGTACACTAAATTTCGTAAGTGTATGTGTGTTTGTGTTTATATTGTTACGAATAATCTAGAAGCGTGTAGAGTTGATTGATACATCAATTGATTAGTGCGAAGCGAGAAGTGTTTTATTGTGTAGTGTTCTAAGTTCAGTGATAGTTCAGCGAGTGACTAGGGTTTAAAGTGTATTTTAGTATTACGTTGTGTAGTGTTGTGTAAATACACGGATTTAATATAAGTGGTGTTTTCTTACAAGTGACTAGTGCGAACCCGAATACGTAACAATATGTTTGTCCTCGAATGTCTCGAGAATTAAAAGCTATAACGAAAAAAATATTTTGGTTTTGGTAAATCCAATGGTTTTGTTAGATATATCCCAACTTAGGGAACAATCCAAGTTTCATCAAAATCGGTTCTGCAGTTTTTGAGATATTCGTCGGTTTAATTTTTCAAGTATGTTGACGTCTGGCAAAAGAATTGTATTTTGTTTACGTCCTTACTAGCTGAGCCGCGCAGCTTTGCTTGCAAAAGCATCCACTATATGGAGTACATGCCAGATTAACATAATTTTCATATAGTATTTCGCACAAACTTTCATCATACCCCCGTGTTGGTCCTGGGCTCCTTTGAAGAATAGGCCAACTGCCGTTCTGCCAGGCAGGTCGTAAAAGGCGACCGAGTGGCTATGTGTGTCAGTACCATCGTGACTACTAGGTGGTAGAGCCCTGCATCGGCTTGACCGGGTCTGGTACCACCGCCTTACCTATTCGTGCCGCAATAGCGTCAGTGCTAGTGACTGTCGTGTTCCGGTTTGGAGGGTAAGGTAGCCGGTAAACTTATGCATGTGGCATTAGACCTCGCCACCAGATAGCAACGCACCATTAACATCTTTGATGTCTATAGGCGATGGTCGACTCTTTCCATCAGGAGGTCCATCAGCTTGTTTGCTATCTTATGATATAAAAAAATCCCCTATTTTAGGGGTTGATTTTGATAAAACGGTTAATTTATGTTCGAACCCGGATCTTCAACTATCCTTATTTTAAAATCTGTTCAGCAGTATAGCCATGAAATCGGAACAGACAGACAGACTTTTGCATGTATAATATTAGTGTGGATAACGCTCATACTATTCAAAAACATAGATTTTAAAATCCTATTCTAGCGAGATCATTTTTGCCAGATTATCGATACACCTTTGATAAATATACCTACGTAAGTCTTTTTTTATATCATAAGATAGCAAACAAGCAGATGGGTCTCCTGATGGAAAGAGTCAACTATCGTCTATAGACACCAAAGATGTTAATGGTGCGTTGCTATCTAGTGGCGAGGTCTAATGCCACATCATAAGTTTATCGGCTACCTTACCAACCCTAACACGACAGTGACTAGCACTGACGCTATTGCGGCAGGAATAGGTAAGCCGGTGGTACCAGACCCGGTCAAGCCGATGCAAAATTCTACCACCTAGTAGTCACGATGGTAGTGACGCGCATAGCCACTCGGTTGCCTTTTACGACCTGCCTGGCAGAACGGCAGTTGGCCTATTATTCAAAGGCGCCCGGGACCAAAACGGGGGGCGAAGTCGTATCTTAAGAGAGTAAAGGGGACATGATCGTAATGGTTTCAATTTTTTATTGATTAATATTAGTTAAATATGCGTTAGTGACCTACTAGCTTTGACCCACACTTCACTGCGTGATTAAATATTTAGTGTTTCCCACAGAAACAATGTAGGTAGTTTACCGGTAAAAAGTAGCTTTAAATTATTTTTTTTATATCATAAGATAGCAAACAAGCAGATGGGTCTCCTGATGGAAAGAGTCAACCATCGCCTATAGACACCAAAGATGTTAATGATGTGTTGCTATCTTGTGGCGAGGTCTAATGCCACATGCATAAGTTTACCGGCTACCTTACCCTCCAAACCGGAACACGACAGTGACAAGCACTGACGCTATTGCGGCAGGAATAGGTAAGGCGGTGGTACCAGACGCGGGCGAGACAATGCAGAACTCTACCACCTAGTAGCCACGATGGTAGTGAATCGATAGCCAATTTTACGACCTGCCTGGCAGAACGGCAGTTGGCTTATTCTTCAAAGGAGGCCGAGACCAACACGGCGATGGAGGCCGTGTTGGTCCCGGCCTATCTATAAATTTCGATGTACATTTAGTAATAATATAAAATATACTGGTAAATGGGTTCGGTTGACCAGTATTTGTGATAGTATATATATATTAATACATGGAGGAATATCTTTGAACCCATTTTTCAGACAATGGCGCGGACGTTGGAGTATAAAATTTGGCACAGTTAAAGTTTAGTTGCGGAGGACTGCAGAAACCTAATAGTTTTAAATAATATGCATTAGAATTACATTAAATTATTAAAAATAAATATTACAATCACTACATATGTAAGTATGACATTACACACACATGTGTAGGTACTTACTCCGCTGGCGCAGCGACCGGAAGTGAGTCTTGGCTTCCGGTACAAGAGATTGTCAACCGTCCTGGTCTTTTGCCACTTCCCGCCAGTCCGCAAGCTGAAGTTCGCGTAGATCTGACTCCACGACGCCCTTCCAGCGGTACCCCGACCGTTCGACGGGTCGGCGGCCACTCGGGAATCCAAGATAGGCTCTCTTCACACTACAATCGTCTCCTATTCTCTCCAGGTGGCTTAACCGGAGAAAAGTCTATGGGCTTTGGTCTCCCCATTATATTGTGCTCGCCAACCAACTCTTCGTTTTCCTTCCTTTTTCCTCAACCTCCAGCTACCTTCGTTCCTCTGGGTTAGGCCCAGATTTCTACGCGTTATTTTTCTTTCTGCCGCTAGTAATTTCTCATCCTCTTTGAGGGTTAATATCTAGGCCTGGCAGCCGTACATCAAAATCGTTGTAGATCCTGATTTTCGTCTTCTGGCTTAGCAGCCTGGACACCAACATCTTATGAAGGGCTGCACTACAACGGAGGGCGTTATGGATCCGGATGTCAACTTCCTCTTATAACAGTCATGTACACTAAACTATTTTCTTTATGGCTTAAGTCAGCTGTCAAACTTAAAACAGATTTTACTGTTTAGTTGATGGTCGAATTTCGGTCACAGGCGATCGTACCAAATAAGTATATATGACTAAATAGATAAATATCGTATTCTACAAACACTAATGTGCACCACCTTTAGTGCGTCGTCACCAATGAGCGGATATGATATACTTCCACCTTGACAGTGACTGTCGCTGCTGCGGTAGGAGTTGGTAAAGTGGTGGTACCAAACTCATGTGAATCGTTCCCGGACTCTACCACATAGAGATCATAATGGTGGTAACATTCTTGGCCAATCATTCTCCTTTCACGAACTGCCTGGCTGGAAGGCGAATGGTCTAGGCTTCAAAAGAGGCCCGGACCACCAAGGGGAAGATCCCGTCACCCTCGATTGAGACTCCCGTGAGAACAAGAGAACTGGCGAGATAATAGTATTGTCCAACTCTCTTTCTTTGCAGGTTTTTATCTATTTGGTTTCATATTATATGTATCTACTTAATCCATTCTGCCAATCTAATATTATAAATGCGAGACTTTGTCTGTATGTCTATTACGCTTTCACGGTTAATGCCGCGATGATAACGATCAACGATTCGTTGTCCGTGGCACTAACTATCTGCAACCTATTTAATAATAACGAGGTTTACCATACTATTCTTTTCTACACACACACACACTTGCGCGTGCCCGCAAACACATTTACACATACAAACACATTCACTGTGGAATTAAATAAATGTATATTTTTTTGTAAGAAATTAATTAAGGGTGGGGGAGGATTATTTAACAAAAATGAATAAGTCAGATATTGGAACAATAAATATTATTATTATTCGTAATTAAAACGAAGATTTCTATTGATATAGGAACCGGTCATAAACCCGAGGCTAAACTCAGTCTTACGTTTTAAAAAATCAAACCCTATGAGGATTAAATAAGGGATAAAAAATTCCATGTAAATGTGCGTACTACGAGGGTCAGCTGGTACTTTAATATAACACAAAATATCAAGAAGCTTTTCCGAAATGCAAAATGTATTCACATTTTTGACGTAATTCAACTAACAACTTTAAATATAAATCATTTATAACGACCTCCAAATATGAGCGGGCCACTCCCCGAGGAGAGTGCCCTCCCTTCCGGTGGCTATTTGCATTCGTCATTAGACGGAACACCGGTCGTTTGACGAGAAATTTCATCCTCGCCATCGCTTCACTGTCAATTTGCTTGATAATTTATTTATGTTGATTTATTTACATTGGAGACATTGAAGTGAATTGCTTCGTGAATTTCTTGAAGTACTGTTGCGCAGTAGTTTTGCTTAGGTCCCGGTTGCAATTTGTTATTGCGAATGCATGTGTTTAATGCAGGTGCTTAGTATTAAGCAAAAAACACGTGTCTAGACAGCCCAGTGCCTGTGATTAGGAGTTAGCGTCTATTCACTTTACTACGCTGCTTACTAATCGCACTAATCAACGACTGTCTACTCGTGTTTTTTGCTTAATACTAAGCACCTGCATTAAACACTCTCACTCACACTAATCAAAGTCTTATCAGCGTCTATTCCCTTTACTACGCTGAATATTAATCACTCGCACTGATCAATGGCTGTCTTCACGTATTTTTTGCTTAATACTAAGCACCTGCACTCGCACTCGCACTAATCAAAGTAAAACGAGGCTTTATGCAAAGTCTGTTTAGTTTTCACAGTTAAGTTATCCTTTAGGGTTCTCGAATATTCATTATATCGTTATTGTGCCAGTGGATCGAGTTAGGTGTTGATATTGTTGGTTGGGTTAGTCAGGCCAAGCGGTTTTATTATCTCCCTATTGGTCCGTCCCTTTAAAGAATAGACCATCTGCCGTTCAACCAGGCAGTTCGTAAGAGGCGAATGATCGGCTATACAAGTCACTTGCTTTGTGCCTACTAAGCGGTAGAGTTCTGCATTGTCTTGCCCGGGTATGTTACCACTGTCGTTTTCCAGTTTGAAGAGTAAGGTAGGCGGTAAATTTGTAAATGGCATTAAGACTCCGCCACGAGTATTGAAACGCATTATTAACATCTTTGGTGTCTATAGGCGATGGTTGTCTCTTTTGATCACGAGAGCTATGTGCTTGTTGGATATCCTATTATATAAAATAGAAAAAGATAACTAGGAGAAAAATATGCTGATTTTCCCCTTGTTTTTTTATTACTTCTAGATATAAAAAACATCTTTCCTCTTTTTCTTTCTTTTCCTTCTTTGTCCTTTCTTTCTTTATTACTTCTAGATATTAAAAACATCAACATATTTTTTGATGTAAGTAAATGGCTTATAACTTGCTATTTAATGTGCTGAAACCGAGAATTAAAAAAAAAACATACAAATAATAATCGGAGAGTCGAATTACTAAAATCTAAGACCAATAGCATGAGAGATTGAACCACAAATAAATAACCAATATGTCCAACAATGATGTGTGACATGTGACGCAGAGCGCGTAGCTCAAATCCCAATAACCGAATACCTGATGTTCGGACACGACACACGACGGAATTACAATGATCGTTTTAGAATTGATCCGCCGACCCTTGCTAGTGATAGGGTTGCCAATTTATATTAACTAATTTTTTGGAATAATGGCAAACAAGTAGACGGTTTTCGTAACGGTTAATGATAGACGCATAAAATATATAATAAAAGATGTGCAATTAATAAAGTTATCATGATCGTGTTGTTTGTCCACATGTTGGTTCTGAACTATCGTGTCACTCCTATCGTGATTGCTTTGTTTTAGGGTTCTTTAATGTTATTATCCCGTATTAGTCCGTTCCCCCTTTGAAGAATGTATCATTTGCCGTTCTGCCAGGCAATAAGTAACAGGCAAACTATTGGTTACGCGAGTCTCTATCATAATGGCTACTAGGTGGTAGAATTCTGCATTATCTCGCCCGGCTCTGTTACCACCGTCTTACTTTTTGCTATACTTTTTTGCTATTATTACTGCAATAGCATCAGTGCATGTCATTGTCATGTTCAGGCTTGGAGGATTAGGTAGCCAGTAAACTTATGCATGTTGCATTTAGACTCCGCCATGAGGAAAGCAAAGCGTCATCAACGTCTGTGATGTCAATAGGCGATGATTATCTCTTTCCATCAGGCGAGCCGTCTGTTTATTTGCTATCTAATGATATAAAAAAAATGTATCGGCTTGGTTTGATACCACTGCTTAATCTCATCCTTCCGCAAGAATGTCAGTGCTTGTCTGGGTTGTACTCCGGTTTAGAGATATGTAATGGCTAAACTGATGCTTGTGACATTACAGCTATTGCATATATTATGCTTGTTCAAGTTAACTGATAGAGTTACTTTGATAGGCAAAATCATGAGTAGATTATTTTATATATACATTTATCGTAACTCAAAAGATAGCTAACAGATTGGTCTCCTGATGAAAGAGACAATCATCGCGTGTAGATACCAAAGATGTTAATGGAGCGTAGCTATCCGTCGGGCGTGCTGTCAGTGCCACACGCAAAAGTTTGACGGCTACCTTACCCTCCAAACCGGACCAGGACATTGTATAACATCGTGTAAACTATCGATAAGCTTATAGGTAAGGTACCGGCGCTTTAGTTTTACCAGTATTCTATGTAAGTTCTGATCTTTGTGGTATACCCTAAAAATATTGTAAACGTCAGAGGCAGCCCTATTTATGTAGGTTTAGATCGAAACTGCAAGCAATTTGAAGAGCTAGAATTGCTATCCTTTTGTCATTTTACTCAGTAGGTACAAATGTTACACTCTGTAGTCAAGTATGGCATCTGACATTTCTGAGCTTTGTCGTCCGCTCGGGTAATATGAGTATATGTTTACGAATATTACACACGATAGTACTTTATGGAGCTTCTAATTAATTATTGACTAAGTATGTTCTCTAGAAAATTATTATAATGGTTCGAACTATGAGTATTCCCTGTGTATAGAAAAAAAGCTGGCCCCTAATCTTCTCTTTCTACATAGCTTGTATGATCCTGGTGTGATAAGACTTTATGACTGGAAAAATGTCTTTGTGTTGTATGTGTTTTTGGGGTGGCATCGAAATTTCTTTTTTCGCCAAACCCTAAATTACGGCCGCCCTACTATTCATATTACATCATAAAAATCTTGTGAGAAGCCTTGAGGTTTGCTACCTTCGGAAGGTGGCTGCTCCTATCTTTTTAATGATTAGGGGAACCCTGAGCTTCGGGCCCTGATGCACTGCATCACCTAGTCTCACGATAGCTACATCACTCTTGCTATCATTTTCGACTCCCTTTTACAACCCCTATATGTCCCCTTTTACAACCCCTATATGTCCCCTTTTAAAACCCCCTTGACCGACTTGTCCGAAGTTCAAACAAAATAACATATTAATGCCAACCAAATTTCACATTCTAATCAACGATACTTGAATTATCGTCGGCAGTGGAGAGTCTAGAATTTTTGTTTGAAGGGAGTCGGGGGGGGGGGGGGGGGGTGCGGAAATCCATTGTTCAAACGAATATCGTCTTTCTCTTCATCTGTGTTGGTAATCAGCAGGGGAGCTTTCTCTTCCTTCAATCCGCTACTAATCAACGAAGGCAGATATCTATACATACATATACAAACGCTGTATTGTTCCAGTAGACGCGTGAACTACGATCGCTTCGTTCCCTTCATAAAAATTTTAATGGTTTTATGCTGTTCTGAACTGCGGGGGTTCGAGCTTCCTTTGGAGAATAGACCATCTGCTTTCTAGCTAGATAAGTTACAGAAAAGTGTATAGGATATCTTTTTTAAGGAAAAGTTACCTGAGAGAAAAAATAACTCTTAGCGCGAGCGAAGACATATGCTAAAACTAATAATATCACAAGTGTAAATTTTTCTATGTTTGTTACTCAATCAGGTCAAACCGACGAAACGATATTCAGGCAAACATTTGGCACACAGATGTTTATAATCTGGATTATCACTCGAAATAATTTGTGGAAATCCATTCATCAAAGAAGAAAACAATGATTGAATTGATTTCTTCTTTGAGGAATATCTTATCTCATAGTTTTATAGAAACTTTTATCACGAAACTGCGGAATGCTTCTTGTAAAATAATGGGTTGTGCAAAGTAATGCCTGTTTCCATAAATTACGAAGAAAACTATTTATTATATGTATTAAGGTATTTGAAGTTAAAACAGAATTTCGCCTGTAATTCCTGCGTGATCGCTCATACATAGACCCAAATTCCTATTTTGCTTCTAAAGCGAATCCTATGTAAACCGTGAGCGAGCAGATAGTTATTTGTGGTGTGGTCCATGTATAATGAGAAAGCGTTTTTCTTATTATTCAACGTATAGGGCTATGGGCTCACCTCTCATTTTCAACAATGCAACTTCTGTATACTAGAATCAACAGCGGTAACCGTTCTGATAACCACAGAGTTGTAAGCTCAGGATGCCCTGAGGAAGAGCTAAGCTGTCTTGGAAACCACAGCGAATTTAATCACATGTATATCTATAGGAAGAACAGAAAAATACATCCAGCTTGTCTCCTTTTTCAGCAGGAGACAGCATACATTATACAATGAATAATAATCTATACATATAATAAAATCGTAGAAAAGTCAAAACTGTACATTGAATATTTTTTATAAAAATACTTGGGGCTTGATCTAGAATGGATACCAAAGCCAAAAATATAGTTTTTAGAATTTTTGTCTGTTTGTCTGTATGTATGTCCGGGGTAAACTCAAAAAGTACTGCATGGATTTACTTAAAATTTTGCATGAATATTACTAACAGGTCGGGTCAACATATAGGCTACATATTATCACGCTATCACCTACGGGGGAGGAGCAGTGCGGAGTAAACGAAATTCGCGCGGACGAAGTCGCTGGCAACAGCTAGTATAAAAATAAATGTGATAATTATTTCTATTCATAAAACCTTGTCACAAAATATATTTTAAGCATTTTTCCTGTGTTGATCGACGTTTTCGTTAAGAATAGCCCATCTGCCATCTGCCAGGTGGTTTGTAAAAGGCGAACGATAATATCGTATTTCATCCGTTTTAATCGATATCGATATATTATATCGATTACAACGGATTTACGCATAACTGACTACGATGTGTTAGAGTTATGGTACCACTGCCTTTTCTATTCCTGACGCAACAGCGACGATGTTTGTCGTTTTCGCGCTACGGTTAAAATCCACTTAAGTATACTCTAAATTTTAAATCTAATGGCATGGCGATAAAATAGTGTTGATCTTTTCAATTTTCCGTAAGTGTATGTATTGTAATCGTACAAAGTAAAGAAGAAACTCCACTTGTAACAAATGGTCTAAAGCAACCACATATCTAAAACTTAAAAAAAAAATGGTTGTGCCAATATTGCCTAGTTCCATCCAGGCACGTAAAAAGAAATAAGTATCAACGAAATATTAAATCTCAAAATGTTATGACTTGCGCTATTACTATAGTTGAAGCTTTGCTCTCCGACAAGACGTCCTGGCCAGGATCCTGACGGACAATGGAAGCGAGGCAAGGCCGGGAACAACGCCTATTGTTGCCGGCACAAAACTCTGTTCTGAAATATACGCTTTCGTTATTGGAGCGCCCGTGTTCAAAGATTTATCTCAAAAGTAAGATTCTTATACAAATATTTCATTCTACGTTTAACAAGCGTGAGTAAAAGTAAAAATATATTGTATACTAGCTGTTGCCCATGACTTCATCCGCGCGGACTTCGTTTACTCGTTACGTAGGTGATAGCGTGATAATATGTAGCTTATATGTTGACCCGACCTATTAGTAATATTCATGCAAAATTTGAAGTAAATCCATGCAGTACTGTTTGAGTTTGCCCCGGACATACATACAAACAGACAAAAATTCTAAAAACTATATTTTTGGCATTGATATCGATTGTAGATAACGCACCAAGTATTCTTTAAAAAAAATATTCAATGTGCAGTTTTGACTTTCTTACGATTTTATTATATGTATATGTAGATGATAGTCTTAATTTATTGCAGACTAGTTGTTGCCCACAACTTCGTCCGCGCGGACTTCGTTTACTCCGCACAGCACCTCACCCGTAGGTGATAGCGTGATAATATGTAGCCTATATGTTGACCCGACCTATTAGTAATATTCATGCAAAATTTGAAGTAAATCCATGCAGTACTTTTTGAGTTTAACCCGGACATACATACAGACAAACAGATAAACAGGAAAAAACTCTAAAAACTATATTTTTGGCTTCGATATCGATTGTAGATCACGTCCCAAGTATTCTTTTAAAAAATATTCAATGTACAGTTTTGACTTTCCTACGATTTTATTATATGTATATAGATGTCTAAGTGTACTTGTGATGTTACCAATTAGGTACATATATTTTTATCATAGGATAGCAAATAAGCAGATGACTTTCCTTATATACGTATTCTCCGTATAAATCCGTATAGCCTAGTAGTAATGCCACATGTTTACATGCTACCTTACCCTCAAAAAAGAACACGTCATTGGCAAGTATGTAAATAAAGCGGTATATTTTTATATATTAACTACATAAAATACATCGCTGGATGCGTATGTAGTAGGTACTAATAAAAATCGTAATTTCTTAAGACTTCGCCGAGCTAATTTCGAAATAAATGCGTTTCGTAGATCCCTTGTTATATCGTTATTATTATAGACATAGCTATGCGATTCATAAGTTACTAAAGAATTTACGCCATAAATTTTACAACTTGAAAACAAGATAACTTGTAGTTTCCTCAATTGAAATAAAATTTAAAGTATGTACCTCTGAACAAAAAGGAAACCCTTTAAGTATGACATAACTACGTAACGGAAAGTTATCAGTTTTTAAATAATAGCAAAACAACATGTTTTCTATGACTAAAAACTTTTTATTTTTTAAATGTGTTCAATTTTAATGATAGAAAGGATATATCAAAATCCACACTCGTGCTGCCAATCCTAGCCAGATCCATCACGCTTCCCCTGTCTTTAAAAAGGCCAAAATATCGATTCGCTCTAAAAGCTCGATGCCCTCTTAAAACTTTAATAACTTTATAGAACATTAGGATATCGTGCCGATTTTTAGATATCCTAGTATTTATGGAGTAAAACTGAAACGGGCCTTGCACTAGTCACATATGATTTGTAGCATCTGATACCTTACTGATTAAATTACGACTGTACCAAAGCGCGCGCTCATTGGTCAATTTATAAAGCACTCTTCCCCGGCTTCAAAAATGTGTATTTATCTTGTAGTTTTTATGCAATATATATATACTTTATGGATTAGGGCTCAAATACAGAATAATACTTTATTAGGCATTCTATTGATTCTATCTCTCCGTGTTGGTTCCGGGCTCCTTTGTAGAATAGACCAACTGCCGTTCTGTCAGGCAGGTCGTAAAAGGCGACCGATTGGCTATGCGAGTCACTACCATCGTGGCTACCATAGGGTAGAGTTCTGCATTGTCTCGCCCGGGTCTGGTACCACCGCCCTACCTATTCCTGCCGTAATAGCGTCAGTGCTTGTCACTGTCGTGTTCCGGTTTGGAGGGTAAGGTAGACGGTAAACTTATGCATGTGGCATTAGACCTCGCCACAAGATAGCAACGCACCATTAACATCTTTGGTGTCTATAGGCGATGATTGACTCTTTCCATCAGGAGACCTATCTGCTTTGCATTTGCTGTTGCTGCAAAAAAAAAATTTAGACATTTACGTAGTTGATGGAGGTGTATGTTTTTCTAGTATCTCTATAATCTAGTATTTTTAATTAAATGTTATTTAAAAGCACGCATCTATTTTTATTCCGTATTACAAGTTCTTAAATCAATGAAAGAAAAATAAAGAAGAAAATAGCATTTGCATTTAACCTATCTATACATATAATAAAATCGTAGGAAAGTCAATGTATGTCCGGGGTAAACTCAAAAGGTACTGCGTGGATTTACTTTAAATTTTGCATAAATATTACTAACAGGTCGGATCAACATATAGGCTACATATTATCACGCTATCACCTACGGGGGAGGAGCTGTGCGGAGTAAACCAAGTACGCGCGAACGAAGTCGCAGGCAACAGCTAGTCATAAATAAAAACAAGTTGGTTGGTTTTACATTTATGTTTTTTTTTTTGAATGTTTAATGGAAAAACTGACGTATATTTAAATAAAAGTAACGACTAGTTTTTGTTGTGTTTGCTTTTGTTAAACATGTGTAAATTATTAAATCTTTAGTAACTGATTTAGGTTTAAGTAGGCAAATGGGTTCGTCACGCCCGACTAGCATTATGTCCTAGATCTATTGTTCAACTATTTAAGACCGATTGTAAAAACGTTTAATAGAGAGTATGACTGACATCTTTTGTAAAGTAACACATTGTAGCGTGATAAAACTAAGAAAAAAAGACATATTATAAAGACATATACATACAAGACAAGACACCCATTAACAGCTGTCTTGATATCAAAAAGAGAATTTTTTTTTTACCTCTTTTGTGGTGTGGTTTTGTTTTTTTTTTTATAAAGATATTTGAAAATGAAATAAACGATTTCAAATAATATAAAATTATCAAAAACCAACAATAAATACTGTTGACCAGATCGCTACCAAATTTAATAGGATCGCCGGCCGGGTTAATCTGTGTATTGGTTCTCTGGTCCTTTAACAAAATCCCTCCAAGGGTAAACGATTTATTCAGCAAAATTCATCTAATCATAATTTTATTACCATTCCTTCATTGTGCTTGTTATTTAATATATGTAATTTAATATTATAAATGCGAAAATTTGGACATTTGAATGGATGAATGGATGGATGTTTGTTACTCTGAACGGATTTGGATGAAATTTAGCACATAGGTAGAAGATGACATGGAATAGTACACACCCAGAGCAGCAATGGTCTGAGAGCGTAGGCTACTTTTTATCCCTGAAAAATTAGTTGTTCCCGCGTGATTTCCCAAAAACTTTTATAGTGCAGCGGGCTGCATGCTGCAGTTAGTAATACATAAATTTTTCTAGGCAGCAGAGTTTGGTCGTCGTCGGTGCTTTTCGTTTATGTGTTCCAAGTTTTGAGGTTACGGTAGTCGGTGTATATAGCATTCCAACCCCGCCACATGGATAGCAATCCACCATTAACATCTTTGGATTCTATAAGAAGTGGTTATACTTTACATATATGGCGAAACATATATGGCGAAAGGAACTCTGTGCCTTCTGGGTGTGACGCGACACCAATGTAACCAATATGTTGATAATCTTATCCCATGACCCTATTTGCTAGCCTTAACTAAACCTCGTTAAGAGCGTTACGATGTTTATGAAGAAAAAGCTTTTAACTGTAAACTGTTTGTAAATCTTTTAATTAAAAAAGTTTAATTTTAACTCCACAATTAATAAGAGTTCCATTAAGGAATGGTAACTCATTTGATGTATACAAACAATTTGTTTCAAACATTTCAAGCTAACGACGGTATATTTTCATTGAATCAAACAATATTATCTGAATGTTTCAGGATTCAGACAGCTATTTCCACGGTCGTTAAAGTAAACATTTTTGTTCATTGCGTTCTTTTGCTCATAAAATGTTTAAGTGTATTTTATCTAAACTGACATTGTGAATGAAATTTATTCATTTTTGTATTTTTGTGTGTAACAGATATACTATAACAGAAATACTATAAAACCATCTTATTAAAAAAAACCGCCATACTATAAAAGACTAAATAAAACTGGTTTACTAATATTACTAGGTTTTCCTTTCTATATCATAAGATAGCAAACAAGCAGGTGGGTCTCCTGATGGAAAGAGTCAGCCATTGTCTATTGACGTCAAAGATGTTAATGTTTCGTTGCAATCTTGTGGCGAGGTCTAATGTCACATGCCTGAGTGTACCGGCTCCCTTACCCTCTAAACCGGAACAAGACAATGACAATCATTGACGCCATTGCGGCAAGAATAGGTAAGACCGATCCGGGCGAGACAAAGTAGAACTCTACCACCTAGTAACCACGATGTTTGTGCCTGCAAAGCTAACTAGTCGCCTTTTACGACCTGCCTGGTAAGAACGCCAGTTGGCCTATTCTTCAAAGGAACCCGGGTTTTTTGATTGTCTAACTAATAATCTTAAATCTACTGGACCGATGTTAAAAACTCTTGTAACAGTAGCTTTAACCGATGGTCGCCACTTTCTATCAGATAATCTATCTGCTGGTTTGCTTATCTATGTTATAATAAACAAAGGCAGTCATAAAAACTGCCGACTGAAAAAAGGACTCGAAACAATGAAGTGTATAATATATATGTGTTTATATATATACCGCTCCATTGGTCGAGTGGTTAGCGACTCTGACTACGAAATCAGTGGGATCCGGGTTCGTTTCCCGGCAGGGACAGGCATTTGTGTGATGAGCACAGATGTTTGTATTTCTGGGTTTAGGTGTTTATTAAATATATAATAGTATTTATATATGCATTTCTATGACTGACACCCATGCTACAAGTATATAATTTGCTTACTTTGTGGTCAGATCGTGTAATTTGTCCAGTGATATTTATTATTATTTATTATATATTTGCTGAATATTCGTGGCATCTCTAATTTGTACATATGATATACATGATGTCATAAAAGTTAAAAATCCAGACTGATATTATAAATGCGAAAGCAACTCTGTCTGTCTGTATGTCTCTTCTTCACGCCTAAACCACAACCGATTTGAAAGAAATTTGGTAAAAAGATAGTTTGAGATCCGAGAAAATACGTAGGATAGTTTTTATCCTGGAAATCCCACGGGAATGGGAACTATGCGGGTAAAACCCTGGTACTTTTATTTTAGTAATTTTTCCACGCGGACGAAGTCGCGGGCACAGCTAATTAATAAATAAAAATCTGCTAGATATTTATTTAATGTAGCATTATCTTTAAGGCAAAAATATATGAATAAAAATACCAAGAACATACTTATTTTTTAATTGAATTAGCAGGCATACGAGCGAGTGGGCCACCTGATGGAAAGCGGTCACCACTGCCCATAGACATTTACAACATAAAAGGTTAGTTGCCAATGCGATGCCGGCTTTTAAGGAATTTGTTTATCCTCCTCTTAAAAATCCCAACATCGTAGCTACTCGGAAAAACCGTGTGAGGTAAACTGTTCCAAAGCTTGACTGTTCGTATAAAGAAGGTACGTGCAAATTGAACAGTCGTAGATGACCAATCGTCAAGATGGTGTGAGTGGAATCCCTCATTACGGCGTGTAGTGCGTTGGCGGAACGTGGTAGCCGGTATTAGATTGAAAAGCTCATCAGAACACTCCCCATTATATAAGCAATAGAAAACACATTCGTACAGAAATAGAATAGGATTGATCGGTTGATTCAATACACAGCGTTACAATATTTATGGCAGAGCTTGACATACATCCAGTTCATTTTTGGCACATTTGATTGATCAAACATTTTCTTATTCACTAAGGAAAACACAGACACGCTCTATATGCAGTACCTACTGCATATAGAGCTACCTACCTAGACCTAGGCGGTCGTGCACGTAAAAATATTTTATCAATTATTATTTCATCGCACGGAGAGTCAGGACGAAAATAAACGCTTCGCAAAATCAATAAACGTTATTATAGAATGTTGTGGCGTAGCTGTAGAACATGTCCAGTAAATAGATGTGCGTCGATGTGGGTTTCAATAAAGAAAACACGCTGTGAATGTTGATAGTGACAAGAGGGGTGTGAAATCGCATGGAGGTGTTACATCCCGCAGTGAAGGATAAGGGTTCTGTATAATACTTGCGCGTTGCGCATCGGACATTGGGGATTAGGGAACATTCTTTATGTTTAGTGGCTTTGAATAAAGCCTTGCACCGTCTGTCGACTGTCATATAAAATATTTTAATGCACAAAAACTGGAAAAATCAACTTTCAACCGCATATATCTGGATCTTTGATCAGATTTTAGTGAACAACACAAACAACAATTTTTCCCCGGTGTTGGTTCCGGGCTCTTTTGAAGAATACACCAACTGCCGTTCTGCCGAGCAAGTCGTAAAAGGCGACCGATTGGCTATGCGAGTCACTACCATCGTGACTACTAGGTGGTAGAGTTCTGCATTGTCTCGCCCGGGTCTGGTACCACTGCCTTACCTATTCCTGCCGCAATAGCGTCAGTGTTAGTCATTAACAGCTTTGGTGTCTATAGGCGATGTTTGTTTCTTTCCACCAGGAGACTCATCTGTTTGTTTGCAATCATATGATATATAAAAAATAACGAGGCAAAGTAAACAAGCAAATGGGTCTCCTGATGGAAAGAGACAACCATCGCCTATAGACAACGAAGATGGTAATGGTGTGTTGGTATCCGTGTGGCCGGGTGGGCATGCCACATTCAATAGTCTACCGTCTACCTTACCCTACAAACCGGAACATGACAGTGACAAGCACTGCCGTTTTTGCGGCAGGAATAGGTAAGGCAGTGGTATCGGATCCGGAGGGGTAATGCAGAACTTTACCACCTACAAACCACGATTGTAATGAATCGCATAGCCGGTAAATTAATACATGTGGCATTGAAACCCCGTCACAAGGATAGCAACGCATCATTAACATCTTTGGTGCGAATAAGCGATGTTTGTCTCATTCCACCAGGAGAGCCATCTGCTTGTTTGCTATCTTATTATATATAAAAAATATTAAATAAATTAATAAAATAAAAAAATATTAAAAGCTTAAACATTTTTAAAAAAAGTTTTTAATCGTAGAAGTGCATTAAAAATTACTATTCCGCCATCTTGGATGGTCCGCCATATTGGATTTAGAATGAAGTCACTTACCTTATCGTGCATTGTCATCCAACCTAAACGTGTATGCAAAATTTCAGCTTAATCTGTTGAAAATATCTACTTCAAAATTGAGTTCAAAGATTCCACCCGAACGAACATACATACATACATCGCAATTAAATAAAAGCTTTTAAAAATCAGGCGTTAATTTACGCAAATTTATAATTTAATTAATTTCACCTTTAATCTACTACACGGGTTTTCTTAAAAATTCGTTAACCAATATAAAGCTACATTATTATTAACGTTGGCTACTTTTTAACCCGACCCATTTAAAGAAATTAATGTGTCTGGGTCACGCGAAATGCGAATGAAGTAGCAGGTTAAAGCTAGTCAATAGTACCATTATTTTTAATTACACGGTAGGATAGTAAATAAATCTGAGTCATAGAGTTTTTAATAGAATGAAATATTGATTGTATCTCAAGAGCTCTCCCGTCCGGGCCCGCTTCATTACCTGTCCAATCAGGGCGGCGCAATCTGCCCAGTGATTGTGTTATACGCCGGTGATATCGGGCCCTGACAGGACATTCATTATCTTAGAGGAGCAGCGGTTTCTTCCTGTGTTACTATACAATTATAAGGCTATTCAGCATTATTTTGGTATCGATTTTTATTTAATTTCGTAAGACAGCAAATTAGCAGATATAAGATCTCCTTAAGAGACAACAATTTCTTACTGATAACAAAGATGTTAATGGTACGCTGCTATTAGCATGACGGAATGGCTGATGTATTACCGGGGTGGAATATCTATTATAGTTGCAATAGCGTCAATCCGTCACACGGATAGCAGAGCATTATTGACATCTTTGGTTTGGCGATGATTTTTCTTTCCATCGGGAGAGCCATTTGCTTGTTTACATTCTAATGATATCCGGGAGAAGGAAGGCAACCGAGCAACAAGAGACAAGTACTGACGCTAAATGAAAAAGTAAGGTATTACTACGAAACCCCGACGAGCTGCTGCAACAGCTCTACCACGTATCAGTCAAGATAGTGGTAACAGATTTGGCCAGTCGTTCCCCTTTAAAAACAACCTAATAGGAGAATAGACGGCCTGTTTTATTTTATTTTTTATTTTGATGTCATAGTTTTTTTCCCCGTGTTGGTTTCGGGATCCTTTGAAGAATAGACCACTGCCGTTCTGCCGAACAGGTCGTAAAAGGCGACCGATTGGCTATGCGTGTCACTACCATCGTGAACACTAGGTGGTAGAGTTCTGTATTGTTTCGCCCGGGTTTGGTACCACAGCCTTACCTATTCCTGCCGCAATAGCGTCAGTGTTAGTCACTATCGTGTTCCGGTTTGGAGGGTACGGTAGCCGGTAAACTTATGCATGTGGCATTAAAATTCACCACAAAATAGCAATGCAACATTAACGTCTTTGGTGTCTATAGGCGATTGTTGACTCTTTCCATCAAGAGACCCACCTGCTTGTTTGCTATCTAATGATATAAAAAATAGTACACAAAAACATACGAGCAAACAAGAAAAAGGTTCCCGTCATGTAAAGAGATAGCCATCAGCTACAGACAACAAAAATATGAATTGTGCTTTGCTATCCATGGGGTGGGGTTGGTATGCCACATGCAAAAGTTTATCGGCTTCCATACCTGCCTGTTCTTAAATATTACTTATTTAAGCAAGTTCGCGGCGATAGTGTGTAGAAAAACTGAATAAACAAAATTCTCAATTTTCCCACAAAAACAAAAGGTAATTGCGTTCCCGTCGTAACGAATTCCACCAAAACCAATGATACACTCAGTGAATAAATTGTACACAGAACTGTGTACTTTTCACGGTAGGAAAATTGAATTAAGGTCCTAAAAATGTTAGAAATCGGCAAGAAATTTTCCGTAAAAATATGCTGCTATATTTTCCGCTTGATTGTACTTGCTCTGTGGGGTAGAGATGGGCATTTATTGAATAACAACGTTAACGTCACGCCGATTCCGTTGCGCAGTAGACAGAATGTACCGAAAGTTGGTGACACTTGTCACATTTATGACTAGAAAAGATGGTATTAATTTACTTTGCAACGTTCCGCGGACGTGTGACTTTTTGGAGTTTACTCCTTAAGAATCGGTTTTTTGATAAATGGCGCCCGGTATGAGAAAAATGTGAGGAGTAAAATCTACTCAACGAATGACCTCATTACGTTTTTGGTGCGCAACCTATCGTGCGCAAGTTTCTAATTTGGTGTGAGCAGTGCAGCTAGATCGTGCGTTTTTCTTTGCGTCTGTTTTGACAATCGTAATTAAGGAGTAAACTCCAGTCGTGCGTCGGAGCTGACACACCCAATTTTTTTTATTTTATTTTTTTATACCTTAAGATAGCAAACAAGGGTGGCCGTCTTGATGAAAAGAGACACGACAAAAAACACCAATGATTTTAATGGTGTGTTGCTGTCTTTGTCTTAATGTCACATGCATACCGGCTTCCTTACTCTCGAAAGTGGAACATGACAGTGACAAGCACTGACGCTATTGCGGCAGCAATATGTAAGGCGGTAGTACCACACCCGGGCGAGACGTTGCGCAACTCTGGCACCAAGAAGCCCCGATGTAGTAACTCGTATAACCAATCGTTCGCCTCTTATGAAATGTCTGAAAGAACATCAGACGGTCTATTCTTTAGACCGGGCCTGGACCAACACGGGAGATGCCACTGAAACGTAAAAACTTCTTTATTTTCCGGACCTTGGGTGAGTTTAGTCCGTTTTCAACACTGCTTATTTTCTTTTACAGGCATCGCAATCACGCGTCCGCGGATAGCTGCAAAGTATTTTGATATCATCTTTGAGTTATTGCCTGAATCGATAAAATATTTAAAACTAGACCAACGAGGCATTCTTTATCATCGGACTACCTAGAAAATCTTTCTCTTTGTCCTCCTTCTCACTATTTTAGGGCAATTGGCCCACCTCTCGTTCCCACCACTGTAACTTCTGTAAACCAGAATCAACAGCGGCAACCGTCCTGATAACTTCTGAGTTGCGAGCTCAGGGTGCCCCTGGGGAAAAGCTAAGCTGTATTGGATCCCGCAAACGAAATTAATCAGAAGTATATAGGAGGAGTAGGAAAATACGTCCTGTTTTTTAAGCAGGAGCCAGCAAAATATTAAAAGCAGCAAAATATTAAAAGCAGTAAAATATTAAAAGCCACTCATCACTAGACACACTGGGCAATATTTGTCTTCTTCATCTTTATTTCTATATAAACCAACTAGGCAATCATTCTAGGCATCTTTTATATTATTTTGGTTATGGTGAAAGTCTCTTTTTAAACTTACGAGAGAATTTAAGATATTCTCTTTGCGACTAATCTAGTATTTTTGCAGTTACATTAGAAATAAAGTATTGTTGTGAATAATCAAGAAAAGTGAAGAGAGAAAACACTGGAAATCATGAAATAAAAGAAAGAGATAGCTGCTTCTATCGATAAACAATAGCCGTCGTTACCCAAACAGCTATGCAATAAATTACCTTCTCGCTTAGGGATTAAGGGTGAAAATAGCGTGTACTATGATTTGTTTACAGTCAGTTTGTTCATGCGTTATTTTCGGAACTTTCGGGAATATGGTCGAACTTTACCTTGTGTATAAATAATAAATATTCACGGGACAAATTACACTTACTGATCTAACTCCAAAGTAAACTATAAGTATTTGCTTGTGTTATGGATGTTATTATTCAACGATACTAATACATAGAAGTACATAATATATAAATACTAAAATATATTTAATAAACACCCAAACCCGGAAGTACAAACATTTATGCTCATCACACAAAGGCTTGTCACCGTCGGGGATCGAACCCGAGCCCCGTCGATCGCAACGGGGCGGTCATATATATAAGGGATGTATTTGCAAATAGCAAGTTAGTTTGATAAAGTGATTCGGAAGCGGTAGTTCGGACGATCAGTGCGAAGCGACATAGTACAGTGAAAAGTGATACAGAAAGTGTGTTAGTTTAGTGATTAGGTTCAAACAGTTAGTTTTAGTGAATATACTAACGGCCGGTTTCTGAAACGCAAATCAATTTTAACTAGCAATTAATCTATGTTTAACATAATTTTTACACAAATGATCTGTTAAACACATTAATAGCTTGTCAAAATTAATTTACGTTCCAGAAACCGGCCGCAAGTGTTATTAGTGTTTGTCAGTGTATTTACGTATTGCATTGTGGTGTATTTGTAAATTTGTGTTGAAAAAACGCGGTTTTAATATAAATGGTATTTTATTGCACAATACGAACTTAAGCTCGTAACAGTATGTTAATAATAAAGAAAACATTAAACATAATACCATGCGCTTTGCACGCACACACACATAAACACGTATACATATAATTTATACTGGTATGTTTATGGTTAAAATCTATTGTTAAACTTGGACGAGATGTTAATATAATTGTAACTATGTAGTTACAATTATATTAAGATTTATACTTCATCTATACATAGAAATATATAAAATTGGAGTGTCTGTTTGTAATATTAAAATAACCGCTTTTTACTAAAAACCGCTCTTTACTAAATGCATATGAATGTATACACGGTACATATAACAAAATAATATTTTTTACAATTTTTGTCTGTCTGTCTGTTTGTTCCGGCTAATCTCTGGAATGGCTGGACTAATTTTAACGGGACTTTCACTGGCAGATAGCTGATATGACAGGGAGTAGCTTAGGCTACTTTTTTTTCGAAATTTTTCCACGCGGACGAAGTGGCGGGCGCAGCTAGTCTTTAATAGTATTACGGTTGAGTTTCGATCACAGGGTGATCGCTAGTATAAACATCAAGCGAAAGATTTGGATCTTTTTAACGAAGTTTTCGTGACTAAGAGACTAGTTGAAGTTTATAAAAAAAAAGACGTGTGGCACTCGGAGACTGCCGCGGTAAAGCTATTGCATAGCATTTTTATCAACTTATGCAATTACAATTATATATTTATTTTATTTATAATAGCCCGGGAGTCTACGAAATTCCTTGCGATTGCGGCAAAAGCTACATTGGAGAGACAGGACGAAACATCAACGTCAGACTCGCCGAACATATCCGTAGTGTGCGCAAAATGGACTGCAATACCTCGGCGGTAGCAGAACATGTCCTTAGCTCAGATATGTCACATTATATTAGGTTCGACAAGGTGAAAGTGTTGGCCCGCGAAAAGAACTTTGTATCGCGTAAGTTTGTCGAGGCCATCGAGATTGAACGTCGTCCTAATTTTAATAGAGACAAGGGGTGGACACTGCCGCCGACTTGGAAACCTGACATATATAATATGGTAGATGACAGCGTAGGAGATATTGTAAGTACATTTTGTGCACAAAATAATTCAAATAGTAGTACGAACACGCCAACGGCACTGTGTGTATCGTCGGCGGAAATCCTCACAAACGAGCGCAGCGGGCAGCCGACCGCAGTTCGCGTCGAGTCGCCGTCGCGGCAACAGCGTCGCAATCGCCCTGATGAAGGATCTCATATAGGTCCGAAACTAGTCGGAACCTATACCGATTTATACGTGAGTTTTAGCCGTAATCAATTATTTTTTAGTAAATAATGTCTCACGAAAGTTTAAATAATTTTATTTATGCAGTATTTTTTTTTCTTTGTTTATTCATATTTAAAACACTTTGTACACAAATTATACGAGTACAGATATTCACTGTTGTACGTAGATGATAAATACCTATACACCTATATACTTTCTCACAAACAGCTGATTACGGTAGTTTTCCAACACAACCAATGCCACCTAAAGGCGGCTTGCTGAACTAAAGAGACAAGCGTGATATTTCAAAAAGTCATTAAAAGTTCTGGTATTTATCGATAGATGGAAAAACTAAAAAGTATCACCGCTGTGCCGGTCGGAGTGGGGGGTGTTAGGTTTTTTCGTTACGGAATTTCTGGATTCGGTCTCCACGCTCAAGGCCCGCGATAGAAGCTATGCAATAGCTTAAAAACTGCAGGTAATTAAAATTATCTCTGTTAGCAGACTCGGCTGATCAATATTTATATGGAAAGACAATTCTTGCCATAGCCCGAACGATGCGCTACATCCCGGGTCCAACTGGGAATCTAGATTATCCTGAGGCCTACTTAAATCCATCCCCTTTTTTAAGAGCATCCTACTTTATTTCTGCCTAACCTCATAGCGTATTAGGTAAGCAATGGCCGAAATGTTGCATTACCATCATAGTGATGGAATTCTTCAACGTCTCATCCGGGAGTGGACTACCGTTTTTCGTTTTTTACCGCTTGTCGTTATTGCTTGTCGCTGTTTTGTTCCGCTTTAGAACTGTTAAGGTAAGGTAACGTAACCGTTACACAAATTACACCCCTGCTTACATATGGCAATGAACCATTAACATTGTTAGTGTCTACGGCATTAAAAATAAATTTAGTTAAATTCCCCCGTGTTGGCCCAGGCCTCTTTGAAGAATAGACCGTCTGCATTTTTTCAGATTGGCTATGGATGTCACGACCACGAGTCACTACCATCGAGACTACCAGATGGTAGAGTTCCGCAACGTTTCGCTCGGGTATATGGTACCACCGCCTTTCGTTATCCTGTCGCAATAGCGTCAACGCTTGTCATTGTCGTGTTCCGGGTTGGAAGGTGCCGGTAGCCGTAGCCGGTAGACTGATGTACGCGGCATGGCATCCCGTCACATAGAAACAATGCACCATTAACATTTAAATGTCCATTGGCGATGGTTTTTCTTTCCATCACGAGAACCATCATTTTTGAAAACCATATAAAAAAAATCATTAAATCTTTCCCTCAGGAAATGTGATAAATGACATTTACTTGTTTGCTATGAAATAAAATTACATAAAATGCGTCAAAATTAGTGCATCCATTTGAGATTTCAGGGATATACAGCTATGTATGGAAAAATATAAATTATGGTCGATAGATCCTCTACAGAGCGATCACTTTTTGTCTTTATTTACTTTGGTTTGCTATTTTGGATAGAAATCTTGTGAATGGGCAACACTGACTACGGGCTCAACGTTGAACAAATATGTGCCGCTATAATTTTCCGGTTGATTGTGCTCGCAGCAGGGATGCAGCGGTCCCAAACTTTGTTAAAATAAAACAGTTTTTTGCGTAAAATAGTACACAGTTAGGTTTTTGGTATTCACTCACTCACTGTAAAAAAGTGTTGGTGTAAAAATGTGAAAGAATATGCACCGTTGCCATTGGTTCGGATCAAGGAACTTATATATGATAACTGGAATTGTTACGAAGCAATATTTGAAAAATAAAAATGTACTTTATTTCGTTAGTCATAAAGTTGACATTTGTTTCTTACTTAACAGAGGGGAAAAACGTTCTGAGCAAGACAACGACATGAGTGGATGTTGTCCGTTTCTTGCATTGCCAGTGTAAATTAAACTATCTGATGGTAATTTTTTATATATTCGGTAATCGTTAAATCCCTTTTATTCATACACATCGATAAATACATTAGCATAAAATGTATTGTCATTAATATAGTGAGTTCTAAAATGTGCTTATTTTAATTATTACGTAATTACTTATGCAATGCAAAGCTGTTTCTCAAATTAGTAGAATTACTTAGTAGTAATTTGCGAACTATGCATGGCCGTACTTATATATGGCGATTGGCGCTTTATTTAGTATAAAGAGACACACTCCACCCATGTCGTAGTACTCTTCGAAACAATTTTGCAGCCCGTGTGGACATTCCGGGTAGAATGTAATTTCCTTGGTTCGGACATGTACGAAAAACGGCAGATTAAATATTAACAAAACAGAAGGATGTTGGTGCTGAGCAGAATCAAGATTGATACCCTGATTGATCCCAAGCTGTCTTAAGTGGGATTGCCTACTTCTGAAATAAAAAAGCTTAATTTGTAATTTATAATTCATTTATATTTTTTGTAATTAATAAAATATTAATATAATCATATTATTATTGCTGCAGCCTGCTCCGTTTAAAATTAGCTCACCATTTGTCTTGCAAACTTACTTAAGTTCGTAATTTGTAATTCTATTTTGTAACTCTACTTTAAGATTTTATGAGTTTTTTTAAAGAGATGATTGATAATTGATTCTGCGCTGTATAAGGCTGGACATTTTGCCGAAAAAGCCGGATATTCTTTAACAGCCATATGTACATATATTCGGCATTGCTTCGCTTGTTCACTCCCAAACAACCAAGCAAAGGGCGGAAAGACTAGACACATAACTATTTGGCTGGTCACGACTCAAAAAACCCAATCTTGTTCGGTTAATGCTGGACAGATGGGAAACCTAGAAGTCATAAGATAATGTCAAGTCTCTGTAATAGACGTGCTTGTAAGAAAAGATTCATGAATGTAAATGACATAAAATCAAATAATTAAATAATTAATGACAAAATTGAGCTGTTTAGTAATCTTGCAGAACAGTAAAATTTGATCTATGAGTACATTTTTACATTTATGGATGTGTGCGTGGCACTAGTGCTTTAGTGCATGTATATTAGCGTATGTTCTATGGAAAAACTTATCGAGGTTTTGATACACCTTTTCTCAAAGTTTATTTTATTTATTGATAAAATTATATTTGGAGAATGCTAAGAAAATTCGCAAAACTATATAAAACATACTTTATTTCTAGCTAACTGTATTAAAATAAATAAAACACTTTTCAGTTTAGTCAGACAATAAAAGCAAGGTAAATCTACATGGGGCACACTAAAAGTTTTGCACTTCTAGCTAATCGGAACTATTTGAATTTCGAATGTTATATTTTTAAAACGTTGCAATCTTCTTAGTAATAAAAAAAACAATTGGCGGGAAATTAGCTGTCAATTGTTTTTCATCATCACACGAGGTCGAGTTTCTTTACATGACGAATTTCGTGAAGGGCGGCCTTCAACTGCCGTCCACGAAAATAATGTGGCTACTGTTAAGCGGTTAATTGAAAAACACCCCCGGATTATCTATGAGACAATTTGAGGACTATTGGGGATTGGTATGAGCCAAATTCAGAAAATTTTACACAAAAATTGAAAGTTCGGAAACTTTGTTGTCGTTGATCCCTCATGAACTGACAGCGGAGCAGATGTGGGCTCGCGTGGAATGGTGGTCACAGATGCTACTGAAGTACGACCACGGACATTCTAATGCTGTTTATGACATTGTCATAGGATACGAAACGTGGATTTATTGTTTTGAACCCGAAATAAAAACAGCAATCTTGTGAATGGCTGTTTGAAAATGAGAACAGGCCAACAAAAGTGAGACAGGCGAGAAACGTTGGTAAAATAATGATCGCGTTTTTTTTCTCAGCTACGAGTCCCATCTGTACAATGAAGAATGTTAACTAATTTTGATTATTAGCACTCCATATTCTCTGTGAAAAATAAAAAATACTAGTGAAAGAATTACTTCGATACGTCAATTAGTTTCCGATTTAGAAGTAAAATAAGTTGAACCGCACGACGCTGGCTGCCGTTGACGCTGTGACGTCATCTCACAACACGCTCAGTCTAGTTCGCTCGGCGGCCGGCGCTCGCGGACGCGCGCCCGTGCCGTCGAAATTATACCTCAATACTTTTAAAAATGTCCAATCCAAATACTTGGAAATCATGAGTTGTGCCTACGGAACGGATCTGGACGAAGTCTGAAATAACTCATAGGCTCCTTTTAATTCTAGGAAAATGTACAGTTCCCGAGGTATTTATTTAAATTAAGAAGAACGGTACCTATATACGTACATATACCTACGTCCTACGTACCTACCTATAGCTACAAAACTAATACATATTTGTTGTCTTTAACGTAAAAATTTAATGGTAGGTAGGTACTTCTATTATTTGAGTTGCATTCTTTCATTACGACATTAGTTGGGTATTTTGTTTTGATAAAATAATTTAGAACAGGTAAACTATTAAACATAAGTAGTAGCAAGGAAAGTTTTCTTACCTTTGCATTTTTCTTCCTCGCATTTCGGCGCCAACGAAATGACCGCCCCGTTGGTCGAGTGGTTAGCGACCTTGATTACGCAATCAACGGGGTTCGGGTTCGATCCCCGACGGGGACAAGCATTTGTGTGATGAGCATAAATGTTTGTATTTCCGGGTTTGGGTGTTTATTATATATATTCTGCTATTTATATATGTATTTCTATGTATTAGTATCGTTGACTAACACCCATAACACAAGCAAATATTTGCTTACTTTGGGGTTAGATCAGTAAGTGTAATTTGTCCTGTGAATATTTATTTATTTAATCACTATTTGTTGATAAATAATGCGCAACCATTAATCCATCTATTTTAGGTAAAATATCCGATTGCCCTTTTTCGAATCTTTCATCCATTTTATTAATCGAATAATATTTACTATTAATAGACTATTAAAGTAATACGCTGACGCAAACAACAAAATACTGTGCAAGCTATTACACCTTACTATACTATAACCGCTGGAGACTTGATTTGATACTAAGCGAGGCGTAGCGCGTTGTGTCATGACGTCACAAGCGGTCACGTGGCTGTTAGCGAGACTCGATATTTTTCGAAACTTTGAATGCCTATAAAATCAAAACTACTAGGTATTTTTTACTACAACAAAAACTAGTGTATTTGTATACATACAGGCTTTACTGAGACAAAATTGCAAGCGATTTGGCATACCTAGTAACATTCTTCAATGAAGAATGTTACTAGGTATGCCAAATCGCTTGCAATTTTGTCTCAGTAAAGCCTGTATGTATACAAATTGAAGATCAAAAGAGTGTTAATGCCAAATGGTATTCTACCTTTTGCAATGAACTCTGCGTCATGTTTTTTATCATAGGCTAGCAAATAACCAGGTTACTCACTTGATAGAAACAGATAACCGGTTCTTTTGATAGAAGCAGACACTATGATCTATAGAACGCTTAAAGTGTTAATATTGTGTAATCTTTTGGCACGCAATATGCAATAGCACGTATAACTTTTTACAGAGTAGCCCGATTTTGATAATTCTTTTTTTTATTGAATAGCATACACACCGTGGGTAGTTCAATAAAAATTTGAAAAAAAAAATCCAACCTCACGTGTAGAAAAATAGGGAATGATTTATTGTTCACACATTGGTTTCAATGTTAAGTTGTCTGTACACCTCTCATACATACATCGTAGTTGGTCTCATATACCTAGAAAAAAAAAACTCAACACAAATCAATCAAAAAGGATAGGAAAATAGGAAATTATTGTGTTCACTTACTGATGTGTAGACCACAGACCACATGAATACTAATAGACACGGCATTGGGAAGAGAACATGTCGCCGCGCATTGAGCAAACGATCCTATCACTGTCAAAAGTATTATACATTTGTAGATATAATATATCGTGAAAAAATAGTAAAAAGCCATGTTGTACTGTTTTATAGTACCAAATAAGATGACGAGGTTTAAAAATTACCCTTGGAGTGATTTTGTTTCATCGGTAAGTAATATAACTCTGTATTTCTGGGTAAGTAAAAAACTACCCTGACAAACTAAGAAATTGTCTTGAAAAGGCGTATTCAGTCTAATCCGTGGTGAAGGCCTATCAGTATCTCCCATTTAAATCGAAAAAACCACCCCAAATGAAAATAGGGGTGACCAATCTAAGATAATTTCATCACCTTTTTTCATTGATTGTTTGCCGCCAATTCATAATTATTTAGGTATCCATAGTATTAAAGAACTTTTTTATTAAGGGTAATAAAAAGGGTTATTAAGCTTGAAGTAATTAGTAGGTTAGAGCTACATAAAATTAAAAAATAAAAACTCTTTAACAAAAAATTAAACCGATATAAAAACTAAAAAACAAAAATAATCAACCTTTAATATTGACTTTAATAAGTAATTTCTTAAACTAATATAATACCTAAACAATATTGAGTCGGCGGCGCCAAATAATTAATGAATGAAGATCATTAGATAAAACTAAAACTTGAAAGAAACAAACCGAATTAACAATACAACGTGAAATTTCCACCATACTAATTTGTGGCTATTTCGAGTCATGTACGAGTAATAATATGAAGCAATTTACGGCGCTAAAACTGATAGCGACACAGTGCCGCTAACGGCATTTTATATACTTCCAAGCAAATATACACCGCTATAATTTTCCCGAGGCTTGAAATTGTTTCATGCGGACTGCCTGAACACACCCCTGATGAATAAGATAAACCAGATGCTGGCGAAGAAACCGTACACCATTAGGCTTTTGATATGTTCTGAGAGTTGCTATTATATTGAAGTATATATTAGTCCAAATGTTTTTGACCGCCTCGATGTTCGAATGGCTAGCGACCCTGACTAAGTAACTGATAAGGCTCGGGTTCGGTTACCGCCAGGCACAAACATTTGTGTGATGAGAAACAAATATCAATATTTATGTAGATGTACTAGCTGACCCGCGCATATCCACACGAGAGAAGTAAGATGTTATCATCGTAAGAAATTTGATACAATATGTTATCCACTATTACAGCTCATTAAGGGGTGTGAGATTTGGCATAATTAAAGTTTATATGGAGAGAACACTTGTAAGGAAACTTGTTGATTCGATATCAAGTTAAATGTTTGAACCCGTATTTATATTTACTTATATAATATACATACATATATGAAAATGTCATGTACGTTCGTAAAAATATTGACTCATTTAAGAAAAATGCTGATATTCACTGTCTAAATACAAGGAACAAAAACAATCTAGTAGTGTATGTCTACCCGTCCCCACAGAATAAGTAACTCGTTAATAGGGCAGTGTCGCTTTTACAATAAGGGTCCTGAAGATATAAGAGATTTACCAATAAATAAATTTAAAAATGTATTGAAACACAATTAAGTTAAAAAACTTATTATAAAATTTCAGATTATTTGGAGCACAAAAAGTCTGAGAATGATCGCTCCGCATGCCAATCCCTGATAACTACTGTAATTGATTAAAAACTGTAATTGAAACAAAAAAAAAACTCGGTGTGTTTCTTCCGCCGGATCTTTTCAGTTGAGGCTGCATTACGATCTGGTATTGGCCATCATATGATCGCCCTGCTAAAAGTGCTCGTAAAGGTTAATTTGAATAAAACATATTGACTTTGACTCTGATTAGTTAAACCTCTACGGGGGTTAATTATAATATTTATTTATTTTGTAATTGTCAATGTCAATCAATTTCTTATTGTTATGGTCGAAAAGGGCAATCTTTTGTGTCTATACAAATTCATGATTTACGTGTAATTCAATGCTTAAAAAATGTACAACATTTATCTACACATATAATAAAATCGTAGGAAAGTCAAAACTGTACATTGAATATTTTTTAAAGAATACTTGGGACGTGATCTACAATCGATATTGAGCCAAAAATATAGTTTTTAGAATTTTTGTTTGTTTGTCTGTATGTATGTCCGGGGTAAACTCAAAAAGTACTGCATGGATTTACTTCAAATTTTGCATGAATATTACTAACAGGTCGGGTTAACATATAGGCTTCATATTATCACGCTATTACCTACGGGGGTCGAGCAGTGCGGAGTAAACGAAGTCCGCACTGACGAAGTCGCTGGCAACAGCTAGCATAAAATAAATTCCCTTACAAATACTGTCGTAACGAATATATCCTCCGCCATACCTTTTGAAAATTGCAACACGAATTCGGAATAAGAGTGATACTTAAATCTTTGATATTTAAACAAATCTACAGCTCTATATAAATACAAGTTTCGCTTTAAATACGGTAGTACATAAAATTTTCCCCGCCATATCTATCATGTAAACGCCATGGCAACGCAAATTCGGGGTTTAGGCGCGGTTGGTTTAGCATAGATAAATGCATAGTAACGTTTAATGCTTGCCTCCTGAATACTTAATAGCAAGAATATAATTCAGATTTACTCTTCATTTACAAATATTTTGACACGATATATTGTTTTGTTCCGGACCCCCTTTAGCTGACCCGGCAAACGTGGTTTTGCCTTTTTAACTACTCTTATTTTTTTTTTCTTCTATATTTTTTCACCTTTTATACCTTACCTGGACTTCAACAATTAATTCAAAATCAAAATTAGCCAAATCGGTTCAGCCGTTCTCGAGTTTTAGCGAAACTAACGAACATCAATTGATTTATATATATATATATATATATATATATATATATATATATATATATATATATATATATATATATATATATATATATATATATATATATATATATATATATATATATATATATATATCACTACTGAACGGAGTTGAATGAAATTTGCCACACAGGTAGATGATGACCTGGAATAGCACATAGGCTACGTTTTATCCCGGAAAAAAATAGGTGTGTCAGCGGTCAGCTAGTATGCCGCTCTGCTATTGTTTAAAAAGTACCTTCAAGTATGCTAAGTAGCTCATAACAGGCGAACGGTTGGTCAAACGTGTCACTACCATATTGACTACTAGGTGATAGAGTTCTCTCCCGGGATTGGTACCACTACTTTTCTTATTTCTGTCGCAAAAGCGTTTGTGCTTGTCAGAGTCGTGTACCAGTTTGGAATTTAAATTAGCCAGTAAACTTATTCATGTGGCAATACGAGTAATATCTTGCCACACGGGTAGCAACCCAGCATTAACGAATTTGGTGTCTATTGGCGATAATTGTTTCTTTCCGTTGGGGAGCCATCTTCTTGTGTGCTATCTTATGATATAAAAAGATATACGAACGTTTGAGATTAAAAACCGCTTGCAGTATAAACCTTTTTTTAGCTATAGCGCTTAGCTATATAGTTAAATTCATTAAAAAGTATTTAAGTATCGCCTCTGAGGTCTAGCGATCAGGTGACGGTGTTGACCACATCTTGGTCCCGGGTTCGATTCCCGGGTCGGGCAACTAAACCTAAACTAAAAATGTGTTTTTTCAGTTTTTTGATAAAAGCAACGTTGCCCGGGGTGATGAAGTGCTTGTGGGACCGTCTTCGGCTAATCGTGGGTGCACTTGTTGTACCTCTTCCTGCCTCTTCAGGGATATGGGCATGAAGATATTTTTTTAACAATTTTGTGCAAGTGAATCTTAATACCAAAATATTATGATAAAAATATATAGATAACAAAATTCTCATCTTATTTGCGAATCAAGTGATACTTAACACGAGTGAAATAAATCCAGCCCCTATTAGAAGGAGTCGGTCCCAATAGAGCGCACTTGGCTGGAGAGCTACTCGGGAACGATACCGAAGTGCTTAAAAGGAATGCCGAGACGCGGGGAATTAGCGAGTTCACTGCTGGAATATTGGATAAGATGTTTTACTAGCTGTTTTTGTTGATACAACTGATGTCAACAAAGTAACATAAACGTGATTTCGTCTATTTAGTAAGATTTTTTATATAATTGAAAAGCAACATGGATTAATTGGATACGCCTTTCAAGACAAATTCTTAGTTTGTCAGTGTAGCTTGGATTTACGCACAGAAATATACTACTGACCGATAAAATAAAACCACTTTAAAGATTATTTTTAAAATAACATGGTTTATTTCTATTTTCACACAATATTGTTACAAATAATCTAGAAACGTGTAGAGTTGGAACGCTGGAGAGATCTAGAAATAAAAGAAAGAGATGTCTACTCCTATTGACAAACAAATAGTTGATCTAAGCTATACCATAATAAACTTTGTGGTATAGGGCAAAAGGTTGAAAGTAGCGTGTACTAGGATTAATAAGTCATAAGTTGATTACAATAAGAAGTGATTCATGGTTTCCCGATACGTTTAGATTTTTCTGGATTCAGGTAGAACTTTACCCTGGGAATTATGCGTGGTCGCAGCGAAGGTTCCAAAAAAAATCAAATTTATTTAATTTACTTTAATAAAAACTTAATATTACATAAAATTATATCGAAGACCTAATCTAAGCTAACGATGACAATTGCCCGAAGTGTGGAACAAGAGTGATGCCTAATTTAACTAATTAAATAATCAAGCCGCGGTAACGACGTCACTTGCTGCACGTTGCGCCGAGTCAGGTCCCGTGGCCCGTGCCCGATGTTGCAAGGAGTGATGCGCATTCAGCGGTCTTCATGTATCACGATGGCGTAACACCTCCCCCCGTAGAGCAGCGACTATTGAAGACTTTCGTCGTAAATTGAGCTGGGGGTTGATGAAAATTAACCCTTCTTTGTTCAGGGGTGCTTTCATAAATGCCATCCTCTTGAACGCCGGTTAAAATGTTAACTTTTCTATGACAGATTTTCCTGTATGATATAATTCCAATGATGACGGATGCTGTAACTATTATAGCGTAGATAGGTATCGTGGTGTGATAGACGATGTTTCCATCTTGTTTCAAAGTTACTAGGTCTTGGTGAGATATCTTCAGGTTGCTCGCTTGTAGGTGGTCCAAGTTAATGGTGTTCAGCTTCAAAGATGGTACTTCAGAGTGATATATTATTTTGTCTTGAGGTAGATTCATTATTTTTACAGGTTGTCCTTTAATATGGTCTTCCGAGTTTGATATCCTGAAGTCGGATGTTTCTATGAAGCAGTTGTGTGGTATGATGGCGAGGTAGCTGCCTTGGAGTGTTCTATAGTGGTCTTCTTCACATGATAAATGAGTCTTTGTACGATTCGGAAATATCATTGTATAATGTGCTTCATCCAATTTCTCGAGGGCTGGCTTGTCTAAGGATACATATGTTAGGGTGCATAATTCCGTCTTCTGTTGTACGATAAGTTGCTGGACACAATCGTGCGTGGTTTGATTCCTTAGGCTCCATTGCTCTTCACATAAAAACCATTTACTAATCTTCGGGCATTCAGCCTCTATGTACCTTGAATCTGTTTGATGGATCGCTAGGAATGGGTGAGGTGGTATGAGGACTTGGGCGTTCTTATTGGGAATTATAGATAACTTATACATATCATACGTTTCTTGTAATACTACTGGGAATCTATAAACTATAACTATATTATTATCTGAGTAATACGAACCAATTTTTAGGATATCGTAGTACTCCCTAACATCTAAGTCAATTATTTTAGGTTTACCATATAAAATTTCTAATCGGTTAATCATATACTTAATAGAATTCACGTTTACTAAAGAGTGATGTAAGCTAGATATTTTAATTAGTGCTAATGCATCTTGAAGCTTGAATAATTCTTGGGATATCGAGTCAACGTTATCTCCTAAGATTAGAAATACTTGTGCTAAATGGGCGTATTTTATTAAATCATTGTCAGTCATTATTTCTTTCTTAGTTATTTCTCCTAATAGCGTTTCGATTTGATTTTGATTTTCTACTAAATTATTAATAATTTTTGTATATTGTGTAGTCCATTCTTTTGACAAACTAACGTGACTATTCAGTTCTGAAATTAATTTATTTTCATTTTCTTGAAGGGTTTTTAGAACATTATCGTAGCGCAATGCGTCCGTGTAATCTAGATTACCCGATATACTTTTAATCACGGATCCTAGCCCGTCTATTAACCCTCTTTTAGTACGGTTAATTCTAAAGGTTTGTAATTGTTCGAATACGTTTTCAACCTTATATTTCAGATAGTCTATGTGAGGTTCGTATAAGTTCGCTGTTTTATTGTTAAGGTCAGGCGTAATGTCATCCAGTTGCTGTCTTACTAGTGCTATTTTATCTTGTAAGTCTGATAAGTTAATATTTTGTATAAATGAATGATAGTGGGTCACTATTCGCGTGGGGCCAAGTTTAAATGGTAATAGTCCAGGTCCATTGTCTAAATTCTCTAGTCTTATTTCTTTCGAGTCAGTTCTTGGTAGAATGAGAATTACTGTCATTGCGGTCCTGTAACAAGTACATGTCATGTTTAAGATGTTTTGTCAGGTTTGTTGCTTTTTGGAATTCTCTTAAGTCGAGACTTAGCTACTGGGCCGCGTTTTTTCTTGGTATATATATGTATGGGGAGATCGGCAATAACTTTATCTTGGGTGTATCTTGGGGCTAATTTTTGTCTTGAAGCGAGAGGATTGTGAACAAACACTTGCTGGTCAGGAGAACATTCTATTTCACTCTCTCTATTTTTATTCCTACTGTCCATAAGATTTGTACGTTTTTCAAAAGTCATGTCATGTATAAGTTCGTACGTCTTAGTCATCCTAATTTTATGGTCAGTTATATATTGCTGTAGTAATTGTGAGTTAAGGTCAATACAGAACGGGTCTCTGGGGTCAAAATGTCCAGTTACTATATCGATTGGCTTACATTTAGTAAAACTATGAATAGAGCTATTGTAACCGAGTATTGCATAAGGCATGAGGTTAATAACAGATTCATCTTTTTGTTTTAACTTAAGAATACGTAGATGCTCTAGTATTGTAGAATGGAACCTTTCTACTATACCGTTTTCATTTGGAGCATCCGGGGCAACTCTATGATGATGAATTTTGTGTAATCTTACAAATTCCGAAAATAACTGATTTGTGAATTCGGTTCCATTATCAGTGATGAGCATTGTGGGTAACCCATGGTGTGTACAAAATTGTAATAATGCCTGTATAATACTGATAGCTGTACTATCTTTTAAGTGATAGGCCTGCGAATACTTGGAAAATGAATCGACTATTGTTAAGAATTTTTCGTTTTGGATGGACAAAAGATCTAAATGCACAATTTCGAACGGTTTAGTAGCTGGAGGAACTATACGGAAATGCTGTTTAACAGGATTGCGGTCATATTTAGCTTGCCCGCAGACAACGCATTCATTGATGAATTTTGTTATATGCTCTCTCATCTTAGGCCAATAATATCGGCACGATAAGGCTGAGAAGCATTCATTGATACCACGGTGGTTGGTTTTACCATCGTGGTATTTGCTTATTATCTCCTGTTGGGATAGGTATTCCTTTACATTTTCTAACTCAGTTTTTGTAAAGACCAATTTCATGGCTGAACTTTTAAAAGTGTTTTGCAAAATTGGAATAACGGTGTACATCGCAGATACTGGGTGAATAAGTAAACCTGTTTTGACTTTGGGGTTGACATATTCCCTAACCGCATTAATTATATCCTGCTCAATGTTTGATTCCGAAATCTGAATTTCAATTCGTGTATAAGTATCAAAAGGTTTTGATATAAAAGGCTTCCTTTTAATATCACCAACAATCT
Organism: Apodemia mormo; assembly: GCA_036924255.1. NCBI lineage: Eukaryota > Metazoa > Arthropoda > Insecta > Lepidoptera > Riodinidae > Apodemia > Apodemia mormo. The sequence goes on along the minus strand of JAUPFN010000009.1, from coordinate 39,738,999 downwards.
TAAAAACTATCTGTTTTAGAAATTTATTTAAAGGATCATCTACAATAGGAATGTTTAAAATTGGATTTTCTTCAGATGTATGTACTGTAAGAGTTCTAGAATCGTCAACGATCTCATCAGCGGTAATGGTTCTAGAGTCGTCTACTGAAAGGATTTCCGATAAATTAGGAATTAGTGAAGCTAAATCCTGTAGTTCTTCGTTATTAATCTCTATACGAGATAGTGCATCGGCATTTGTATTATATTTTCCTTGTTTGTAGATGACCGTAAAATCATACTCGCTTAATTTTAATTTCCATCTTGTTAAACGGGCGTTTGGTTCTTTCAGACTCATAACCCATTGGAGGGGTTTTTGGTCTGTTATAATTTTGAATTTCCGACCAAAAAGATAGGGTCTAAAATATTTGGTAGCCCAAACGATCGCCAACAACTCTTTTTCAATTGTGCTATAGTTAATCTCACTACTGTTTAAAGTGCGGGACGCATAAGCTATGGGTTTATCTGCTCCTACTAATCCTTGAGATAAAACGGCACCTATCGCTACATTGGATGCATCGGTGGTTAAGATGAAATCTTTTGAAAAATCTGGGTATTGTAAAATCGGATCATTAGTTAATAAGGTTTTACACTTTTTGAAGCATTCAATATAGTTATGATCGTTAATGTTGACCTTAGAGCCTTTTTTTAAACACTGAGTCAATGGCTTTGTAATCTTAGCAAAATCAGGGATAAATTTTCTGTAATACCCGATTAGGCCGAGAAAACGTTTGATTTCGGTTGGAGTTCTGGGTAGTGGATAATTCTCAATCGCCTTGATTTTATTAGGGTTAGGCTTCACACCATCTTTACAAATGACATGTCCTAAAAATTCAGTCTCTAGCTTTAAAAATTCTGACTTGTCCATTTGAATTTTAAAATTGGATTCACGTAACCTTTTGAAAACTTTTTCTAAATTTATTATATGCTCCTGAAGGGAGGTACTAAATACCACTATGTCATCTAAATAGACCAAACAGACTTCGTTTTGGAGATCTCGGAGTACGTTGTCCATCACCCTTTGGAAAGTTGATGGTGAATTTTTAAGACCCATAGGCATTCTTAAAAACTCATAGTGACCGTTCTCGACATTAAATGCGGTCTTGTGAATGTCGGCGGGGTTCATTTCCACCTGATAAAAGCCACTAGCTAAATCAAGGGTGGTAAAGTACTGACATCTACCTAGCTTGTCCAAAACGTCGGTAATATTAGGAATGGGATATTTATCATCAATCGTTTTCTCGTTAACCTTCCTAAAATCAACGACAAGACGCCATTTCTTTTTACCCGAAGCATCAGCCTTCTTAGGAACAATCCAAATTGGAGAGCTCCAGGCAGAATCTGATGGTCGTATAATATTTTGCTCAAGCATTTTATTAATTTGATCTCTGACCTCTTGTCGGTGAATGTGCGGATATCGGTAGCTTTTTGTATGTACAGGAACTTCATCACTGGTCCTAATAGTGTGCTTGATCTTATTGGTGAAAGTTAGAGGTTCACCCTCAAGATAAAACACATCTGCGTATCGTGAGCATAAGGCTTTAAGGTTTGCAACTTCTTCGGGGTTTAAGTGTTCTGTACGGAGACGTGATAATACTTCTTGAGAACGATTCGATATTTCACAGGGGTTATAATTCTGACAATCTACATTAAATACTTCTGCACTAACAGGCCGATCCATTGAAAAAATTAAATCGTTTTTACTATTATTAACAACCTCTATAAATCCACGATTATTTTTTACCTTAGTCACACAGTCGCGTATAAGGCAGTTCGATATTGTCTGTTCACAAACTAAAACTTCACCGTCATGTACATTTATGGGAATTTTAATTATCTTAGAAGATTCGGCTGGTATAATATCTTCATACAGGTTAGCATTTCTAGAGTCGTACATTTCTATTTGGTTCGTTGCAAATCGAGTTAACAGTAGTTTATTCTTCAAGTCGATTTTCGATTCCCATTTTTCTAGAAGGTCTAGGCCAATGAGTCCGTCAAAATAATTATGGAACTTATATATGTAAAAAGTTATGTCGTCTCGTTCGTTAAGTTCGGAAAAGCAAGGTAAAGTTATTGAGTAGTTGTTGCGTGTTGTCGCATGAACGTTTGTCACTTCAAAAGGCTCATAATTGCACGGCAAATGTGAGAAAAACTTTTGAACGCTATCAGGGCTAATAAAAGATTGATTGGCACCAGTATCAATAAGCAGTTTCAATGGCGGCGATTTAATCTTAATGTAAGGAAGCTGTCGTTGCGTTTGTAAGTTTAGCTCTATTTTGGTTTGTCGGATTTCGTAGCTATCTGAAAATTTTGCTTATCTTCAGGGATAGAAGGTCGATGTGTTTCCTCTGTCATAGGAGGCTCGTAATAGGGTTGTAGTTCGCTAGGGTTGTAGTAGTCTTCGTAGGGGTAGTCGTCATAGTAATAGTCACTATAATAGTCGTATGCGTTTTGGTCACTGTCGTGTGTGTAGTAACTGTCGTAGTTATAGTCTAGTTCGTTCAAGTTAACTTCCCTCGTTTTGAAATAGTTACTAGGGGGTGGATTTCCAAATTTCCGCCAATCATGCCCACTTGGTGGTAGTGGCTTAGATGTGAAGTGGCTGACACCACTCATAGGACGTGGATTTCCGTAATTGTATGTCGGTCGAGTTTGCTGTCTGTGGGGCATCCTAAAGACATTACTGCTAGGATGGTGATTAGGTGGAGGAGCTGAGAACATCTGTTGGGTACGCGTAGGCATGCGATATTGTGGAGCCTGATAGTGATGGTTAAAACTAGGCTTCCAACCAGGTGGTGGTTGTGTGGGGCCGGAAAATTGTCGCGGTGTGTCAAAAATAGGTTGTCTAGAGGTACTAGCCATGTTCATAGGATTTGCAAATTGTCGAGAAATATTAAAGTTATGATTTTGTCTATAAGATGTCTGTAAGTTATGGTTAGGGCTGTTGTTCAGTTGCCAATCTTTTTTGCTTGATCCTCCCTCATTACGTTGTTGTAAGTATAATGTATTTATTTCCTCCTGAACAAATTCGAGAGCCTTTTCCATTGATTCGGGCCTCATACAACGAATGCGAGACCCTAAAGGTTCCTTGAGACCTCGCAAATAAGATTGTAAGGTTAATTTCTTATAAAGTGTTCGCTTGGCTTCAATAGTGGTGGCTATACTCTCGTGAAGCGAGATATACGTCATAATCGTACTGAACAAGTTTTGGCAACGTTCGTAAAATTCTTGGGGGGTACTAGAACCTTGTGTCTGTAATGATAAGTCACTGTAAAGTGCGGTTTCGTCTCGATGGTCAGCAAAGTTATTAATCAAAGCATTCCTGATGCCGTTCCAGCTATCAGCTATGCCTTGTGAGTTTATTAACCTGGCGGCAGGTCCAGTAATTTTATTTAAAATGCCGTTGAGTAAAGTCAGGTTTTGGAGGTCATGTCCCGGTGTAACGTCAAAATGTGCTATGACTATCTGATCACATAAGTTTATGAACCGTGTTAACACATGAGGGTTCCCATCAAACTCAGGTACAACCCTTAGAGATTTATGAATTAAATCCAAAGTGTCTGACATTTCTAATGAAGTATTTAAATGTCTATGCTCGTCTATTACAGTAAGCCTACGCCTATTTCTATTACAATCTATTTTGTTCCGCGATTTCCCTGTGTGGATAATCTTGGAAAATTCTTAAATCAATTCCTATAGTAAAACACACACGTAATAAATGATTATAAAATAAAGAGGCTTAAAATTTAACACACAAAATTATAAAATTTTTAAAAGTTTCACGTACAAGAAATATAATAGTATAAGAATGACTATGAACTAGGAAAAATGATAAGGAAAAGAACTGTGAGAGATTCAAAGCACTTACCAAATCATCTGGTCTTTATGTCTAACTGATTTTATTTGGTTGGAGTCTATGTCTTGATTCCTCCTTGCTGCGTACACACACACGTAGATTTCGAAATAGCCAGTAAAGTTAAGGGTCGATACTAGATCCCTAATCTAACTATGCACTGGCTATCCTACCGACTGCGCCAATTATGCGTGGTCGCAGCGAAGGTTCCAAAAAAAATCAAATTTATTTAATTTACTTTAATAAAAACTTAATATTACATAAAATTATATCGAAGACCTAATCTAAGCTAACGATGACAATTGCCCGAAGTGTGGAACAAGAGTGATGCCTAATTTAACTAATTAAATAATCAAGCCGCGGTAACGACGTCACTTGCTGCACGTTGCGCCGAGTCAGGTCCCGTGGCCCGTGCCCGATGTTGCAAGGAGTGATGCGCATTCAGCGGTCTTCATGTATCACGATGGCGTAACATGGGTATAAATAGAGATGTGTTGACAAATACAGGGCAGTTTTTATAAAGCGATCGAAAAGGATACTTAAAGTGACACGTGCGAAGCGAGAAATGTTTTATTGTGTAGTTGGTTAAGTTCAGTGATAGTACAGTGAGTGACTAGTGTTAATCAGAGTATTTGAGTATAACGTTGTGTTGTTTTGTGTATCTGTATTATAAATGCACGGATTTAATATAAGTGGTGTTTTCTTACAATTACGAACCCAAAGTACGTAACAATATAATATAACCTACAAATGTATGACATTTCTGACAGTGATAGGAGTGTTTACTCATATGCGTGGCGGCACGTTTCCTTCTGAATGGCGTGTCTATTAGTATTCATGTGGTCTGTGAAAAGCAAATAAAAGGGTATGTCTGATGGAAATATAACCATTCCCTCTAGACACAAAAGATTTTGAAGATGCGTGGCGATCTGTGTGATGCGGAATTAATTCTGCATATAAAAGTTTATCGGGTAAATTACCCCACACCAAAAACCAATAGTAATAATTATTACTGAAGCTGTTGCGATAGGAAGAAGTAAGACGTTACTATGAAAACCCAGAACAGCACAGAACTCTGCCACGTAATAGTCAAGATGATAGTAACAAGTTTTACCAATCAATCATCGTTTATGAACTGCCAAGTCAGATTTTCTATTCTTCCAAAGAGGTCTGGTCCCTTCTCATTTTCCCACTCACGTAAAAAAACGTCAGTTGAGTCGAAGCGTTTAGGGCTCTTACACACTCTTCTTACGTGTTTATGTGTGTAAGGGCCCCAAGCGCCTCGGTTCCGTTGAAGTTTTGTTACGTAACGTTTGTTAATGAAGGGGCTGGACCAACGGAAAAAAAGATTCTTTGTTATAAAGACGGAACGATATTTATTTTATTTTCCTTAATACTCAAACACGTCATCATCCATCATAGTTATGAAACAAAATTTGTTTCTCTTATTTAGGAGCTAATCCCAGCTATTAGAGCGTCTCGAGAGATACTGAATTGCTTATTGTAGTACCAGAATACAAACAACGTTTCAATATTCGGTAAGATACAATTTTCTCCGCGTTAATACGGTTGCCCTTTTGAAGAAAATATCTTAGATAGATCCTGCTAGGCAAGTCGTAAAAGGCAGGAGATGTCTGTATGACTAACATCGCGAATACTGATTAGGTAGATAAATTCTGCAACCTTTCGACCGGGTCTTGTACCACCGCCATAACTATTCCTGCAGTAACAACGCCGGTGCTTATCGCTGTCATGTTCCAGTTTGGAGGGTAAGGTAGCCTGTAAACTTATGCATGTGACATTCCAACCCAGCTTTACGGATAGCAACGCACCATTTACATCTTTGGGTCAATAGGCGATGTTTGTCTCTTGTACTATATAAAACAAGCTAGCTGTGATTTTGTCTTTAGAGCTAAGCACTGCTCCAACGCAATGATCTAACGCTTTAAATGAAGGGCTATGCTAACACTATGAAAACTACATAAAACTAAAACAAACCCAAAATGTAGACATTTGCCACCATCACTATTTATTTTTAGTAAATTAATTTTAATAAGCAATTAATCTACATTTAACATAATTTTTACAAGCAAATGATCTTTGAATTGAATGAACGCATAATAATTGCTTGTTAAAATTAATATGCGTTTCGGAAACAGAGTGCTAAGTGTGAGTTTTGACGTGACAACGTCTTATAATTCGATAGAGCTGGCTGCACGCACGAAAAAACATGACTCATGCGGCGTTACCTCGCTCTGAGGCGTTCCGTAAATGCTACCATTCCATTAGTATTTTCTTAAGACGTTGTCACGTTCAACTATCGTCTGTAAACCAACTTTACAGACAACCGATTTTTTCTTTTCGCATTCGATCGTGAACGCGTTTCGAGTTTACTAGGAATTGGTATGTGATTTGTACAGCGCCACTTAGTGGTAAACGTGAGAAACCAGTTTACCACTAGGTGGCGCTGTACAAATCACATACAAATTCCTAGTAAACTCCAAACGCGCTCACGATCGAATGCGAAAAGAAAAACTCACACTTAGCACTCTGGTCGTTAAGGTCCTTCAAGAAAAAAGTTTACTTGTCCATCAAAGGCCGGCAACACACCTGCAAAGATCCTGTTATAGTTATTCATGAGCGGCGCGAGTCAAGTTTACTTACCAATAGATGAGCCTTCTGCCCGTTTGCCCGCTATTTTACTAAAATATCTGGGACTTAGATACAGGGCTTGAAACCGGTTTAAAAAATAAATAATTATTTTCACGGGACATATTCGCTTACTGCTCTAACCCCAAAGTAAGCAAATTATTTGCTTGTGTTATGGGTGTTAGTCAACGATTCTAATATAAAGAAATACATATATAAATACTTTTACATACATAATAAACACCCAAACCCGGAAATACAAGAATTTATGCTCACCACAAATCGTCCCCGTCGGGGATCGTTCCTGAGCCCAGTCGATTGCGTAGTCAGGGTCGCTAACCACTCTACCGACGGAGCGGTCGAAAATACCGGTTAATAGAGGTATTAAGTGGTTTTTTAAAAAAGTGTTTCGCTCGGAGCGTACTTGAATTTGAGCACTTCATAAACCTATAGATCCTGATTGCAAAACAAATTTTGACTATTTTTTGCAAATTGCAGACTATACAAACAAAGATACAGTGGGAGCGGTGAACATCAAAGAAATATTCCTAAAAAAAGCTATATAAACTGTTTATAGATTTAAAACCCTTATAATTTTAGCTTAAATGTGACGTGGCTTATGCCAGGTCGTATTTAAGCTAAAATTTCGCGAATCTATGTATTTAATATTAGCTGTGCCCGCGACTTAGTCCACGTGATTTTTTTTTTAAATAAAAGTAGCCTAAGTTACTCTCTATTACCTACATCAGCTATCTGTCAGTGAAAGTCCCATCAAAAACGGTCCGGCTGTTTCCGAGATTAGCCGGAACAAACAAACAGACAGACAAACAATTTTAAAAATGTTATTTTGGTATATGTACCTTGTATATATCTACATGCATTTAGTAAAAAGCGGTCATCTTGATATTACAAATAGACACTTCGATTTTATTTATTTGTATAATTTTTTTTTATGTATGTAACGAATAAACTTGAAAACTACTGAACCGATCCTAACTGTTTTTACCATTACAAAACCACACTATCTAGGAGTGACATCGGCTACTTTTTTAACCGACTGAGTAAAATGAAGTAACGATTTTGGGCCGCGTCTAAAGCTCCGTTTTCACTTTGATTAGTGCGAGTGTGAGTGTTTAATGCAGGTGTTTAGTATTAAGCCAAAAATACGTGAAGATAGCCGTGGATCAGTGCGAGTGATTCACAATCAGCGTAGTAAAAGTGAATAGATGCTGATTAGTGATAATGATCACTCGCACTGATCAACGGCTGTCTTCACGTATTTTTATTTTAATACTAAGCACCTGCACTAAACACTCACACTCGTACTAATCAAAGTGAAAACGGAGCTTAACAGCTCGTTGACAATAATAAACAATATAGACAACCAGACATAACATGATATGTCTTACAATTTGTGCAGTCCCGTGGTATCTAATACTAATTTTTATTAAGTTCAGTCAAACCGTCCTTTAGATACAACAGGCAAAAACGGACAGACAAAAGGGCAAAAAAATATATAGCCATCATTTGCAAATTACGTGTTCTCACTGCATACCAATTTCATCAAATCGGTTAAGCTGTTCTCGAGTTCCAACGAGACATACAGACAGCCGGACAAAAAATTTCAGAATAGAAAAAGTATATGAATCATAACGCGATAATTTATAACGAAAATTGATAAAAAATTGAATGTACAGGCAAACGCCACAGTTTTACAAAGCAGTACAGATTACATCATATCGCAATGTAAGCTCTGTTTTCCCTGAACGCTGGTAAGGGGGTAGCCACACGGTGCGGTGCGGCGCCGCACCGCAAACATTTTGCCGCATCTTTGTATACATGTGGTATACGGCACCGTAGTATAGTAGTATAGTATTGTGCCCCTCGCGTCTCGCTCAATCGAAGTGCGGTGTGCCTGTGGTGCGGCGCCGGAACGCACCGTTTGGCATATCATTGATATTTTATATACGGGTCGCCGCAGCGACATCGTTCCGGCGCCGCGCCGCAACGGCACCGCACTGTGTGGCTTCTCCTTAAGAGTAGGCAGAGCAGAGAGAGAGGAAGAGGCATTATTTATTATTATTAGACATATAAAGGATTATATTTATTATAAATCAGTGTTACATGGAATTATTCTAAGATGACTTTCAAAAAGAGATTGTAACTAATCCTATTTTGAATAAAAATATTTGACTTTGACTTTGAGTGACTGTCGGCATTTCAAAGGACAATGACAGCGTCTTTTCTTTGCGAGCAATATTCTACATATTTCGAAGATTTTTCTAACATTTTAGTAGGTACTGACTTAATTCTTTTTAAGTGAATTTTTAAAAGGATAATGTTATCAATTCGTCTGTTTCAAATTTGTTACCTGAAAACTCGATTATGTATGAACCGATTTTAATTTTTTTTTGTTTGAGACAGTATAGTCACCTTGTGATCCAATTTTTGAAAAACTTTTAAAACAACACGGAAAAATTTCGACACGTAGGGTTCGAACCTACGATGGTTCCCTCAAGCCGGGACGCTCTACCAACTGAGTTAGTGTCGACAGATTCGAAGTGGTGAAATTCTTCTTTGCTATGTGATCGATTACGTTGATTGTACTAATCGCTAGATATACAGACATATAATTATCCATTTGCCCATTTCCCATGGTTCCATTTTAATTTGGTGAAGATCTGCCGCAGGGTTCTGGAGATACAGGAAATGGGAAGTCAGTTACTGCAGTTTTACTGCGTTAAAACGTATTATTTTATTTTATTTTTATGTGCCTTGTAATACACTCATACTTACAACACATTTATATTCATACTAGTTTATACCCGCGGTTGCGCTCGCATTTAAGATATTTTTTAATAAAAAGTGTCCTATGTTACTACTAATACCTCCAAGAATGTATATAAAAAGTTTCATCGGTTAAGTAGTTTTCGCGTGAAAACGTAACAAACAAACTTACATTCGCATTTATAATATTATAGTAGGGATAGTAGAGATGTGTACTAGGATGTCTTCTGTTCATCATATACATAAACGACCTCCCAAAAATCGTTGATGAACCATGTATAATGTTTGCAGACGACTTTTCACTCCTGATGTCGGTCAATAATAACACAGATTTAAATAAAAAATTACAAAACACTATAACCAACATTGAAAAATGGATGAATGACCATAACCTAGAAATAAATTATTTAAAGACAAAAATTATGCAATTCAAACCCCATCAAAAAATAGAGTTAAACATAAATTTTTCGTACAAAAATGTTAAAATCGATTGTGTACCCACGCATACTCTATTCGGATTAGTAATTGATACAAATATTAATTGGAAATCACATATAGAAAAAATAAAATCTAAACTATCACAATTTATTTATTCCTTGAGGGAACTCAAAAAGTCAACAGATATTCATACTGCTACCACAGCGTACTATGCATATGCTTACGCATGGCTAAGCTACGGCACTATACTGTGGGGTAACAGTGTTGATGTCCACGACATATTGGTACTACAGAAAAAATGCATCCGTATTCTAGCTAACATACAATACAACGAATCATGTAAACCCCATTTTAAAAACTTAAAAATCTTAATTCAACCTTGTATATATATATATTGGAACTTTGCAAATTTTTTAGGAAGAATAACCACTTATATACAAAATTAGGACAAATACCTCGTCGCTATGAATCACGTTAAAAAAATAATTTATATCAAATAACATCGAAGTTAAAGTTACATAGTTCCGGGCCATACCCCATGTCTGTAAAAGTATATAATAAATTACCAGAAAATCTGAAAAGCGAATATAACTATAATAAATTCAAAAATAATATAAATAAACTTTTAATTGATAAAGCCTATTACTCTGTCAAAGAATATTTAAAAGACAAATCACTCTAATAAGAAGTTGCTACCCCGTTGCCATTCCAGTTGCTGCGCCTGTCAAGGTACATAATATTATGTAAATCGTCTTATGCACGTAAAGTGAAAAATATTATGTAATGCAACTGTACAATAAATAAATAAATATAAATGTACCAAAATATACCATATTTACACCTTAAAATTCACCGGTATATAATTTAATAATATAATAATATAATATAATAAAATAATAATATAATTATAAAGGTCTAGTAATGTAATTTATATATTGTAATTTTGAATTATCATGTTTTTGCGAGAGTTGCTAAATCATACTGTAATAAAATAGTGATTTTGATTGTAAAGGGTATATATAATAATCAAATAATAATGACTATGATCATTGTATTTTTCACGACAGATCCGTAACGGTCTAGAATCTAAATATAGAAAACCTAATGGGCACACAACACAATCGAGACACACCCACTTTGCTATTTTCCTAATCATATAATTATCATCACACAAACACAACAGTCACAAGACTGATTTGATACACACAAACATTTGATACTCAAATAAATATTTGTTCGAAACAGAAATCAAAAACTAATTCCTCGGATTTGGACTAATAAGTTGACTTGCTACGTAACGCTTAAAGCGGATAAGTCTAAACTCGCTATAATCGTAAATGATGATGGCCTGAAAGGTAACTTCTGTTTCTCGACCCTTTGTTTATGGCGCACTCAGAACGAGGGTTCCGGACAGGATATATGTCCATATCTTTGATGGCTGTCTGTTACATAAAATCTCCGTGAACGTTAACTTTGTAAATATTATTATGAACTCTGAGTAAACAGTCAGCTGAATTGTTTTTCTAGTGGAAATTGCAAGGTCTTTATTGTTCTTTCGTTATTCAACAGAAATGTAGTCAAAATTCAGATCTGCTTGCAGCAAAGTATTTAAATACTTATTAAATAACTTTTACTATGTTTAAATTCATTTTTTATCATAAAATGGAACTAGCAGATGGGTCTCCTGATGGAAAGAGTCAACCATCGTCTATAGGCACCGAAGGTGTTAATGGTGCGTTGCTATCTTGTGCCGAGTTCTTATGTCACATGCATAAGTTTACTTTACCGGCTACCTAACCCTTCAAGCCGGAACACGACAGTGACAAGTACTAACGCTATTGTGAAAGGAATAGGTAAGGCGGTAGTACCAGACCTGGGCGAGACAATGCAGAACTCTACCACCTAGTAGCCACGGTGGTAATGACATTTTACATTTCCGTTCTTTTTGTTTCATTCTTAACAATAATTCAAACCCAGAGATACGAGTGCCACTATCAGTTTTTTGTGCATAAAGTCCAAATTTATAGCCCTCGCGCCACCGCTGAGCGTAAGTATGAAAAGTGAAGTACATTAAATAGTTTAAATTAATTATTATATTAAAGTGAAACTTTTATTACATCGTCTCAAATTTTTTGGTCTGTGTGTCGCATGTCGCGTGACGGTCGGCCGCGGAGTAGGGATAAAGTGAAAGGCGCTCGTCAGAGCAGCCGAGGCCAATATGGCGGCGTCTATAGTTCCATCAGCTGACCGTGTAATCATTCCCATTTTCCAAGTATAAAATTTAAGATTAAATATAAAATTAAGATTGATGAAGCGATTTTTATACCCTTAATGGAATATTATTCCGAAAAAATTTAGTTAAATATCTATAATAAGAAAGAAAGTTCCATTTTTACCCTGGTTTCATAAAACCACACAAACCGTTTTGCGGGTACTTATTACTTACTTAGCGATTGCCTTATCGTCGGAATTCGACCACATTAAAATTTCTTTTAAACTTTGAACACTGAATATCGTCGGCACTTGGTAAAACTCCATGTTAACTTATATCGTATTAAAAGCACTTGTACTGTTTTACTTGACTTTTTATTTATTAAAACCAACCGGTTTCGCGTTTTAACGCATCATCAGGGCAAAAGTTATTATTGTTTTTTAGTAAAAAACAATAATAACTTTTTTTAGTAAAAAACAATAATAACTTTTGCCCTGATGATGCGTTAAAACGCGAAACCGGTTGGTTTTAATAAATAAAAAGTCAAGTAAAACAGTACATGTGCTTTTAATACGATATAAATATAAGTTAAAATTTCTTTTAAGTTTGACAACTGACTTTACCCGTAAATAGTATGCATCAGGGCTTGAAACTAATTTAAAAAATGCCGAAAAATAATGATATGTATTTAGTGGTTTTTACAAAAGGTTTCTCTTGGGGCATATCTATATACATATAATAAAATCGTAGGAAAGTCAAAACTGTACATTGAATATTTTTTTAAAAGAATACTTGGGGCGTGATCTACAATCGATATAGAAGCCAAAAATATAGTTTTTAGAATTTTTGTCTGTTTATCTGTTTGTCTGTATGTCTGTTTGTATGTTTGTCTATATGTATGTCCGGGGTAAAAAAAGTACTGCATGGATTTACTTCAAATTTTGCAGGAATATTACTAACAGGTCGTAGGGTGATTCATTTGCGACAAACATTTTTTTTTAGGTGCTCAAGCAAAATTTTGTTCTACATATTGAAAAAAAAATTTCCACCATGTTAGAGCTCTTAATTCGAGTATGAAGTGCTTGCCGTTTTAATTTGATTTTTTCCCATTAGAAATGCATGTAATTATTTTTATTTTTTTTCAAATTTCTAATGCTTGGACACATTTAATGATATTGGCATTCTGATTGCTGAAATATATCCAGGATTCCACGCTCTTTAAATGACTTTTCGTCAATTTTAATGTCGCCTGCTTTGGTCCACTGGTACCATCTGTCAAAGTTATGTTTTCGAATAAAATGCACATTTTTTTTATTTTTACAGCGAAAATTGATTGATAGATGGAAAAAATAATACATATTTTTATAAAAAATATATACATTTGAGCAGGTAAAAGTTGTAAACGACACAGCCGAGCGATGTGTTGCACTCACTGAAAAATTCAATGAGTTTGGCACATACGACGAAGATCAAAAACAATGCCTATTATTAACTGTTCAAAATTATAGAAAAGAATTCCCAACATGTACCAAAAAACTTTATTCAACAACAAAGTAATACCTAACTTATGTGAAGATATATTTAGTAAACAGAGCTTTCATTTAAAGTTTATAAAATAACAATTCATTTTCTTTCGGTTGTATTTCTAATAAAAATATAAACTATGATAAATTACAAATTTATTAAAATTTTGTATTAACTTTTTTGTTTCCCGCTTATTGTGTTATTTATTTATTTGTGTGTGTATGTGTGTCTGTATGTCAGTATGTGTAACATGTCAGGTATAAAAGTACAAAAAGTAAAATTGACAATGTAATGAAAAAAATAAATTTGAAACAAAAACTTGAATTTAAACATCATAATTTGTAATTTTTTTATCATTTTTCTACATTTTTAGTTACAAAAGTTACTGCAAGTTAAAAACTATGAGTCTGAGAGACTTGAGTTACGACCTTTTTGAAGAGAATCAAATTTTTTATAAAAATATGTATTATTTTTTCCATCTATCAATCAATTTTCGCTGTAAAAATAAAAAAATGTGCATTTTATTCGAAAACATAACTTTAACAGATGGTACCAGTGGACCAAAGCAGGCGACATTAAAATTGACGAAAAGTCATTTAAAGAGCGTGGAATCCTGGATATATTTCAGTAATCAGAATGCCAATATCATTAAATGTGTCCAAGCATTAGAAATTTGAAAAAAAATAAAAATAATTACATGCATTTCTAATGGGAAAAAATCAAATTAAAACGGCAAGCACTTCATACTCGAATTAAGAGCTCTAACTTGGTGGAAATTTTTTTTTCAATATGTAGAACAAAATTTTGCTTGAGCACCTAAAAAAAAAATGTTTGTCGCAAATGAATCACCCTAAGGTCGGGTCAACACATAGGCTACATATTATTACGCTATCACCTAAGGGGGAGCTGTGCGGAGTAAACGAAGTCCGCGCGGACGAAGTCGTGGGCAACAGCTAGTCTGAGATAAGAGCGTTTCATAAACTTATATAAACTGGTTTAAGCCGATACCGTGGGATTGCAGGTCACGCATAGTACAGACAAAAATCAAACAAATATTTTTTTAAAACTTCTTTAAACCGGTTTATTGAATTGAAACTCATAATTTTTCTCCATATGGAAACCGATATTTCTAAGGTTAAGGTAGAGCAAAACCTTTACATAACGCCCTTTATTACTTACGTTGATTCAGGTTTGAAAATTAACCAGTTAATAAGCCCAGGTGTAGGTACATATGTGTATGCCACATGGATGTAGTGTTATTTTATTTTTTTAATTTTGTGTATTTATAACGCATATTATTCAAAAATTTTGTATATCTGCACTCCTCCGCAATGTAAATTTGACTGTGGTAAATTTTTTACTCCACCGTTCGCGTAATTGTCTTAAAGGGGTACAAATTGTTTGCTTCACGTATTAAAACATAGGCTAGTATGGAGGTATATTTCTGCAACATCGAACCCGGGTTAAGTACAATCGCATTACCTTTTCCTACTGCAATATCCTCGATCACAAAATAAATAGGTACAGAAGACAAACTTATGTATGTACTTCACTTTTCACACTTATGCTCGGCGGTCGCGCGAGGGTCTTAAACTTGGGATTATGCACAAAAAACTGATAGTGGCACTCGTATCTATGTGTTTGATTTATTGTTGACAATAAAACAAAAAGAACGGAAATGTAAACCTATAATAATAACCAATAATAATTATTATATCTATTTTTCGAAATTTCTGCACAAAAAAAAGTTCATTGACGCTTGTCTCAGCGGTCGCGGTTGTACTATAAATTCCCAATCATTCTAAGATATCGTGTCCGTAAAAGTTGTCTGTGTACGTTGCTTCAGCGCTCTTTGTATGTAGATTGACTTCTGTACCTATTTGTTTTGTGCCTCGATGCTTGTGACTAGGGTTGCCACCTTTTAACTAAAAAAATAGAGTACATTTTCTTTTTAAGGTTAAATAATAAAGTAGAAGATTGAAAAATAAAGTATTATTTATTAGCTGTGCTATTCGTTTACCATACATACTTTTTGTTGCTTCTAGCTATATCTAACAATGCTTTTCACCAATTAGTTTCGTCTCGTCACTGGATGCACCTTAAAGAAAAAACTATAAATGAGAGTTTTATGTTTTAGAGAAATGATACAAAAAATACGTTTTAGATGATGTTTAAAACTGGTCAGTATCATTTTTGTTGCAAACAAAAATTAATTGTTTTTGTTCCTTTAAATTGACAATTTTAAGTGAAATGATAAAATAATTTCACGTACTTTATTGCCTTCAAAAAGTATAAAGTACGTTTATTTAAAATAAAGTACAATATTTTATTATAAAGTACGGGTAGCAACCCTACTTGTGACCTTTCGTCGTGTTCCAGAATGGACAGTAAGGTATTCAATACAATTGTACATGTGGCATTACATCAATACCACCCGGGTGACAATTCACCTGTATAGGCGATAGTTATCTCTTTACATTGGGAGTCGGATATTCTGTGACACAGTACTCGCGACAATCATCATTATCATTAACATACAAATATTTTTACACGATTAGCCTATACTTGCGCTGATGAATTGGCTGACAGAAAAGAATAAGGTATACTAAAGATTCGCAGACTAACATATAATAAACTAAAAGATTTAGGAGTCACCTTTGTAGAATAGGTCATCTGTCACTCTGCCAGGCGGTTCGAAAAATGCGAACGATTGGCTATACAAGTCACTACCATCGTGACTACGTCTAGGTGGTAGAATTCTGCAACATCTCGCCCGGGCGTACGGTACCACCATCTTACTTATTCCTACCGCAATAGCGTCATTGCTTATCATTATCAGATTCCGGTTTTGAGGGTAAGGTAGCCGGTAGACTTAAGTATTGCTAACCTGCCACATAGATAGTAACACATCATTTACATCTTTATTGTCTATAGATCAGGATGGTCATCTGCTTGTTTGTTATCTAATAATATGAGAAAAGACTTTTCTAGTCGTTGTAAATCAGTGCTTGAAACATATTCAACGGAGAATGTACAATACATGTTCTTTAAATCCGACAGCCATTATGTCCCTTTGTTTGATACGGAGCACTCAAAACGAGGATCCTTACGGCTCCTTATCTCTGATGGCTGCCTGCTGCACATAGATTACCGATTGTGGACCCCTCGTAACTGTGAGTTAGTTAATTTTTCCTCATCAATTTGATTGTATTTCCTATGCGCTTTGTGTAAACAAAAGACATAAGGGCCGTGTTTTCGTTAAAACCATATAAACAGTAACCTACAAAATTGCTGACTCGTCAAAAGTGTATTTTAAAGAGAATTTGTATAAAAACTTACTTTTACGATTTTATTAAATAACTAGCTGTTGCCCACGACTTTGTCCGCGCGGACTTCGTTTAGTCCGCACAGCTCCTCCCCCTTAGGTGATAGCGTGATAGTATGTAGCCTATGTGTTGACCCGACCTGTTAGTAATATTCATGCAAAATTTGAAGTAAATCCATGCAGTACTTTTTGAGTTTACCGCGGACATACATAGAGACAAACGGACAAAAATTCTAAAAACTATATTTTTGGCTTCGATATCGATTGTAAATCACGCCCCAAGTATTCTTTTAAAAAAATATTCAATGTACAGTTTTGAGTTTCCTACGATTTTATTATATGTATAGATTTTATATATATATATATATATATATATATATATATATATATATATATATATATATATATATTTATTATATGTATCTAGATAATAATTTCTTTATTTGCATAAAATAGTGTACGTAATTGGATCTCATTTAAAATATGCTGCTCTTTAATCCTATTTTGCCTGTTTTGTGGCGTGCAAATGCTAAAATTGTGTTAATAATTGTCGTAAATTTTAAATTAAGTCTTATAATAATATATATCTATATAACAGTTTTAATATTATTCTTACTAAAGAAGAGAAAAACACCTGTATTAACTACTAGCTGCGACGCGCAGCCCGCTGCATTATAACAGTTTTTGGCGCATCCCGCGGGATCACCTAATTTATCCGAGATAAAAAGTATTCAATGTGCTATTTCAAGTCATCATCTACTTGTGTGCTAAATTTCATTCAAATCCGTTCAGTAGTTTTTGCGTGAAAGTGGAACAAACATCCATCCATACATCCAAACATACTTTCGCATTTATAATATTATTAGGATTAGGATATAGATATATGTAATATAGATGCTACTAAATCAATACCAATTCAAGTTTCATTACTAATTTCAAGTTTACTCTATATCTCAAAATTAAAATTAATAATCAAAAATACTCATTAAATTAAATAATTAAAGTTAAACATAAAAAGATGAAATTTTGATTGATCTTTTACGATTTTTTTTGAAATAGCGCATGTAGCAACATTTATACTACTATGTACGAGTAAAAACCGTAACAGCTGTCTTCCAATTTCCTGAATATCGGGAGCCCTGCATCCTATCCCATCCCACCAAATATTAATGGGGCCAAACGAGAGTATATTTTTCCCAAACGAAAAAAGAATTTTAGAAATCTGGCCATAAGTCGATTGCAAAGTGATTGAATTGAAACCTCTATAAGAGTGATAATAAAACATAATAATAAATAATATTAATAAAACTAGCAGTTGTTCATATGTAGAGGTACTCATAAATTACCCACACATAAACAAACACACACACACACACACACACACGCGCGCGCGCACACACACACACACACGCACACGCCTACAAATGCACATACACATAGACACATACACACACATGCCTACAACCTACAATAAATACCTACAGCCGGTCGCGCCGTGCTGTACGTAAAATGTGATAGGGCTGCCCGCCTTCAATATTTTAACTGCATTTGCCTGTGCTGTCACATCGGCCGTTCGTCACTGCGGCGCAATCCTAAGTCTGTTGTATATCGAGTGCAATGTGCATGCCTATGGAACATAGATACAAGCGGAAGTGGGAAGTACAAACATTTGTATCAGGACCGCGATCGCCAACTCACACATAAAATAAGCATTATTGCATATAAACTACTAATGCAAAGATTGTTTCATTGGTCAACAATAATCCGAAACACACAAACAGAACATTTAAAAATGTACCAAACTGCGTTACAATAAATTTTATTTTGCTACAAAAAAAAGAGTATTTACGTCCTTTTGTAGTCTATTTAAAATAGACTCATCTATTTGTACAATAGTGAAACTATAATCTTATTAGTTTCGTTATTCTACAATAGATGGCAGTATTGATTTTTCCGTAGTTTTCAGTTGGTCGTATTTGAGTAGAGAACTTTCTAGAACGATATACGTAATGACTGTCATTACGTATATCTTTCTAGAAAAATTAGGTCAACCTAAAATGAACTTTATATGTAAGATGTACGGCTGATTTTAGCTTGACTTTCTATTATATCATTAGAGATTATATTAAATCAGGAATTTTATTAAAATAAAATGAAAATTGTACTTTCGGATGATATGAAATATCTCCATTTTTAATCATCTATATTCTACTATTATTTCTGCATTCAAGGATGGCACAATACGGCATAATTCAGTGTATAATAGATTTTCGCACGACGACTATCTCCTAAAGATATGGTAAGTATCACTAAGGCAATTTAGAGTAACAGCGCATAATAGCGATGCACGCGGCACGCCCACTTTTCACTTCCACTTGTTTTCTTTGTTTCATGTGCATGCCGAACTCCAAGCGCGTAGGTATAACTTGCGTTCCACCCGTTTGTACGAAGATATAATACTGGTAGATAACATTACAGTGGTTTGGCTGTATTGGGTATTTTAGTTGCCAAAGGTAAATATTAGATAAGACAACTAACTGCACCGTCGATTGACAAATTACTGTAGCCGAAATCGTATAAGCATTTAAACTCACAGTTCTATCATCAGAACATGTGGTTCCAGGCGCTCTAAACTCCCCCCCATTCCCTATATACGCCGATGATTCGATCTGTTGTTGGTTGGTTGAAGTATTTAAAAAAAGTTGGAATATTGGAACATGCTGCTCGTTGGCATTTCTTTTTCTCTGCTTAATCCATATTACACGATATATTCCAATAAGATATGAATATATTTCTTCTTCTTACTAACATGACGTTATCACTATCATTCAGAAAGCAAATTTTTCTATTCCAAAGGAATAAAAAGGGGTTTAAAGGCTAGTGTATAAATAAATGTTTTTATTAGACGTGTATGTTCCTGTAGACAGGGAGTCTCGGTAGACAGTACTTACTCGTTTGTTGCGTATTTTATTGTTTCATTTCTTTGCCAAAATTGGAAAGGTAATGTTAGAGATATTACGTCTGGACGCGGTTTTATTGAAACAAGCCGGTGTCAGGAACAACTGTGTTTTCATAGTAAAGAATAATAAAAACGGCCAAGTGCCAGTTGGACTCGCGCACGGAGGGCTCCGTACCATCGTCTATAAAAATATGGCAAAAAATCACGTTTGTTGTAATATATAATATCCCAATAAATAGTCAAAACAACGCACTAAGCCGAGGTCCAGTCTCGCAGGAGACAACCCTTAGCGCGGGTGTTAATTGCCCAAATTTAAATTTAAAATGTGGCTGAGCTCTGCTCGCCCAAAAAGTCCGGTTACGCTGTAACGGCCCTTAGGATCAACTGTAATAATATTTAAAAAAAATGTCTATTTCCATCAGAATAGTCATTTTCTTATTTGCTACCTTATTATATACTAGCTGTGCCCGTAACGTCGTTTGCGTGGGAAAAGTTCTATAATAAAAGTAGCCTAAGATACTCTTTATTACAACAGCTATCTGCCAGTGAAAGTCGCGTCAAAATCGGTCTAGGGATTTCAGAGATCAGCCAGAACAAACAGAAAGACAGGCAGACAAAAAATGTTAAATATTGTTATTTTGCTACATGTACCGTGTATACATTCATATTTATTTAGCAAAAACCGGTCATTTTAATATTACAAACAGACACTCCAATTTTATTTATTTGCATAGAATTTATTTAGAATATGAACTAATATATTACGTGTTTGTACGATATAGAATATTAGTCAACAATTAAGTGGTACAGCCAAATAATACGCCCCAACAAACTGTACGAATCCCGCCCAAACTGTCGGCTAATCATTTATTTAAACAGGTCATCTGTTAAATCCCGTTAGCTTTAGTGTTACCTTAATGGCCGAAATACTGTTATTACTGATTTATAAAAATATAACTACTTGTGGTGCGGTCATTTATATTATGAAATCATTCGTAATTAAAATTAATATTAAAGTTGTAATTTTACTGTATTTTTTTAGGAAAGTGATCGCTGTCAAAGCCTACGGCCCTTTACATATATATATATATATATATATATATATATATATATATATATATATATATATATATATATATATATATATATATATATATATATATATATATATATATATATATATATATATATATATATATATATATCGCAATGACCGCCCCGTTGGTCGAGTGATTAGCGATCCTGACTACGCAATCGACGGGGCTCGGGTTCGATCCCCGACGGGGACAAGCTTTTGTGTGATGAGCATAAATGTTTGTATTTCCGGGTTTGGGTGTTTATTATGTATGTAAAAGTACTCATATATGTATTTCTATGTATTAGTATCGTTGACTAGCACCTATAACACAAGCAAATAATTTGCTTACTTTGGGGTTAGATCAGTAAGTGTAATTTGTCCCGTGAATATTATTATTATTATATTATTATTATTATATAATAAGATAGCAAATAAGCAGATGGACAACCATTGCCTATAGACATAAAAGATGTTATTGGTGCGTTGCTATGCTCGTGGCGGGGTCTTGATGTCACATACATAAGTTTACCGGCTGCCTTACCCTCCAAACCAGAACAAGACAGTTGCAATCACTAATGCTACTTCGGTAGGAATAGGTAAAGCGGTGGTACCAGACCCGGGCGAGACAATGCAGAACTCTGCCATCTAGTAACCATGATGATAGAGACTCGTACAGCCAATCGTTCGCCTATCACGAAGTGCCTGGCATAGCGGCGTATGGTCTATTCTTCAAACGGACCCGGACTAACACGGGTGCTTGGATAAATTTACCGGCTAAATTACCTTCTAAACCGAATTAGACAAGAATCAACGTTATTGTGGCAGAATTAATTGACTTGATTGATTGTGATTAGTTGACTCTGTGGTTTAATGGTCCAGTGTTGGCGTTGACCACATGAGGCCCCGGGTTCGATTCCCGAGTCGGGCACATTAAAAAAAAGTATTTTTTCAGTTTTCTGAGAAACACAAAGTTGCCCGAGATTGGAAAGTGCCCGGTTGGCGATAGGCTTGCCACCTATCACATTTGTGGGACCAAGTATCTTCGGCTAATCGTGGGTGCACTTGTTGTACCTCTGCCTATCCCTTCGGGGATATGGGCGTGAAGATACTTTTTAATTAATTGACACAAATCAGGTTCGCGTCTACTACTACCTACTACTCGTACATACTTAGTAATCACAGTGGTAGATATTTTTAATCTTTGCTCGTTTTCTGCAAGCTGTCCTTTACCAAAACATCGAAAAACTTCAAATATATGTCATACCACTTATGTTTTTTCTGTGGCTTTCAAAGATACTAGACTTTTCAGTTTACAAAATGGCATCAGCACATGGATAGTTAAAAATTCATAAATAAATACTAGAGCATATCGATGCTTCCGACAACAAAGGTCGTTAAAATTTAAATCCATTTTGGCGAAAATGAGCTTAGAAGCAATTTTTGGCGCTGCGTTGATCTAAAAATATGAAATTTGAAGTCTCCTCAAAAAATACTTTTACTCTCTATTTTACAGAGAGATATCATAAAAGATATAAGGCAAAAACGATTTTATATTTTGTTTTTCATTTATTACCAAAAATGCATTTTTTGTGCTTGCGCTCTTTATCGTCATAAGCATCGATAACTAACAAAACTATTTCAGTTTCTTGCTTTGCAGAGCTTTGTTGTTGTATACCTTATACACACATCAAAAAGAGTACTAAAATACATAACACAAAGAATTAATGGCTTATATTGTTATTTAGATAATGTAGTTTTTGTTTAGTGTTAATGTGTCTGTTTCGGAGGTACTCGGGGCTTTGATATCCTAATTATGCCTTTGTCTTTTAGGTTTTGTTTACCATCTAAGAGTTCACCATATATCTAATAAAATATCGCGTTTACGCTCTTCCAGTACCTCGCGTTGGTCCGGGCTCCTTTGAAGAATATACCAACTGCTGTTCTGCCAGGCAGGTCGTAAAAGGTAACCTATTGGCTACGAGACTATTATCGTGGCTACTAGGTGGTAGAGTTCTGCATTGTCTCGCCCGGGTCTGGCACCACCGCCTTACCTATTACTGCCGCAATAGCATCAGTGTTTGACACTGTCGTCTTCTGGTTTAGAGGATAAGGTACCCGGTAAACTTATGCACGTAGCATTAGACCTTGCCACACAGATAACAACGCACCATTAAAATATTTGGTGTCTATAGGCGACGGCTTACTCTTTCCATTATGATCTATACATATATTAAAATCGTAGGAAAGTCAAAACTGTACATTGAATATTTTTTTAAAAGAATACTTGGGGCGTGATCTACAATATCGATATCGAAGCCAAAAATATAGTTTTTAGAATTTTTGTCTGTTTGTCTGTTTTCTGTTTGTCTGTTTGTCTGTATGTATGTCCGGGGTAAACTCAAAAAGTACTGTATGGATTTACTTCAAATTTTGCATGAATATTAGTAACAGGTCGGGTCAACATATAGCCTACATATTATCACGCTATCACCTACGGGGAGAAGCTGTGCGGAGTAAATTAAGTCCGCGCGGATGAAGTCGCTGGCAACAGCTAGTATTATATAAAAAAAAGTCAGAGGCACCGTAGTTTATTAACATCTTGTATTTTAAAAAAATATGTTTTTTGATATTAATTTGACATTTTTCCGTCTATGGATGCTAGTCTATAGTAGCTAAGAAACATTTAAAGCTTAAAAACTGCGTTGAATGCCATTGGAAAGATCAAAATCGATCATGGTTTCCAATATAAACAGCTTTGCAAAACTGAATTACTGTCAGTCACAATAAAATGTGGCTAGGTGACCAATTGGCCATGCGATTCACTACCATCGTGTCTCGCCCGGGTCTGGTACCACCGCCTTACCTATTCCTGCCGCAATAACGTCTGAGCTTGTCACTGTCGTGTTCCGGTCTGGAGGGTTAGGTAGCCGGTAAATTTTGTGGTAGTTACAGGTTTATCCAATTGTTTGTCTTTTACAAACTGCCTGGCAGAATGGCGGTACGGTCTATTCTTCAAAGAAAGCGCGGACCAACATGGGGTAAATTAAGATATTGTAAGATTTTGACAATTATTTTTTTTCTTTTTACTTTTTTTGTCAATGACGTGCACTAAGCCTTATATTTACAAATTGTTGAGGCGAACTGTTTAACGTCAATAATAAAGCTTAAAACCCGGCTTTATTAAAGCTTAAAATTCGTAATAAGGTAAATTAAAAGTTTGTTTTGCTTATTGAAAGGGTTTCTGTTGCGGAATTGGCTTGAAATCCTATTACGTGAATTGAAATTCGAGTATTCCGCGAATGTTTAGCTTTTAAATTCCTTTGTACTTACTTAAATTAACTCATTTTGTGGAATGGTTTTTGTTTATGGTTTAGAGAATTTCGAATATATAGAAAATATAGTTGAAAAGCTATTATAAATAAAATATAATTGTTTTTTGTGTTAATAAGGTGCGTTGCTCTCTTGTAGCAAGGTCTTATGCCACATGCGTAAGTTTACCGGCTACCTTACCCTCCTAACCGGAAAACGACATTGACAACCACTGACGCTATTGCGGCAGGTATAGTTAAGGCTGTGGTGCAAAACCCTGCCGAGACAATGTAGAATTCTACCACCTAGTCAATCGGTCGTCTTTTATGACCTGGCTGGCAGAACGGCAGTTTGGTTTATTCTTCAAAGTAGCCCGGATCAACACGGGGGAACAGGAACCGGGTGAGTGCGAGTTGAACTCGCGCAGAAAGGGTTCCGTACCATCATCTATAAAAAAACAGCAAAAAAAAATGACGTTTGATGTATGGGAGCCCCTTAAATATTAATTTTATTTTTAACTAAGTCTTTATCTATACATAATATAATAAAATCGTAGGAAAGTCAAAACTGTACATTGAATATTTTTTTTAAAAGAATACTTGGGGCGTGATCTACAATCGATATCGAAGCCAAAAATATAGTTTTTAGAATTGTTGTCTGTTTGTCTGTATGTATGTCCTGGGTAAACTCAAAAAGTACTGATGGATTTACTTCAAATTTTGCATGAATATTACTAACAGGTCGGGTCAACATATAGGCTACATATTATCACGCTATCACCTACTAGGTGGTAGAGTTCTGCATCGGCTCGCCCGGGTCAGGTACCACCGCCTTACCTATTCCTGCCGCAATAGCGTCAGTGCTGGTCGCTGTCGTGTTCCGGTTTGGAAGGTAAGGTAACCGGTAAACTTATGCATGTGGCATTAGACCTCGCCACAAGATAGCAACGCACTATTAACATCTTTGGTGTCTATAGGCGATGGTTGACTCTTTCCATCAGGAGACCCATCTGCTTGTTTGCTATCTTATGATATAAAAAAAGAGCTGTGCGGAGTAAACGATGTCTGGGCGGTCGAAGTCTCGGGCAACAGCTAGTTTTTAGAATAAATTACTGAATATTCTATGAATATTTCAAGCGTCTATCAGTTATTGTTATTAAGATCGAGAATAAAATTGCAAAAAAAAAATCACGTTTGTTGTATGGGAGCCCCCTTAAATATTTTTTATTCTGTTTTTAGTATTTATTGTTATAGCGGTGACAGAAACACACCATCTGTGAAAATTTCAACTGTCTCACTATCATGGTTCATAAGATACAGCCTGGTGACAGACGGATTGATAGACAGATGGACGGACAGCATAGTCTCAGTAATATGGGTTACGTTTATCATTAGGATACAGAACCCTAATATCGCTAGACCAATTACACCGATTGATCTAACCTCAAAATGAGCAAATATTTTAAAGGAGAAATTATGGTATTTAATTTGCGAATTTCCGCGAAATGTTACATGGAACTGCCTTAATGCAACAGAAATGAAAATTAGTGTAATGAATAGGGCAAACTTATCCAAGGTCTGAAGTTATAGAAGACCGCAGCGGCACAATAATCCACCCACTTCCACGACACTTTCTTCCACGTCAGAAGCAAAGGCAGTAACACACAAGCTATGTACTCAACGCACGTTTCACTTCGCAACCGAAGCATCTTCAGGAGAGTCGAATAGCACTTCACTCTATGAAGGGTGAAGCATTAACGAGTGAAGTGCTATTCGACTCTCCTGAAGATGCTTCGGTTGCGAAGTGAAACGTGCATACATAACTTGTGTGTTACCGCCCTTGCTTCTGACGGGGAAGAAAGTGTCGTGGAAGTGGGTGGATTATTGTGCCGCTGTGGTCTTCTATAATTTCAGACTTTGGATAAGTTTGCCCTATTCCTTACACTACCTTTCATTCCTGTTGCATCACGGCAATTCCATATAACATTTCGCGGAAATTTGCAAATTAGATACCATAATTTCTACTTTAAAATATGGATTTCCGCAAAGTAACGCCTGAATCTATTAAAATATAGCAAATATTTTGCTTGTACTTATGGATATGAAAAAGTGGCACCCTTCTTAAAACAGCATTACATATTATGTAATATATATGTTTTGTGTGAGCATGACAAATGAAAAGTACTCCTGTTTCGGTATCAGTTGCTTGGCGTCCGCTGTAGTGATAACATCTACAGTATATTTGATCACAGAAAACAATTCCATGTATTTGATCAAAAATTTTCACTCATAAAATCAACCGCACGTCAAATGACCGTAAGCTGTTAAAAATGAGATATTCATTATAACTTCTGCCGCTCCTTACTTTATTATTACTTATATTTTAGTACTAGAGCTAGCAACGATGTAAAAAAAAATAATTAGAAAAGCTGATTCTTTAATATGTCATTTGCAATGTTCCCTCGAATAGAGTGCGGGCTATCTGGCCGCCGGTACACGATGCGTTCATTACTGCAACATACCTTGATAGATAAAAATTTTGAATTTTCCATTATTTTAGAATAATTTGTTTCCTTACCATCAACTTTTGGACACGATTAGTAACATTAATGTCTTATAAACATATATTTTTGTGATTGATAACTATGCGCCGAATGCTATTTTATATAAATAAAAATAAATAAATTTTAAACCATTTTAGAATGGTTGTAATTTTTATATTATTTTAATAAGAAGTAAATGAATACAAAATTAATTTGCCAGACATTTATTCGATAGTTTAGTCAACAACCTGATCGATTTAAAGTTGTAAAGTATGGTGGTTAGTTGTTAGAGAGATAGCGGCAAAGTTGACGGACGGAAGAGAGACCGAGAGTACATCAAAATCATTCAAAGATTTTTCCTTATTTTTTTATAATATATATAGATTTAATTCATTAACCAACGGTTTCTTTTGTTGCAGGTACTGTTTTTTTGGCATAGCGGTCCCATCAAGAACAGACGTATTGCCTCTACCCAAGCAGTTCGCAAGACCCGAGCGAAGGCTAATTGTGACGCTAACATTAAGTACGGTACGCAAGGTGCTCTGTGACAATTTGCATGGGGTGGTGCCTTGCCGATTCCTGCTCCACTATACTCGTTGCTGTGCAGTTCTGTATATTTTTGAATTTTTTATATTATATGTATAAGAATAAGAAAGAAATTATTTAATAATGGACAGCTTTTACAAACAAACTTATATGTAAAAGAAAAAGAAAGCAAAATATGATAGTGATAGTGAGTGGTAATTTGAGTCCATTAGAAGGGAATAACTCATTATTTTTTGAGGCTTGGTGAATTATATGTATGTATGTATGTATATATATATATATATATATATATATATATATATATATATATATATATATATATATATATATATATATATATATATATATATATATATATATATATATATATATATATATACTTACTAGCTGACGAAAGGCAAACGTTGTTTTGCCATACAAATTACTTGTGTGGAATATTTTGGTTGGTTACTTGGGAAGGGGGAGGGAAACTATTTTATTTCGTTAAAATCGGTTCAGTAGTTTCATTATGGTTACACGAAATAAAGGTAAACTTGGTTGTCCGTCTGCTCGTCTGTCAAGACCCTTTTTCTCAGGAATACGTAGAGTTTCCAGCTGAAATTTATATCAAAATACTTGGTTCTGCGGCCTCAACTCAGCTGTAAAAAAATCAAACTTGTAGGTCAACGCAATCAAAAGACCATTTATTGTTGCATATTGTTACGGACTTCGGGTTCGTAATTGCAAGAAAACACCACTTATATTAAATCCGTGTATTTACAATACAAATACACACAACACAACACAACGTAATACTTAAATACTCTGAATAACACTAGTCACTTACTGTACTAAAGCTAAACTTAACCGATTACACAATAGAACACTCGCTTCGCACTGGTCACTGTCAAGTATCGCTCTCGATCGCTTGATAAAAACTGCTCTGTATTTGTCAACACATCTCTATCTATATCCAGGGTAAAGTTCTACCTGGATCCAGAAAAATCTAAATGTATCGGGAAACAATGAATCACTTCTTATCACTTCTTATTGTAAACAAGTATCCTAGTACACGCTACTTTCAACCTTGTGCCATGTACCACAAAATCCATTATGGCATAGCTTCGGTCAACTATTTGTTTGTCAATAGGAGTAGTTATCTTTTTCTTTTATTTCTATATCTCTCCAGCGTTCCAATTCTACGTTTCTAGATTATTCGTAACAATATTTTGCGACTTTTTGCAATTTCAAAAGGGTATCAAAACCTATATGGTACTTTTCGTTGAACTAGCGTCATGAAGTTAATGTGTAGTTGAGGTTACCTAAAGGTTTGTACGGAACCCTTGGCATGCGAGTCCCACTCGCACCTGACCGGTATTTTACTTAATAGAGCTTTTATTTACCGGTATTTTAAGTAACCACCCAGCTTAACATGCATACAATCATTGACTGAGCACAATCACATACAGATATACAGAAAAGTAATGATGAATTATTCCAAAAACTTTCTGCTCCAACTGCACGCCTATGTCGATGATGTTATTAGTACGTTACACAGATATATGTCATATCTGTCGGTTATGACATCTCAGTCGGTTAGGTACTTAACCTAATTTACGTTTCACCTATTTTTCCCACTTTAATGACCTGACGGTTTTATTTTTATTTGAAAGCATCATAATTCAGGAAAACTATGTAAAGCACCTTAGAAACTTCTATAAATATACACCAATTAGTTGAGCGCATTTCGCACGAAGATATGAAGTAATCCAATTAACCTAATCACTACATAGTATAAAACAAAGTCGCTTTCTCTGTCTGTCCCTATGTCCCTATGTATACTGAAATATTTAAAACTACGCAACGGATTTTGATGCGGTTTTTTAATAGATAGATTGATTCTCGAGGAAGGTTTTAGAATATAAACCTTTACGATATTCCCACGGGAACAAAAGCTACGCGGGTGAAACCTCGGGCAGGTCGCTAGTAATATTATAAATATGATTATTTGTATTTATGTCTGTTTGGATGATTAATAATGAACCATCAGGCTATACGTATCACTACCGATGTGACTACGAGGTAGTAGAGTTCGCAACGTCTCGCGCGGGTATATGAAACCTTAGCCTCACCTATTTATTCCTGCTGCAATAGCGTCAGTACTTGTCATTGTCGTGTTCCGACGTCGTGGTAGCCGGTAGACTTATGCATGTGGCATTGCTATTCCGCCATACGGATAGCAACACACAATTAACATCTTTGGTGATATAACAACTAACATCATAGGCGATGGTTTCTCTTTCCATCACGAGAGCCATCTGCTTGTTTGCTACCTAATGAAATAATAAACACACCACCCGCCAGAATCCGAGCTGCTACTCTGAGATTTGGGATTTTCGGGAAAACCTCAATAACACTTTTGCCCGACTCGGGGATTGAAACCGGGACCCCATGATTTTAGCTGAATAGGCTAACCCCTAACCACTACAACTATATTTCCATTAGGAGAGTTTTGTTTAATTTTTATCTTATAAAAAGAATAGGAATAATGTAAAACACATATATCCCACAACCTTATAGGCACCTATGTATATATAATAGACACTTCTGTCTGTATATTAGACATTACATTTTCCGTAGTATCCACTAACATTGAGTTTACGTGGCCCCTTGGACCTATGCATAATTGAACGACACGCTCGCGAAATTGCTAATACGGCGAAATGTGCCTTCTTTTTTGCCGAATTAGGTTTTTATAGGGCCGTAAAGATCGGTTATGTTGAATACATAAAAATATTCCTGGATAAATGTATTATGACGTATTTTTGGTGGAAGTTGATATGGGTACTGAATATAATTGATCTTGTTAATGGTCAATATTCGTGATTGCTTTTATGGCGTCATAATTTTTATAGGCCAATAAAACACTACCACCATAAACATCTCATTGCATGGAAATCTATACACGGTTCTCGAGACACGACTGGTTCCATGCATAACGGTTAAACCGTTAGACATGAGGGAAGGGAATAGCGGAAAATGGTTGCTATATCAAAATGGCAGAGTGCTGGGACTCCCACGAGAGAGGAGGGCATCTCAAACGTTATTTTCTTGGATAAAAGTGCGTATGGCTGCCTGCTGGGTAGAGCCTGATTATGTTATTACAGTTATCCTAGAAAGCCTGATTATGTAATTCGCCCATTGTACAGTCTGTTTTTAATAAGTTTCTATGTATTGTTTCTCTTTGAATTATGTACAATAAAGCATTAAATAAATAAATAACTCATAATCAGGCTCTACAGTTTTGTAGCTTTTTTGAGTCAAAGCGAAGACTGTCTGCAAAAGCTTATTATGCTAAAAATCTTGTAATCGCTAATGCAACAAAATCTTTGTCAAACCAAATTAAGTGATTACTTTTTATAACGGTATAAAAAGTATCTTCAGTTCCGTATCCCCGAAGGGATTTTTCTTCCACGCTTAATTTTCAGGCCTTGGATAAGTTGCTCTATCCTACACTACATTTCGTTTCAGTTGCATCACAGCAGCATTTCTTCTTTAAATTTCTACTTCAAATTTTTTTGTATTTTTTTTATTTGGTATTAAAAATGCCTTTAATTCCAAATTTTAATTCTTCTGGGTAGGAGGATGAAAATTTAAAGTTAAGTAATTTTTTAAATTGACCCCACAAATATATTTACCACCAATAATAATTTATATGGCAGAACAATATTTACCGGGTCAGCTAGTTGATTATAAAAATATTTTTTGCGTTTGATATTGGGATAGAATGCCTATCATTATTGGGATAGAATTTCAATATTATTCCACCCGTCATGTTCGTTCAAACATAATAATGTGATTGATTGAATTGGCTGACGCTTGCTTATTCTGCCGTAATGGATCGCCTTAGGCCAACATTTCCTGATTTTCAGTCCCCGGATCCCTAAGCACAATTTCAAGACCCGCTATGGAAAAGCAGCAATTGATTTATTTAGTACTGCAGGGAACAGATACTATAGGACCAGCTCCAATGTTTAACATATTAATCTTATATTTACTTATAAATTAATTAATTTTGTCGCGGTTCTTGACACACTACATCAGTGGTGAACGTCTTCAACTACATAGCAGATTTCGCAATTAGGTTTAGGTACTTTTTTTATAAAATATCCAAATTTGTTTGTTGGATAGTGCCCAGAAAGCAAATGATGAGCTGCTACAACATAATTTCGAGAAATTTCAGTTCGAAACCATGATATTGGAGGAGGTTGACACTGGATAAGTTTTAATACCTTTTTCTTTACTTCTTTAATCTCTAAACTTATCAAAATATCTCTGTTTACATTCACCATTCCCCGTGTTGGTCCCGGGCTCCTTTGAAGAATAGACCAACTGCCGTACTGCCAGGCAGGTCGTAAAAGGCGACCGAGTGGCTATGTGCGTCACTATCATCGTGACTCCTAGATGGTAGAGTCCTGCATCGGCTCGACTGGGTCTGGTACCACCGCCTTACCTATTCCTGTCACAATAGCGTCAGTGCTAGTCGCTGTCGTGTTCCGGTTTGGAGGGTAAGGTAGCCGGTAAACTTATGCATGTGGCATTAGACCTCGCCACAAGATAGCAACGCACCATTAACATCTTTGGTGTTTATAGGCGATGGTTGACTCTTTCCATCAAGAGACCCATCTGCTTGTTTGCTATCTTATAAAAAAAACCTAAAATTTCCGTATAATACGGAGTAATGTTTAATTCAACTCCCTCTGAAATCCAATTTTGCCAATCTGTCCGCCTCCTCATTGCCCGTGATACCAATGTGTGATGGAACCTATTGCAACCGCACTGCCACTGAACTTCTATTTAAACTATTAAGAATTCTTAATATTTCATAAGCTATCGGTGCACTTCTTTGTCCAGACTCCAGAGGCGCATCGAGCTATATGTTGCAGTGTTATGACACTGCAATGTCTGTAGAAGTCGGTAGAAAGCGCATCGGTCAAAGTGACGTGTGATTCAATAGCGGATGAGGTTCAGATTATTTTGTGCAATTTATTGTTGTTTTTTATAACTTGTGATTTGCATAGAGATAAATGAAAGGATATAATTGAGGTACTTACCGATATTAGTGAATTTGAATTGTCGTTTCTTTGTATTTTCAGGTGAGATAAATTGATGGTTGTAATGTTGTAAATCGATAACTTCGCGACTTCGTCCGGGTACAAAAAATCTATACTAATATTATAAAATTGTAGAGTTTGTTTGTTTGTTTGGTAGTACGCGGTAATCTCGAAAACTGCTGAACCGATTTAAATAATTCTTTTTGAGTTGGATAGCCTGTTTATCGAGGAAGGTTATAGGTTATATAACATCTTGCTACGACCAGTAGGAGCGGAGTAAACAAAGTCCGCGCGGACGAAGTCACGGGCAACAGCTAGTTCTAAAATAAAATTAGCCTAGGTTACGCTTTAGTACAGTAGTTTAAAAGATAGACAATCCCGTGGTTTTACACGCAGTTCCCGTTCCCTTGAGATTTTCAGGATAAAAACTATCCTATTTCCTTTGTCGTGTTTCAAACTATCTTTATACCAAATTTCATCTAAATCGGTTCAGTGGCTTAGGCGTGAAGAAGAGACAGACAGACAGAGTTACTTTCACATTTATAATATTAGTATGGATATTTTAAAATGCAGATTCACCAAGTGCTAAGGATGGAAAACTGTATCCAAGATTAATTAACGTTAATTTAACAGTAGGATTTCTCTTTACCGCCTAGTGGTCAAGTTACACCACAGGCTAGTCAGTCTACCACAGGCTAGTGGTCAAGTTGAAGCTTAAGTTATCTATTAATTTTAGCTTTCTGCACTCCTTATCCATATAAATGTTCACTTCGTCCACGTTATGCCTTATCTCAGACTGCCTCATGCGCGCAATTTTCTTAGCTAGAGATACAAAGTTTTCACGTCATCTATTATTGATTATAATAAACTCCCGGGAGTATACAAGGTGTAAAAAAAACCCTGTACGAAAGAGGTATATAAGTAGGTCAATTACATTATCAGAAAAAATAATAAATTAATTCTTTTTATTAAAATTATAAGAAATATTGTATTATTATGAAGTATTTTCACGCCCGTATCCCCGAAGGGGAAGGCAGAGGTTCAGCAAGTGCACCAACGATTAGCCGAAGATACTTGGTCCCACCAATGTGATAGGTGGCAATCCTATCGCCAACCGGACACTTTTTGTTTATCAGAAAACTGAAAAAACACTTTTTCATTGCCCGACCCGGGAATCGAACCCGGGACCTCATGTGGTCAACGCCAACGCTGGACCACTAGACCACAGAGGCGATAATTATAAAGTGCCTCATTTTAGTACTGAACTTGGGGAACTTCCCCATAAATTAAGTAAAAATTTTGATTTACCAATATCCATAAAATAATGACAGATATGATTGTATTAAGCTACCAAATAATGCCTCGATGATCAGACAGAGTTTTTTTACACGCCGTATAATCAAAGTATTAATATACAGATAGAAAATCAAGAATTAATTGGAATATGTATAGGTAGTTAAAATGCGTGTTTTATTAAATGCATTGTGTGTAACTGAAAATGGAAAAGTATTTATTAATTACTGTGTATCAATTACTTAAAGAAATGTTTTTAATAAAAGTACGCTAATTGTTTTGGCGAAAGATTTATAAACTTTGTTCGTACCGTCTAACTCCATGTTATACCTACATGGAGTTAGATGGTACGAAATAAAACTAGCTACCTACTCTTCTTAAGAAATAAGGTTCTGACTAACAGCTAAATGTATAAAAAGGAAAATTATATTATCCATAAACAAATATTAAGTTTATTATTAGTTATTAGGTACATAGAACCTTAACACACTTTTATAGAAATATTGGTCTGGTAGGCATTTGTCGTAGGTACTGCCATCTATTGACGTTTAACAAATATACAAAGTGGTATGCGGTGCGTTATAGTAGTTTTATTTGTTACTATCAGATGGCAGGGCAACTGGTTGTCTCTGTACAACTTGTACGTTACTTTGTATATTAATCCAATATAATCTTTCTAGATGGCGCTTTAAATAATTGGTGTATTTTTCGTAGTTTTTTAGATAATCTTCATGTTACTTCTTATTTTAAGTCTGAATTTTAATTTAAAATAGTTCTCCTTATATTTTCTATTATGCTCTCTTTTTGTTTGTTGTATACTGTAATAAAAAAAAATCAAAAACATGATGTAGATTGCGAAATTAAATGGTAATAGGAAATGTGTAATTTATATAAATATTATTTAAAAATTAAACAAAAAAGAAATGCAAAAATCATGTTGCTCCACCGTGACAGTGAATAATCACTGCCGTGACCAGGATTCGAACCTGGGTTACTACGGCCACAACGTAGGGTCCTAACCACTAGACGATCACGGCTATCGGAGCGATGAAACGATGTTTGAAAATATGGGTTATGTTTTGTTTATTGTAATAATCTTCGAAATGTAATAATATACATTATCATGAATTTTGATTTACAGCGTAATTAACACAATTAATTACAAATATAATTAAAATCACAAAGATAATATTATCTTTCGTATATATTTTCTTTTAATTAATTTTACACTGACTACATACATGTGGCATACCGACTATTTTATCTAGTCAGTTGTCAAACTTAGATGAATTTTTTTGTACTTAATCTAGCTATGGTCGAATTTCGCCCAACGGCGATCGCTAGTTAATATTACTAGTGGGATTAAATGGTATTTTTTTGTTAATGTGTTAAACGTTAATGTTAAAAAAATAACATGTTATGTTGAAATGTTATAACAGTTCAACTTAACACAGGTGGATAATTTTAACAACAACAAGCAAGTATGGCCCATTAAAAATTAATATTCAGTTAATAGCTTTGGTTGGTAATGTTACATTTTAAAAATAATATTATTTATCAATGAAATTTTCTTCATACTTTTAAAACTCACTGAATCTGTAATAATTTAAGTTATTGAAGTGTATGCGGCAAATCTTGGTTGCACTGGTTGTAGATCTGCCTACCTCTTCGGAGATACGGGCGTAAATATACTTTAATGACCAAATGATGAATTCAACCTAACATGTGTTTTTAAATTGGTTGTAATAGCTCCTAACGATAGATTTTTTGTCAAAACTTGACATTGCACTGTTGTTACCGTCATCACTTTTTTTAAATCCCAAATAGCAGCCATACTCCGCCTACGTCCAGCACATCCAGTGACGTTGACTGATGACTCAAGTATTAAATTGTTTAAAGTTTATAACTGTTTTACTATCCCATCAAAAACAAATGTGAAATGAGAGCCAAGCGAACGAAGTCGCAGGCAACAGCTAGATATCAAGAATTTTGGGTTTTCAGATTTATTCTTTGTTTATTCATAAAAGACTACCTTGGTGCTAAATGTTGAGTTTCTAGGTCATCTAGACGTGGGTTAAGTTTTGGGATCTATATTAGGAATGTAACGGAAGTGGGTTTACCGGAACCGAAATCGGAATCGGAGGTTTTCATTTTGATTTATCGGAACCAAAATCAAAATGGAAACTGGAACCGGAGTCAGAGGCCGAATAGAAAGAGAAAGATGAGACTGACAATTGTTAAAAGCAGATCAAATTAAATAATAAAAATAAACAAACAACAGTCATCAGTCCATTAAATCACTCAAGTACGTGCCTATGAACATAAAACAGAATATTTCTATATTTTTTAAACAACTTAAGGTCAGGATAGTCGAAAAAAAGTAGGCATTCGGGGCTACCTCACTCCCCGCGCGATTAGTTGCGCGAAGTCTCCGTAGGCGTATCATCTAACATTTGCAAATCGCCAGCGATCAGCGATTACTCTTAAACGCAATGAAAAAATCATCAAAAACGTCGCCAATTGCTTGCTGGTCACTAGATGCATTTTTGCAATGTCACAGCATCAAAACTAAGCAAGCGGCAACGACTACCACTAATGTACAAGGCTGTTATGTGTCTTGCAATAACTAAACAATCACGATAATTTCGCATTGCGAGTTACGTGATCACCCCGCCGATCAAATGAACTCTCTGCCCCCGCGCACGGCGACGACGCGCGGCAGTGTAAAAATTGTGCGTTCTGAGTGCTAAGTGTGAGTTTTTCTTTTCGCATTCGATCGTGAGCGCGTTTCGAGTTTACTAGGAATTTGTATGTGATTTGTACAGCGCCACCTAGTGGTAAACTGGTTTCTCACGTTTACCACTAGGTGGCGCTGTACAAATCACATACAAATTCCTAGTAAACTCCAAACGCGTTCACGATCGAATGCGAAAAGAAAAACTCACACTTAACACTCTGGTATAATTTTAACAGTAGTGCAACTTACTAGGTTTTTTTTTACTTTAGTTTATTTCTTAATTATATTATATAATATTTTTTATGGTTTTGTTTACGATGCTCAAGGCACAGTATAAAATACAACATAATGCGATCGTTTCGGTTCCGATTCCGGTTCCGGTTCCGATAAATCAAAATTAAAATCTTCGACTCCGACTCCGGTTCCGATAAACCCACTTCCGTTACATCTCTAATTAAAACGTATTAACTTAATATAACTAGGTGAAATATTAATATTACACCTAGTTATGCTATAATTTAGTTAACTTATGCCTTATGATTAAGAAGCGCTTGCACTCCTGTCCTACCTATTTGATTACAATAACGACATGCCTTATAATTAAGAAGCGCTTGTACTCCTGTCCTACCTATTTGATTACAATAACAATAAGAAATCTTATCATGCACTAGCTGTTGCCAGCGACTTCGTCCGCGCGGACTTCGTTTACTCCGCACAGCACCTGGCCGCTAGGTGATAGCGAGATATGTAGCCTATATGTTGACCCGACCTGTTAGTAATATTCATGCAAAATTTGAAGTACATACATACATACATACATACAGACAAACAAATAAACAGACAAACAGACAAAAATTCAAAAAACTATATTTTTAAACTTAAAAAAAATATTATATATTTTTAAACTTAAAATTTAAAAAAACTTAATGTCAAAAATAGGATAGGTATTTTTGTAATTAACACCATAAGGGGCGAAAATAGTCATAATAAGTAAAAAATTGTAATAATGAAAGTTTGATTGAAAGATTTGGACAATGACAAAAACATTATAATATTACAAGCGGATGGCTCATAATGGATAGAGATATCCATCGCCTATAGACACCAAAGATGTTAATGGTGCGTTGATATCCACGTACCTAATGTCACTTGTAGTAAAGCTTCGCCCTCTATCGCTACTCGTGTAAAATCTTTCATACAAATCTCATCTACTACTTCAAACCCTTAGGGGATGTTATATTGGAAAAAGTAGACAACGGGTCTTCAACTATCTCCTTGCCATATTTTATCAAAATCGGTCCAGAGATGTAGCCATGAAAGCAAACGAACAGACTTTCGCATTTATAATTGGTACTGTAGTATGGATTTTCCACTATAATCGCTCTCTTTTACATTCCTTTATATTAAACTAACTGTTCCCGCGACTTCGTCCGTATGGAAAATACTCTTAAGACAGTCCCGGGGTTTTACCCGAATAGTTCCTCTTCCCGTGGGATTTCCAGGATAAAAACTATCTTATGTCCTTTCTCGGGTCTCAAGCTATCTTTGTACCAAATATCATCCCAATCGGTTCAGTGGTTTAGGCGTGAAGAAGAGACAGACAGACAGACATATAGAGAGAGTTACTTTCACATTTATAATATTAGTATGGATATAGAAATCCATTCAAATGGTAATTCGTGTTGGACAGATCCATCACTCGGGCCCATATTAATAGCTCAAGCCTC
This sequence comes from Apodemia mormo, assembly GCA_036924255.1. Taxonomy (NCBI): domain Eukaryota; kingdom Metazoa; phylum Arthropoda; class Insecta; order Lepidoptera; family Riodinidae; genus Apodemia; species Apodemia mormo. The sequence goes on along the minus strand of JAUPFN010000009.1, from coordinate 39,700,891 downwards.
CTCGAAACCAGTACTATTAACAATGTTGCTTACAATCCAATGTGTAAATACACGCCGGACCCTTGGCAGAACTGGTCGGGCGCGTCGCCTAGTACATACGGTATATGGTCTAATTAAAACAAATTGACACAAAAATCTTGTATTTTTTCGACTACTTTTCGTTAAGCCTGCGCCGATCTAATTTCGAAATATGTGCGTTCGGTAGATCCTTTGCTACATCGTTATTAATAAAGATTTAGCTATGCAATTCATAAGTGAGATGCTAAAGGATTCACGCCATAAATTATACAGCTTGGAAACTTGTAATTTCCTCAACGGAAAGAAAATTCAAAGTTACCTCTGAACAAACAGGAAAACCCTGAGTATGGCGTAAATACTTAACGGAAGGTCGTCAGGTTTTAAATAATAGCAAAATGACATATTTTCTATAACTTACACGCTTTATATTTTTAAAATTTGTACAGATTTTTATGATGTAAAGTTAAGATAGCAAAATCCACACTTTTATCGTCCATCCTAAATTGAACCATCACGCTTCCCTCCCCCCCTGTTCTGTAGAAAGCCTAAACATCGATTCGCTCTAAAAGCTCGCCCTCTCAAAAAAGTTTTAGCAACTGACTGTTTCGATTCGACGACAACGACTTCGTTTGCGTAATGCATAAAAAATACTTTTTTTGCTTAGCTGGTTAAATAATTAGCCTACAGCCTACGAAAACCTAACCCTACGCTCGTAGACTTTCTCGTGAATATGGCAATCATAGACTAAAAGAACTTTTCAAATTCGACTGATTCATAGAGATAAACGCATTCAAAAAAACAAACAAAAAACTTTTCTGCTTAATTGTACGTACCTAATAGTATCAGTAAATTTTTATGTCTTTATGTTCTTAATAGCAGTTATTTACGAATTAGTTCGCATGACCAAGATCATTACTTCACTTTGCTCTGTCGAGTAAAAAAGAAGCCTATGTCAGTGTTTCCCAAACACTGTTCTGTCATGGCTCAGACATTTTTACACTGCCCCTTCGTGACCCACCTTTAAACCCTAGATGGTTTCATTAGGTATAATAATACACATTTATCAATAGTAAAAATGTTTTTTGTATGTACTACACACTTTGGTATCGCCTATTTAGTCACTAAATTTTAGTGCGAAGTATAGAGCTGCTGGTTATTTTTTACTACAGAATCCAAGTCTGTGAAAACTTACGAAAGTTTTATTTTAAGGTCTGGTTCCACTTCAAGACGGCTTCTATATTTATTTTTATGATAAACTAGTGCTAAAAACTCAGTTTCACATTTATAAGTCGAGACAAAAGGCATTAAAAAAGTTATTGCCCGATGAGCTAATTTTGTGTATTCTTGACGACGAGATGACCAAAAATCTATCAATCATCGATCAATAGTAAGTATTATTTTTAAAACAAGGCCGGAATAGTTTACCACGTGTTGGTCCCGGGCTCCTTTGAAGAATAGGCCAACTGTCGTTCTGCCAGGCAGGTCGTAAAAGGCCACCGATTGCCTATACGAGTCACTACCATCGTGGCTACTAGGTGGTAGAGTTCTGCATTGTCTCGCCGGGTCTGGTACCACCGCCTTACCTATTCCTGCCGCAATAGCGTTAGTGCTTGTCACTGTCGTGTTCCGGTTTAGAGGGTAAGGTAGCCGGTAAACTTATGAACGTGGCATTAGATCTCGCCACAAGATAGCAACGCACCCTTAACATCTGGTATTTATAGGCGGTGGTTGACTCTTTCCATCAGGAGACCCATCTGCTCGTTTGCTATCTTATGATATAAAAAAATAGAGTATAATATTGTTACGAATAATCTAGAAACGTGAAGATTTGGAACGCTGGAGGGATCTAGAAATAAAAGAAAGAGATAGCTACTCCTATTAATAAACAAATAGTTGGCCGGTATCGGAATAGATATACCGTAATGAACTTTGTGGTATAGGGCATAAGGTTGAAAATAGCGTGTACTAGGACTTATGAGTCATAACTTATTTATCGTAAGTTGTTTACAATAATTGTTATTGTGTACGAGATGATTGATGAATATTCGCGATTGTTGCCGAACTTTACCTCGGGTATAAATAGAGATGTATTGACAAATACAGGGCAGTTTTTATAAAGCGATCGAGAACGATACTTGAAACGACCAGTGCGAAGCGAGAAGTGTTCTAAGTTTAGTGTTAGTACAGTGAGTGGCTAGTGTTAATGAGAGTATTTAGTATTACATTGTGTTGTCTTGTGTTGTGTGTAAGTGTTGTAAATGCACGGTTTTAATATAAGTGGTGTTTTCTTACAATATACGGATAGAATTCCACAACGTCTCGCCAAGTTTTGATACCACTGACTTACTTTTTCCTGCCTCAGTAGCGTCGATGCTTGTCACTGTCGTGTTCCGGTTTCGAGGGTAAGGTAGCAGGTTAACCTATGCTTATGGCATTAGATCATAGCCATTCAAATGTCAAAGAACAATTACGGACTTTGGTGTTCCAATCAAGTACTATCCTATCCTATCGAAAATGTTTTTTTTTCAAGAACCTTACAAATTCAAATGTCCATAGTTCGTGTTCATTAGTTTTGTGTTATCATCCCTGTGCCATAATCTCCGTGGTTGTCCGGACCCGGGACGTGGAAGAATGGACCATCTGCCATTCTGCCAGGCCGTTCGTAAAAGGCGAACGATTGGCTACGCGAGTCGCTTCCATCATATCTGCTAGGTGGTAGAGTTCTGTGAAGTCTCGCCCGGGTATTTGACACCACTTACTTACCTATTCCTTTTTTATCATAAAATAGCAAACAAGCAGATGACTATTCTGATGGAAAGAGCAAACCATCGCTTAAAGACACTAAAGATGCTAATGATGCGTTGCTATCCTTGATACGGGGTCTCAGTGCCTTGCTGCTTGTCATTGTCGTGTTCCGGTTTGAAGGGTAAGCTAGCCGGTAAACTTATGCAAGTGGCGCTGCCATCCCACCACACGGATAGCAACGTATCATTGACATATTTGGTGTCTATACGCGATGGTTGCCCGTTACATCAAAGAGCCATCTGCTTGTTTGCTATCTTATGATAAAAAAAATGTCATAAAAATAAATAAAACAATAGATTAAAGGAGAGATAGTCTAAAGTAGTAATAAAAGGTTAGCTTAGAATACGAGATAGTCTCGTATACTGAGCTAACCTTTTAGCAATGCCCATTGACATGCGAATACTCGTATGTCGGCTAGTTCAATAAAAACTGTAGCCCACTCAAGCCCTCGTCGACAGAGCTCAAGCCTCACCGTAACCAGTCCGTGTGATGCTAACAATGTTACATACAATTCGATGAATGGAGTACGTCCGCAATCAGCGCGGTCGCCCCTCGCAGGCAAATTATCGCGGCTAGTTCTCTTGTAACTGGTTGGGATTATCTCTCGTGGACACAGTATATGACATTGTTTCAAATGTGAAATAAAAATCATTGCAATCTGTTTGTAAAGATAAAAATAAGACGAACGCTTTTACGTTTATTTCAAAATACTTGTCAATGTTGTTTTTTGTAATATCTCACATTGTAAACTAAGGAAACGGTTAATTATAATATACATATAATATATAACCAGCAACCTTAACATTTGTTAAGTCTGAAGTTATGCCACCATTGATACTTTGAGGCTATCATCATTGACAACATCAGATATAGTACCATCTGCGAATCATTTGTGCATTGGTGACATCTTTATTTAGCCTTAATATAATAGAATTTCTAGAGATAGGGAGAGAGAGAGAAAGCTGTTAGGGACTTTTTATTTCTTTTAAGTCCCTATTAATAAACATCAAGAAATAAATAATTACTAGATATGTTTAAATTTGAACACCATAGAAAATTGCTCTTCCTGACATACTCCATTATTGAGATGATGTAAATGTTTTACAAAAAGCACCTGTAATATTTATTTATAAAACCTGGGACCTGTGTGTTTGTAAAATCTGTGATCTGTGTTTGCAATGTTAATATATCCTGTAACCGAATCTGTTCTGTTGGTTACAAAATTTTCTTTTTTAAATATTACGTGTAATTCTCCAAGTTTCGAAAATGGAACACTTTTATTTAGACATCCAAAATGAGCATTAAAAATCGTACCATTTTACAGTCTTGCTTACGCAAATAAAAATGTCAGATACTTCGTTATGTCTTACAGCAGCCACGTCCAATTATTTCTCACATCTTGTACGACACGGTCAGGGTTGCTAACGCGTTTTTCTTGATACGATGCTTAACGCATTTTAAGAAAAATATATATGAAAAGGCAAAAAAAATAATTTAGTAATACTTAAAAAGCCATTAATCACAATCTGTATCTTGTCAGTGCTTATTAGTGCTATCTGCAAGACCTCTAGTATTGCGGGATGTTCACGGGCGGCGGTGATCACTTACCATCATGTGCACCTCCTGCTCGTTTGCTCTTCTATAAAAAAATATACAGTATCTTCACGCCCGTATCCCCGACAGGGTAAGCAGAGGTACAACAAGTGCACCCACGATTAGCCGAAGATACTTGGTCCCACAATGTGATAGGTGGCCAGCCTATCGCCAACCGGGCACTTTCCAATCCCAGGCAACGTTGTTTTTATCAAAAAATTGAAAAAACACATTTTTGAATTGCCCGACCCAGGAATCGAACCCGGGACCTCATGTGGTCAACTCCGACACCGGACCACTAGACCACAGAGGATACAGTATCTAACAAAAATCCTGTCTGATCATCAAAGATATTGTTTGGTAGCTAATCATATTATATGTATATGTTATTATTTTGTGAATATAGATAGATACATTTTCTCGAATCAAAATAATCTTAAATCATAATATTTCAAATATTACTATGATTACACAAAACACAGAAGTAGCCGCCTTCGACCGCGACATCAAGGCCCTCCTTCTATATGGTGTTGCCCAATTCAAAGTATTCGCTACATTTTGAAGAAATTGAAGAGTAATTTGAAGAAAACACTAGCATTTTAAAATACCCTATCATTATAAACAGAATCATTTCTTTTTTGAAATTCGCCATCGACCTACCTATATGGCCTGCCCCTTTGGACCGGACAGGTTTTTTTTTTACTCGCTGTATATAGTATTTGTACAATGTTATTGACAACCCTAGTCACGACCTAATCCAATTTCGCATTCTAAATGTGGGATCATTATTACAATCCCTTTACATGGTGCTTAACGTGCGCAGACGCAGGTTTTTAATATCGCATATATCATTGCGAATTGTTTGACTACAAGATATGTGAAAGAAACTTGTATTTGCATTTGTATGTAACTGATTGTACGGAAGATTGTCGATGTCCAAGCTGTTTGTCTTGTGTAGCGGTCAATTTATACAGGGGGCTCGTTTTAAAGACTATATGGTTATTGTTTTTTTTTCGGAATATCAGAAAAGTAAAACTGTCAGCTCCTAAGCCTGCGATTGAAGGGGATGCCGCTGCTGCTGGTACTGTAGGGGAACAGTGCTGAGTGAACAATGCTCAGCAGAGTTTACTGGCTGATTTTGGCTTCAAAGCACTTTTAACCATCTCATTGATCGAATAGTCAGCAAACCAGACTTTGCAAATAAATGGGGCTCGGATTCGATTTCCGACTGCGTGACTCGTGCGTTTATGTGATGAGCATGAATGTTTCTGTTTCTAGGTCAGTGTATGTTTTGGAGTAAATGAGTATGGTAGAGTTCTGCATTGTCTCGCCCGGGTCTGGTACCACCGCCTTACCTATTCCTGCCGCAATAGCGTCAGTGCTTGTCGCCGTCGTGTTCCGGCTTGGAGGGTAAGGTAGCCGGTAAACTTATGCATGTGGCATTAGACCTCGCCACAAGATAGCAACGCACCATTAACATCTTTGGTGTCTATAGGCGATGGTTGATTCTTTCCATCAGGACACCCATCTGCTTGTTTGCTATCTTATGATATAAAAAAAAAGTATTTATGTATGTATTTCAATATAGGTATAAGTATCGTTGAATAAAGTATCGCGCACATTAGGACGGGCCGCAGCCGGGTGGAGCGGGCCGCATCGCAATGAAAAAATCGTGCTTGACACTTTAGTTACGTGCCGGATCACAGATCATTGATGTATTTTAAAAAAAATATCTTCACGCCCGTATCCCCGTTTTCCCCGTGTTGGTCCCGGGCTCCTATGAAGAATAGGCCGGTAAACTTATGCATGTGGCATTAGACCTCGCCACAAGATAGCAACACACCATTATCATCTTTGGTGTCTCTAGACGGCCGTTGACTCTTTCCACCAGGAGACCTATCTGCTTGTTTGCTATCTTATAAAAAAAAGTTAAAAAAAAGAAAAAGTAAAATAATATAAAAAAAAACTCCGAAGAGGTAGGCAGAAGTACGGCCAGTGCACCCACGATTTTCCGAAGATTACCACAATGTCACCTATCACATTAGGTAACAAGCATATCGCCAACCGGGCACCTATCCAATCCTGGGTAACGTTGTTTATATCAGAAAACTGAAAAAAACACATTTTTTTAATTGCTCCCTCCGGGACCTCATGTGGTCAACACAAACCTGACCAGACCACTAGAGGCGATAAGACAATTGATGGATTTTGAATTCAGTATACTGGTGGACGTGGTAGTCACATGCTATCGATAGTTCTGACAAGAGAATAATAAAAAAAAAGAACAGTAGCAGTCGTGGGACTGCCGATAGAAGTGAAAACGGAACTATTAAGTTGAGAGTAATTAAAACTATATGCAAAAATTATATGAAATTTTTTATGTTTTATTTATTAGTTACATATGATGGGTTAAATAATAAAATACAGTCAGAAATAGTCGATGTATTAGTGTATACGTGTGCACAGGCTACTGCGCGTGCGCTAGTCTGGCTCTCCATAGCTATAGATATACTATTATCATTAGCATGTCGGTGACGCGAACCGAGGATTTTACCCTCTACCAAAACGCTCAACGCGCCTAAAGAAGTTTTCACTTCAAAAAATATAAATGGAAATAAAAGTCCCTTGCGTGGTAGCAGCGTGCAATGTCATCACTGACTTGCCACTATTTACCAGTTTACTAAGTGGTAGAGTTCCGCTACGTCTCGCCGGGGTATTTGGTATTCCTATTCCTGCCGCAATAACGTCAATGCGTGTCATTGTCGTATTTTAGCTAAGGGCCGCGAGGTACGAGGTAGCCGATACACTTATGCATATGGCATTGCCATACCGCCACACGGATAGCAACGTACCATTAACATATTTGGTGTCTATAGGCGATGGTGTCTCTTTCCATCAAGAGAGCCATCTGCTCGTTTGCTATCTAATGATGTACAAAAATTAGTTCGCATTATGAAGATGATTAGTAATTCCTTTGCCGTAGTTTTTAATTTATCAATCTAAGGATATCGTTTTTTTTTTTTATATCATAAGATAGCAAACAAGCAGATGGGTCTCCTGATGGAAAGAATCAACCATCGCCTATAGACACCAAAGATGTTAATGGTGCGTTGCTATCTTGTGGCGAGGTCTAATGCCACATGCATAAGTTTACCGGCTACCTTACCCTCCAAACCGGAACACGACAGCGACAAGCACTGACGCTATTGCGGCAGGAATAGGTAAGGCGGTGGTACCAGACCCGGGCGAGACAATGCAGAACTCTACCACCTAGTAGCCACGATGGTAGTGACTCGATAGCCAATCGGTCGCCTTTTACGACCTGCCTGGCAGAACGGCAGTTGGCCTATTCTACAAAGGAGGCCGGGACCAACGCGGCGGAATTAATCGCAATAGCCGGACGGGAACTTACGACTTATCTTATTTTTCTAGAAAAGGGTATATTAACAACAAACCTACAGACCAGGCTACTGTGGAGTTACTTTGAATGAATATATTTCGAAATAATTTTATATCTCACCAAAATATGAATTTTTATCCTTATCTTGATTGATGTCCACTACGATGTAATACTGAAGGTATTTGTTGCCTCGTACAATCATTGCTCTGTAGAATCAATTGATTGATTTTACAATAATTTCCAGCGGACGTGTTTTCAAACCGACACGAGTTGGGGACCTTCAAGCAAAGAGCTTAATCATTCCTTAAAGTTCTTCAATGCATCTACAAAAACCGTAGTGTTATAGCTGTCAATAGATCATCTAACCTTCGGGTAAACAAAGACTTAGCGATTTACAAACAGGTTCGATGCTAGACTATCAGGAAGGATATTGATATCCTGAGAATCGAGTCGTTATTGTTGATTCAACGTCCATGGACTCTATTAGAAATGTATTTTTGTTCGATTGACGTGGCGCGTCATACTGCAAGTCTATTGTTGAAATCTTGTAATACACAATAACTGGAAGGGGCAGGCACATTGAGCGATAAAGGGTTAAACTAGATTTTTGTGATAATCGACATTGTTATCTAATATTTTAATGCCTTTGCTTGCCTGTCTTGCCTTTGGGTATCCTTTTCATATCATCAGATAGCAAACAAGTAAATGTCCCTGCCGATGGAAAGAAAGAACCATCGGATATAGACACCAAAGATGTTAATGTTGTTTGTTATCAATATCGTTATCTGTATGACGGGTTAATATTCCATGTGCATAATTTTATCAGCTACTTTAACCTTTAAATTGTAGTAAGGTACTATAATAACAAACATTGACGCTATTACGGCGGAAATACGACAAATTGTGGTATTAAATATGTCGGCATTTGGTGAAACACTATTTGTCACTTGTACTCAGTGTTGCCAGTAAGAGGTAGTCAAATGTAACATGAGACAGCTCAAAATGTAACAGTTTCACGAGAAAAGTAACATTTCCTCATTTTATGTGAAAAACGATTAATACTACAAAATGACACTTTATTACGCAAAAACTAAAAAGTTTTCTATCGCATTTTATTATTATAATAAAATATTTGTATAAATAATAATTGGACAAATATTTGATTGGTAATCTTAAGAAAGAAAAACATTTGTAAGTTATATGTAACAAAGAACAAATCAAAAGTCCAAAAAGTAACGTAAAAGTAACATTTTGAGCCGTGTAACATGGGAGTAACATGAGAGGGCATTCTGGCAACATTGCTTATACTGTTTCACAAATCACTTTTAATTTAATTTATACCGCCAACCGGTTTCGCCTTTTACGGCATATTCAAAGAAGACGCCCTAAAAGGCGACACCGGTTGGCGGTAGTGATAAAAATAAATAAAAAGTATTTTTTAAACAGTGCAAGTGTATTAACATAATTAATTTATGAACCTAGCCTAGTTGTCACCATCTCGTCTTTTACAAATTGCCTGGCCAGAAATTCTCAAATTCAAAAAAGATTTGGATCAACACGAGGGTGGGGAGGGGGGCAGAGAGGGGAATGTAGTTTACATTACTTAACTCCATAATCCCATTAACTGTAACTAGATCTCTAACAAGATAAACTTATGCGTCAAAATATCTGATAAAGTTTACCCTTGTATATATATCCAACCCCTTCCTGTTATTATACTTATTACAATCGCTCTACGATCTCGTCATGTCAATCAAGAAATGAATTAAAAATCAGCAACAACTGACGTCCACTTCTAAGAGGGTTCCGAAAACTCCGCTACCTTCGGAACCCTGAACCGATCTTTAAAAAATGTGTGTAGCGTTGTTTTAAATACAACACATCCCTTTAATATAAGACTACCTTCCTCTGTCGTGTGCATCGACATCATATCCACTGATGTCGATGGTCGTGTGCATCGTTTGCAGAGCAAAGTATTAAAAAAAACCGATCAATTGCGATTTGGTCTCATAAACCGAGGGTTCCTTATAAATTTATAGGGATCCTTATAAAGGGTATAGGAATATTCATAAAAGTTCCCTATAGATTTTGTTTCCCTTTTGAAATCACAAAATATGCGATATAAACTCTAATCTTTGGACATGTTTTTTGTGATAAAAATAAAAATTTGCAGTTTTCGGATTTTTTTCCTTTACATGTGATGTATGACACTGCTTCTTGCTAAATTTCATACTTCTAGGTCAACGGGAAGTATTGTATTTAGCCATAGCCATATCCCACAAAGTCCATTATGGCATAGCCCAGGTCAACTATTTGTTTGTCAACAGGAGTAGCTATCTCTTTCCTTTATTTGGCGCGCTCCAACTCTACACGCTTCTAGATTATTCGTAACAATAGTATGCTATCACTTCTTGTCTTAAATGAAAAGAATGTAACAGCATACTATTTAGGATTGTCCTTAGCTAATACAGTGTTAGCGCAATTGGCCATTAGTCCCACAATGTGATAGGTGGCAAGCCTGTCGCCAACCGGACACTTATCCAATCCCGGGCAATATTACTTTTATCAGAAAACTAAAAAAACACCATTTTGATTTGATTGACCCGGGCGTGACGACATGTGGTCAACGCCGAACCACAGAGCAGACAAAGTTAGATCTCTTAACCTTGCGCTTGCTGTATGGGCTCAGTTCCCATGAACTTGGTCCTCTGCTCTTGAGGTATTATTCCCTCAACCGGTTTGGCAATGCGGAAGCCGACTCTCACGATTCCAGTTTTTCCCTAAATGTTACACTTTCGTAACATCTGTCAGGTCCAGTTTGATTTTGTTTGTCGCCCCTTTTGTGTGTTGTTGCGTTTACATTCCGGGATTAGGTAACGTTGGCGCATTGTTCGCGTGTCAGAATCCTCGCGTGGATGCTTTTTGAATGGTTTTTTTTGTGAAGTGTTTGCTGATAGAACATTGAATGGACTTTTTTTAGTTCATGCGATGATTAGATTCTTGCCATTTTCTTTTAAAAATAACTTTGTATAGTATTTATTTATAATAATCTTCTTCTTCTCTATATATATATATATATATATATATATATATATATATATATATATATATATATATATATATATATATATATATATATATATATAAATCAATTGTTGTTAGTATCGCTAAATCGCTAAAACTCGAGAACAGCTGAACCGTATTGGCTAATTTTGGTTTTGATTTAGGTTTTAATTTGGTTTTGAGTTGAAGTCCAGGGAAGGTTTAAAAGGTAAGAAAATATAGAAAAAAAATAAGTGTAGTTAAAAAGGCAGAATAACGTTTGCGGGGTCAGCTAGTAAATAAATAATAAATACTGCTGGACGAATTACACGAATTGATCTAACCCCAAAATAAGCAAATTATTTGCTTGTGTTATGGGTCAACGATACTAATACATAGAAATACATATATAAATACTGTTACATATATGATACACCCAAACCCAGAAATACAAATATGTATGCACGTCACACAAATGTTTGTCCCTGTCGGGAATCGAACCTGCCTAGCTCCTCGATTCGTAGTTAGGTTCGCTGACCATTCGACCATGTTGTATTCGCAATTCGCATCTGCTTGACTCGGATATTGCGTTATAGTACTTTACATTGAATACTCAATAATTTATTGCTTTATATGTTACAATTATTTAATTTGGTGTTACACTACATAAAAAGTAGTGAACATATACACCCTATAAGGGTATTGCAAAGTAGGACTGAACCAATCAACTTTATGATAGATTTATGCGGTTGTCATTAAAGAAATCGTTAATGGTGTAGTAACATTACTAATCGATTTTGTACAAATTTTTATTTTTTTTTATAGAAGAGGGGGCAAACGAGCAAGAGGTGCACCTGATGGTAAGTGATCACCGCCGCCCATGGACATCTGCAATATCAGAAGTCTTGCAATTGCGTTGCCGGCCTTTTAAGAATGAGTAAGCTCTTTTCTTGAAGGTCCCTATGTTGTATCCGTTCAGAAATACCCCTGTCGGTAATTGGTAATTTTATAAATGTACGATCATTTTCTTCCGATTTAATTTTATTAGGCAGTTTATTGTATATTTTTACGCACATCGTATTGGGTCCGGACTCCGGAACTGCATTTTTCGTTTTGATAGCGGAAATTCTAAATTATATTTAAATCTACTTGCGAAGTGTCGTGGAATATCGGTTTGATTTAAAAAAAAATGAGGATATTTTCTTTTAAATTTAATTGCTTCTAATATGCATATTGATGTCCTAGTTAATAATTGAGGTCCTTAAAATACGGTATGGAGTTTTCGGTCTCTTTAATATTATTGAGTATACTTGTACTTTTGGGAAAAAATACATCTTGTATATTCACACTATTACCCCATAGTAAAATGCCATATGTTTTTATTTTTGTTTTTTTGGTTATAATTAATTAACACCAGACACTAAAATTGTTGGATACAGTGATACGTGCGTGTCTCGTCAACCAAAGAATTGGTGAAATCCTGTTCTGGTGAATAAACTGGTATTTTATAAGTTCAAATTATTCTGCTTACTCTGCAAGCGAACTGAAATATTGTAATTATTTTATTAAATTACCTTTAATTCCGTACAAAACGTATACAGCTTGACAAGCTCTTACCGTACGTTTCCACTTGTCGATAAACAATATCAAATTAACACAGTTATATGATAGAATTGAAATTCGCAACGCAACTAATTGCTAATTTTCCCCGTGTTGGTCTCGGGCTCCTTTGAAGAATAGGCGAACTGCTGTTCTGTTTGGCAAGTCGTAAAAGGCGACTGATTGGCTATACGAGTCACTACAATCGATACTACTAGATGGTAGAGTTCTACATTGTTTCGCCCGGGTCTGGTACCACCGCCTTACCTATTCCTGTCGCAATAGTGACGCTATTGCTAGTGCTTGTCACGAGTTGCGGTTAGGAGGGTAATTACTATTTATAGGTGATTAGTAAAGTAAAATAACGAAACATATACTCTTTTCTAGCTGGTGGCACGGTGTTACTCAAATGTTGTTGCTTTGTCTCTTTCGTACGATGGATTTCTGCGAATTATAAGCATAAGTAGTATCTTCGCCCGACCACGCTCGCGTTATATATAAAGCCCCGTTTTCACTTTGATTAGTGCGAGTGCAAGTGTTTAATGCAGGTGCTAAGTACTAAGGAAAAAATACGTGAAGACAGCCATTGATCAGTGCGAGTGATCAGTATTCAGCGTAGTAAAAGTGAATAGACGCTGATTACCACTTTTTTTGCTTAATACTTAGCACCTGCATTAAACACTCGCACTTGCACTAATCAGAGTGAAAACGGGGCTTAACGGACCGTTTCGATGCATATAACTGGCGTGACACGTGAATTATTTTATAACGAGTGATATAACCAGGGATGCGTGAAATGTGCCATGCGCAGTGTCTATTGATGGTTCTCTATCCATCAGGGGAGCCATCTGCTTATTTGCTATCTTAATATAAAAGCACCTTGGCTCATCGTGGCTGCACTGGTTGCTCCTCTGTCTACCTCTTTCAGGATATGGTTATAGGGTCGCCAGCTTTACTAGGGAGACAGTGAGGGACGGAGTGAGTGACTTGTTGAACTCTACCTGGCAGTCACCATGATACGTTTAGTCAATCCTTCGCATTTTACGAAATGCCTGGTAGAATGACAGATGGCCTATTCTTCGAAGGGGGCACGGACTCATATAGGGCGCAAATATAGACATGACGGTATTTGTTTTAGAACTGAAAAATTGTGTGTTCTTTTAATTTTAAAGAATAAGCCATATCTAATTTCCGCTATCCATTCCGTTTTTTATTATTAGGGCAATAAGCCCACCTCTCGTTCCCACCACTATAACTTCTGTCAACTATAATCAACAGCGGCAACCGTCCTGATAACCACTGAGTTGCGAGCTCAGGGTGTCCTAGAGAAAAGCTAAGCTGTCTTGGATCCCGCAACGAAATTAATCAGAAGTATATAGAAGGAGTAGGAAAATACATCATGTTTCCCTCCCTTTTTAGTAGTTCCGCAGGCTCTGGTTTCCCTTCAAAACGTATAAATCTTTCGCCTTTCCACAGACGTTTCTTGAATGTACGAATATTATTCACGTTGTCTAACAGGGCGGCGGAAAGTTGTTCAACATTTTTGATGTAGCGTAACCATAACCTACCTAACTGCCTTTACAATACAGATAAAATTAACAAGTTTTAGCCTCGTTACGTCTCATATCAATCGCTTTGAATGAGGTAATGGTCCGTGTCGATCGTTCGTGTTAAGTCGGATACATTGTACTCGTAAAAAGTATCGTTAATCGATTCTTTTTAACATTAAATATAATTTGGAGAAAGTTTTGGAATTATAGTTCGGTGATTAGCTTTTTCGACTGAGAGCATGAAGTCTTGGGCTCGATTTAAGACATAATACAGGGTAAAGCAGCCGGTAAACTTATGCGTGTGGTAGTAGACCTCGTCACAAGATAGCAACGCACCATTAGCGTCTTTGGTGTCTATTGGCGATGGTTTCTCTTTCCATCAGAAGACCCATTTGCTTTTTTGCTATCTTATAATATAAAAAACAGTATACCTAATCGTCGGGACCAAATTATCAAATGCTGAATATGATCAGCTGCAGCTAATAATCACGCATCTAGAGTTATAGTCTTATCGGATGGACAGCAACGCGCCATTAATATTTTTGGTGTCTATAGTCGATGGTTATCTCTTTATATCAGTAGATAAAGATGGACGAAGCAGAAACGTGTTTGCCATCCTATTATGTAAAAAAAATCATTCTCATGTAATAATGAGTTACTAAAATTACTAAAGTCTATATTTTTATAAAATCTTTATACATTACTTATACTAATACATATATTTATACAAAAGTATCTTCACGCCTGTATCTCCGAAGAGGCAGGCAGAAGTACAAGTGCACCCACGACTAGCCGAAGATACTTAGTCCCACAATGCGATATGTTTTTTTTATTTTACTTGGATAGGCAAACTGGTAGACGTGCCACCTGATGGTAAGTGGTCGACGTCGCCAATGAACATAAAATAGTTTACCTAGAACTATGCCAGGTAACTCATCTATGTGTTGCCTATCCTGAGACATAAGATGTTAAGTCTCGGTGCCAGTAATCACACTGTCAGCCTTGCCCTTCTCACCGAAACACAGCAAAGCTTTTTCACGAATCACAGGAGAAACAAGCAAGATGGTGGTACCCATGCAGCCAGGAGCGCGGAACAGCGCGTCCCTCCCACCGGTAATGCAAGTGCGGCAAGCCTATCGCAAACTGGGCACTTATCAGTGTTGCCAGTGACAGGTAGTCAAATGTAACATGAGATAGCTCAAAAAGTAACATTTTCACGTGAAAAGTAACATTTCCTTATTTTATGTGAAAAACGACACTAATACTACAAAATGACACTTTATTACACAAAATCTAAAAATTTCTGTTCCATTAGTTAAGCTTCGAAAGAATCGTAATAATTTTTGTACAAATAGTTAATTGGTAATCTTAAAAAAGAAAAACATGTGTAAGTTATATGTATACCAACTAATTAAGAAATGTATTTCAATAGCTACAGCTTACCATATATCTAACTAAAGATAATAAATCAATTAATCTGTGTAAATTTAAGACAATGCAAAAATAAACATATTTCAGTTGCAAACGCGACTTTGTTGTTGAATTATTGATTTCATAAATACTTTTAAATTAAAACTATATAAATACAACATTAAGTTACAAAGAATAAATCAAAAGTCCAAAAAGTAACGTAAAAGTAACATTTTGAACCGTGTAACATGGAAGTAACATAGAGAGGGTCAAAAGTAACGTAAAATGTTACAAAAGTAACATTCTGGCAACTCTGGCACTTATCTAATTCCGGGCAAGCTTATTTTTATCAAACCGACATCGGACCTTAGACCATAGAGGTGATTTTATACAATCTAGAAGAAAAAATATGAATTGGTTTCTCCTGAATAATTTAAAAAAGAAAATAAGACGACGCCCTTAATATGCTGGGTGTCTCCCTCCGCAATATCAGCCAATAGGGTCTTGGCTCGCAATATTCTCAGTGATCCCTTCAATATCTGCACCAACTGTATAAAAAATACATCCCTGGCTCCGAACTCCTTTGGCCCGTGTTAATAATTCCTTTAAATTATATCTTCGAAGCGCTGCGAATTACGTAACATGTAGCTATTTTTTATTTAAACGTAGACCCAACTTGTATTTTTCTATTCCAATTTTATTTTTCAACCGACTTTCTAAAAAGAGGTTCTCAAATCGGCTGTATGTTTTTTATGTTTGTTACCTCAGAACTCGTTAATTTATGATCCGATTTTAAAAATTATTTTCTTGTTTAAGAGGGTATAGTCACCGTGTGGTCACATTTTAATTTAACCAACATCTGATGCAGGGTTCCGCAGATATAGAAAATGGGAAGCTGATTGCTACAGTTTTATTGCGTTATTTTTTTTTTGTATTTATTCAGTGTTACATGTGTTGCAGTTGGTGAAAAATGAATCTTATGTACTTAATCAAATGATCTGACTTTATATCATTTAGATCACGAATTTATTACACTTGTAGACCCAATTGGCTCAGTAACACTTTTGTCCAATCCGGGAATCAAACCCGGGACCTTATGATCAAAGCTGAATAGGTCAAGAGTACAAAACATATAAGATAGCTAATAGGTAGCTAATGTAACTATTACTTGTTGATAAAAAAAATCTTATGCTAGCAAAAAACCAGATGACTCTCCTGATAGAAAGAGACAACCACCGGATAGAAAGAGATAAACACCAAAGATGTTAATGGTGCGTCCTTGTGGCGGGGTCTTAATACCATATGCATGAGGTTACCGGTTATCTTACACTCCAAACCGGGACATGACAGTGACAAGCACTGACACTATTGCGGCAGAAATAGGTAAAGCGGTGGTACTAAAAACCCGGGCGAGAAGTTGCAGAACTCAACCGTCTAGCCGCCGCGATGAGAGTGACTCGCATAGCCAACCTTCACTTCTTAAGAACTGCTTGGAAGAACGGCAAATAATCTATTCTCGAACCAACACGGGTTTTTATATAAATACTTGAAATGAAAACTTACACCTATTTTTACGACAAATACATAGACTGAGACGTATGAAAGGCATACAGTTTAACGCAATGGAAATGTCTCGAATTGCGTAAATTGCCTTTTTTTTCATTTAAACACATATCTACTAAAATAGGAGTGCATTTTTAAGTGTATTATTATTTCGTATCATAGTTGAATGTGTCTCTGCACAATAGTCTTAAAAAGTAATATAGTTATCATTTCACGTATTATCTATATATACATATAATAAAATCGTAGGAAAGTCCAAATTGTACATTGAACATTTTTTTAAAGAATACTTGGGGCGTGATCTACAATCGATATCGAAGTCAAAAATATAGTTTTTAGAATTTTTGTTTGTTTGTCTGTATGTATGTCCGGGGTAAACTCAAAAAGTACTGCATGAATTTACTACAAATTTTGCATGAATATTACTAACAGGTCGGGTCAACATATAGGCTACATATTATCACGTTATCACCTAAGGGGGAGGAGCCGTGCAGAGTAAACGAAGTCCGCGCGGGCGAAGTCGTGGGCAACAGCTAGTTATTATATAAATTTAGAAGCTAGCTAATAGCTTTGAAGTTCTAGTTGTAGTGCTTCAGACGTCTGACAAGTTAGTGACGTCTGAAAAGAAACCGTGCTATTATTATGGTTTCTTTACGGCGATGATATTTTTGAACATATTCAATCTATATTTATTTATATATAATATAATATTATTATAAACGCGAAAGTTTGGATGTTTGGATGGATGGATGATTGTTACTCAATCACGCAAAAACTACTGAACGGATTTGAATGAAATTTGGCACACATATTGATGATGACCTGGAATAGCATATATATATATATATATATATATATATATATATATATATATATATATATATATATATATATATATATATATATATATATTTTTATATCATAAGGTAGCAAACAAGCAGATGGGTCTCCTGATGGAAAGAGTCAACCATCGCCTATAGACACCAAAGATGTTGATGGTGTGTTGCTATCTTGTGGCGAGGTCTAATGCCATATGCATAAGTTTACCGGCTACCTTACCCTCCAAACCGGAACACGACAGCGACAAGCATTGACGTTATTGCGGCAGGAATAGGTAAGGCGGTGGTACCAGACCCGGGCGAGACATTGCAGAACTAACCTAGTAGCCACGATGTTAGTGACTCGATAGCCAATCGGTCGCCTTTTACGACCTGCCTGGTAGAACGGCAGTTGGCCTATTCTTCAAAGGAGGCCGGGACCAACACGGCGAAAATATATAACTATATAAGGTAAAAGTGACTGACTGATGTATCAAAGCACAGGCCGAACCCTTAGGGCTAGAAACTTGAAATTTCGCACACGTATTTTTCTTATGATGTAGGCATCCACTAAGAAATATTTTTTCAAAATTCAACCCCGAAGGGGATGAAATAGGGGATTGAAATTTGGATGAAACTTTTTATTCCCTGAACATATTTGCATGAAATTTCGTTGAAATTGAGCGTTTTTTAAGCGTTTTTGTGAATTCGATCTCTAAGAGGGTAAAATAGGGAATGAAAAATTTATATAACCGCACAAACCATTGCTAATACCATTAGTGATAGACACTAGAAATTTTGCAAATGTTTTCCTCTTATGACGCAGGCATCATAAGAGGAAAACATTACACTTAAGAAGATGATGAAACCTATTTCACTATTTAAGGAAGATGGGAAAAAGTTTTAAACATTTTTTTCCTTAGACATATTTGCATAAAATTTCGTATGAATCGAGTATGGCAAAAATAATCAGTACTGTGCTTCAGCGTTTTTCAAAATTCTTCACCTTAGCGGGTAAATAGGGCATGAAAGTTTTATATAAACGTACTGGTCTAACCATTAGGGCTAGAAATATGAAATTTCACACATTTATTCCTGGTATGACATAAGCATTCACTGAGGAATGATTTTTCAAAATTCAAGATCCAAGGGGATGAAATAAAGGAAAAAAAATGCTTTCAAACTTTTTATTTTTTGGACATATTTGCATGAAATTTAATATGAATTGGTTACAGTAAGAATAATGAGTAAGGCCTAAGGGGGTAAAATAAGGGGAAAAGCTTATAAAGAAAGGTTAAATAGATTCTATGTAAGGTAAATAAATATACGCGAGCGAAGTCGCGGGTATCAGCTAGTATTAAATAAAAAACGAATGTAGACCATTTTTTTTATTAATCCCCTACAAAATTTAGGCCAAGTAACTTTCATTACGTTAAGCTGTTTCTTATTTCTTCCATTTTTAGATACACTTTGACTTAACAGCTACCCAAATATCACCATCTTTATAAAAGCAATAAATAGTCTAAACGACATTTCTCATTTTTTCAGCATAACATCAAACTTAATTAACAAAAGTAAGAGGGAATTTATAATTCTGCGCGTATTGTTTACTTTAGTAGTGTTCATTGTGTTTTTTTACATGACATCACCTTTGTTTCCTTGACTGCAACGTCACCTTCCTGACTTAAGCATGAATATCTGTCTATTCATTCAATATGTAACAATTCTTAAAGCATAAAAAAATTAACAAACGCTTTCTTTATCATGCTAAAATAACTGACTTGACAGACAGTACGTTAAAGACCCTTTACTACAAATTTTAAGATGGGATTAGCTTTTAAATATTTTTTAATTGGGCTCCCACTGGGTTTTTTACATTCACCGCTGTTTTTTAATAAGTGTGTGATACACGCACATCAATTAACCAATGGTTTGTGAAGTACTAATGGTAATTGGTGATTGTGTTTTTATGGTTTTACGTTTTTTAATATGCTTGAATGATTTGTCATTAGTCAAGCATATTGAAAAATTGATTTCATCTTTTTGCAATTTTTAAATGTTTTATAGGTAAATATTTTTTTATGTAGATATTACGCTTGTAATTTTATGTTATAGGACAAAAACGAGATTGTTAATTTGCCTAGTGGAAAGATGTAACCATCGCCCAAAGGCTCCAAAGATGTAAATGATACGTTGTTGTATGATGGGATAGTAATGCCACATGTGTAATTGGACATTAGTTAATGTGCTGTGAAAATGACAATATTTTCTCAGGTGAACTAAACAACAAAAGCCCTTGGCTAATCACCAACAATGACAAACTTTCTAATTAAAAGAAGGAAGTACTCAATATCTGTTAAAATTATATTACCGTTAAATTGTTTTATTGTTTTTCAAGCCAATATTCTTCTTTATAATTTTGTAGCAAATACATATAATGTAGCCATGTTATTGAATATTCTGATAAGGGTGCACACTATATTCATGTTACGTGAAAAAAATAGAATAAAAGCAATACGCGGTAAGGACCCTTTGAATAATAATACAGATAAGTGTTAAATGCCCGAAACGTGAATACTTATGTTACTCGTAGATAACATTTTGTTTATAACGATTAATGCTTTAGTTAGAAACACATACACAAAGTTGTCGAATATTTTGACGGTATTTTGTTTTGCAATATCTTATACTAGTAGGTAGTCAATTGCGACTTCGTTCGCGTGACCACAAATCATTACTTACCTTTGTTCAATCGGTTAAAAAGTAACCTATTTCACTCGTGGATACTGTAGCTTTCTAAAGATGAAAAAAATTTAAAAATCGGTGGAGATATACATTTAAGAGCTCGTAACTATGAAATGAGACTCGTAACTAGAAAAGAAATGTTCTTGTAACAATACTTTAGGAGCAACATTCTGAAATAAATTTATATAAAAATTGTGGTTTCCTGGAACTACCAAAATGGTTGCTTCTTATTAGATAATATAAATTCTTAAATTTTAACAGACAATTATTTACACCATTCATTTATTTCACTTAGGATGTAAGTTAAGATCAGTTAAAATGTAATGTTTCTAGACACACTTAGTAAAGTTTTAATAAATGTGCCACATTTTACGTATGTAGGTTAAATACGTAGTCGCCTCCTGTCTAGTGGTCTGGTGTCGATTTTGATTACATGAGCTCCCGGGTTCGATTCCTGGTCCGACCCAGGGATCGAACCCGGGAGCTTATGTAGTCAATTCAGATTCAAACAGATTCAAAATGTGTTTTTTAATTTTCCGATAAAAACAACGTTGCCCGGGATTGGATAAGTGCTCGGTTAGCGATAGGCTTGCCACCTATGATATTGTGGCACTTAGGCTTTTACGCTTAGGCAAATCGTGGGTGCACTTATTGTACCTCTGCCTAATACTTCGATGATATGGGCGTGAAGATACTTTTTTCAGGCTAAATACGTTTCGAGTAGTAAAGAGAACAAATTTAGCCCGAAATAGTTTTCGTAATGTCACACATGGCTGCTACGTTGCCAGTTCAATTTTCTTTAAACATGGCGGGCCACGCTGCCGCGTGCTTAGAACTAGACAGCGTATGTCATTAATCTAAATTCCGCAACTCACTGGATTCACAAACCTTGTGTGACGTAAATGGGGCATTTCTGAATCGTGTAATGGTGTTGACTACATGGTATTTTTGAAATCCACCCAAACGTGAAGTGTATCATTTATTTTATTTTTGCTGACGGTTATTATGACAAATGATCGTTTTTGTCCGCCTGTGCCATTTTTTAGGTATGTAATAATGATTGTGTATTTATTTGTCATCAAAACAATTTAAACGCACTAAAAACAAATTTCCTCAAGATATCATTGGATCCCTGAGTCATATTTACGAAATTTATATGGGACTAAACATGAGGTAAATATAAAATCCAATTCGGTTAATATAAATGACCGGGTTCTGAAGGGTAACAAACATTATAAATAAATGAACCAAATTGAGAAACTTTTGGTTTTGAGGAATTCCGCAAAACATGTATAAAAAACCGGCCAAGTGCGAGTCGAACTCGAACTCGACTCGAAGGGTTCCGTAACATCGTCTATAAAAAAACGGCAAAAATTATGTTTGTTGTATGGGGACTCCCATTAATATTTTCATTTTTTTATTTTTAGTATTTGTTGCTATAGCGGCAACGAAAATACATAATTTGTGAACTTTTTTTTGGAACGAATTTCCTTATCGCGCGTTGTGAAAGGGGGCTAGACTGAAAAAATCTCACGAAAAGTTGTAACGACACTTTTGCTATAGTAAGCTATTTGTAAGCTGTGCGGCGTGCGCATGTTTCTCTGTCTGTCTCTTTCTCTCTTTCTCTCATAGAAAGCAAGCCAGATTTATATTTTATTACAATTTAAAATTTTATTACAATTCCTTCACTAATTAATCGAAAGGAACTTCGTTCCATCCGGGTGTCCCTTGACACCTCTCAACTTTTTTTAACTATTGACGTGACCAATCTCAAGATGTATCAAGTGGAAAATCTGTCCACTTTACTGGTAGATCACAGTCACAGTATTAACAATTTATGGGTACACTAGTCACGCCCCCGCTCATCCCTTGATGCGTGTGTTCCTGATGATATTTATTTATTCCAGCTAATAGCATACCGTCCCACTGGTTGAACGGTTAGGGAACCTAACGACGCATTAATGGGACTTGAGTTCGATTCCCGACAACATAGATGTATTTCAGAGTTTGTGTGTTTATAAAATCCTAGCTGTTGCCTGCGACTTCATTCGCGCGAACTTCGTTTACTCCGCACAGCTCCTCCTCCGTAGGTGATAGCGTGATAATATGTAGCCTATATGATGACCCGACCTGTTAGTAATATTCATGCACAATTTGAAGTAAATCCATGCAGTACTTTTTGAGTTTACCTCGGACATACATACAGACAAACAGATAAACAGAGAAAAACTCTAAAAACTATATTTTTGGCTTCGATATCGATTGTAGATTACGCCCCAAGTATTATTTAAAAAAAAATATTCAATGTACATGTTTGAATTACCTACGATTTTATTATATGTATAGATATTTGAATATTTATATATGTATTTTTATATTATCGTTGACTAACACCCATATTACAAGCAAATTTAATTCGTGTAATTTGTCCACCGATTTTATATTACGTGCGTCTACGTGCTATTAAAAATTTAAAGTGAATTGCTCGCAGGTTTAAGAGTTATTTAAGCGAACACCTCCACGTATACCTCTTTACGGTTAGTTAGATACAAAACATAAAAAAACGGAGCCAGCACGTGTGCTCACGAAGGCGTCACCGTGAGCCAGCGACGCGTTATCAGAGACCCGCTCGGCGTGATATTCTTCACACACCGATTGATTCTGCACTGGATATCGATTTTTAACTCTAGATTTAACGTGGATTGTGCGATTAAACAATTTATATGATTCTAAATTTGTCATCCATTCGTCGAGTGGCTAGTGATTTTGAATACGCAATCGATGCGACTCGGGTTCGTATCCCGACAAACATATGAGTGATGAGCGCAGAATTATGGAAGTACAGCTGAATTGAGAACTTCCTATTTATTCTTGCCACAATAGCGTCAATGTTTGTAATTGTCGTGTTCCCGTTTGATGGGTAAGGTAGCCGGCAGACTTATGCAAGTGGCACTGCCATCCCGCCACACGGATTCCAACGCACCATTATTATCTTTTATGTCTATAGGCGATGGTTCCTCTTTCTATCAGGAGAGCAATCTGCTTGTTTGCTATCGTATGATTTTAAAAAACACACTGTTCGCCAGACTCCGAGCTGCTATTCGAATTCGGAATTTTCGAGAAACCTTTATAATACTTTTGCCTGACTCGGGGATTGAAACCGGAACCCCATGATTTTAACTGAATAGTCTAACCCCAAGACCACGAGGCATTTACCTTTTATGAACTGCCAGGCATAATGGCAGCTGGTCTATTCCTCAAATCGGGCCTGGTTTCAACACGGGAAACGGGAGAATACGTGGTTATTGCTTTACGACACACATAGCTTTCCCCTTCTCTCTCTCTTTTTTTTATTATCGATAGGGAAGCGCTTGACCGCGATCTCGCCTGATAGTAAGCTAAGATGCGACCTAAGATGGAACGCGCTTCCCAAGAAGGTACCTGTTCACTCTTCTCTTGAAGATCCCCAAGTTGTACCCGTCGGGGAACACAAACTCAGGAAGCATATTCCAGTTCCTGGCAGTTCGGATCAAGAATTTCGAGTCGAACCGCTTTGTCCGGGTGCGTGGAACGTCTACCATGTAGCAATGCTTAGTATCTGTAATAATTATCCTTTGAAGAAGTCTGCCATCATCATCACCAAGACGAGGTAAATCAGTTTATAATCATTTATCAGTGAGTTTAATCATACTTGATTCTGTAGACCACGTGTCAAGACATCGTGATTCGCTGAGTTATTATCATGTATAGATTTACACTCCCCACAAGCCCCACACACTACACATTCAATTATAACGTGATTTAAGTAATATTATATTCAATTTGGGGAGTGCAGTGAGGGTGCATATTGCACTTACGGGGGTGGTTAACATCACCCTCAGGGGGCGATTCCCTCCTGCGGCGCCCTGTAATGACTCGATCAATCAACGCACTTGAGTTATTGCTTTAGAATTTATAGGTACTATAAACTTGAACTTACAAAAACACGGAATATTCAATTATATTTTGAGTTTTTTTCGGATCCGATCACGTGGTCCAGAGTTTGATTCCCGAGTCGGAAAACGTACTTTAAAAAAATTTGATAGCCGAAACCCACAACTTCACGTGCTTATTTTAAGCAAAGTGCTAACACAACAACACAATTGCAATCAACTTGTGATTTTTTATTAAAAAATAATAATAATATTTTTGTTTAAACTTAAAATATCGCACCCGGTGCCTCATAACCTAAGCCGAACAGGTTAATCAACAGAGTGCTAAGTGTGAGTTTTTCTTTTCGCATTCGATCGTGAGCGCGTTTGGAGTTTACTAGGAATTTGTATGTGATTTGTACAGCGCCACCTAGTGGTAAACGTGAGAAACCAGTTTTCTATCCAGAAATCTTTTTGGGTTGGATAGCCTGTTTATCGAGGAAGGTTATAGGGTATATAATATCTTGCTGTGACAAGTAAGAGCGGAGTAAACAAAGTCCGCGCGGATGAAGTCGCGGGCAAAAGCTAGTATTAGTATACATGATTAGATACATGATATTACAAATACATATTTCTAAAGCAACACAATGTCGGACACAAAACGTGGTGACGCAACAACGACGCGACGTCAAGATCGCTGTGCGCTGGTTCGCGCTGGTTCGAAGAAGTGTTGTCCAGAGTGCTAAGTGTGAGTTTTTCTTTTCGCATTCGATCATGAGCGCGTTTCGAGTTTACTATGAATTTGTATGTGATTTGTACAGCGCCACCTAGTGGTAAACTGGTTTCTCACGTTCACCACTAGGTGGCGCTGTACAAATCACATACAAATTCCTAGTAAACTCCAAACGCGCTCACGATCGAATACGAAAAGAAAAATTCACGCTTAGCACTCTGTTTTTAATTTTCGCTAAATTTAAAGACCACCTGCCGCTCTGTCAGGCAGTTCGTAAGAGGCTATGTGAGTCATTACCATCGTGGTTACTAGGTAGTAGAGTTTGCATTGTCTCGACCGCGTCTAGTACCATCACCTTATTTATTCCTGCCGCAATTGTGTCAATGCTTGTCACTATTGTGTTCCAGCAGGTACCTGGCAAACTTATACATGTGGCATTAAGCGATGCCACAAGGACAGCAACGCACCATTAACATCTTAGGGGTCTATAGGCGATGGTTGCCTCTTTCCATCACGAGATCTACCTGCTTATTTGCTAACTTATGAAAAAAATATATATGTAGGTGTTCCCATTGAACAACACCACATCACAAGGAAATAATTTGCTTACTTTGGGGTCAGAGTGCTAAGTGTGAGTTTTTCTTTTCGCATTCGATTGTGAGCGCGTTTGGAGTTTACTAGGAATTTGTATGTGATTTGTACAGCGCCACCTAGCGGAAAACTGGTTTCTCACGTTTACCACTAGGTGGCGCTGTACAAATCACATACAAATTCCTAGTAAACTTGAAACGCGCTCACGATCGAATGCGAAAAGAAAAACTCACACTTAGCACTCAGATCAGTTAGTGTAATTTGTCCAATGAATATTTAATAATTTAAGCTCCTACATTTTCACAATATTTAAGCTAATAATTATCTATACTAATATTATAAAAGCGAAAGTGTGTCTGTCTATCTATCTGTTACACTTTCATGGCTGTTTCAATTCCTCAACCGATATCAATGAAAGACGACTTTTTTTCATAGAAGGCTCTTCCTTAATTTTTCGTCATAAGTATATTTTTTACTTTCAATCTCCAACCTATCATGAACAAGATTCGCGAGTGTTAAATCACATGATTGTGTAGTGATCTTATCTCGAACGCGTTAATCCTATTTTTATGCTATTTTGATAGATTAATCTTCGCTCTTTCAC
This sequence comes from Apodemia mormo, assembly GCA_036924255.1. NCBI lineage: Eukaryota > Metazoa > Arthropoda > Insecta > Lepidoptera > Riodinidae > Apodemia > Apodemia mormo. The sequence goes on along the minus strand of JAUPFN010000009.1, from coordinate 39,674,509 downwards.
AAATCGCTTGGGAGATCACATATTATAAGTGGCAAGAGACTCTAATCATACTATTATATAATCTGTGCCCTAACTCAGAATTCCGTTTTAAAGCAGCTTTTCTTTCTGTTAGCGCTGTACCTTACATATTCTCGATTTAATATATATGGAAGAAAGGTAACTTCTCCTTAGCAGTTGAGTAAAACTTAAAATGAATAAATAATTTCGCATGACATATTACAAAAATTGATCTAAAACAAAGCAAGCGAATTATTTGCTGTTAGGGGTGTCAGTCAAGAACAATTAGTAATACACTAATAAATACATATTTAAATATTGAAATGTATTTTTAATATAAAAACAAATTCATATGAAGAAACATTTGTGCTAATAACACAAACGCTAGCCGGAAATCGAACCGGAGCGTCATTAATGACGTATTCTGGGTCGCTAATCACTCCACTAATGGAGCGGTCAAAAATGTCTTCTAAATTTGAATTCAAATTGAAAAGAACATGAGTTTAAACGTTTCTTAATTACTTATATCAATAGCCAGTATCTTTAATATTGAAAACACAATTTGTTGTTTGGGTCGCGCTCGCGTTCACAGCGTGACGTTTTTTCCGCTTGGACGCCGCAAGCACGGTAATGTTATGCAGCTAGTGTCCCAACGTTATACATTTTTAGAGTTCCTTGATTTGAAAAGAAAGACGAAAAGTTTCGTGGGACATGTGGTATAGACGAAGTCCCTTTCACTGTGTACTAGGGACTCGGAAAATCATTAATTTTCAATACCGGTTTCAATCATCGACACTATTTTTGGAACGAAGTTTTTGGAACGAAGTTCCTTACGGCAGGCTTGGAGGGGATAGGGATTTTGCTGCGCGACCGAACTGAAAAAAATGTGATAGTAAAACCGTAAGAAAAATGCTTGGAATAAAAGCGTTAAATGAGACGTGCGCAGGCGCGACAGTCGCGTACACAAGCGAGTAGTGCCGTTTAGCCGAAGGAAGTTCGTTCCTACCTGGTGTCCCGCGACACCACATCATTTTTTTATATAATTAGATAGCAAACAAGCAGATGGATCTCCTGATGGAAAGAGAAACCATCACCTAAAGACACCAAAGATGTTAATAGTGCGTTGCTAACCGAGCGGCGGAATCCTTTTGTTAATCTGAGTCTACATGCATAAGTCTACCGGCTACTTACCCACCAAACCGGAACACGACAATGACAAGATTTTAAGCTATTGCGACAGGAATAGATAAGACGATGGTACCAAATACCCGGGCAAGACGTTGCGGAACTCTACCACCCTGTAGTGACGATGGTAGTGAGACAGGCAATTAGTCGCCTTTTACGACCTGCCTGGCAGAACGGCAGTTGATCTATTATTCAAAGGAGCCTGTACTAACACGGGGGAAATGAGTTAAGGTTACGGTTACATGTATTTAACCGGTTACATGTATTTAACCGGTTAAATTCAGAAGCCGGTGCCTTTTTTACAATTTCTGTTCATATTCAAATAAATAAATTCGTTAATGCGAACAAGACAAAGACAGCTCCTGAAGGGACCGTATCCGATAAGTTGACGCGCGCGTTTTGTCAAGAGAAATAAATTCTAAGTTTAGTCGGTTTCTATACTTCCACTTTCTGTACTAACCGGTAATTGTTGTAATTCTAAAGAGTAAGGCGGTGTCGTGTACGCAACCCTGGCAAATAGCACTGTCTGTTGCCATCTTTAATAACAAAGCAGAAGAATAAGTTGAAGCATCATAATCACGGATTAAACTGGAAACTGGTTCTTCTCAGTGTGTGGCCGCGTTTCCGATCCGGTAGTAACTCAAAAAATGTTGATTGGCAAAAGTGCCTGTAAAGAATAATTTGAATAAAAATGTTTTGACTTTGACTTTGACTTACGCATTTCAAAGAAATTTCTTAGGTTGTAGCGTCTCTTGCATTTACAACCAAAAATACAGAGTTGTTATACCTACCGATGATATAAAATCACTCCAGGGGTGGCTTCTTATTCAGCTTGATAAAATAGCACGTTATGGCATAGTTTTTCACGATATAATACATTTATCTGCAAGCGTTTGAATTTACAAGATTTGCTCATATGCGGCTACACGTTTTCCATCCAACACCGTGTCTATTAGTATTTGTGTGGTCTGTGGTCATAAAAAATACGCATATCCTATACATAGTAATTAGCGTTATTTTTTACTTAATTAAATAATATATTTACAAGCACATTTTTGAAATATTACATTAATTTTCATGCAGGGTATAATACACTGCAGGTATATGCTAGCAGCTTTGCGCGTCAATTGCAAAAAATCAATCCATACTAATATTATAAATAGGAAAGTGTGTGTGTTTGTTTGTCCGTCATACAGCAAAACGGAGCGACGAATTGACGTGATTTTTTAAGTGGAGATAGTTGAAGGGATGGAGAGTGACATAGGCTGTTTTTTGTCTCTTTCTAACTTCCACTTTCCAAAAATGAATTTAACGCGGAAACGGAAAAAGCTAGTATATAATATAAGCCAATTAGATACGATTATACATATTATATAATGCGCATGCTTCATTAAAGAGAAACAGGAATACCGAATGTCTTTTCTATCTTTTTCTATTAACGGCAAGTGAACAAATTTTTTTTGTATTTGTTTATTTGGAAACAAAAATTATCTGTATCCCAAAAATTTTCACTCTTTTTCCCACCTCCCAATAAACCACACCACACCAATTTATATATTATAAATAATTTAAATAACAGAACAAGATTTGCCGGGTCAGATAGTAGATAGTTTTTTCTTTATTGAATGGAAATCTTGACAGTATTTTGTGAAATATATAAATAATTATTTCACAAAATACACACAGTCAAGATTAGCATTTACGAAAAATTTGAATAGAATAATAAATATACTGAACGATACAAAAAATTTGACTTGCGCTTGAAAAGTTGTTTCCGAAGTCAATGCCAGATGTCGTATACGAGTTCCGGTCAAGTAACTTTTAAGTGTTTTTTTATTCTCCTTTGCGTTTCCAATTTTATTAGCCTAAAGTCCGTCTGGCTGAGGTTTCGTCACTTATTATACAACTTTGACAAATGACATTAGTTATTATATACAATTCTTAGCTTTTACAAATTACATTAGTTATAAAAATACAATTGCTAGCTTTTGGATTCGCTGGACGAAGTTGATTCACTGACGATAAAAAATTATAAGTCCTTTGTTTGTTGGTATGAGTCCTATTACTTGCGCAATCACGTGTTCTAGAGGGTATATACAGAGGAATATACAAGCCGTTCTCAATTTATAACGGGGCATACAGAAACAGACAAACAAAAATTGTACGGCCTATCATTTGCGAATCATGTCATGTCTAGTTGTCAGAGTCACAACCAGTGCACCCACGATTAGCCGAAGATACTTAGTCCCTCAAATGTGTAAGGTGGCAAGGCTATCGCCAGCCGAGCACTTATCCAATCCCGGCCAAGGTGTTTTTTATCAGAAAACTGATATATCAAAAAATAAAAAAACAACCTGGGAATTGAATGCGAAACCTCGTGTAGGCAACACCAACACCGGACCACTAGACCACAGAGGCCATGGGGTTTTTTTTTTAAATATTAGTGTAGAAGAGTTGTTAGAATTTAAATTCACATTGAAAAAATGATGATCGAATTGAAAAACGTTATTACGCCTGAGCGATTCTAGTTACATAAATTAGGCCAAATAATCGCAAGTCGCTACTGTAAGCGATCACTCGTGTCTAATGTCGTTCTTTTGTCGGTCGTCGAAGAAAAGCAAGTCGTAAATCGCATCGGTTTTGGGTCATAAAGAAATCGGGCCCCGACAATTGTGTCAAGTATTATCAGGGTTTATTTATTGCCACTGAATTGGGATAGCTCGGGGTTGGTACACCCTGACGAGACTGAATAAGTGATGATACATGTAACATATAAACAACTGCTTTTTGAAGACCCTTGTTTCTAGTAGTAGCATTTTATTTTAAAAACAAATATGTATATACGATTTTTTTTTAATTAAAGATGATAACCTGTCTTCGCCGTGTTGGTCTTTTGAAGAATACACTATCTGCCATTAGGCCAATCAGTTCGTAAGAGGCGGACGATTAGCTATAGGTACATATATATATAGGTACATGCGAGACTATTAGATTGTAGATTTCCACAACGTTTCGCTCGGGTTTGGTACCTCCGCTTTACCTATTTCTGCAGAATTGCATCAATGCTTATCACTTGTTTGCTTGCTTGGAAAGTAAGGTTGCCACTTCAACAACAATGTCACGACTCCGCCCACCACATTTAGTCCAAAAGTCGCACTAAGCCGAGGCCCAGTCTCACAGAAGACAGCGCTTAGCGCGGGCGTTTAGCTTCCAATTTTAATTTAAACTCTTGCTGAGCACTATGCTCGCCCCAAATGTCCGATGTCGCAGTCGCAGTAGGGTCAACTGTATTAGTAATTTCGAAAAAAAGCTATAGCAACCACCATTAATATCTTGGGTGTCTATAAGCGATGGTTGTCTCTTTCCACCATTAGATATCTATCTACTTGTTAGCTATGAGTATCTTGATATAAAAAATGTGTTAATCTTATTCTATTAAGATCATAAGCACCCAGATACGATTCCCAGATCGGGAAAAAATATTGATATTTGAGATCCACAATATAACTTACAAATATATATAACATTTTTGACAGTAATAGCGCCTCGCATATTAGCGAATGCTCCTAGCATTCGCTAATATGCGAGGCGACACGTTTTTTTCCCAATAGCGTGTCTATTAGTATTTATGTGGTCTGTAGTTAAGAGTATCATGGTTAGAACAAAAGTAAATTTTTTAATTTATATACAATAACCAGTAAGATTTTAATTATTTAATTTTAAACCCCACAGAGTCCCATCAAAAATCGAATCGAAAAACGAATAAGCAGTCAATAACTATTGTCAATCGTAGAAGAAAGGTAAGTCGTAAATTGCATCGGTTTTGGACCATAAGGGAATTGCGCCATAACAATTGTGTCAAGAACTATCAGGGTGTATTTATTGCTTTTTTTTTCAATAAAATTCACATCTAACAGTTCTCATCTTTTTATAACTTATGTCAAAAACAACTGATTCTTTAATCACATAATTACGATATATTTTATACTAGCTGTTACCCGGGGCTTCGCTCGCGCATATTTACTTTAGAACTTAATTTAACCTTTCTTTATTAGCTACTTCCCTTATTTTACTCCCTTAGGGATCGAATTTTGAGAAACGCTTTTACCTTCATTATTTTTTTTGTACTCAATTCATACGAAATTTCATTCAAATATGTCCAGGGAATAAAAAGTTTTATACAAACTATTATTCCCTATTTCACCCCTTCGGGGTTGAATTTTGGAAAATCCTTCCTTAGTGGATGCCTACACCATAAGATAAATACGTGTGCGAAATTTCAACTCTACCACCTAGTAGTTATGAGAGTAGTGACATGTTTGCCAAATTGTTCGCTTTTTAGGAACTGCCTCGCAGGGCGCAACGGACATACGTACTAAAATATGATATATCTTTAAACCTGCTCAGGTAAACAGGTTTTAAAAGTAATAATCATTACTTACTGTAGGTAGGTCACAGATTACATGGGGCACAATAAAAGTTTTGCACTTCTAGCTAATCGGAACTATTTGAATTTCGAATGTTATATTTTTAAAACGTTGCAACCTTCTTAGAAATAAAAAAACAATTGGCGGGAAATGATTTGTCAATTCTTTTTTTATCACACGTCAAACACGCAACGAAAATGGAATTAAGTCGAAAAGATTTAAGAGCGAAAAAAGTGGATTTTTTCTTAGCTACGGGTCCCATCTGTACAATTCCACTTGGAGATCAAAAAAGTGTTAATGCCAAGTGGTATTCTACCATTTGTTTACCCAGGGTGTTAGAAAAAGTTCGCGAAAGACGACCCAAAAGCCGCATTCCCCTACACCATGATAATGCTTCTTCACACACGGCCAAAAAAACGAAGTCATTTTTAGCTTCCGAAAAAGTACATCTCGTCTCTCATTCTGCGCATAGCCCCGACCTAGCACCCTGTGATTTCTGTATTTTCCCCAAAATCAAAGATTTGATGAGAGATTTTACTTTTACCAACTCCGAAGAGACGGTGATAGCGTTCAATCAGAAAGTACAAAACATGCCTTCAGATCTTTGGTCAAACACGCAACGAACAAAACAACATTGAAAAACAACATTGAACAATAGACCAGACATAGCACTGACAAACAAACTGACGAAAACAACTTATTTAATTGACATATCAGTACCTAGCACAGAAAATATTAAAAAGAAACACCTAGAAAAAATCCAGAAATATATCCCGCTTGCAGAGGAGATTAAAGAAATGTGGCATCAAACACGAGTAAGAATTATACCGATAATTATTTCTGCTACTGTCGTAATACCTAAAACGCTCCATATCTCGCTCTCTGAACTTTAACTTCCCGAATATTTATATACAAATCTTCAAAAATCTGTCATAATCGATACATGCTCAATCGTCAGAAAATTTATAAATACAATTACAGACCACTAAGTAAGTACTAAGTGACTTGGCATTAGCCCGTCCTCAGGCCTTGTAAAACACACCAGAATTTAAAAACTGTGAGCTAACGGAATAATAATAATAATACATATTTTGTGAAAGTTTCACCTTTCTAGCTATCACGCCCACGGTTTATGAGATACAGCCTGGTGATAGACAGACACATGGACAGACAGACAGCGGAAGCTTAGTAATAGGGTCCCGTTTTTAACTTTTAGGTACGGAACCCTAAAAAAGTATTCGACGTTGTTCGAAGAAACTATCTGGAACATCGTGTCAGGAGAAACACTCCAACAGGTGGTTTATCTAACATAGGGCTGACGTTAACGCTGAATCATTAGATTACAACATCAATAATAAATTGATACCCGAAATAACTATTTGTGGGCGATTATTATTGAAACACTGCGAATCTATGGAAATGGGTCACCAAATCAAGGTGACTCGTATGTGGGGCACGTGGAAACCAGACCATTTCTCGTGAATACGGATCGTGTGGATCTTTAGAGTTCTTTGAACAAATGCTCGGCTGTAAAGAGTGGTTAAAAAGAATGAGGGGAGGTCGTATATTTCTTATTCAGGTCAGGTTTTTAGAACACTTGAACGAAGAAATTATTTATTAATTGTATAAAAGCTGGAAAATAAAAGAAAAACTTAGAATTGTGGTAAGCTGGAATGTCTGCAAAAAAATTGGGATATTTGGTCGAATTTTGGAGTCGTCATTGAAGAATAAATCAACTGCCTTACTATCTATTCAAGAGTATTGATTTGTTGTCCTAATGATGCTTTAAAACGCGAAATCGGTTGGTAATCTATACATATAATAAAATCGTAGGAAAGTCAAAACTGTACATTGAATATTTTTTAAAAGATTACTTGGGACGTGATCTACAATCGATATCGAAGCCAAAAATATAGTTTTTAGAATTTTTGTCTGTTGGTCTGTATGTATGTCCGGAGTAAACTTTTTACTTCAAATTTTACATAAATATTACTAACAGGTCGGGTCAACATATAGGCTACATATTATCACGCTATCACCTACGGGGTAGGAGCTGTCCGGATTAAACGAAGTCCGCGCGGACCAAGTCGCGAGTAACAGCTAGTAATAAATGAAATCGTAGTAAAACTTTACAACAGCGTTTAACATTATATATGTCGCCGTGAAATTATATATATATATATATATATATATATATATATATATATATATTATATATATATATATATATATATATATATATATATATATATATATATATTTAAAGAAAATATAAACGAAGTGTTAAATAATACTCTGATTACTTTGCATACCTACCTCGTAACGGAGTCTGCAATATTCAAATAAATAATATCATACGGTAGTGCTATTATGCAGGTTCACTTGAGGGACAAACAGAGGGAACTGAATGTCAACAGACGCTCAGGTTTGTCGGCTGGCCTAACAGGTGGTAATCACCATCTCATCAGTTGCTAACTTAACGGTTACCGCTTTTCATTTGCGATAACCGGACCGACAGCTCAACGTGTTCTCCCGAAGCGCGAGAATGTTAGCACCGCTACCAGATGATGCTGCTTTTTATTTATGGTAGAGGGGGCAAACGAGCAGGTGGTGCACCTGATGGTAAGTGATCGCCGCCGCCCATGAACATCTGCAGTACCGGGGGTCTTACAGCCGTATGGCCCATCCTAACGTCGCTGTAACTTAGATGATTTTTCTTTTCGTCGAACCGGATTATGTAATCAAACAAGAGATCCTTCCTGAAAACTACGATGATCGGCGTTTCGGTCGTATCTGGTCTTCATCCGCTGACTTGATTCTAATGCATTTTCACTTATTAACGAGTGTATATCGCGTAACCTCTCACGAATGTCTTCAACATGTTCCGATACACCTATTTGGGTCTCTGCGTTCTTCCGCGGACCTCCAGTCATTAAGTCTGCTGATATACGTAACTGTCTTCCAAAGTTAGCATAGGCTGGCGTTATTTTTATGCTTTCGTGTTCCGCTGTTCGGTAAGCCAGTAAGAACAGAGGTATGTATTTATCCCAGTCTTTTTGGTGATCTTCTACCAGCTTGGCTAAGTGTCGTTCCAAAGTTTGGTTAAACCGTTCAACCATTCCATCAGATTGGGGGTGATAAGGTATTTTTTTTATAGAAGAGGGGGCAAACGAGCAGGAGGTGCACCAGATGGTAAGTGATCACCGCCGTCCATGAACATCTGCAATACCGGGGATCTTGCAGCTGTGATGCCGGCCTTTTAAGAATGAATAAGCTCTTTTCTTGAAGGTGCCCAAGTCGTATCCGTTCGGAAACACCTCCGCGGATAATTGATTCCTCAAAGGAGTAGTGCGAGGCAAAAAGTGCCGACAAAAGCGCACGGTTGTGGATTTCCAGACATCGAGGTGGTGAGGATGGAACTTTAAATTTTGACGCGTGTCCGATGATGGAATTTAGCGCCAGGAATTAGTCCGAACAACTCGTCGAATCACTCCCCATGATAAATACGGTAAAAGATGCAGAGCGAATCTACAACTCTTCGTAACGCCAAAGAGTGAAGCCAATTAGAAGTAGCCTGGTCTTCGACGATTTAAACCGCTCTACGTTGAATGCGATCAAGAGAAAGAAGCTGATGCTGAGGAGCAACTGAAATTTTTCAAAACCCGCGAAACTGGTACCAACCAGTATTACCAGTACCAAATGTCTGTATAATACTGGCACCGCTATGCGAATGACGCGACTTAACGTTAATACATCCCTTATCAACATACCCTTTTTATACTTCTTAATTGACGGACAAAGGGACTGATTAGAGGATACACAATTTTGCTTTACAGCATTCTAAAAATTCATTTATTATTCAACCATTGACAAACTTTTTACCGGTTTCTATTTTTCAGTATATTTTAAAAATAACTAAAAAATCATGAAAAACAATTAATCGACCTCGGATTCAAACCCAGGTACACACTTACGGCCTACACTATGATCCATTTCTGTTCACGTAGCGAAGATACATTAATACGTGAAGGAAAAACTTTGGACCCTTTTTTAAAGACAATTGCGCGAGCTATGTTAAAGCTTACATTGTGGAGGACTGCAGAAACCTATACATATAATAAAATCGTAGGAAAGTCAAAACTGTACATTGAATATTTTTTAAAAGAATACTTGGGGCGTGCTCAGACTAGAGGAAAGAGGGGGCGTGATGTACAATCGATATCAAAGCCAAAAATATAGTTTTTAGAATTTTTGTCTATTTGTCTGTTTATCTGTTTGTCTGTTTCCTGTATGTATGTCCGGGGTGAACTCAAAAAGTACTGCATGGATTTACTTCAAATTTTGCATGAATATTACTAACAGGTTGGGTCCAACATATAGGCTACATATTATCATGCTATCACCTACGGGGGAGGAGCAGTGCGGAGTAAATGAAGTCCGCGCGGACGAAGTCGCAGGCAACAGCTAGTTTTAAATAAAATGCGTTAGAAATACATTATTATTATTAAATTAATAAAAATGACCATTACCCACACTACATTCATGTGACATATAGACATGGGTAGGTGATGCGTGTAATATCACAAAAGTAATATCACTCGGAAAGGTGATGCAACATCACTCATCACACTAGCGTTTCAACCATTACACATTACTTCATTCATCACTCGGTACAGTTCGCTTAGTGTCGGTTCTGGCCGTATCACATATTATACTACCAAGAGAAGAGTGTGGTGCGTAATATGCGGGAGATATGCAACTGGCAGTATAACTCAAATAAATCGAATAATACCGAAATATATACTCGGTGTAATGACTCGTAGTTCGCACAAAAAAGCGATGCGTACATCACATGCAACGCAAGACACTAAACGCTACCCGAGATGATATTTCCTTAAGGTGATGTGATGAGTAATGAGTAATGAGTGATGAGTGATGTTTGCGGGTGATATTACCTTTTCAAAGGTGATGTGTGATGTTGCATTACACTTTAAAGAACCGTTTTGCGCATGTCTAGTGACATATATGATATTATACACACATATACATGTACTACATATTTTCTTTACGGCTAAAGTCAGTTGTCAAACAAAAAAGAGATTTTATTTTTTTGTGTATGATCGAATTTCGGCCACAGGCGGTCTCTTGTAAATTTTAAAGATACATGCATAAATATATTAGAGGTTTATATACCCAAAGGACACATGCGTGAGCGTACCGCCTTTGACCAACTTGTCACCGAAACATTAAATTTTGGTATGTCTGCTTTGAGTTCGCATCGTTAATCTTTCATGGATATCCTTTTAAATTGCGTCGAATGAAGCTGCCCATAAATTGTCATCGAACTTCATTTGCTAAGTTCGTTTCAGAAATCAGACGTCCTTTATTCAACATAAATTTTTGCGAGTTATTTTGACACGTCAACTTTTTTTTTTAATTACTACGGGATCGGAAACACTGCCACATACTAAGTAGATCCGGTGGAAGAAACTCAAATTTTTGATTTTGGAACGAAGTTCCTTATCGCGCGTTGTGAAAGGGGGCTAGACGGAAAAAATTCTTACGAAAAGTTGTTACGACACTTTTTGCTATAGTAAGCTATTGTAAGCTGTGCGGCGTGCCCATGTTTCTCTCTCTCTCTCTCTCTTATAGAAAGCAAGCCAGATATTTTCATTTCTATTTCAGGTTTTTTGTAAATAATAATAAAAGGAACTTTGTTTCATCCGGGTGTCCCTTGACACCTCTCAAGTTTTTTATATTGTTTCTTTGCGCAAGCTGCTAATGTTTTAATGGTGCGTGTATCTGTTTGCCCAGGTTTAACGATCACACAATTACCTTGATTATATGGGTTGATAGCCGTGTTATACGAACACAATGTAAACTCAATTAACCTTGTTCGCTGAGGTATGTGTGTTTTGTAGTGTGCTAGTAGTGTGTGAAGATGCCTGGAAGTATGATGCTAAAACAAAAGCTTAGGAGAATAAGTAATTAAAGGATAGACCTTCTGCCTTCTTACCAGGTTTATTAGTATAAATAAATAAATATGAAAAAATATTCACCAGACAAATTACACTTACTGATCTAACCCCAATGTAAGCAAATTATTTGCTTGTGTTATGGGTGTTAGTCAACGATACTAATACATAAAAATACATATATAAGTAATGGAATATATTTAATAAACACCCAAACCCGGAAATACAAACATTTATGCCCATTACACAAATGCTTGTCCCCGTCGGGGATCGGACCCGAGCCTCGTCGATTGCTTAGTCAGGGTGGCTAGCCACTCGACCAACGGGGCGGTAAGAGTCGAAGTTGTATATACGCGTCACTAATCGTGAGTACAAGGTGGTTAGAGTTCCACAACGTCTCGCCCGGGTATTTGGTACCACCACTTAATATATTCCTGCCGCAAAAGTCAATGCTTGTCATTGTATTCCGTTATGAGGGTAAAGTAGCAGATAGACTTATGCATATGGGATTGCCTTCCCGCCACACGGATAGCAACGCAGCATAAACATCTTTGAAGTCTATAGGAGATTGTTTTTCTTTCCATCAGAAAAGCCATCTGCTTGTTTGCTATCTTATGATATAAAAAGGTAGCTGGTAAACTTATGCATATGGCATTCTATTCCTACTACACTGATAGCTACGCAGCATTAACATCTTTGAGGCGTACACACGATGGTTACCTGTTTTTATTAATAGTCATTCTTGTTTGCTATCCTATAATATAAAAACATTTAATATAAAATTGTGAACTGGAACGCATTTGATTTATGTCTCTGTTAATACATTTCGTGTCGTTAAATCTCTCGTCGTCTTCACCTCTAATGTCATAAAGTTGGCTCTTTTGTGCAACCCGACATTAACGTTTGATGATGTTTTAAATGCCGTTTCTTATGTCTGTTTTCCCAGGTTTAACGATTTCATAATTATCTTGACGATGGTTTGATAGCAGTTATTCTAACGCAATGTAAACTCAGTAAACCTTGTTTGTTACAGGTAAATGAATGACGTTAATTATATTTAACAATTGTTTTGTCGAACTGGACGAGATTAAGACGGTAAGTAGTGTTTAAGTAAGCCTTTCCTGCATGAGAAGTATGATAGTGGTAAGTATATTATGGAAAGTTGTATATAAGTGGCTGATTTTTTCTTCAAACTATGTACTTCCACAAAATAAAACGTATGGTGTTACTAGTATAATATTGTTACATGCTTCGCATTCGTGATTGTGCAATTAAACACGACTTATAATAAAACCGTGTATTTACAACACAAATCTACAAAACACCACAATGCAGTACCTAAATACACTGTACACACTAGTCACACTCACTGTACTAACACTAAACTTAACCGACTACGCTGAACGAAAACACTTCTCTTATTCACTCACACTAGTCGCTCGTACTATTGCTTCCGATCGCTTTATAAGACTACCCCCTATTTGTCAACACATCTCTATTTATACCCAGGGTAAAGTTCCATACTATTCCCGAATCCTCTATGCATTAACAAAGCTAATCGTAAACAAGTTATTTTAATGTAAACAAGTCCTAGTACACATTATTTTTACCCTTATGGTTTATGACAGAAGACCCATTATGGCAAAGCTGTTTGGGTATCGGCGGTTGTTGTTTATCAATAGAAGCAGCCTATCTCTTCCTTTTATTTCTAGGTCTCTCCAGCGCTCCAACTCTTCGCGTTTATAGATTATTCGCAACAATATGTACACACTGATAGTAACGTGGAGATTACGTGTAATAATCTGTAATCCGATGTATTTTTTATATTATTAGATAGCAAACAGATTGATCTCCTGATGAAAAGAGAAACAATCGCAAATATACACTAAAGACGTTAAGGGTCCGTTGCTATAAGGGTTGCCACCTTTTAATTGTAAAAATAGAGTACATTTTCTTTTTAAGGTTAAATAATAAAGTAAAAGATTGAAAAATAAAGTATTATTTATTAGCTGTGCTATTCGTTTACCATACATACTTTTTGTTGCTTCTAGCAATATCTAACAATGCTTTTTACCAATTAGTTTCGTCCCGTCACGGAATGCGCCTTAAAAAAAAATTTATAAATGAGAGTTTTATATTTATTCAATATCATTATTCACACAACAAAAACTCAAGTAAAGTGAAATGATACAAAAAATACGTTTTAGATGATGTTTAAAAGTGGTCAGTATCATTTTTATCACAAACAAAAATAGATTAAGTTTTTGTTCCTTTAAGTTGACAATTTTAAATGAAATGATAAAATAAAGTAATTTTACGTACTTTATTGCCTTCAAAAAGTATAAAGTACGTTTATTCAAAATAAAGTACAATACTTTATTATAAAGTACGGGTGGCAACCCTAGTTGCTATCCGTAAAGCGAAATGGCAATGCTACATGCATAAAGCCCCGTTTTCACTTTGATTAGTACGAGTGTGAGTGTTTAATGCAGGTGCTTAGTATTAAGATAAAATACCTGAAGACAGTCGTTGATCAGTGCGAGCGATAACTAATCAGCATCTATTCACTTTTACTACGCTGATTATGCATCACTCGCACTGATCCACGGCTATCTTCACGTATTTTTGTCTTAATACTAAGCACCTGCATTAAACACTCACACTCGCACTAATTAAAGTGAAAACAGGGCTTAAGTCTACCGGCTACTCTACCCTCCAAACCAGAACACGACAAGAACAAGCATTGACTCGATTGCGGCAGGAATAGATAAAGGGGTGTTATCAAATACCCGGGCGAGACGTTGCGGAACCCTGCCAGCTACTAGTTAGTAGTCTCGAGGAATGGTAGTGGCAGGTCGCCTATCTACCTGGCTGAACGGCAGTTGGACTTTATTCAAAAGCGGGTCCGATCTCATTTTTATCTTAAAACGAAACATTATTTTGATGCAAGCTACAAAAGCATATAATTATTAATTATGTTGTCTGTAGGTTATTTATTATATCCATGATGAGAACCGAAATTAGATATCACCGAAATAAGATGTTAAGTTAGAGCTTCTTACTTTCTACCTACGGTGCTAAAAATTTTGAAATTATTCGTTTCCATATTGAAAATTGAAGATTTTAATACGATTTTCGTTTTACGCAAGCTAATTACTAAATAAACATTCGTAAAATTAGTAAAGATTGCTGACCAACATTTGTCAATACAATTCATAGCTTATTACGCCGGACAACGCTATATTTTTCTGAAAATGGGACATTTTTACGTTCCTGTACTTATACTTGGAGACAACGGGGTCGAGGAATGTAATTAGGGACAGTCTTTCAAAACGGAATGTGTGATCAAATTAATCATACTATAAGTGTAATTGAAAGTGACAGAACGAGCAGCAAATTGCGATGCCGATGGAACTGTGCCGTTCCTGTACTTATACTTTCAATTCACATTGCCTACCCTGCAAGAAAAGGATCAATAACATCGTACACTTCATAATATTTGCAACTTTTGCCTTGGTGGCGAAAGGCATTATACATATTTTTAATCCTTCGTGTCAAAGGGCATACGAAGGCGTTAGCCCCAAGCTACGACTAATATAATAGTAAAAGATTCATCCTCCTACCCACGCTTCATTCAAAACTTCGCTGCTTTAGTGATTAATAAATAAATTAGGCATTTATGTTTCATTCAAAGTGATTCTGTTTTAGCCCACCTACGACGACAGCTTCCCACGGAATCCGAGTATAACGTTCACCTTGTCGACAAGTTCGGAAGAGCTATGGTTGATTTGATATTTCCTTTCCGACTTCAAAAAGAGAATGTTCTATTCTGGGAATCTCTTAATTAAAGGAGATGATCGATTGAGATATTTCTTTTTTATTTCAAAGGATGTATGTATTTTCCAAGCTATTGGGTCTTAATAAATCACGTGGTAGCACCGGTATGTTTAAGTTTTGGACAAATCAAAGGAACTCTTCAATTATTCAAGTGAATTGAATTAGGGGTCTAGTTTCTCGGCTTTTTTATTTTTCTAGGCACCAGAATTACGGACCTGGATTTTTCGAGTTTCTTGAGTATCTCACGTAATTTTAATTTCTTTGTAAAACTTGTAATTTCTTTGTAATTTATAGTTACCACAAATTGCTCTGATTAATTTACAAAAAAAAAAACAATAAATTGATCAAACGATATTCCCTAGCCTATATAAAAAATTGTGGATATGGGTGGACTATTGTGTCACTGGACTCTCCTTCAACTTTCAGACCTTAAGTAAGTTCGTCCCGTCGTCGTTCGCCATATATATATTTTTTTATTATTTATTTTTATATATTTTCTCACCTTTTAAACCTTCCCTGGACTTCAACAATTAATTCAAAACCAAAATTAGCCAATTCGGTCCAGCCGTTCTCGAGTTTTAGCGAGACTAACGATCAGCAATTGATTTTTATATATATAGGTTATATTTACATATGTATTTTAATTAAAATATTAGGAATCGCTTTCACGTAGGCGAATGTATAGGTATCCGCTAGAAGTGTACAGTTTAGCCACAAGTGAAACTATTTGATACCGAACCTAATAAACTGTTGCTATCGTATGAATTAATTACTACGAATTATCATGGCGACCCAATAATATCCGGCACCAGAATAGGGCTGTCGAAAATAATAAACCCGAACACTTTCAAAACTATTTTTTGATGTGAAACATTCTATTGGAATGGCTGGATATTAAATCGGCTTGTATGCCGTATGTAATGCATAACAGTATTATTAGCTCTTATGGTACATATTAAATTAAAAAAAGGAATAAATATTTTGTGTGTGTAAATCAGGAGTCCCACAATAGCTTATTTTTATAGTAAATTATAAGTATATATATATATATATATATATATATATATATATATATATATATATATATATATTTCGCAGAAGACAATAAATTATAATATACCACCATATAGTCGTCTTATCACTGAATCAGTGCGCACGTTAGGCACGGTCGGTTCTCTAGCTGTGAGTCCTCTTATAAACCGATCTACTGACTCGGATTTCGTTACGACAGGCGATATTTGATATATGCTGGCCGATGGATGACTGTTAAGATATAAAATGACGTAAGTGACGTACGCAACGTATAAGTCAAATACACTTTATTCTACTCTAGATAGCGCTACGCTACCTTAGGTTGCAAATACTCTCATACTTCCTCACACGGCCATTCTGACAGACAACGCGCTCTCGCGTGTCGCACAGTTATCTTCGTAACATTACAAGCCTGTAGGCAATACGTAATAGAAATTTCCACTTCGTCAAAATTTTACTGTCTTTTGGTGTGATACAAAGCACATAAAGCTCATAGTAACGTCGCACAAGAATATTAAAACGACACACAACGCCGACCTGGGAGCTGTACTAAGCACAGAGCTTCCTTTACAATCTGAATTGCTAGTTATTGGAAGCGCGGAGCTTCCAATACACTTTCTTATTAATTACACAAAGCGTTGAGCTTCCAATGTACTTCCTTAATTGTTACATGAAGCGCGGAGCTTCTAATACACTGACTTGTTATTTACACGAAGCGCTAAGCTTCCAATGTACTCCCTTAATTGTCACATACAGCACAGAACTTCTAATACACTGATTTATTAATTACATGAAGCGCTAAGCTTCTAATGTACTTCCTTAATTATCACATATAGCGCGGAGCTTCCAATACACTGATTTATTAATTACACGAAGCGCTAAGCTTCCAATGTACTTCCTCAATTATTACATGAAACGCGGAACTTCCAATACACTGATTTGTTAATTACACGAAGCGATAAGCTTCCAATGTACTTCCTCAATTGTTACACAAAGCACGGAGCGTCCAATACACTGATTTGCTAATTACACGAAGCGCTAAGCTTCCAATGTACTTCCTTAATTGTTACATGAAGCGCGGAGCTTCCAATGTACAGAACTGATAATTACATGGAGCGCGGAGCTTCCAATGTATTGTTTTTATAGTTACGTGAAGCGCGAAGCTTCTAACGCATTGACTTCTTAATTACACGAAGCGCGGAGCTTCCAATGTACTGACATGATAGCTACATGAAGCGTGGAGCTTCCAATGTACTGACATGGTAATTACATGAATTAAAGTGAGACATGGTGCTCCAAAAGCATTAACACAAAAGTTTTTTTATCTTAAAACTAACAATTTTCATGATTTTTCACTGCATTTCTGGAACAATATTAAGAGATATCAACACAGTAACATTTAAATGTTCGTACAATTTTTTTTAATATAATGTAACAGTAATTAAGTAAAGCACAACAAAATAACATTATAATAAAAATAAAGCAAAAAAAATGTTTTTGTTCTCATTTATTTTTGATACATTTTCCTATTTGTATAGATGTACAATGAATGTACAAAAGAACGGAAACAGGCACAGAAATCGCATTACGAGGATATAAAAGGAAGGTTAGATACATCTATTAATTCTCATTATAAACTCTTATTTGGCTCACCTTCTTAATTACTATTTTAATCGTGAACATCTGTTATTTTACAAGAATTTGAAAATCTTTCCATAATTTATTAATTAGCCTAGGATTTTACTCAACTAAAACTATATCGCTTACATAAAAAAAAATGTACTTCGTTCTAACTCTTATTAAAGCGTGCTTTATCGGCACAAGCTAGTTCGTCCATCCTGGCTTAAGCTAAGCAGCTAAACTATCCGATGGTATTTTATCAATTTTACATGTTAAGCACCGGTGAACATATAATGTTCTGGCACAAGCGGTAGTGTTGGAAAACCATATATGTTTTCGTATTTTATTTAACGTTGTATCTCAAACTATATGTTTTGAATCCTCATGAAAGTGTTGAATAAGTTGCCTATTATAATTTTAAGAACTATTACGTGATATAACATATTTTTATAATTTGAAAATTTTTATGAAGCTAGCTTATTCTCCATAACATATAATGACCGCAAAAATTACTTCGAATGTGTCGTTTACTAAAGCCTGGATAATCCAGTTAGTGTCAGGGTCTAGCCTCTGGTCGAGTTGAAACCAACCATATTGACGACTAAAATAATAAACGTGTGGTATCCCTTTCCTGTACTCCACATCAAAATGCCTACCTAGGCCCATGTATTATCTATGTATTCAAGGAGCTAAATCTTTTTTTTTTTTATGATGAAATGCCTTAAGGCCGTTGTAGTTTATGACATCCTTGAAACTTGTCCTGAGAAGAATAGTACCTGAAATGCTTCAGGGCTTTGGCTTTTTCTTTATTTGATAAAATTAACTTGAGTGTCGATTTTTGCGATAGTACAGTTCCATAGCCGAGACGGCTGACGTATAAATAGCTACATTTTTAGAGTCAAATATTGATAATATTGTCATCTGATATTCATCGAAAGATAATAATTATCATGCATGGTTTTTAGCTTTTAAATCTCTGAAATAAAACAAAGGCTATCTGTCCCCTTTTTTTAAAAAAAAGAATAACAAGGCAAGTGTAGAGGGTTATGAACTTATTTTGGAAGTGATATCCTTTACAGAATTTATTTTTGTAGAGATTAATGGTTAAGGATGGTGTAGTACGACTTTATTTAAATTTTCAAGTCTCATTTTTATTTCACACATAGTAATGAAATAGTGGGAATTGCCCTTTGTGCAAACTCAAACCCTTTTAATCAAGTAATATAGACGGGCAATATCATCGTCGATTAGAGGTGGCCGTTTCTAACGAAACGCTGCTGACGATCGATGTCGGTCCATGGTGACGACATCCGGTGCCGAAATGCCCAGTAACGGATGGGAATAACACTCAAATTCAACGCGATGGCAGATGTCGAATAACGACACTGTAATCGACGCTGCCAATTATAATACGTCGATGCCCGATGGTCCTTACTGTGAATATCCAACTGTGAATAAACAACGGATGAGCGCAACGTTACCAATTCTAAATGCCAACCTTACTGCGTGCTTGAGTAGAAAATCATCCTTTCAAATGCGTATCCAAATTTTAACTAACTAAACTAAAAAAACTTTATATTTCAATATTTTGTTTATCTATTTACATCAACTGTCATTTACTCTCCTAAATGTTTTTACGTTGATGCACGACAGTATCACAACGTTTATGAAAACGCCAAACCATCAACGTGCTTGACGTTTCCCAGCCAGTACGCTAGTAGCTGTCCGACACCGTTGTTGGAAACAACGATGTTGACAATGATAACGTTTACGAAACAACGACGTGTATCGATGCTGAAAAATAACAAAACACCCATGTCTATCGTCGATAGTAATATTGGTCTCAATATCATGTAAGTCTGCGCTCTGTAAAACATAAACATCCACTTGAACTTTTTTTTTGTACTGTGCGTACCTTTGTTTTTATAATGAAAGGTTTATTCCGGGTCGACTAAATAAACATCCCGCCCGATAATGATGTCACAAGGTGAACAATCAGAGCCGCTAACTAAACATTGTAACTTAAAACTTGAGATCGATCCCAACGCATAAATTTATTGATTTGTCACCTCTGTGGTCTAGTGGTCCAGTGCCGGTACCACGTGAGGTCCCGGGCTCGATTTCTGGGTCAGGCAAATTAAAGAATGTGCTTTTCACCTTTGCAAAGTAATGCTGCCTGGGATTAGATAAGTGCCCAGCCGGCAATCGGCCCGCCACCCATTGTGAGGCCCGCCGCCCACCATACTCGGCCAATTGCTGGCGCACCGGCTGCACCTCCACCCACCTCCTCGGAGATACGGGCATGAAAATACTTAAATTTATGTTCTGATTGTGAATATAGACTTACTAACACTTGATTTTGTATACTTATCATCTCCTCGTTTAGAAAAATACACCTGTTCCGTATGTCCCACTTTCAGACAATAAGATCACTGAAAATTAGCACGCCATTTGTCTGGCAAACTAGGTTTAAGTTCATAATTTGTAATTAAATAACGTCTAACACATTGTTACCCTACTTTAAGCTAATAAAGAATTGATTGATTGATTGATTGAACACTTTCATCACTAGAATTAAGGCTACAAATCTAAACTTTTATTGAAAATTTCGACATTTTGCGTTATAACTCGATTTATAATATTTGTAACACTATACGATCGTTCTGTGGCCTCAGATCAGAAAGTGATAATTACAAAAATAATTTTACATGTATTATGCACAATGCACAATGCGTATGTATTGTTATGATCAAATGTAATATTCTGTTTTTTAACTTATCTTGAAATGTTCATAGACTGTAGAAGAGTACAGTATTGATAGAGATATGTCTATCTGATCAATCGATCCGTTTTTCGCAATGCTAATTGTATTATTAACATTGTTCAGCTAAAAGTGCACTTATGATGGTCTGACCAATGGCCACAGCATTGTATTCTAGTCAATAACGTTTAAGGTAATTCATAAATAGTTACGGATTGATAGGACGTTTGTAATTTCCAATTTATGTGTAGTGCTAAAATATCTGTCAAGTGCCACGAAGTTATCTATACTAAAATTATAAAGACTTTACATTTGATTGCTCGTTCATTTGTTACAATTTAACTCAAAAACTACTTAACCAATTTCAAAAATTCTCTCACGCCCAGAAAGCCACATTATTTAGCAATGACACAGGCCACTATTTTACCTACTGGGCAAATAGAAGCATTGATTTTTGATCACGCGAATGAAATCGCGAGTAACTGCTACTTAGAAGTATTTTTAATAAATCAGATCATACCTGGCTGTCGAAGATACCTGAGACGACGACTTCAATTTTGTTCGCCAGTATTTTTAATAAATCAGACCGTACCTGGTAGTCGGAGATACCTGAGATGACGGCTACAATTTTGTTCACCTCGCTCCACCCAGTTTCTATTTCATCCACCATTACTAGGTTTTTTTTTTATAGAGTTCTCCACATAAGTTGAATCGCAATTACTAGTATACTGCACCATGTCGTGAAATCTTCCAATAGTAGCGAACTGACGTGATTAACATTCCTTTATTTCATCCAATGTTTTGCATAAGGGTGATTTTGACACCCTTTTATGAGCATGGCCTTGTAAATGAATGAATACCATGAAATAAAGGAAATCTTTATTTCGTGATGAATACGGTAATCCTTGTTTCGCACTTTTTTATTTTATTTTGCACTTGCATCACCATTTTCTTCAAATTGGTTCGTTTTCAACGTTCATGAACTGGTGGGCCGATAGTAATATTAGACGCATTGGATTTGATCCCACCGCTGCTTTCGCAGAAGACAATAAATTATAATATACCACCATATAGTCGTCTTATCACTGAATCAGTGCGCACGTTAGGCACGGTCGGTTCTCTAGCTGTGAGTCCTCTTATAAACCGATCTACTGACTCGGATTTCGTTACGACAGGCGATATTTGATATATGCTGGCCGATGGATGACTGTTAAGATATAAAATGACGTAAGTGACGTACGCAACGTATAAGTCAAATACACTTTATTCTACTCTAGATAGCGCTACGCTACCTTAGGTTGCAAATACTCTCATACTTCCTCACATATATATATATATATATATATATATATATATATTTAAAGTAAGTTTTATAAATTTAAATTAAACGGTAATATTAAAATTTCTTAAATTTTAATATTAATATTGTTTAATAGATTTTACACTTCTTGTTTAATAGATTTTTTACACTTTCAATCGTCGGCACTTGGTAAAATTCCATTATCTTTAGTTGAAACTAGTTAACAACACACTTTTAATTTTATTTCACTATAATTATACACTAAATTATATTTATTTTATCGACAAGTTTTACTTTTAATGATGTATTGGACGAGCGGTGCATCCTGACACAAGCATCACTTTGCTTAAAAGGATGCGCCGGATAGTCTAATATTATAGAATCAATGTAAAATAAGGAAATGATCATTTTGTATTGTATCAATATCGGTGTGAAAACCATCGCAAAGTTAATCACAAAGGCGTGGCAGCCCTAGGCAGCACACATATTTGTAGATTGTATTGCTAATTAATTGTAATTACGATATATCTTATGGATATTGTTTCATCCGTCATTTTCAACAAATAGTTAAATTCAATACCTTCACCCTCGATCTTTTGCTTAATATGCAGAGTAAACATAAGGTTTAAATATTCTGGTTCACAAGTATGGTAAGTATATGTAAGTTTAAGAGAGGTAAAAAACGATTTGTGTTGCCCGGCCCGGATATCGAACCCGGGACCTCATGTAGTGAACACCGATATTCGACCATTAGACCACAAAGATGACAACATTTGTACTTTATTATGAAAAATTGTATCGTATAAAATTACAAAACTGTAATGAAACGAATAAACTAGAATATCCAGGATACCCAGGAGTGACAGGCTAATTTATTACCCGACTAAGCAGAAGCAAATAATGATTTTGGGTCGCGCGATCCAAGTCCCGAATAACAGCTTGTGTTAAAAACCTATGTTACTCACTAATAATGAAGCATTTTATTTGTTTATTTATTTAAATACTTTATTGCACAAATGAGTACAAAGGCGTAACTTAATGCTATTAAGCATTTTCTAACAGTTTACCTTTGGTGATGCTGAGAGAAAAAGCTTGGGTACTTAGTGCGTATCAAGTTATTACGAAATAATGATTAAGCTGTATTTAACTAATACTTAATAACCCTCTTATTATGACAAAACTAAATATGATTAAATTAAAATAACAAAATAATAACTATAAATTATATAACATATATATATATATATATATATATATATATATATATATATATATATATATATATATATATATATATATATATATATATATATATATATATATATATATATATATATATATATATATATATATATATATATATATATATATATATATATATATATATATATATATATATATATATATATATATATATATATATATATATATATATATATATATATATATATATATATATATATATATATATATATATACTTACGTACCATACGTACACATGAACTAACTACTTATATAAATAAAAATACACTAATAAATCTGTACATCATCTTCTACACCATCTTCTATACATACAAATAAATAAAATTGGAGTGTCTGTTTGTAATATTAAAATAACCGGTTTTAACTAAATGCATATGGATGTATGTATACACGGTACACATGTCTGTCTGTCTGTGTGTTTGTTCCGGCTTATCTCTGGAACGGCTGAACCGATTTTGACAGGATTTTCACTGGTAGATAGCTGATGTAATAAGGAGTAACTTAGGCTACTTTTTAAAATAATCCCACGCTGTCGAAGACGCGGGCTTAATATATTATAACAGAATACAATACTTATTAGCATTTTAGAGCACAATGAATTTTTAATTTTTGTCTCTCAGCTGTAGACTTTATCCAACAAAAATCTTTTCTCTTTATAATTTCCCGCTTTTCAAGAACAGACCATCTGCTTGTCTGTGCCAGTTTGTAAACGCGAACAAAAGCCAAGCATGTCACTAGACATGCGCAAAACGGTACTTTGAAGTGTAATGCAACATCACACATCACCTTTGAAAAGGTAATATCACCCGCAAACATCACTCATCACTCATTACTCATCACATCACCTTAAGGAAATATCATCTCGAGTAGCGTTTAGTGTCTTGCGTTGCATGTGATGTACGCATCGCTTTTTTGTGCGAACTACGAGTCATTACACCGAGTATATATTTCGGTATTATTCGATTTATTTGAGTTATACTGCCAGTTGCATATCTCCCGCATATTACGCACCACACTCTTCTCTTGGTAGTATAATATGTGATACGGCCAGAAACGACACTAACCGAACTGTACCGAGTGATGAATGAAGTAATGTGTGATGGTTGAAACGCTAGTGTGATGTGTGATGTTGCATCACCTTTCCGAGTGATATTACTTTTGTGATATTACACGCATCACCTACCCATGTCTACATGTCACTACCATCTTAACAATTAGGCGGTGGAGTTTTGCAGCACCTTGGGGGGCGTCCACAAATTACGTGAGATGTTTAAGGGGGAGAGGGGGTCGAGTCAAATCTCATCTAATCTTACGTTGGAGTCTCGGCAAATATCACGCAATTTTTTTTCTGATTGAAACAGAAAAAAATATACTATTTTGGTCCATTATCCATAATATTGTACATGCTTAAGATTTAATCTTAAGCGTAATAATAATAATAAATAATAAATATTCACGGGACAAATTACACTTAATGATCTAACCCCAAAGTAAGCAAATTATTTGCTTGTGTTAGCATCATGTGTATACGATTTAAGTATTATATTGTTAAATTGTTACATAACTCAGAAATATTGATTACTAGTCTTAACTAGTGATTAAAATCACAAAGCAATTTTTTTTCTTTTTATAATAAAAATCCAACGCGTTTACATATTTAAGAAACCCAAATTTTGAAAAATCTCACGTGAGATTGGGGGATGGGGGAGGGGGTTGAATAAAATCTCACGATATCTCACCAAGGGGGGAGGGAGGGACAGAAAATTAAAAAAAACACCTCACGTAATTTATGGACGCCCCCTTGCCTGTTAGGTACCACTTGTCTTAACTTTTCATGCCGTAAAATACTTTTTTACATTATTAGATAACATACACGCGCATGGCTCTACAACCCTCGCATATAACTTTCTATAAATAACTAACTATAAATTCCGCTTGTCATTAATAAAAAAAATTGTTCCTGGGACCCCTGTCTATGTTATATTGTTGAAATGTCTCGTCCGTGTTTGGTACCACTGCCTTTCCGAATACTACTGTATTAGCGTCAGTCCGTAATATTTATTTATTTTATTTATCGATAAATACTCGTAGTTTCGTCTCGAAAAACTTTTGAGTTTATATTAGACATATTTATTATTCTATATATTATAATGTACACACTATTAATTGTATAAATACCAGGGGAGATTACGACCGACGTACCATGATCAAATTGGCCGGGTGCTGCCCGAAGGTGGTGTCAAGAGTTTCCAAAACCCAAGTATTTGCATACTTTTGAGTTTATATTAGACATATGTATTATTCTATATATTATAATGTACACACTATTAATTGTATAAATACCAGGGGAGTTTACGACCGACGTACCATGATCAAATTGGCCGGGTGCTGCCCGAAGGTGGTGTCAAGAGTTTCCAAAACCCAAGTATTTGCATTAAGAGAGTTATGAATATAATAAGGCAAGTCAGTCTAAATCGTGATGTATCGCACTCAATTATCTCTATCAACAGTTTGAGGGATTTAGTGTGAATTTAAAATGTATAGTCTATTGATAATTTGTACACATTTATTACTCTTACATCTATACGTATAATAAAATCGTAGGAAAGTTAAAACGTACATTGACTATTTTTTTAAAAGAATACTTAGGGCGTGATCTACAATCGATATCAAAGCCAAAAATATAGTTTTTAGAATTTTTGTTTGTTTGTCTGTTTGTCTGTATGTATGGCCGGGTTAAACTCAAAAAGTACTGCATGGATTTACTTCAAATTTTGCATGAATATTACTAATAGGTCGGGTCAACATCTAATAGGTCGGGTCAACATATAGGCTACATATTATCACGCTATCACCTACGGGGAAGGTGCTGTGCGGATTAAACAAAGTCCGCGCGGACGAAGTCGCTGGCAACAGCTAGTTTTAGAATAAATCGAGGCATCGAACACGAAAGTAAAAGAAAGCCTACCTTATTCCGCATCATACAAGGATACGGTAACCGGTTTGGGTCCTAGTCGGCCATACGTGGGAGGACGACATTCTCAAAATCGGGATAGATAATTACCACCATAATGTCGGAACTGGCCCGATCGGTGCCCTCGTATCGAGATAATAAAATGTGTACCACAGGTTATATAACTTGAGACGTAATCGGCACTTCAGATATTGATACCTCAGACGATCAAGTAATGCGTGACAAAAAGTGCGTTTTTACATTAAAAATTTACAAGAAGAAGAAAAGAAGACAGGAGAAAAATTGTCTTTTTGTTCAGAGTGGTCTCGCCTTATGAACAAAAAAAATTTCCCCCTGCCAGGCAGTTCGTAAAAGGCGGGAGGTTGACCAAAAATGTCACTACCATTGTAACTACTGGAACCATAGTCAAAGTGTATTTCATTCAAGTAATATTAACACAGCAATAATAAACAGGGACTTTTGACGTATCATGACGGGTGATCGTGTAGAATGTGATCATGCAAGTATTTCCCATAAGCAATAAAAAAAACTAGTGTCGTAATGAGAAATTTCACGTTCATTTAATTTTCTCTCTTTGAGCTGGCATTAGATAAGACCATGTCTTATCGGGATGACACGGGCAATAAAATAATTGATATGACGATGTCAGTATTGGATGCTCGTTGACCCGCTCAGTAATATTTCACAATATCTATTAGTCTACTTGTTTTACTGATTGTATTATTCAATTTCTAATTGTTTCATTTATGTAATGCATTCATATTACAGTAAACCATAAAATCAAGCATTTTATGTCGAATGCAATGACTTTGATATGAATAAATAATTAATGAATGGTAATGAATATTCGCTACACAAATGAAACGACTTGATCTAACCCAAAACTAAGCCAATTATTTGCTTGCGATATGGAAATATAATATTAACTAGCTGTCGCCCGTGACTTCGTTATATTAGTGTCGATAACTTGCCCAGGATTTCATAGGTGCTTTGTTTATCAAACAACCTGACTTACAACGAAATATACAAAAAAAATGTAAACCGGTTATTCTTGCAGGTCATTTCTGAAACTTCCCAGTTAATTGAGATATCTTAAGCTCAAAGAAACAAAAACTATACCTAAGCATTGGGTTTTGCGCTCAAAGAGTGCAAAAATCTAAAGTTTGTAAAAATTACAGTATATTTAATCTTTAAAAGCTGTATATTATGTGCATTATGAACATAATGATGATCGATTTTGAAATTTCGAATGGCATTCGACGTAATTTTTGAGCTCTAAAATGTTTTTAGCTACAAAACCGCTAGGTAGAAAAATGCCGTTTTTTTTTATATCATAAGATATAAAAATGCAGATGGGTCTCCTGATGGAAAGAGTCAACCATCGCCTATAGACACCGAAATGTTAATGGTGCGTTGCTATCTTGTGGCATTAGACCTCGGTCTAATGCCACATGCATAAGTTTATTGGCTACCTTACTCTCCAAACTGGAACACAAGAGTGACCAGCACTGACGCTATTGCGGCAGGAATAGGTAAGGCGGTTGTACATGACCCGGTAGAGCCGATGCAGAAATCTACCACCTAGTAGTCACGATGGTAGTGACGCGCATAGCCACTCAGTCGCCTTTTACGACCTGCCTGGCAGAACGGCAGTTGGCCTATTCCTCAAAGGAGCCAGGGACCAACACGGGGAAATAAATAATATACATAATGTATATAGAAAGCAGTTTATACACTGTACATAATACTGTTACGAATAATCTAGAAGCGTGTGGAGTTGGAGCGCGCGCGCGGTAATTATCTAGAAATAAAAAAAAGAGATAGCTACTCCTATTGACAAACAAATAGTTGACCTGGGCTATGCCATAATGGACTTTGTGGGATATAGCATAAGGTTGAAAGTAGCGTGTACTAGGATTTATGACTCATAACATGTTTACGATAAGAAGTGATTCATTGTTTCCCCATACATTTAGATTTTTCTGGATCCAGCTAGGACTTTCCCCTGCCTATAAATACAGAGATGTTGACAAACACAAGGCAGTTTTTATCAAGCGATCGAGAGCGATACATCAAGTGACTAGTGCGAAGCGAGAAGTGTTTGATTGTGTAGTGTTCTAAGTTCAGTGATAGTACAGCAAGTGACTATTGTGTAGAGTGTATTTTAGTATTACGTTGTGTTGTGTTGTGTAAATACACGGATTTAATATAAGTGGTGTTTTCTTACAATTGCGAACCCGAGTACGTAACAATACATATACCCTTGTGCACTGCGATTCACTGATATTATCGCCTAGTGAGATCAGTGGACACCCATTTTGCCACATTTTAGCGACATGTAACGATTCATCCAAGTCACAGGGTTATAAACTACCGATGATACCTAAGTCAGTGACATTTTATCTGACTGGGACATCGGTCCTGAGACCTCATGATCTGTGCCAAATAGACTAAACCCTAGAACTAGACACTTTTACTATTCCACTTGTACATCAATTTCACTTTACACAATTTTAATTATATTACTCGACCGGTTTCACTTTTTAAAGCATCTTCAGTGGAATAGTAAAAGTGTCTAGTAACAATGGAATTTCACCAAGTGCCGACGATGGAAAGTATAGAATATAAACCCTAGAAATTAGAATCTGGAATGGGGCTAACGACTAGACCACGATGTAATATATTATCTGCAAGTTCATTTCAACAAAGTTATTTTGACGTTATATTCTGTCTCGTTCAACAATGTAGCAGAATCGTGATGATTTCTATAAATGTATAGTTTATTGTGTTTTGAGGAGATTCCGATAACGAAACTAGAGCTCACGATGTAGTAGCCAGCTATATAAGGATCATTTACACGTGGCTTGTAGTGAAACTCTACTGTTATGCCATATTCCAATAGAATATAAAGAACGCTGAAGTTTTAAATTACGCCTAAATGCAAGACTTGTTAACTGCTTAATTTTTAAACTTAAATCAGCTTAAGTACATAGATAAGAAGCGTTGTGTAAATTTTGGCTCTACCTTAATCTCAAAAATACCGGTTTCCTTGCAAAATTATAAGGGTTTTGAATCAATAAACCGGTTTATAGAGGTTTTAAGGCATATTTCTTTTGATTTTCTGTCCGCTCTGTGAGTGACGTACAATTCCACGGTTTTAGCTTAAACCGGTTTATATAGGTTTTTGAAGTGCTCTCATCTTAGATACGTGCCGAGCGAAATGTTTTATAAAAACCGCTAAATACCTCTACTAACCAGTATTTTTTAAACCTGTTTCAAGATCTGCCTAAATGCTTATTTACTCACCAAATTACTCGGAAGGTAAAGAGAATTGAATGTCATCATCAACATCCATATAAACTTATATTGCTTCCATGTTTGTAAGATGAATTCAAAGACTTGGCAGATGATACTACACTACTATGACCATTTAGATGACCATCAAATGTGTGGCCGCGTTTCCGATCTAGTAGTAACTCAAAAAATGTTGACTTGTCAAAAGTGCCTGTAAAGGATAATTTGAATAAAAATGTTTTGACTTTGACTTGACTTTAATAATGATCTCTGGTGCTGCATTGTCCCGTATCACGTTTAACTAACGAGAAGAAGGAACGAAAGCTATACTTGCTCTCTGATTTGCTGGTTAATATTAATTCATATGTATAGGCTGTGTCCAGCCGTTTTTGCGTGATTGAGCAACCAACATCCAAACATCTAAACATACAAACTTTCACATTTAAAATTTGTATGGGATGATCAAACGTACGGTCGAATTTCGATCAGCAGGCGATTGCTAATTTATCTAATTTTACCAAGCACCGACGATAGAAAATGTATATTATACAGCTTTATATATTTATGAAGTTTGCTTGGTCTCGTGTAAAACATCCGTTATAAGATCGTGCTGGCTTGATGTAATGATATGAGGTTGCACGCTTGGGGAGAGTAGTTGGGTGAGATGCTACCGCGCTCAGAAACATTATACCTGCATCTATATTTTCTACTAGCTGTTGCCCACGACTTCGTCCGCGCGGACTTTGTTTACCTCGCACAGCACCTCCCCCGTAGGTGATAGCGTGATAATATGTAGCCTATATGTTGACCCGACCTATTAGTAACATTCATGCAAAATTTCAAGTAAATCCATGCTGTAATTTTTGAGATTACCCCGGACATACATACAGACAAACAGACAAAAATTCTAAAAACTATATTTGGCTTCGATATCGATTGTAGATCACGCCCCAAGTATTCTTTTAAAATAAATTCAATGTACATGTTCCTACTATTTTATTATATGTATAGAATATATAGATATTAATATTATAAGTGCGAAAGTTTGGATGTTTGGATTAATGGATGTTTGTTACTCAATCACGGAAAAACTACTGCCCGGAATTGGATTACATTTGGCACACAGGTAGATTATGACCTGGAATAGCACATAAGCTACTTTTTATCCCGGAAAATTTAGGTGATCCCACGGGATTCGCCAAAAACTTCTATAATGTTGCGAGCTGCACGCTGCAGCTAGTGAAACAATAAAGTGCGATAGAAGGCTGCACGCTCAAAGTACAAATAAATAAAATTGGAGTGTGTTTGTAATATTAAATATTAATAGCTAATCTCTGGAACAGCTGGACTGATTTTGATGACATTTTCACTGAAAGATAGATAGGGCAGGACATAGACTACTTTTTACTCGAATGAGCAATAGGAAGTAATGATTTTAGATGTAAGTACTCTCACGAGTCCAATGAGGTTGAGGGTATTGTTTAATATGAAAATTATCTTTGTTCATGATAGACTTTTAGAAATATTTTTTCATATTATCGGATAATGGCTAATGCAGACAAGCAGATGATTCTCATAAAGGAAACAGGAAGAGCAGCACCACT
Organism: Apodemia mormo; assembly: GCA_036924255.1. Classification (NCBI taxonomy): domain Eukaryota; kingdom Metazoa; phylum Arthropoda; class Insecta; order Lepidoptera; family Riodinidae; genus Apodemia; species Apodemia mormo. The sequence continues at coordinate 39,643,240 of JAUPFN010000009.1, read as the reverse complement.
GGCTACGCCCCACTATGTATCGTTGATATAAAGTTTCTACATAATAATGTTAAATCATCGACCTTTTGAATTTTTATAACATTGATATATCGTTTACATTCGACGTTTTTCGATCATTTACATTTAACATCCGATGTTATAAAACATTTTTTTTTATTATAGATAAGTAAGCGCTTGACCACGATCTCGCCTGATGGTAAGCTAAGATGCGGCCTAAGATGGAACGCGCTTCCCTAGAAGGTACCTGTTCACTCTTCTCTTGAAGATCCCCGGATTGTACTCTTTGGGAACACATTTTTAGGAAGCACGTTCTACTCCTTTGGGGTTCGAATGAAGATTGTTGAGACTTGAGTCGTACCGCATTGTCCGGGTACGTGGAACGTCCACCATATGGCGATGCCTAGAATCGGTGCGCCTCGACGATCGATAGAAAAACGGGATTGGCGGAATTAAGTCATGCAACCCTCCAAATTGTATCCGATAAAAAACCGATAAACTAGCCACTCTGCGTCGATGAGCGAGGCTCTGGAATTTTTTGCCTACCAGATCAGCATCGTTTATGAGTCTCTTGGCACGCCTCTCTATCGCCTCAAGCGTCTCCAGCTGGTATTTGGCAGATCCATCCCAGAGGCGAGAGCAGTATTCCATGCACGAACGGACTTGTGCTTGATAAAGGTTGAGCAATTGTACCGGGCTGAAATACTGTCTCACCTTCGCCAGAATACCAAGCTTTTTGAGGCTTTAGATTCGATGTACGAACCAAAGTTGAGAGCAGGCGTTAAGGTGACACCAAGGAGCTCGAGATGGTCAGTTATCGGCACGGACACACGTATAAACAACCGCTGATTATGCTAGTGAGTTTTTGCTTAATATAAAGTACTTGCATTAAACACTCGCACTAATCAAAGTGTAGCCGGGGCTTAAAGAATGCAATTTCAATTTTTCATGATCGTGATAACACTGCTACCGAAAGCGACTGCCTTGAAGGAAATTGAATAGAATATTAAAACAATATTATGTTCAGCTTCCGTTGAATCAAACCTCGCCTCTTCTGGGAGTTCTCCGCATAGTAGACACATCTATATGTACATACAACTTTGCAAGTAATTGAACAGAATTGAATATGAGGTTATTAGAATACTGAAACAATTACTCTTTCTTGATGAGTAATTATTGCAGTATTCTGATACAACAAGGCAAGGTTGTTTTATATCGTATACGCAACCAGGCAGATAGTCCTACATACATAACTTCAGGCCCGATCCCTTACGAGGTAGGCGCAGAGAACCAAGTGCCATAATATGTCACGATCTTTACAAATTTGTCTTGCTTTTTTAATCATCATGTGAAAACTCTTGATACCACCTTCAGACTGCACTCGATCAATTTGATCATGAAATGTCAATCTTGGTTTTCCCAGGTACCTACACCCTTCCGCATTCGCACTGTATATCTGTTTCGTTGACCTGTCATCTATCAGTCTTTCTATTAGTGTACTTTTACTACTGTATCCCGTGATATAAAAATAATAACTAATTAATAAATAATCCCGTGATATAAAAATAATTAAAAATAAAAACATTAAGTTTTCTTTGTACCGGTCCCGGTCCCGTCAAAGAACCAATTTTAATTTAAACTCGCTTCAAATACACTAACAATATGTTTACATAAGCAAATTTTTATTCGTTTATAATTATTTTATAATAATATTGTTTTAGAAAAATATATTAAAAGAAACATTATAGCTACAAAAGTAAAATAACTGGGTCGCAGATAGATTTAATGTTTAGTATATATATATATACACACACATATATATATATATATATATATATATATATATATATATATATATATATATATATATATATATATATATATATATATATATATATATATAAATTAATTGCTGTTCGTTAGTTTCGCTAAAACTCGAGGACAGCTAACCGATTTGGCTGATTTTGGTTAATTAATTGTTGAAGTCCAGGGAAGGTTTAAAAGGTGAGAAAATATAGAAAAAATAAGAGTAGTTTAAAAGGCAAAACAACGTTTGCCAGGTCAGCTAGTTTCAAAATACAAAGCAAAAAGTTAATGAAAGAAGGATTACGTGAAGAGATGTTAGCGTTATTGTAAAATGTGTTTAGTGGGTGTATGTGTAATGCATGTGTGTGTAAGTGTGTAATTCTGAGAAATAGAGAAGTTTAAAATCTTGATTCTTACATAATGTGCTAATATTTAAGAATAATATAGCAACCAAATAGTGTTTGTAATCGACCGTGTAAGAAAACTAAATACAGAAGTTCATATTTACATATCGATTTCTGCAATTGTAAAGACCCTGGTCCATTAGGGAAAACCGCTAGCCTTGTATCGAGTATAATCGCTAATTAAAATGTTTCCTATCGAGCTGTTATTAATTTTAACAATATTAGTTTCTTTTGTTTTGTAATTAAGTATTTAAATCAATTTTAATTGATTAAATTGCACTTATCTGGCATTGAATGACTTATGACTAAAGCTGTGTGATTAAAGCTATTTTACAAATATTAATTGATTTTTTTTTAGTTTTGAGAGTTGTCTGGCATTTTTATGGGTAACATAATATAAACAAGAAGCAAATAGCTCTCCTGATGGAAAAAGGCAACTTTCGCTTGTAGATACTAGAGGCGCATTAACGCATTAGTAATGCCAAGTGCATAAACTTACCGGCTACCTTACTCCACACAGGACAGGTTGACGCAGGCGACTGGAAAACTTCCTGGCCGAATGGCAGATCGTCTATTCTATTCTTCAAAAGACACAAACACTACTTCACTCAACGAGTGCCGAAGTAATACTAGTGTTCATGTATCCTGAAGATGCTTCGGTTGCGAAGCGAAACGTTCGTTGAGTGCGTATGCTGTGTGCAAGCAAGCGCAAAACGCTTGCTACTGACATGGTGGATGGGGGTGGACAACTGTGACGCTGGGGTCTTCATTTTTTCTAGGCTTATGTCGAGTTTATGCCATTTTTTACCGCTCTTTTTATTTTTCGCATTCAATGGCATCACAAGGTTAATCGTAAAAAATCGTGAAAATTTGCAAATTAACTAGTTTCCTTCAACGAAGAGCGATAACGAATAGGCTATTTATCTCGTGTACTAGTGGTTGCCTATCTGGCTCATATGGAACCAGAGACGGCTACATCCCCCCCAAGTAGCACGTTCAGCTGTATATAGGCTGCATTTAGGTTCATTTTTAAACTTAAAGCTGTATACTAAGCCGTACAAAGGCTGTAGAAGCGCTTCTACAGCCGATATAACACCAAAAAGGGCCCCAAGTTATGCAGCTTATTGCGTTATGTAGGCTGCACAATAGCTATACAAGCGGTTATAAACTGTACAATGGCTGTTATTTGGTGTATAAAGAAACTATAACACTAAGGATATTCTCTTGTAACTGTCTTGTACAGCTAAGCGTTACATAGGCTGCACAATAGCTGTACAAGCTGTTATAGGCTGTACAAAGGCTGTTATTCGGTGTATAAAGAAACTGTAACACTGAATATACTCTCTCGTACAGCTAAATGTTCTTAATAGGTGTTCGAAAATGATAAAAAGTAACGATCTGTTTTTGATATTGTATAACATTAATTATATCACGTATTTGCAGCCGCCATAATTAAAAATATATTAATAAACGATAAATTCTTGGACTTGGAGCAGTATTGAACGGTGTATTCAAAGTGCAAATTCAAAATCATTGTAAAATCGTGTATGTTTTCTCTCAAAATATTCACGCGCCAACGAAATAATCAAGATAACACAAATAAATCATTGCAAAATACGGTAAGTGTTTGTGTTTAAGGTTAGAATATACAAGTATTTATGGTACAATATTGTATATAAAAGCGTACTGATCATAATATAACTTGCTTGTCACGATATAGCTTTAGCTATTGCTAAATATATCTTTTATTTAACAATATATTTCTTTAATGTTGTTTTTAATACAAAATAATGGCGACGCTTTGTTATACAGCCTAAAGTGTATTTGGAGGGTGATATACTGCAAATAGCTGTACTGAATCTCTTTTTTATTCTATTATACCGCTATTGGCTTTTAATTACCGTCCAAATACACTTTAGGCTGTACTAAGTCTCTACATAAATCTATTATACAGTCATTGGCTTCTAATATTTTAACTTATGTTTAGAGATGCGTACAAAAATTAAAGAACCCTAAATACAAAACATATATCACTTGATTTCGCTATTGTGGTGTATTGATGTCGGTCGTTTGGCTTTACAACTAAACCAACTTATTGTTAACTATAACTTATGGGATATGTATTTCAATCATGTTTTACTTTATTTTTCAGGGAAATATGCCTTATAAAATAATAAAAACAATTGAGAGAAGCCAAAACTGTATTTGCATCGTATCCAGTTTGTGGGAGGATAAAGGTGAATTATAATGGCCAAGAAAACAAAATGATATAACTAAGTTGATCAAGAACGAAAAATCTAGCCCTTTAAAGATTGGTCTATCACAAAAATATTTTTAAGAAGAATACGTTATTTCGTGCTTGTGATTTAATATTATTAGTTCTTAAAAGAGAAACACATACTCTCTTGCCTGTAATTATATAATATTGTTAAAATGATTGTAAGTATACATATATACGGGATGTTGCAAAAGTGGTACAGTAAGCCGAAAGGGAGTGACTCAGAGGGTCATTCTTAACAACTTTTGTTTAACGACTTTTGGAAATTCGCGAAAAAAATATTGATTCTCCATAGAAATTTTGTTGGTCACGTGACTTTTCACAATGGAAAAACAAAATTGTTTTTCACGAATTTTCACAAATCGTTGAACAAACGTTGTTCAGAATGACCCTCTGAGTCACCCCCTTTCGGCTTACTATACCGCTTTTGTAACACTCCGTACAGTAGCAAGTTAAAAATAAAAATAAAAATATTTTCTCAGTGTAATGATTTTTATTTCTCTTTTAAACTCTTTTTTATATATTCTTAGAAGAATAGACCAATTGCCTATCTGCCAGGCAGGTCGTAAAAGGCGACCAATGGGCAATGCGAGTCACTTCTATCGTGGTTACTTAGGGATAGAGTTCTGCATTGGCTCGACTGGGTCTGGTACCACCACCTTATCTATTCCTGCTGCAAAGCGTCAGTGCTAGTCACTGTCATGTTCCGGTTTGGAGGGCAAGGTGGCCGGTAAACTTATGCATGTGGCATTAGACCTCGCCACAAGATAGCAACGCACCATTAACATTTTTGCTGCCTATAGGCGATGGCTGACTCTTTCCATCAGGAGACCCATCTGCTTGTTTGCTGTCTTATGTCATTAAAAAAAAATTCAAATATAATAAATTACCAACCAACCTTAATGAAGAAGATAAGCCTAAAAAATAATAAATCAGATAACCTACAATCACTTTTTAATGTTTTTGTTACGGAACCCTTTTCCTTGAACATTAATAAAAATGACGATTGTAGGTTACCTGATTTAGTAATTTTTCAGCTTTATCTTCATCACGATTACTTGGTTGGTAATTTATAATATTTAAATATTCCTTTTCAATCTTCCTCTTGATTTTTTCCACATGATGTCAACAATGCAGATATAAAAACAGCAAGTAACAAAATCAGTAATACAGCCTTGAGCTGCACTACAGCTGTATATGCAGATTGTTTAACACCATTGGCTGCATAACAGTCTACAATTACGCCATAAATATTAGCTGTAGAACGGTGATTGCATCTCCTATTTTACAGAAATAAGCGTTGAGTGATACTATAATAACACTTAAAGCTGTAATAAATTCCCGTGCTAAACATAATACAGCTAATGTACAGCTTTAAGTGGTGGAAACAGGTAGAAATTTTAAGTACCATTTTAAACAAAATAACGAATAAAAGCAATAATTAGTAGTTCCAAAAAAAATTTTAAAATCCGTGTGGCGCTGTCGCCGAATCCAAGAATTAAATATAGTTGTCCAGAGTACGAAATACTTCAAAATTCATTTAATATCCATTTAAAATTGAAATCGGTTTTCAAGAGTAGCCCTACAGCTCAGCGTATGGTGTTGATGAATTTATAGTGCCTAGCCTCAGATGAGCATTAAAAGAGCATTAAAAGATTTGTTCTTTAAATTCAAATGGAGTCTGAATGTTAAATATACCTATTCGCGTTATTTCTGTTTGATCCTTGTTAACGTGTATATTATGTCAATTTTAGCTATGATATTTTATCACTGAATCTTAAGACATTTATTTCGGTAATCCAATTTTTATAATTCTTCTTTTATTGGATAGAATTACCCCGAGAGTTATCTCATATATTTTAAAAAAAATACCACTAAAATGGAACGAAAACAGAGAATGTTTGATTATTTACTCACTGATTTGAATGTATGACAACGCATATGTTTTCGTTTGTTTTATTTTTTGTTAAGATATAAAAATATTATTTATGTATGTGTATTTATATTTGACAGTGTATATACATCTTAATTTCCCACACCATAAAGATGCAAGACTGTTGCGAATTATACTGGAACGTGTACAAGTCAACAGTACGATAATTTCAGAATTCTCTATGCATGGTCGTGTTCGATAAGCCACGCGGGCCATGGATAGTCACGACTTGGGATCCTCGCATACCTATATGACTGAACTTTAAAACAACACCTAGATATTTAGAACTTACGTTACAATGTACGGTTCTCAGTGTTGGTTCGGGTCTCTTTTGCAAAATAGACTGTGTCTTCACACTAGGCAGTTTGTAAGAACCGAACGATTGGCCCAACGTATGCCAACGTAACCAACGCCAACCAATATACTATACATACGCGGAGGTGGTGGAATTCTGTCACATACAAAAAAGCACTTTCGAAAAAAATACGTTGATAGACAGTTTTTTTTTGTAAATTTTTATATCAAAAGATAGCCAACAAACAGGTGACACTTCTGATGGAAAGAAACAAACACCGTCTAAAGATACCAAATATTCTGTGGCAGGGTCTTAGTGCCACATGCACAAGTTTACCGGCTACCTTACCCTCCAAACCGGAACACGGCAGTGACAAGCATTGACGCTAATGTGACAGGATGGTACCACTGGTACCTGACACGGGCGAAACAATGCAGAACTCTACTACCTAGTAGCCACGATGGTAGTTACTCGCATAGCCAATCGTTCGCCTCTTACGAACTGCCTGGCACAACGGCAGTTGGTGGATGGTTCAGCCCGGGCCGAAGAACAAACCATCTACCATCCGGGCCCTCGTATTGGTTCAAATTCAAGACCGTGGTCTTGAGTGAGACCGTGGTCAAGGGACTCGCTAAAAGGAAGCCACTCAAGAAGTTTCAAGGGTATATTGACCTGAATGGTGCGGACAAAAAGGGTGTTGTCCCGCGGACTAGAGTTCGACATACATAAAATCCACCAGATAAAATCATTATAAAAAGTATGTACCATGTACGATCTACTTTGTGGCTTTGGCTTTATTGTTAAGATAGATATGTTCTTGATACGTTCATCGATCTTTGATATCGATAATGTTGTCATTTTCTTAGAACTGACGCAAAAATGGATGAAAGTAACAAAGGCTTGCGAGTAACAGAGCGGCAGTCACGTGCGATGTACTTATATAGCAAGTAATCAAGGATTTATAACGTTATAATTTCGATATATTTCCGTCGTTGTGATTGGTTATAGTATATGATATTATGACGATGTCTGCTAGCGTTAGTTGGTGAACCAATCACGAAACAGCATGAAACGCAGCGAACCAATCACGACACAGCAAAAATATCGAAATAATAACGTTATAAATCCTTGCAAGTAATTCCTAGGAATAATGTTAATTATCTCGGCATAAGTGCACTGCACAAGTGGTGATGTCCTAATATTTATTGATATTTCAAAATTAAGTTTTTCCTATGTAGATCATCGTAGAGCATCATAGAGGACTCACTGAAAAACAGTGTTATGGCAAATATTGCTATAGCGTATGCTGAGTTGAGCATCCTTTTGGTATCACATCACTTATAAAAAAAAGTAGTATAAGTTTACATTTTGTTACTTGTTTTAGTTTTTAACTTGTTCTTTTCTCCTTGTAAACTAATAATATTGCATATTGTATATTGTCTACTGTAACAGATTATGTGAAAATGTGGTACCAATAAATACTATCTTATCTTATCTTATCTTAGATTATTCTCGATAGTAGTTCAGGGTATCAGTAATCTAAAAGAGCAATATGTTTTAATTTATCAAATTAGCGATTAGGAATACCAACGATTACGTCAGCTGATATAATTTTTATTTCATAGGATAACAAACAAGCAGATGTTTCTAATGAATTAAAGAGTTAATCATCATCTTTTTTACATCATAAGCTAGCAAAAAAGCAGATGGGTCTCCTGATGGAAAAAGTCAACCATCGCCTATAGACACCAAGGTGTTAATGGCGCGTTACTATCTTGTGGCGAGGTCTAATGCCACATGCATAAGTTAACCGGCTACCTTACCCTCCAAACCTGAACACGACAGTGACAAGCACTGACGCTATTGCGGCATTAATAGGTAAGATAAGAAGATTAAGGTAGAGGAACTCTACCACCTAGTAGCCACGATGGTGGTAGCCACAGGCGTAGCCAATCAGTCGCCTTTCACGACCTGCTTGACAAAGCGGTAGTTGTTCTATTCTACAAAAGAGCCCGTGACCCACACGGGAGATAATATCCTATAAAGCCTATAAATTCGATGATGTTAAAGGTGCAATGGTATCCATGTTGCGAATCTGGAATGCCACATGCATAAGCTTACCGGCCACCTTACCTTCCAAACCGGAACTTCTTGAGTTTTAATGGGACGAACGTACAAAAATTATATGGCCTATGCCTTGCGCAATCACGTGTTCTCACTATATACCAATTTCCATCAAGATCGGTCAAGCCGTTCTCTAGTTAAAACGGGACATTCAGACAGAGTCATAAAATAAACATTTATCACGAAATTTGACAAAAAAAATTCAATGCAGAGACAGACAGCGAATTTATAATTGTATAGTGTAGATATATACAATTATAAATCCGCTGACTATGAAGTCAGCGGATGACTATGAGTTATTATGAAATAACGATTAGTAATCATGACCAATAAAATTTATGTTATCTTAACTTTTTTTTATTAAAGATTAGTAGTATTTAGTTGTAGTGTATTTAGTTTATATAAATAATAGTAATTTAAATATTTGAACCCACTTCAAATATGACAAAAAAAATTCAATGCAGAGACAGACGCTCTAGATTTCTATACCTAGTTGTGTAGATATATACAATTATAAATCCGCTGACTTCATAATAACGATTAGTAATCATGACCAATAAAATTTATAATATCTTAACTTTTTTCATTAAAGATTACTAATCTTTAATAAGTATTATTTGTAGTGTATTTAGTTTACATAAATAATAGTAATTTAAATATTTTAACCGATTTCAAATATTAACTATACTCCTGTTTCAAAAACTATTAATTGTTCCCTAAATTTGAATATACAGTCATGATTTAAGTTAAAAAGAATTACTTCAATATGGCTTTTACTTACCGAGAAATTCGTGGACAAACATACAAACATACACTTACTAAATTTAGTACACGTGCTTGGACTCCTAAATAGATCATTATCTATACAAATAAATAAAATTGGAGTGTCTGTTTGTAATATTAAAATAAGTAGTTTGTAATATTAATTTTTACTGAATGCATATGGATGTATACACGGTACATATACCAAAATAATAATTTTTACGATGTCTGCCTGTCTGTCTGTCTGTTCCGGCTAATCTCTGGAAAGGCTGGACCGATTTTGACGGGACTTTCACTGGCAGCTAGCTGATGTGATAGAGAATAAACTTAGGCTACTTTTTTTTCGAAATTTTTCCACGCGGTAGAAGTCGAGGGCTCAGCTAGTACTTAAATATTATGCAGTTCCAACAATATTAAACACATACGTGTCAAAGTGATAACCCCCGTTTTTCGTTTATTGAAAAGTTGTTTTTTTATACGATAGGCTAACGACCGACAAACCAAAGTTAGTTGTTCTTCTTAATATATATTATAAACAATACTACCTTATGTCTATAAATAAAAGACCTTCAATTAAAGATAAGGCTAATCACTAGAAGGAAAAGTCGTGGTTCACGCAACGTACTGCCATCGCGCTCTACATCGTAAACTCGCAGTTCGCTCTACGCCGCCGCCGCATGTAGACATGTTGACGAAAACTTCGTAACTTGTACATATTATAACGCAAAAATAAGCGTGTTCTGGAAATTTAAGTTATTGTGTATGTGTGTGTTAAGTGGCGAATTTTATGTGCAAACTTTGTGAGAAATGTAAACTTTGAAAATGTTGGCGGTGAAAAATTTTTTTATGCCCGAAAAGAGGGTGGACTCTCCTAGGTTTTCGAGGATGCCAGAGGCACTCATGAGGTCTATTCGGAGAAGGTCGTTACGGGTGAAAAGGACCAAGTCTCTGGTTTTAGTGAACGAGAAACGAAAATCCGGTGAGTGGTAGAGTATGTTTTTTTCGTAATTATGTCACATATAAAAAAACTGTAAATAAGTAGATTTCCTTTATACAGAAAAATTCCGCGCTCACTTTCTTGATTTAAAAAATCATGTGGCATATTTTGAATTGGATTGTTTCCATCGTCGGCACTTCGTGAAACTGCATTTTAAATTACGTATTACAACAAAACTCACTTGTACTTCCAGTTCACGTATATTTTTAATTTTTTACTATTCACATCCAACCGGTTTCGCTTATTAAAGCATCATCAGGGATGTTTTACACATATTTTATAATATCTTAACATATTTTTTACATTTCAAGTTATATTATTAGTGGCATATTTTGATTTGGATAGTAAGGCACCCATTATTCTTAGGGTAAGGTGTTAACCGATTTGCCTAGGACGCACGACGTGTAAGACGGGCGAGACATTGCGGGACTATCAACTAGTAGTCACGATGGTAGTGACACGTATAGCCAATCGGACGTCTTTTACGACCTGCCTGGCAGAACTGCAGTTGGTCTATTCTTCAAAGAGTCCGGACTAACACGGGAGAGGAAGCTGAGACGCGGGAAAATAGTATATTAAAATAGCATAAATACTTTTATTTTATATATATTTTTTTATATCATAAGATAGCAAACAAGCAGATGGGTCTCCTGATGGAAAGAGTCAACCATCGCCTATAGACACCAAAGATGTTAATCGTGCGTTGCTATCTTGTGGCGAGATCAAATGCCACATGCATAAGTTTACCGGCTACCTTACCTTACAAACCAGAACACGACAGTGACCAGCACTGACGCTATTGTGGCAGGAATAGGTGAGGCGGTGGTGCCAGACCCGGGCGAGACAATGCAGCAGGTAGCTAGTTGATAGAGCACCTAGTAGCCACGATAGTAGTGATTCGCATAGCCAATCGGTCGCGTTTTGCGACCTGCCTGGCAGAACGACAGTTGGCCTATTTTTCTATTAAAGGAGCTTGGGACTAACACGGTGAATAAGGTCTTTTATTAGTCAATCTGTATAATCTATTTCTTTATGGATGTCTTTAGGCGATTACCGTCTTTTTTAAGAGAGAAGGATAGTAAGTGTACATGTATACTTACTATTTTTTTACGGCTAAAGTTGACAAACTTAAAAGAGATTTTATAGTTTAGTCTATCGCTAGTTGTTTTAGTTGTTGTAGATCGCTAGTTGTAGTAAATATTTTTCTGTACATACTCTTAAGATTTTATTACCTTTTTTTCGCCGTGTTGGTCCCGGGCTCCTATGAAGAATAGGCCAACTGCCGTTCTGCCAGACAGGTCGTAAATGGCGACGGATTGGCTATCGAGTCACTAACATCGTGGCTACTAGGTGGTAGAGTTCTGCATTGTCTCGCCCGGGTCTGGTACCACCGCCTTACCTATTCCTGCCGCAATAACGTCAGTGCTTGTCGCTGTCGTGTTCCATTTTGGAGGGTAAGGTAGCCGGTAAACTTATGCATGTGGCATTAGACCTCGCCACAAGATGGCAACGCACCATTAACATCTTTGGTGTCTATAGGCGATGGTTAACTCTTTCTATCAAGAGACCCATCTGCTTGTTTGCTATCTTATGATATAAAAAAAAACCTTGTCGAAAGATTTCTTTGTTTTTTTTAATTAAATACACGTTTTGATAGAAGAACGGAAGCCACAATACATCTGGGTCTATGATAATTACGAGTATGATCTCTTTATTTCCCACGACACTAATACAAATTAATTATCGTATTATTGAGAACTAGCCGGCCCCAGCTTCCCACGACACGAAATGATCAAAAAGCCTAAAAATGTTGTTAATCCAAAAGGTACCAAATTTTACAGAATTGACGCCGGATTAGTCCGAAATTTTCAAAATATATACAGAAAATTTAATATATTACACCTTACGAATAATAAATTAACTTTAAACCAATAAATACGCTTGCTGCAGTACCAGATGTTGGTCCGGGCCTCCTTAAGAGAGTTACCGCATTACCGCCTGTTCACGGAAAATTCGCGCCTGCGAATTTTCGTGCGGTACGAACGGTGAAGCATGTGGCGACTGGCATGTTTATTATATTCCTATACTTTTGTTTTAGTCGCGAGACGCTTCGCAATAAGGACTGCGTGATTATTCGCGATCGCGAATTTCGCGTAACTGGCGTATTCCATTCGCAGAGTTAGGTGGCCGGTGAACTTTTGAGTGTGGCCGAGAGGTAGTTTGCTACCTTAACTTAACTCTAGAATGATAGATTCGCGGTCGCGAATTTCGCGTAACTGGCGTATTCCATTCGAAGAGTTAGGTTAGATTCTTGAGTGTGGCCGAGAGGTAGTTTGCTAGGTACCTAAAGGAAACACTAGTAATGATAGTTTTGATTTTAATGAGGGGATAAAATCATTTCGCAATATTTGTTATTAGACCGTGGTCCCAGTGAGAATTTTTGTGAACAGCTTCGCTTTGACGAGACGCCCATCTTTCCTATCTTCGAAAAATCTCGAATCGAGTATAGTGCGCACGGAACTAGTTGGCCGCGCCTTACGTATTACGTATTACGTATGGCGCGGCCAACTAGTTCCGCGCGCACTATAACTAAAAAAGTTAGGGGGCTTCGAATATTTTAATTCAATGAAGGAAAAATATTGATTAATAACAATATTTTTTTTACTTTAATCGCTTGATTATTTTAAAATACCAAAAAGCTTTTGTCCTGCACATTCGATGGTTTTTCTGACAAGTTCTCCACTCTAAAGATTTCGAATTACGCGGTTTTAAATTGATATTAATCAATTTATAAACAACTTAATTTTCTAACAACAGCTTGTAAATTATTATTGTAATTCAAGGGTTACTTTGTCCCGTAAAATGGAATTTTTTCTTAGTCCAACTTCTTAGATTTTTCGAAGATAGTAAAGATGGTTGTCTCGTCAAAACGAAGCTGTTCACAAAAATTCAGCTTGTTATTAATCAAAAAATTGTTGCAGGGACCATTGTCCATATGGCATGTACTAAATTTATTTGCACCAAAATCACCCGACTTGCTGTCAATACCACGATGCTACAATAATATTAATGTTGAGTTTATTTTCCTGTGGGAAATAACTCGAATGCAGTAAATATGAAATAACATGTGCGATGCAGATGTGTAGAATTGACACTCGGAAACATTTAGAAATAAAAGAATTAATTTTATTAATGCTAATTAAGGTTTTTTCGCTTACATCTCGATCAAAAGCAGATATATTGTTTGTTATGATTTTTATTATCCTGAGACTGGTTCGTTAATCTACTCAGATAGTTTTCTGATATAAAACTTGAGAAGATTGGCGAACTGTCTGCTTGTGTGCTATCCTGTAATAAGAAAATATGTTACATTACATACACACCATTACTATTTTTGGTGTGAAATTAATTAAATTTGCTATTATCCGCGAACTATATATATATAGTTCGCGGATAATAGCAAATTTAATTAATTTCACCTTTTAATAATGGATTTCCGCAAAGTAACGCCTGAATCAATAAAATATTTTTGGTGTCTTTTGACGACGGTTACACTTTACCATCAGAGGGGTCATCAAAGTTTTTTGCCCTGAGATATATAGGTGCAACAAACTAGATGGCCCGCGTAACTTCGCCCGCGAGTAGAGTAACAGTACATCAATATTAGAAAATTTATACAATAGTTCATCCCCTGTTTCAGACCCCCAGGGGATGATTTTTGAACAAAGATCTGTTTAGTGGTTAAGCTATGAAAGCGTAACAGAAAAACAGAAAGACTTGCGGTCATAATATTAGTAGAATACTAATATTATGAGCGCAATGAAGAATGAATCTTGATTTTGAAGTCGCTTTCTTCTGTGTATTTATTATTTTACTAGCTACCTTCCCCGAGTGTACCTAAAGAGAATAATAGACAAAATCTTCCATTTACATTACATACCATTACATACGAGAAAAAGAACAATTTTAGTTGTCATTTGGTTTGTAAATATTGTTACGTACTTCGGGTTCGTATTTGTAAGATAACGCCACTTATATTAAACCGAGTATTTACAAGACAAGTACACAAACAACAAAAGGTAATACGTAAATACACTGGGCAACTATTTGTTTGTCAATAGGAATAGCTATCTCTTTTATTTCTAGATCTCTCCAGCGTTCCAACTCTTCACGTTTCTAGATTATTCGTAACAATATTAAGAAGATCCCTATAAGAATATCCCACTATCTTCTTAAATTTATTAACTTTTCATATAATAAATCATTGAAAAAAAACCTGCACGATTATAAAATTTTTAGAGTTCCGTACCTTATTAGGAAAAAACCGAACCCTTATCACTTTTTGTCTATCTGTTCGTCTGTCAAGAGTCAAGACCCTATTTGTAGGAAAACATCAAGTTAAAATTTTTATCAAATATTTGAGTCTAGGAACCCTAGATTCAAATATTTGATAAATATGTGTGAAAGAATAAAAATAAGAAAAAGAAAATAGATGTGAAAAAATAAAATTGTAAATCAACGCCACCAAAAATATGACCATTTATGTCGCATATTTTGGAATCAAAACCTATAAAGCGCTTCCCGTTGACGTAGAATTATGAAATTTGGCAAAACAATGTCTTACTGCATATGTAGAGGAAAAAATCCGAAACCCATAAATTTTTAGTTACATCACAAAAAAAAAACGTGACCGTTACTTCCCTTTGACCTAGAATCGTGAAATTTATATGTAAATAAAGTTACCTACCAGTTTTTACGGAACCTTATATATGCGAGTTCAACTCGCTTTTGACCGGTTTTTTTTCACACAATCCTCCTGATAACAACGAACACGACAAAAAAGAATTATTAAGTTTGTGCATTTATTCCAAAGTTAATTACTTGCAATGTCATTTGTACAACATGGAGAACTCCCAGAAGAGGCGAGATCGTTTCGACGAGGAGCCATTGGTTTGCCACCCTATGATATAAAAATGTAGTAGTTTAATTGGATTCGACCCCTAGACGAGTCCATTGGCCCGTGCTCGCTAAAAACGTAGGTATTGCATAATTTCTGTAATTACGATAGCACCTGGCTTGCGCGTGCCAACGTTCAAATGTCACACTTATCGTTATAAAACCAATGTTGATTTGAACTACCATTTATGGGCACTCATGTTTTAATGACTAGTCGCCATACTGGGCTAGCAGTCGGTACATGCATGGAGATTCCGGGGTTTTCTACTCCTGAGTTGAGTTATTCTAGAAATAGTCGATAATCGTTATCACATCGGTGAAATGCGGCGATGGGGATCACCACTATTCTCGCCTACCGACAAACCGGTGAACCGGAAAGTCTGTAGACGGTCAGTTTACTCTGCCTACCGAGCAAGAGAACCGGGCGTGATTATACATTTTTACATTTATAAAATAAAATTTATTAAAAATTTATAAAATAAATATAACAAAACGGTTAAAGCTCTTAAAAACACAGACCATTTTGGTTTTGTACATCCCTTAAACCATCGCCTACCGACAAACCGGTGAACCGGAAAGTCTGTAGACGGTCAGTTTACTCTGCCTACCGAGCAAGAGAACCGGGCGTGATTATACATTTTTACATTTATAAAATAAAATTTATTAAAAATTTATAAAATAAATATAACAAAACGGTTAAAGCTCTTAAAAACACAGACCATTTTGGTTTTGTACATCCCTTGAACCATCGCCTACCGACAAACCGGTGAACCGGAAAGTCTGTAGACGGTCAGTTTACTCTGCCTACCGAGCAAGAGAACCGGGCGTGATTATACATTTTTACATTTATAAAATAAAATTTATTAAAAATTTATAAAATAAATATAACAAAACGGTTAAAGCTCTTAAAAACACAGACCATTTTGGTTTTGTACATCCCCTGCATTAGCAGCTGTTGTACTGAAGACACCCAATGACAAGATAAATACCTAACCACTACTAAGGAGAGAACTGATTGTTTACCTTAACCTTACCTAAATTCCAACTTTATTTATAATAGTAGCTATTATTATATATAATAGTAGCTATTCCTCAAGTTAAAAAAATGTTTATTAAATGCGGATAAGTTAAGGAGTTGATATAGAATCTTATAATTAATTTGGCGTTGACCACATGAGGTCCCAGGTTCGATTCCCGGGTCGGGCACATAAATAAAGTGTTTTTTCAGTTTTCTGAGAAACACAAATTTGCTCGGGATTGGAAATGCCCGGTTGGCGATAGGCTTGCCACCTATCACATTCCAACGTCTTCCAAGTGTCTTCGGCTAATCGTGGGTGCACTTGTGGTACCTCTGCCTACCCCTTCGGGGATATGGGCGTGAAGATACATTATAAAATCTTAAGGAATATATTAAACTTTAAGATAATAACTAAAAAAACGACGTATGAAGTCGTGCCCGTGTTCTTTATTTTGTCTATTTTTCGCACAATCTTAAAAATCACAAAATTTTAAAAATCTCACAAACTAGCGTCTCTGCCCGCAATATAATTTATGACAGTGATATGATAGGTGACGCAATATAATTTTGCAAAAAGTTTGGTGGAACAGTATTTTATATATATATATATATATATATATATATATATATATATATATATATATATATATATATATATATATATATATATATATATATATATATATATATATATATATATATAAACATATAATAAAATCGTAGGAAAGTCAAAACTGCACATTGAATATTTTTTTAAAAGAATAATTGGGGCGTGATCTACAATCGATATCGAAGCCAAAAATATAGTTTTTAGAGTTTTTGTCTGTTTGTATGTATGTCCGGGGTAAACTCAAAAAGTACAGCATGGATTTACTTCAAATTTTGCATGAATATTACTAACAGGTTGGGTCAACATATAGACTCCAAAACTACTAAACCGATTTCATTAAAATTTGCAGATATTTACTGTTTGGTCAATCTTAAGACATAGGATAGTTTTTGTCTCAATTACCCCCCCCCCCCCCCCTCTTTCAAATAACCCATCAAATACATAATTTATATGGCAATACAACGTTTTCCGGGTCACTACCATCGTGGCATTACGAGTCACTACCATCGTGGCTACTAGGTGGTAGATTTCTGCATTGTCTCGCCCGGGTCTGGTACCACTGTCTTACCTATTCCTGCCGCAATAGCGTCAATGCTTATCACTGTCATGTTTCGGTTTGGAGGGTAAGGTAGCCGGTAAACTTATGCATGTGGCATTTAGACCTCGCCACAAGATAGCAACGCACCATTAACATCTTTGGTGTCTATAGGCGATGGTTGACTCTTTCCATCAGGAGACCCATCTGCTTGTTTGCTATCTTATGATATGTAAAAAAAACTAGTAAAAGTTATAATTTTGTAAGAAATGAATTTATCATGCAAATTTCATTGCCTCGAGAGTATACTACTCTTGAGTGAATAGCTGAGGTTATAAAAATGTGTACAGACAGAAATCGGCCATTCCCATCTTTTCACACGTATGCGACGAATGCGGTGAAATTTCACATTGACGTAATAATTGTGTCAAAAGAGGAATTTTTACCAAAATCCGGCTGGCTTTGTGCCCGGCGCACATAACTGATAGCCTTTTGGACAGGCTCCAAATATGATCTGATATCTAGCCATGTTTCAATACTGTCCCACTTTGGTTGTTTAATTATCCTGACGTGAAATGTGGTAGCTGGGGTTTTGGGATATTGAATTTATCGCACATGACATTGACACGTCCCAAGAACAAAATCGTATCTACAAAACCACCAAATTACAATATATTTGTTTATGGGAGTATATTGTAGATAAGATGATGTTCACTTGAGTATTTTCAAAAACAAAAGACCAATAACTATAAAAAATATATTGTCTTTTAGCTTTATGCGTGTTTAATGCGAATTTTATTATAAAACCAATTTCGTCTGATCTCTCCATACGATTTTGTTCTTGGGACGCGTCGATATCCAAATAGCTGAGGTTATAAATATATATTTACATCAGAAGATAGCAAACAGAGATAGGTAGAGCTCCGCAGCGTCTCACCTGCGTTAAATACCACAAGAACGGAAACTATGCGGGTTTTATTTTAGAAACTTTCCTACGCGGACACAGTCGCGGGCTAGCTAGTTAAGCTAGCTAGTAGGACTAGCTAGCTTGTATAACATAAAACACAAACTACTTTTTATTTAATGATTGCTATTTTGCAAACATTCACACGTATTAAGGCGGGGAGAATCGAGGGTTAAGGTAACTATTTGTTCAACCTTGTCTCGTTTTGTAAGTATTCGTCAGACACCCCTGTTTCGGCCAATTTTGAAGTTTTTTTTTTATATTATAAGATAGCAAACAAGCAGATGGGTCTCCTGATAGTGAGAGTCAACCATCGCCTATAGACACCAAATATGTTAATGGTGCGTTGCATTGCTATCTTGTGGCGAGGTCTAATGCCACATGCAAAAGTTTACCGGCTACCTTACCCTCCAAACCGGAACACGACAGTGACAAGCACTGACGCAAATGCGGCAGGGATAGGTAAGGCAGTGTTACCAGACCGGGGCGAGACAATGCAGAACTCTACCACCTTTTTTTATATCATAAGATAGCAAACAAAGAGATGGGTCTCCTGATGGAAATAGTCACCCATTGTCTATAGACACTAAAGGTGTTAATGGTGCGTTGCTATCTTGTGGCGAGGTCTAATGCTACATGCATAAGTTTACCGGCTATCTTACCCTCCAAAATGAAACACGACAGTGGCAAGCATTGACGCTATTGCGACAATAATAGGTAAGGCGGTGGTACCATACCCGGCAGAATATGCAGAACTCTACTACCTAGTAAAATCCTTAGTTCTTAGACAGCACTCAACCAATTTAATCATTAACTTAATACATATCGATTCGGTTCAGGTTCAGTTATTTGCATTCAAAACCGAATCGAACATGATCAATCTTCCCCATGGACTATGAATGATGAATGAACTTATGCCAATTACGTTTAAAATAGGCCGTTATATATTCATAGAGTGAATACTGAACTTCGTAACCCAGTAAATAGAATACGCAGAGTAATTGGCCGGCAGCCAGTTGTTTTACGCATGTCTAGATTCACTATTGAATGAATGGAATGAGGTAGAAAAATCGTGAAAATCATTGATGGCGGAACGAAACTGTGTGGGAACGAGAGCCGTGGCGTAGTTATGTTACTAGACTTCCCAAGAAACAAGCTAATGGTTCTTCTGATGGAAAAAGATAACCATCCCCCATTACACACCAAAAATGTTAATGATGCGTAGCCATCATTAACATTTTTTGTAACATCAGGTGGGTTTGGTAACATCAGGGACAGCGTATTTATGAAATACTAGCTGCATCGTGCAGCCCGCTGCATTATAAAAGTTTTTGGAGAATCCCGCGGGATCACTTAGTTTTTCCGGGATAAAAAGTAGCCTATATGCTATTCCAGGTCATCATCTAACTGTGTGCTAAATTTTATTCAAATCCATTCAGTAGTTTTTGCGTGATTGAGTAACAAACATCCATCCATCCAAACTTCCATCCGTCCAAACATCCAAACTTTCGCAATTATAAT
The DNA here is from genome assembly GCA_036924255.1 of Apodemia mormo. Taxonomy (NCBI): domain Eukaryota; kingdom Metazoa; phylum Arthropoda; class Insecta; order Lepidoptera; family Riodinidae; genus Apodemia; species Apodemia mormo. The sequence continues at coordinate 39,623,040 of JAUPFN010000009.1, read as the reverse complement.
GTTAATATCGATACATACATACATACATATATATATATATATATATATATATATATATATATATATATATGTAAAAGCTTTTTGATTTGCGATGTCAATGTAGTCATTTTCTTTCTGTAATATCTCAGTCTTTTAGTATGAAAAATATTAAAAATTAACAGACGCCCGCGGAAGTAGACAGAAAAAATGTTTTATTTGAACTAACTTGTTTTTTTACGTAGACCGATAATTAATTGTTATCACTACTTATTTCAGTCTCGAAAATTCTAATTATTGCTAATTAACTTTATCTACTTTCAACGAAAAAAACCGCCAATTGACAATTTTTATATTCTACACTCTTTATATATACACAACACTTAGTGAAACTCTATCTTTATTCTTATATTTATATCGTATTAAAAGCACTTGTACTGTTTTACTTGACTTTATATTTATTAAAACCAACCGGTTTCGCGTTTTAACGCATCATCAGGGCAAAAGTTATTATTGTTTTCATCTTTATTCGATATTTTATACTAGCTGTTTCCAGCGACTTCGTCCGCGCGGACTTCGTTTACTCCGCTCTGCTCCTCCCCCGTAGGTGATAGCGTGATAATATCCATACTAATATTATAAATGCGAAAGTAACTCTGTCTGTCTGTCTGTCTGTCTGTTACGCTTTCACGGCCAAACCACTGAACCGATTTGGATAAAATTTGGTACAAATGTAGTTTGAGACCCAAGAATGGACATAGGATAGTTCTTATCCCGGAAATCCCACGGGAATGGGAACTATGCGGGTTTTTATTTTAGAATTTTTTCCACGCGAACGAAGTCGCGGGCACAGCTTGTGTATCCTATATGTTGACCCGACCTGTTAGTAATATTCATGCAAAATTTGAAATAAATCCATCTAGTACTTTTTGAGTACCCCGGACATACATACAGACAAACAGACAAAAATTCTAAAAACTATATTTTTGGCCTACAAAAAATAGATCTTTGATTTTTGGCTTCGATATCGATTGTAGATCACGCCCCAAGTATTCTTTTAAAAAATATTCAATGTACAGTTTTGACTTTCCTACGATTTTATTATATGTATAATATATAGGTAGATAAAACACACTTGTACTGTGTCACAGTAAATTGTGAAATATTGTGAAACAATACTAGTGTGTTTTAAATAAAATATTGAATGTCAATTTTTATTTTATATTAATTACTAGTTGACTCACGCAGCTTCGCCCGCGAGCAGAGGAGACTACATAAGAAATTTTACATATATTTTATTTTCTACTTCAGCCCCTCAGTTTTATTTATGAAAGAGGTAGCCTTGTTTGAGAATTGTTTAAACTTGTTGGAATCCCACATGCATAGGTTTATCAGCTACCTTACCCTCCAAACTGGAATACGGCGGTATCAAGCGCCGACGCTTTAGCGGCAGGAATATCACAGGCGGTGGTACTAAATTAGATCGAGACGTTGGAGTGCTCTACCACCCATTAAGCAGTGATGAAAGTGGTGGTAGATGGTGACAGTGTATAAGCCTTCGCTCGTCATTTACGAGATGCCTTGCAGTAATGGCTTGGAGTCGATATATCGAGCGGCGTGCAGTTCTGTGGTCGCTTGGAAGACCAGGCTAAATTAGCCTTAAAAAAGCTGGGTGTTCTAAGCAGGGCTGGGCAGTACTTCACATCGGCCCGTTGTTTATAGCTTTATGAGGCGTAAACCAGGCCTCATATGGAGTTCTGCTCTCATTTATGTGCGGGCGCTCCTCAGTACCAGCTCCTTCTTTTAAATCGCTTTCAAGGTAGAGCGTCTTGAACCGTCGACGACAGGACTACTTCTAATCAACTTGGTTATTTGACGTTAATTGAGAGTGTGGTATCGCTCTGCATCTGCTATCGCATCTATCATGAGGAGTGTTCTAAGAAACTGGATTTATTCCTGCCGCCGAATTTCACCATTGGACATGGTGATAAAATTCAAGATTTCATCTTTAATATCTCTATGTCTGAAAATTCACAACTCTGTGATTCTCTAGTCACCTTTTCACCTCACAATTCCTCTATGTAACCAATTTTAGGCAAGGGTTCTTTTGAACGGTTCTTTAAGAAAAGAGCTTACTAATTCTTAAAAGGCCGGCAACTCAACTGCAAGACCTCTGGTAGTGTACCGTACGCCGCACGCTGCCGCCCATGCGGTGCTGATCACTAACCATAAGGCGAACATCCTGATTACTTTTTTTTATATCATAAGATAGCAAACAAGCAGATGGGTCTCCTGATGGAAAGAGTCAACCATCGCCTATAGACACCAAAGATGTTAATGGTGCGTTGCTATCTTGTGGCGAGGTCTAATGCCACATGCATAAGTTTACCGGCTACCTTACCCTCCAAACCGGAACACGACAGCGACAAGCACTGACGCTATTGCGGCAGGAATAGGTAAGGTGGTGGTACCACACCCGGGCGAGACAATGTAGAACTCTACCACCTAGTAGCCACGATGGTAGTGACTCGATAGCCAATCGGTCGCCTTTTACGACCTGCCTGGCAGAACGGCAGTTGGCCTATTCTTCAAAGGAGGCCGAGATCAACACGGCGAAAAACTTATACTTGCCCCCTTTTTTTTCGAAATGAACTTAAGCAGTTGGTCCAAATGACCGCTACTGCGAAACCGGGCTTTTGTGGCGAGCAAAGTACTCAGCCAGAATCCCTGTTCTATAAAAAAATGATGTGGTGTCGCGGGACACCAGGTAGGAACGAACTTCCTTCGGCTAAACGGCATTACTCGCTTGTGTACGCGACTGTCGCGCCTGCGCACGTCTCATTTAACGCTTTTATTCCACGCGTTTTTCTTACGGTTTTACTATCACATTTTTTTCAGTTCGGTCGCGCAGCAAAATCCCTATCCCCTCCAAGCCTGCCGTAAGGAACTTCGTTCCAAAAAGTAAGACAATTGATCTATTCTCCAAAACGGGCCCAGATCCAAACGGGGAAACCCCTATTTTTTATGAATAAAACTATGTCAAAGTACAGGTAGCGCAAGTGATATCTTAATCTCTCGTGAATATCTCGAACGCCTATTACATAAATTCCCGTATAGAAAATTGCAAAACTTTCTCGTTGCGCCCTCATAATAAATTCATTTAACATCGGTTCACGAAAGTAGGTCTAAGCGATAAACAGAAGCGTTAAACAAAAATACGGGTAAAACGTGGTGTTTTGTCGACATACAAAGATATGATAAGAGTTAGATAAAATTACATGATGTATGAAATATCCTAATATTATAAATGCGTAAGACTCGTCTGCCTGTTACGCTTACACGGCTAAACAGCTAAACCGATTTTGATGAAACCTAGATAGGTGATGCCGACCCGGTCTTAAACATGGCCTACTTCTTTCATAAAAAACTAAGGTGCAGAAGTAGAAAATAATTTTGCTAATGAATAAAATGTCAATATAAAAATAACAATTGTCATTCGACGGTTTTTTGGTGAAAGTTATTTAACAATAATTAGAATCTTCGAGAGTGAAATAAGTGGCGATAACAATTATCTGTCTAGATAAAAGAGCAAGTTAATGTAAATATAACATTTTTTTCTATCTACTTCCGTACTAGGTTGGTCTTTTCAAGTTTTTTTTATTTAAGTAAGAAATCAGAAGATTCTAGGCCACTGATTCCCAAACTGGTCCAGGTCCCAGAGGTCCACGGGAGACTCGACGGGGGTCTACGTTTGCTGGCTATCCCATCAAATAGATAATATCTAGGAAATTTTTATAAGGATGAGAAATAATGTTTCATCTCCCAAAATGTAAACTTAGTTTTCACACGAACAAAATCGCAGCGTCTGCTAGTTTTTTAATAGTGAGTATTTTTATACTAAAAAACTGACAAAATGAATGAATAAACAAAGAAAATGAATATATTGACATCGTAAATCAAAAAACGTAGCTCATACATCTTATACTCGTATATTTAAATTCCATAAATACGCTGTCCCTTATGCCCTGCGACCGCAATATGCCCTGCTTCCTGCAATTTATCGGGGCAAGAAGGAAGAGCTTATGTTATTGAAAAGGTTCTGCAGGAATATATTGCGGCGGTATTTCCTACCCATGACACTCGCGGGATACATTCCGGGGGTCAATTGGGAGTGACATGTCGTATGTTACGTGAAATTAGATCCCCGAGGGACGAGGTAACTTTATTTTATCGTAAGTATTAGGTGTAACTGATAAGATGTATAAGAATATCTTTACGTTGGTTTAGTTTTGGGGTATGTAATTGTAAATATATTAATATTTTTACATATAATAAAATAGTAGGAAAGTCAAAACTGTACATTGAATATTTTTTAAAAAGAATACTTGGGGTGTGATCTATAATCGATACCAAAGTCAAAAAATATAATTTTTAAAATTTTTGTCTGCTTGTCTGTTTATCAGTTTTTCTGTTTTTCTGTTTGTTTGTCTATTTGTCTGTTTGTCTGTATGTATGTCCGGAGTAAACTCAAAAAGTACTATATGGATTTACTTCAAATTTTGCATGAATATTACTAACAGGTCGGGTCAACATATGGGCTACATGTTATCACGCTATCACCTACGGAGGAGAAGCTGTGCGGAGTAAACGAAGTCCGCGCGGACGAAGTTGCGGGCAACAGCTAGTATTATATAATAAAGACAATTACGAGAAGGGTTGAGTATGAAATTTGACAGAGTTTAACTTTACATTGCGGAGTACTGCAGAAACCTAATATTTTTAAATAATATGCATTAGAAATACATTTCATCTATACAAGTAAATAACATTGGAGTATCTATTTGGAGTATTAAAATAACCGCTTTTTACTAAATGCATATGGATGTATACACGGTACATTGCTATACCAAGATAACATTTTTTACAAGTTTTGACAGTCTGTCACTTTATTTCAGCCCATCTCTGAAATGGTTGGACCGATATTGTTGGTACTTCAACTGGCAGATAGGTGATGTAATAACTTTTTAGTGAGAAATTGGACTCCTTGTTATTTGTGAAATAGTGGCCTAGTTGAGATATTGGACTGGTTTAAACTTTAGTGACTTTATTTACTTTCTCCGAAGACTCAGAATCTGGGGAAACTTACGAATGATTTAATTAGGACATAATTTTCCCTTTATCTGATCGAGCTTCTGATGGAACTATAACCGTACTGTTTAGAATTCCAGTCGTAGGATATGGATCTTTGAGTCTTGATGTTTATTTATGTTACTACTAGCTGTTGCCAGCGACTTCGTCCGCGCGGACTTCGTTTACTCCGCACAGCTCCTCCCCCGTAAGTGATAGCGTGATAATATGTAGCCTATATGTTGACCTGACCTGTTAGTAATATTCATGCAAAATTTGAAATAAATCCATGCAGTTTTTTTTGAGTTTACCCCGGACATACATACAGATAAACAGACATTCCCGCGCGTGTCTGCTGGCGTAAGTATTAAATTGGCTTGACACCGACTTCAAGTTCAAACCTGTTAGTAAATAGCACATATAAATAATAGGTAGTATTTAATTAATATTAAATCTTTATTATTTTTTACTTTGTAGTTATTTTTATTAAAATACTTAAAAGTGTGAAAGTTCTTAAATATCACCTCAATTGACCTGTTAGTCAAGTGGTTGGCGATCCTGACTCCGCGATTGGTCAAGCTCGAGTTCAAATCCTGACGGCTGAATCATTTGTAATCGGTTAATTTAACCTACTTGTAATCAAAGTAATTTACTTTGATTACAAGTAGGTATATGATGTAATCGCTATATTTTCTTTAGCGAACTGCGTATATTCGAGTGGTGACTCGTCGGTGAAGTCACGGGGACATTGGAGACATTTGGTTACATTGAACTTAAATGGCTTCAATTAATTAATATGCAATTTAACCACTTAACGTAATACAAGTGCGAATTCACAGACCGCTATGTTTGGAAACCGAAGGTGATCATAAATTTGCATGTTGACGTAAATAGCAAATGTACAGAGCTGTTTTGAGTTTATACGACATAATAATGTTTATTGTCGTTATTAATTTTTATATTTTTAATTCACTAGCTGTTGCCCACGACTTCGTCCGCGTGGACTTCGTTTATTCCGCACAGCACCTCCCCCGTGGGTGATAGCGTGATAATATGTAGCCTATATGTTGACCCGACCTGTTAGTAATATTCATGCAAAATTTGAAGTAAATCCATGCAGTACTTTTTGAGTTTACCCCGGACATACATACAGACAAACAGACAAAAATTCTAAAAACTATATTTTTGGCTTCGATATCGATTGTAGATCACGCCCCAAGTATTCTTCTAAAACAATATTTAATGTACAGTTTTGACTTTCCTACGTTTTTTTATATGTATAGATTGTACACGAAGAATAGACCACAAATCCTATATGTCCTACAACGTGTAGAAAGAGATACAATGTAAAATTAAGAAAATAATAAATAAATATCGCTAGACATTACACGAATTGATCTAACCCCAAAGTAAGCAAATTATTTTCTTGTGTTATGGGTGTCAGTCAACGATACCAATACATAGAAATACATATATAAATACTGTAACATACATAATAAACACCCAAACTCAACAATACAAACATCTATACTCATCACACAAATGTGTGTCATTGTCGGTAATCAAACCTGACTAATTACGAATCCCTCGATTCGTAGTTAGTTTCGCTAATCACTCGAACAACGGGGAGGTAAAAGTGAGAAAGAGAATTGTCAGGTATTTAAATGTTTTGGTAAATGGCAGATTATTATAGGCAGCGGGACTATTTGACGAAATGTGCTACCAGACATAGCAGAGAGGAAAAGGCATAGCACTTTTTCTACTATTTTCGCAGTGAATATGTATGAATTATATATTTAAATCTTGTGAAAGACGTTTTCTAAACGCACCATCTTGTCCAATACGCACAAGAGTTTCAGAGATTATTTATTTTTATTTATTTATTTAACACTTTATTGTACACAAAAGCAGTTACAGTAAACATTAAAATTAAATATTAAGACAAAAGGTGAGCTTATCTCATATTGAGATTTCTTCCAGCTAACCCGTATGAAGAAAACAATAAATAAACACAGACATTGTGCACAACATAGACAAAAAATGTGGCCTTAAAGCTATTTAAAAAAGAAATATAAAGTAAAAAGAAAAGAGATAAAACAATTACATATTAAAAAACTATTAAAAAAAAAATAACACACAAACAACAAAAATTAATATATTAACTTATTTTACTTTTGCGTCAGATAATAATTATTTAATCGTTTCCATAATAGTACCGTAAAATAGTATTTTTTGCGACTTGTAACAACATCGTAATTTTTTACCTTTTATATAAAATGAAGAAGGAAATGAACACTATTATAATATGAGAAAATAGCGAATACTATACATACACTATAAAGAAAGAACTGTCTAATTTTGAAAAATAAGGAGTATAACGTCCGGTTTCTTTGCGTGGTAGACACAGTAAACCAAACGTATATAGTTTCCAGTGTAACACGATTCATCGGTTTTTCGGTTGGCGAAATCAGTGGATCACCACTAGGGATCACCCCATCGCCGCATTTTACCTGACAACGATTATCGACTATTTCTAAATAACTGGGAGCGGCGGCTTAACGTGCTCATCCGGGGCACGTGTGGTGTAGCACACCACATGCCAGACTCCGAGCTGGTGTTATTCAGTTTTTCGAGAAAAATCTCGAAAAACTGAATAACACCTTGCCCGACCCGAGGATCGAACCCGGGAATCGGGACCTTATGATCTGAGTTGAATAGGCTATCCATTAGACCAAGAGGTAGTGTATAATTTTTTAAAAATAAGTATACATACTAAATAAGTATACATAAATGAATTGCACCAGACTCGGGCGAGACAATGCAGAACTCTACCACCTAGGAGCCATGATGGCAGTGACTCATATAGCCATTTTTGGCCTTTTACAACCTGCTTGGGTGAATGGCACCAATGGTACCAAACCCGGAACTCTACTATCCAGTAAACCTAGTAGTAGGGAAGCGCGTTCCATTTTAGGCCGCATCCTAGCTTACCAAACGCTTTCCTATCGATTATAAAAAAAAAACTCCAGTAAAAAATCTTTGACATTACATAAAGTTCCGAATCCTAAACAAATCTATAACATTTTTTTATTATGTAAGGATATAAAAGTTTCTAGGCTTCTCTATCTAATCTGACTTTGGTCCCAGGCACAAGAATCTTCCCAGCATCCTGTGTCTGGAAAGATTCTATTCTTCATTCACGTGACGTTTCGCTTAACGAATAGCAACGCAACATTGACATCTCTGTTATCTATAGCCGATTGTTGTCTCGTTTCATCATGCCATCTTCTTGTTTAATATAAAAAAAATCATATAACAATAATAATATTGCTGAACAAATTACACAAATTGAGCTAACCTTAAAGTAAGCAAATTATTTGCTTGTGGTACGATATAAAAAATCGAATCATTTACATGATTGCTCTCGTGTGATATAGAAACAGTCTTGGTAGATGTCGTGTGCTAAAAATATTATCATTGGAATCTTTATCTCGTAGATATCAATAGATATAATGATCACTTCCACTTACAAAGACGGCCTCTCTGTCAGTTCAATCTTATAATCCCACCTGCGTCATTTTATATGGCGTGAGGCCATACTTGATCTAGTACGCAGTTATTTCTTTGATAATGATTGTACGGTGCATATTGTAGATAATCTTAGACCCCATTATTCGTTCTGAGTCATTCGTAGTTTTGTTGTTGTTTTATTATTTAGCGCCAATCACTAATAGAGGTATACGGTCAGCAAAAATAAAGCAATTATTCGGCAAAAATACTTTTAAAATGTCCTAGGATTGAATTTGCTCTGATTATTTTGAAAAAGTTTATTTAACATGATTTATATTGTATTATACGAAATGAAATCTACTTCGTTTACCAAAAACGACATGAATAACAAAAAATATGAAATTATTTTTTTATTCATAGATCGATGCAAAAAAATGGATTTTTAAATTATACGATTTACAATTGTGTACAAAATATTATCTCTTTTAGTTGGAACCAAGGATAAAATGGATACGCCTTTCAAGTCAATTTCGCAGTGAGTCAGCGTCCAGCGTAGCTTGCACTTGCAACAAATTACACTAACTGATCTAACCCCAAAGTAAGCAAATTATTTGCTTGTGTTATGGGTGTTAGTCAACGATACTAATATGTAGAAATACATATATAAATATTAGAATATATTTAATAAACACCCAAACCCGGAAATACAAACATTCATGCTCATCACACAAATGCTTGTCCCCGTCGGGGATCGAACCCGAGCCCCGTCGATTACGTAGTCAGGGTCGCTAACCACTCGACCAACGGGACGGTTATTAAGTTAGACACTAAGATATTTTAGTTCGAGTTTTGCGTGATTCAAGTTATATTCATGCGTTTCGTTTTTTTGTCTGATAAAATTGAAATTTTGAATATATTTTTTTTTCACTTAAGTCGAATATATTAATTTGGCTGGACTTTTAAAAGTAACCTTATATACTAATATTTGCATTCGCGATGATATTTTTATTTAATAAAAAATAATCAGGTTAACATTTCATTTCATCAGCAAAAACATCATTCACATTGTGTAGTAGATTCTGTCATCTTTCTATATATATAAAAATCAATTGGTGTTCGTTAGTCTCGCTAAAACTCGAGAACGGCTGAACCGATTGACTAATTTTGGTTTTGAATTAATTGTTAAAGTTCATGGAAGGTTTAAAAGGTGAGAAAATATAGAAAAAAATATGAGTAGTTAAAAAAGCAGAATAACGTTTGCCGGGTCAGCTAGTTAGTAATAAATTCAAATAGCTGTTTGCGGAATATTTTTTAAGGTCACGATATAAAACTAGTAATATGATTGTATAAATAATGTATTAATTGACATACAATATGCTTCTTTTCATAAGAGGTTTTAGCTAGGCAAATCATTTTTAACTGTTTCTAAAATATGAGCTCACACACTAATGCTTCATCATTGATTTTAAACAAATGTTTTTTTTTTATGAATAGTGCCAAGATATAAAGTTTCCTGTTGGTCCGGACTCCGGGTCTCTTTGAATAATAAACAACCTGCTATTCTGCCAGGCAGTTTTTAAATCGCTAACGATTGGCTATATCTGTCACTCCTCACTATTGTCACATTGCTGTCGTCACTCAAGTGAAGATTGTATTTAACCAACGTATTATAAAAAATGTTTGTAATACCTAAGAATTATGTACGCAACGCAAATTGAAACACATCAATGGTACAAAAAAGCTTTGTATCAAACAGCAAAATATGTTTAAACAAAATTCAATTTACAATAAAATCCCTCAAAGGGCGGATCTAACTCTTTGGATGGTGACGTAGCCGGTAAACTTATGCACGTGGAATTAACACCTCGCCACACGGATACTTTAATTTATTTTTAAGATTAACATCTTTGGTGTCTCTAGGCGATGGATGTCTCTTTGCATCAGCCATTTGTTTGTTTGTTATCTTATAATATAGAAATAAAAAGGTAACATTCTGAGAGTTTTAACTGGTTTATTTTATTTGTTTATTTAAACTCTTTATTGCACAAAATATACAATAAGTGAACTTAACGGCTATAGACATTTTTTCAATTAACCCTATATTTGTAGAAAACTTGTAACGGGCAGTGCCCAAGAAAAAGGTGTAAGGAACAACTGCACATAATTTTACAAAATAAACACTATTGATTTCTAGAGTTCATTTGATTGATTTATAAATTGCTGTATTCTTTTTTCTTTTCTAAATTTTTTTTTATATCATATGATAGCAAACAAGCAGATGGGTCTCCGGATGGAAAGAGTCAACCATCGCCTATAGACACCAAAGGTGTTAATGGTGCGTTGCTATCTTGTGGCGAGGTCTAATGCCACATGCATAAGTTTACCGGCTACCTTACCCTCCAAACCGGAACACGACAGTGACAAGCACTGACGCTATTGCGGCAGGAATAGGTAAGGCGGTGGTACCAGACCCGGGCGAGACAATGCAGAACTCTACCACCTAGTAGCCACAATGTTTGTGACTTGCTAGCCAATCGGTCGCCTTTTATGACATGCCTAGCAGAACGGCAGTTGGTCTATTCTTCAAAGGAGCCCGGAACCAACACGGGGAAAATCTAATTAAATCTACAAAGTTTTCCCAATTTTTTGTCCTTTCTTTCTTTCTTTCTGGAGATGCGGAAAGTCTACATGGGAATGAACACTGACGCTATTGCGGCAGGAATAGGTAAGGCGGTGGTACCAGACCCGGGCGAGACAATGCAGAACTCTACCACCTAGTAGCCACAATGTTTGTGACTTGCTAGCCAATCGGTCGCCTTTTACGACATGCGTGGCAGAACGGCAGTTGGTCTATTCTTCAAAGGAGCCCGGAACCAACACGGGGAAAATCTAATTAAATCTAATTAAATCTACAAAGTTTTCCCAATTTTTTGTCCTTTCTTTCTTTCTTTCTGGAGATGCGGAAAATCTACATGGGAATGAACATTTTAGGAATTTCTCCTATAGTTTTGCCTTGTATAACGAAAGCTTGCTAAGGGCATGATGATGATGTCCTCCTTGGCGTATTCGTCAATTGCGAGGGGTTAAGGCTCTTTTTTACTCTCTTGAATACGACTTAGGTACCAGTCGTATCCGTTTGGAAAAACCCCCGCCGGTAAATGGTTCCACAGAGGAGTAGTGCGGGGAAAAAAGTGCCTTGAGAATCGCACAGTTGTGGATTTCCAGACATCGACATGGTGAGGATGAAATTTTGAATTTTGTCGCGATGTCCGATGGTGAAATTCTGCGGCAGGAATTAATCCAAACACTTCTTCGGAACACTTCCCATGATAGATCCGATAGAAGATGCAGAGCGAAGCCACATATCTACGTAATGCCAAAAAAATCAAGCCGATCAGAAATAGTCCTGTCGTTGACGATTCGAGCCGTTCTACGTTGAATGCGGTCGAAAGGAAGGAGCTGGTACTGAGGAGCCTCCGCCCACAAGTGAGAGCAGTACTCCATATGAGGCCGGATTTGCGCCTTATAAAGTTGTAAGAGAGAATAGATAACTGCCGTTCTGAAAGGCAGGTAGTAAAAGGCGACCGATTGGCTATACGAGTCACTAACATCGTGGCTCCTAGTTGGTAGAGTTCTGCATTGTCTTGTCCGGGTCTGGTACCACCGCCTTTCCTATTCCTGCCGCAATAGCGTCTGTACTAGTCACTGTATTGTTCCGGGTTGGAGAGTAAGGTATCCGGTAAATTTATGCATGTGGCATTAGACCTCGCCACAAGATAGCGACGCACCATTAAACTCTTTGGTGTCTATAGGCGATTGTTGACTCTTCGATCAGGAGACCCATCTGCTTGTTTGCTATCTTAGTATATAAATAAAATATAGAACAAATACTTTTAATTAATTTTCATTGGATGATTTAAAACAAAAAATTACAATGACTTTACATGTGAAATTTCACTGACAAAAGTGTTCACTCATAAAATAACTGAACGTCAAATAAGCGTAAGCTATTAAAAATTAAATATGAAGTATAATCGCTGCCACTTCTATATGAATTAGAAGATTTCATTAAGTGTGACATTTCACAGACCAAATGAAGAGAGGTAGCAAATGCGATGTATGAAAATGCATTTCATATGAAATTTTATATGCTACGTGTGAAATGTTTCATGCCTACTGCCTCACCGCCTCCACTGTCGTAACCGTCGTTAAACTGTAAGGTACTTAAACATCTTACCCGGCTTTGGTAATTACCATCGCTTTTTCTTAGCAAGAGCATCAGTGCTTACCTTTGTCTTGTTCCGATTTGGAAGATAAAATAACCGGAATTCATGAATGTGGTACTAGAACCCCATTCTCTATCACACAATTGGCTATGCAACGCTAACATATTTGGTTTCTATGAGCAGTGTTTATCTCCAACAAGAGAGTCATCAGCTTCTTTGTTAAACTGTGGTATAAAAAATATAGAGTGCGTATTTTCATCCATTTTATAAACCAGAGATCTACGTAATATTGTGACACATTTTCCACGCAAAAAATACTGGCATGAAAGTCGCATTATTAAAACAAAAAAGAAAAGACAATACAGCGCGTGGCGTTCGAATTTCAAAGCTGTGAAAAAAATTAAAGGCTGGCTGGAAAATGCGGAACTTTTATAAATGGAACTGGAGGCAATTTCCAAGCTATTCACTGGGGGCCAGGGGTCGCCACTGACGCCTGACCCATTTCGAATGACACTTTTTCAAGACGCCACAACATTTAGCTTCGTGAATTGGAACGGAAGGAAAGGGAACGGAGTGAGGTCGCCCTGCTTGGAGGCAATTTTCATTACATTTTATGGAACGGAATTAAACTTAGGTTGTACGTTTGTCTAGATTACCGTGAGGTGGAATGAGAAATCGTAAAATGTTAAAGTTATCATGTTTATTATCCGACTGTGTTAGAAGGAGAGTTATGTTTTTCGAGTGTATGTATGTATATTTTTTGGCTGACTCTGTTTTCTAAACGGCTTAATTTTTACTCATATGAGCTAGGAGGGTTGTTATTTTTTCGGATCAGGGGCGTAGTCGGGATTTTTGTATATTTTTTTTTCTCATGTTATTGGGAGCCACTTTTAAATAATGATACATCGTGAAGCGTCGATATGGACAGCAAAGTCAGGTTATAAGCTCCAAGCGCCAGTTATCTGAAACCTTCATTATGGAACAAGATAGTGTCAAGCACTGATTATGGCGGCAGGAAACGTTTAAGTGTTATTACTCCTTCCTACCTCTACGTAGAAAAAACATTAAAGACTGGCTGCAAAATGCGGAACTTTTATAATCTTTTTAATTTTTTTTAGAAACTTTTATAATTTTATATGATAGGTGGCAAGCGTATCGCCAACTGGACACTTTTCTAATCCCAGTCAAATTTGTTTTTATCATAAAACTGAAAAAGTGCATTTTTTATTTGCCCGACCCGGGAAACGAATCCCGGACCTCATGTGGTAAACTCGAACACTGGACTAATATACCACAGAGGCGATATAGTTAGAATGAGATTTTTGTTTTTTTTTTGGTAATTTTTTCATATAAAAATCGATGTTTTTTATGTGCATATATCATAAGATAAAACACAAGTAGATAATTTTCTTGTTGGAAAAAGACAATCGTGTCTTATAGACATCAAAGATGTTAATGATGCGTTGGTATCCGTGTAACGGATTAGTAATGCCACATAAACAATTTTACCGGGTACCTTACCCTCCGAACTGGAACACGATATTGAGAAGCACCAACGCTATCGCGGCAAAAATAACACCATCACCTAGTTATGATAATAGTAGTGACACGTTTAGCCAATCTTTCTCTTTTTACGAACTGCCTGGCAGAATCGCAGATGGACTATTGTCCTAAGAAGGGCCGGACCATTACCCTCGTAATAAAGTTTACCTTTTGTGTCAAATAAGACTGTAGAAATATAGTTAGTGCTACCCGCGCAGAGCCGGGACGGATCTCTAGTTCATAATTTAATTACTACATAGTATAAAACAAAGTCGCTTTCTCTGTCTGTCCCTATGCTTAAATCTTAAAAACTATGCAACGGATTTTGATGCGGTTTCTTTTAATAGATAGATAAATTCTTGAGGTAGGTTTTAGTATATAAACATTACCGATATTCCCACGGGAACAAAAGCTACGTGGGTGAAACCGCGGGCAGGTCTCTAGTTTAATTATATGTAATAGAAATTTAATATAACTAGATAATATTAAAAATATTATATCATTATATAAATTTAATATAATTAAATAATATTAGATATTTATTTATTTCTAATATTATAAACGCGAAAGTCTGTCTGTATATTAATTACACTTTTACGGCTAAACCGCTGAACTAATTTTGATGAAATTTGGAATAAGAACAGTTGAAGACCTGGGGTTAAACATAGCCTCGTTTTTTCAAAAATCAACCCCAAAGAGGCTTAACTAGGGAGGATGTAAGAAATTTCTTATATTGATGAAATTTTATTTCAGCCGCAGGCGAAACCGTAGGTCACCTAGTAATTTATACATCTGGATGAAGTAGTACCTACTCAATATTAAATAGGTAGAGATTGCAATCCAGCAGAATTTTCAATCCAGCTGGATTTTTGCAAGATTAGCTTGAATCCAGTTGGATCCAGCAAAATATGAAATCAAAATAAATGTTTTTTTTTTATTTCTATTTGCTTATTTATTATTTAAGCTTTTTCAAAACTAATAAAATAATCATTTAGTGGTAACCATATCAATTTTGGTTTGGTTTCTTAATTCTTTAATATCTGAGATCAAAATAATTGACTTAAATAAGAATACAAATACAACCATTTGTTCATTATGTTCTATGAAGTATATAAAATAAACAATAATAATAATAATACTTAATAGTTTTCAATATAAACAAAACACAATAAATTATTTCGATTTTTGAGTTTTCTGGAAGTGAGACCTTAAAAAACATTTTATCAGTACCTAGTCATATTGTTTAACCTACTTCGCACAGAACTGCATAATGCTCTCTCATGCATTCACCAGCTTACTCCCCAAGTCAAGCGTGCGTATAGAAGTTTTTACTTCAAAAAGCGGCTAATGAAAACAAAGTAACTTTTATGAATTTGATACGTTTGCGGATCCGCGCTGCTGGATCCAGCACGGTTTGCTAGATCCAGCATGTAAAAAAAAGCGCTGGATCCAGCATCCAGCAATTGCAATCCCTAGAAATAGGTACATGTGTTTATTATGCAATATGTATGCGAATAAGACCGACAATTTAAAAACAAATAAAGCGTAGAGCGGATGTTTCAACGTTCAAGAGGATGTCAGGGGTGTCCGTTCATCTTATTACTTGTAAAAAAACAACAGAAACTGGTGCGATCGATAAAGGCTTGTTTGGTAGCTTAATAGTTGATACAATTATACGTGTTTAATTTTTTTTATATCGTAAGATAGCAAACAAGCAGATGGGTCTCCTGATGGAAATAGTCAACCATCGCCTATAGACACCAAAGATGTTAATGGTGCGTTGCTATCTTGTAGCGACGTCTAATGCCACATGCATAAGTTTACCGGCTACCTTACCCTCCAAACCGGAACACGACAGCGACTAGCACTGACGCTATTGAGGCTGGAATGGGTAAGGCGGTGGTATTAGACCCGGTCGAGCCGATGCAGAAATCTACTTCCTAGTAATTTTTTTAATATCTATATTATAAATATGAAAGTTTGTATGTTTAAATGGATGTTTGTTACTCAATCACGCAAAAACTACAGAACGGATTTGAATGAAATTTGGTACACAGATATATGATGACCTGGATAGGCTACTTTTTATCCCGAAAAAATGAAGTGATCCCGCGGGATTCACCAAAAACTTGTATAATGCAGCGGGCTACACGCTGCAGCTAGTAAACAATATGTGACACTAATTTGTAGATATTTAGAAGTAAATTTTCTCGATCAAAGTGATTAATTTTACATGCTATTTTATAATATTATTATCAATGGCAATACAAAATAGGGGAGAGTCGACTATATTGTACTGCCATTTAAATCGTACCACCTTAAAATTTTCTACTAAACAATAATATTGTTTTACATCGGCTATACTAATAGATGCCTCAGTGGCGCCACTAACCACCAATAATTTCCAAATATAGCGTTTACACAACATCGCTGCAGTATATAGAAAATCAAAATTTATCTGCTTTCAGTCTAAATTTGAGTATTGTTTCTTAAGGGTGTTACTAATCGACAAGGTAAGTTGAATGATACGTTTTTTTTACATTTCAATTGTCATTTGGTGAAGTTTTGTTTGGGCAAAGTTCTTACAAGAAAAAAGTGAGGTCATTTATAATAATTTATTTTTTCGCTCTTAAGTCAAACTTCATTAAATTGTACCGGGTAAATGTTACTAAATTGTGCCGGTACATTTTAGCGACTAGTTTTATTTTGTTCATTTTTAGTTATTTTTTTTCTTATACTAACTGTGATTTCATCTTTCAGAAAATGATTTTTGCGTGACCTGGTTTTAATTTTATAAGATAAATATAAATGGAAAAAATAGTTGAAATATAAAAGTAAAAAGAAAACATCTGCTCAAAACACCTGCTCAAGACACCAAATATGTTAATGTTGGTTGCTATCTGGCTGGCGAGGTCTAATGCCACATGCATAAGTTTACCGGCTACCTTACCATCCAAACCGAAACAAGACAGTGACAAGCACTGACGCTATTGCGGCGGGAATAGGTGAGGCGGTGGTACCAGATCCGGGCGAGACAATGCAGAATTTAAAAGATTATTGAAGTTAGTTTTCATTTTAGTATTTTATAACTAAAATGAAAACTAAAAAGATATTATGGTACTTAAATATATTAAAAAACTTTACTTGATCAATATTGTTTCATTTATTTGAAAAAAATATTTGTTCGTTAAAATGGTAGGCAGGAATAGTAGCAATGGTACATTTTAAAGGCCAGCGGTACAATTAAAATACCAGGGGTACAATTTAATACACTCGTCGTTTAATTTGTACCTGTAGAAGATGTTCGCAAAAAATGGATTTTCAGATATAAATTATAATTATATCTAGATAGATTTATGGTATGTTACACTCAGATAACTAGAGTATTAATTACTAACTATAATCATTTTCTAAGTATCTTTATGACGCAGTTAAGAGAGGATTTCTAAAAACTGGTACAATATAGTCGACTCTCCCCTAATACATTTACGGCCGGTTTCCGAAACGAAAATAATTTCAACAAGCAATTAATCTGTGTTTAACATAATTTTTACAAGCAAATGATCTGTTAAACAGATATTAATTGCTCGTTACTGGCGACTAGTCTCCAGTATTCTGTGGTGGTGATACCCGCAACAAAATATTTGCCAAATTTTATCGAAACCGAAGGTATTTTAAAATGCTCTCATTTTATAATACTATGTCTATAATATATATTTATAATTTTATCAAATACTAGCTGAGCTCGCCACTTCGTCCGCGTGGAAAAATTTCAAAAAAAAGGAACCTAAGTTACTCCCTGTCACATCAGCTATCTGCCAGTGAAAGTCCCGTCAAAATCGGTCCAGTCGTTCCAGAGATTAGCCGGAACAAACAGACAGACAGACAGATAAAAATTGTAGAAAATGTTATTTTGGTATATGTACCGTGTATTCATCAATATGCATTTAGTAAAAAGCGGTTATATTAATATTACAAACAGACACTCCAATTTTTTTTATTTGTAGGTATAGATAGAATCATTTTATTATTTTTTTTGGTTATGACGTCGTGCTACCTACATGCCATCCATACATCTAAACGTCCACGCATCCATACGTCCACACATAAAGACGTCCATACATTCAAAATTCCAAACGTCCACACTCCACACTCCCAAATATACACACATCCAAACGTCTATAAATCCAAAGTCTCATAGTCACAAACACTAACAAACGTCTTTACATTTTCATAAACATACCTATTAAAATATTAAAACGATAATACTTTAATCACTTTGTGAAGCAGCAGCCCTGAAGGTGGATGGACGCCGACAAATCAAGCGCGATATCGCCCTCCACGTATATGGTAACATCGCTTCATGCGGGACGAGATTGCACTTCACTGGTGATGTAAATTTTTTACTTTAAATACATATCGATTAAAGATATGTATATAAGATTATAAAGTGTGACTGAATCATCTGTCAACGCATAAGTCAAATTACACAAGATTAAAACTTTCGGTATGAAAATACATAAAATATATTATGACACACGCTAAATATTAGTCATCATTATCAATATTACTTTGAGATCATTAAAGGTGAAACAAAATATAGTACTCATTCATAGATTCATACGAAACTCATTCGTGGCAATTTGATGTTTTTTCAAACCATATTGTAGTTTTTACCTGATCTTTAAGTTTAATTCACTATTTTCCGGATATATACTATGCATAATAAGTATGTTTACCCAGTAAAATATTTTAATCTTGCTTTATAATACAGTGGAGTACAATAATAATAATAAAGGCTAAGGCCCGTGTATTAATTATTTAACCCTTGAAAAGAAGAAAAACATTCAATGAAAAAGAACACAATAATAGCAATTTATTTAAAAAAAATAGTTTATTGCTATATATATATATATATATATATATATATATATATATATATATATATATATATATATATATATATATATATATATATATATATATATACTCAATATACATTTTAATTTACAAATAAAATTATTTTCTGTATAGAGTAATTCTATTATTTTTTTACATCAAAATTCGATATCGATAAACTTGAGTAAACTGCAGCTCTATTCTACAAGCTATGCGCTGTATAGATTCTCATTTTTCTCTCCAAAGCTGTAATCGTTTCTGCATCCAACATCATGACATTGCTGTGTTCTTTCATATTAAATAAAGGTTTATTCACATCTCACGAAGCCTTTATATTTTAAATTATTGTTTATTTTGATTGTTGGATTATTATTTTTACCTTTTCTATACTTTAACATATCAATTGTAATTATTATTAGTGAAAAAAAGTAAACAGCTTATCACGTTTCCAATTGTTTTCTTGTTTATTAAACCAGACCAACACATAGTTACGTATTTTTATGTAACTCTGTATTGATCTGGGTTATTTATAAAAAAAACCAAACCATCTTTCTCACTATCTTTACATTTCGTATCACTCGAACTCATTGATTCGAAATCATCGTGATTATCACCGTCTTTTCTACTAATGTGCAGTAGCGTTAGTGCTTGTCACTGTTTAGGGTATAGGTCAGGTAAGTACACCTATGTACGTAAGGTCCCGATCACACTTTGATTAGTGCGAGTGCGAGTGTTTAATGCAGGTGATTACTAGATTATTTATATTTATTATATATATTATTTATATTTATTAGATTAGCAGAAACACATGTAGGCAGCCGTTGATTAGTGCGAGTGATTAGTAATCAGGCAGGAAGAGTTTACAATTGATTTTATAACAACATTTTTACTGGCGGACGAATATAGCAGAACTATAAGCGTTTCTAGTATTCTTCGTAACCCTGGAAGCAAGGTGGTAATATATATATTTTTTTTTATATCATAAGATAGCAAACAAGCAGATGGGTCTCCTGATGGAAAGAGTCAACCATCGCCTATAGACACCAAAGGTGTTAATGGTGCGTTGCTATCTAGTGGCGAGGTCTTATGCCACATGCAGAAGTTAACCGGCTACCTTACCCTCCAAACCGGAACACGACAGCGACTAGCACTGACGCTATTGCGGCAGGAATAGGTAAGGCGGTGGTACCAGACCCGGTCGAGCCGATGCAGAACTCTACCACCTAGTAGCCACGATGGTAGTGACACGCATAGCCACTCGGTCGCATTTTACGACCTGCCTGGCAGAACGGCAGTTGGCCTATTCTTCAAAGGAGCCCGGGACCAATACGGGGGAAAATAGGAAATTTATACCGTCCAAAAGTTGTCTCACTGCAAAATATGGCAAAAACCCTAATAGATATAATAAAAACTGTATGAAGATTACTTTTTGTTTATTCTATATGTGGGGGAATTAGGGTAAATTTCTCCCCAAATTTGAGGATTTTCACATTGGTTTTTGGGGATTTTCGTCAAAAGTCATTGGCAACCCTGGATTTGGCACACCATTCGGCACACGATCTATTGATTCGGATGCCATCGTCTTATAATAGGATTTATTCACATCTCACAAGTTAATTCTATTTATATCATGATAATGAACTCATTGCATTAATATTGAACACATGCGTAATTGCTACGTACTTAAGTAAGAATGGCTAATAAGATCGTGCGATGATCACTGTGTTTAAGAGCAGACAGCATTGACCTGATTTGGATAAAATTTTGTGTACAGGTTGTAATTATTTTCAGCCGACGAAAAAACAGAGGAGGTTCTCAATTAGCCTTCATATTTTTTTTATGTTACACCACGAATAACTTTTTACAGAGTAGTCCGATTTTGATAATTCTTCTTTTATTGGAATGGTTGGTCCCATTTTTTTTAAATTCTGACCATAATGGTATATAAACAAAGGATGATTGATTGTTTACTCACTGTTTTAATGTATGACCACACATTACTTTTCATCTGTTTTTTTTTTAAATATAAATATTATATCGTAGCATAGCATAGTATTTTTATGTATTAGTATCGTTGACTAAAACCCATAACACAAGTAAAATAATTTGCTTACTTTGGGGTTTGATAAATTTGTGTAATTTGTCTAGCGATGTTATTATTACATATTATATCTCCTGATGGAAAGAGATAATCCGTATGGCGGGATGGTAATGCTACATGCGTTCGTTTGCCGACTACCTTACCCTTCACAGGAACTAGATATGTGTATCTAGCGATTGGTACAATTGATGGAATCAATTACCAAAAAAAGGAGAGTTTTGAAACATTGAAACAACGACACGAATCTCAGTGATCAGAGCGTTGATTAACTTTGAGTCAAAATCGCTGGTTCAAATTCGGTCATGTAAAATTTCTCTTTGTTTAAAAAGTTTTTAAGTTTTGTCTAGTACTTGATCAGTGCTGTTTAAATATTTGCACACCATATAATGGTAGAATATGTTGGTAACTTAATTAATTTTTAACAACTTGTAACACCCATATTCTTGCAAATAAATATTTTCTTTCTTTCTTCAAAACACATATATATATTTAAAGACATATGAAAACTTATGATATTGATAGCACGGATTTAATAAAGGTGGAATTGCGATGCTGGCCAACACGGAGCGCATGTGGTATCGCCGGAAACGGAAGCCATTGTTTGTAGCTCACCGACGCACTCGTAAAATCGCACGAACCAACGCGTGCCTCGCATAATACAGAAGTGCCGTTTAAGAAAACATCAAATGTGATGGTGATGTTGATGAAAAGGAACGAGAATGTAGCACGAAGGGTGAAGTAATGCTGAAGTTATTTGTGAAGTAAATATAAAACGAATATCTTTACATAGTATAAAACAGTCGCTTCCGCTGTATGTTCACTTATCTATACATCTATACATATAATAAAATCGTAGGAAAGTCAAAACTGTACATTGAATATTTTTTTAAAAGAATACTTGGGGCGTGATCTACAATCGATATCGAAGCAAAAAATATAGTTTTTAGAATTTTTGTCTGTGTCTGTATGGGGTAAACTCAAAAAGTACTGCATGGATTTACTTCAAATTTTGCATGAATATTACTAACATGTCGGGTCAACATATAGGCTACATATTATCACGCTATCACCTAGCGGCCAGGTGCTGTGCGGAGTAAACGAAGTCCGCGCGAAGTCGCTGGCAACAGCTAGTATCTTATAAACTACGCAACGGATTTTAATGCAGTTCTCGTGAATAAACAGAGTGACTCAAGAGGAATGTGTACATATGTTTAATACATACATATCGTAGTAGAGCAAAAGCCGAGAATTTTAAAAATTTGTCGTAAAAATATATTTTAGTGCATTCACATTGCACCCGTGCGAAGACAGGGCGGATCGCTAGTAAATAATAAGATCAGTTTTATTACGTGGAGAGATGTGAAGAAATGTTTTAATAGGGATGAAATTTATATATTTATACTAGCTGTCCCGGCAAACGTTGTTTTGCCATATAAATTATTGAATTAAAAAATTGGGGTTGATCGTAGAGGGTTGTTGAAAATTTAGGGTTGTATGTATTTTTTAAAGCTGTACCATAAAAAAATAAAAACAAGATTTTATCTAAAAAATAAAATTTAGGGGAGGACTACCCTTAACATTTAGGGGGATGAAAAATAGATGTTATTCGATTCTCAGACCTACCCGATATGCACACAAAATTTCATGAGAATCGGTCAAGCTGTTTCAGAGGAGTTTAACTATTAACACCGCGACACGAGAATTTTATATATTAGACTAGCTGAGCCCGCGACTTCGTCCGCTTCGAAAATTTCGAAATTAAAAGTAGCCTTAGCTACTCCTTATTACATCAGCTATCGGCCAATAAAAGTCCCGTCGAAATCGGTTCAGCCGTTCCAGAGATTAGCCGGAACAAACAGACAGACAGACAAAAATTGGTAAAAAAAGGGTTTTTTTGGTATATGTACCAATGAATACCAATATGAATCAAAAAGATTTTGTGCATTTTTCCGTAAACTCCACCATTTTAATCTGCAACGTTTGGCCCGGGTCTAGTCCGCGATTGGCAGAGTCTTGATTTGGTTTGGAGGGTAAGGTAGCATTCGATTCGCAACGAAAACTTCATGTTTTTAAGTTTTTTCCAGAGCAGTAGACTAAAAATGTGAACAAATTATTCGAAGGATATAAGATGGACTTGCTCAGAGCGCGTACTCGATTTGCAACGAAAACTTCATGTTTTTAAGTTTCTTCCAGAGCAGTAGTCTAATAATGTGAGCAGATTATTCGAAGGGTATAAGAAGGACACGCTCAGAGCGCGTACTCGATTTGCAACGAAAACTTTATACTTTTAAGTTTTTTCCAGAGCAATAGCCTAATAATGTGAGCAGATTATTCGAAGGGTATAAGAAGGACACGCTCAGAGCGCGTACTCGATTTGCAACGAAAACTTCATGTTTCAAGTTTTTTCAAGAGAAATATCGTAATAATGTGAGCAGATTATTCAAAGGATATTAAAGTCTTTGCAAGATTAAGTCTTGATTTAGCGCAATATAGAGCAAGAATATAATTTTTGATAACGTGTTTTTAAAACGAAGACAGTCCCTACATACCGTATTACGAAAATAATTGTTAAAGTTATTTTTCAAGACGAATACAATGCAAATGCAAAAAATATTTTATTTTATGCATTTTTCCAAGAGGATA
Source organism: Apodemia mormo (assembly GCA_036924255.1). Classification (NCBI taxonomy): domain Eukaryota; kingdom Metazoa; phylum Arthropoda; class Insecta; order Lepidoptera; family Riodinidae; genus Apodemia; species Apodemia mormo. Next base: position 39,599,016 of record JAUPFN010000009.1, on the reverse strand, counting down.
TATGGTCTTAAAGTGCACTATAGAGCCAACATTACGAAAATATTGTTGTTAGATATTATAAAATAATATTTAAAAATTACAAAATCAGCTCTATTTAACGTTTTTTTTCACTAGTAAGTATTTCAATAGAAACCTAAAACATATATTATATGTGAAATAAGGTAATGTTTAATATACTATTTTTTTCAGTCCGTTATATGAACTCATTTATTTAGGATAATTATTTTAAAAACACTATAAATCCTCGCGTGCAATCTTTCGCCGATCAAATTTTGAACCTGCGATAAATCCTTCGAATAAGCTGCTCACATTATTACGATATTACTCTGGAAAAAAATTGAAAACATGAAGTTTTCGTTACGAATCGAATACGTGCCCTTAAGGCGAGGTATTTTATCGCGCGCCAATACTATAGAAAGTGTGCGGCGCGGTATGTTCTGAAATCGCTGGGAAACGGTTTAGTTTTCGAATAAATAAATATTAGTGATGGGCCGAATGTGGTTTGAACCGAATTCGAACTTCGGCCGAACATTCGGTGAAAATAGAAAAATTCGGCCGAATTTCGGTAAAGTAAGAGTAAAGTAAGAGAAAAAAGTATCCTATGTCAAAAAACTGCGTCTAATTCATAAATTGTGTCATAATCAGTTAATCCGTTCGGAAGTTATCGTTGACGAAAAATCTGGAAAAAGTGTTTTTTCGACATAAATTCGAAATTTTTTCAAATGCAGTTTTAAAGATCAACATTAAATCAAGTTTTCAAAAGTTACGGCTTTTCAAATATTCATATTTTGTTGTTTACAGCAAACTTAGCATGTTTAAAATGACTTTCAGACTAATATACCGATTGACTTAACAGTCTAATCAGCTTTTCTTTCTATAAATTGCGTAAAATAAGCAAATTGCATCAAAATCGGTTGATTTATTTGGGATTTAGTAATATCGAAAATTCAAAAAATAACTTTTGATATTGCTTCGACATTTCTGAGTCTGTAAATTACGTAGCTATGAAAATATTTTAGAGGTCAAAAATTGCGTTGAATGCCATTCGAAAGACCAAAATCAGTCATCGCTTTTAAAATATATAGCATTTCAAAAATTTTGAAATTACTGTCATTTACAACGACTTCTACGTACTAACGAATATTTGTAACAAATTTATGATTTTTGAACTCTGAAAAAAATCTGTAATGTGCTAAGATATAGATAAAGATCTAGCAGAAAGTTTCAGGGATGACCTGCCGGGTCAACCGTTTTACAGATTTTTTGAACTCTTCGAACTCAAAAATCTATGCTGAAGTTTTTTCATTTTTGTTTTTATGTTTTTTTATTTAGCGGAATGTTTCAGGGATGGCCTGCTAGGTCAACTGTTTTACGGATTTTTTTTCGAAAGTATAGTATAGCCTATGTTACTCGGGGATGATTTAATATCTTTCCAATGGTGAAAGATTTTTTCAAATCGGTTTAGTAGTTTTTGAGTTTAGATGATACAATTTTTGAATTTAGATGATCCTCTTTATAACATTAGCATAGATTTCAAGCAAATTAGAGCAAAGAAGATACTTTCTTCTAGTGCCGAATATTCGGCATTTAAACCGAATTTCGGCCGAATGTCGAACTTCGGTTCAAGTTGCCGAAATTCGGTTAAACCGAATGTGAAACGAATTTCGGCCCATCCCTAATAAATATAGAACTTCAGCTGAAAACCAAAATTTAGTACATTCCTTTTTTGTATTTAAAACTAAATATCATCATAGAAAAATCATGTGAAAAATTAGAAATATTATGAACAAATTACTTGTTTTATATATTTTATTAGCCTGTTTTCGGAATTTTATATGATCGAGTAAAGCACATTCTATCGTGTAATAAGTCATCACATTCCTTAGGAAATATCTTCAGGTATATTGTGTAATTTTTGTAAAACCGTTATTTAACAATCAATATATAAAAATGTGATTAAGTAAAGTAAAAAAACTGGTTCGTTTTTTTCCGTTGGTCTCGGTGCCTCGCCTTAAGTCTTTACACGTCGTCACTCGTAAAGCAACGCACTATTAACATCATTGGTGTTTACAGGCGATGATTGTCTCCATCAGGAGAGCGATCTGCTTGTTTGCTATCATTTGATATGAAAAATGCACTGAAGATTATATTGAATTGGGCACAGTTAAAGTTTATATGGAGAAAAATTATAATATTTATATTAGAAATAAATTAAAAAAAAATTATACACATTACCATGAGTTTTGCACACACATAAAGATTTTTTTGATGAAGTCTTTTTTCAGTTTTAGAAGAGATTTAGGGCCTTACTGATTCATAACCCCTTTATCTGTCTGATATATAGAAAATACGATTTTTGTTTTATTTATGAACATGACTCCACTTTTATAGATATTTTAATAACACAAAGAATAAAAATGAAATTTCTGTTAAAAGTTCGATTTTTCTAACAGAAATTTCAATTTTATTCTTTGATTCTTTGATACAAGATTGTTTAGTTCCCTGTATTTGTTGAGTGAATTTTTTTCTGAAATAAGAAAATATTTTTATGAACTTGCAAGCACTAGGATTTCAAATATACACTGTTTTTCTTTCAGGAAATTCTTGGCAAAAGCTCATAAATTGCGCTTCAGATCTTTCTGCAATACAATTGTTATTTTTGCTTTAGTTTAGTAGACATTTATCACAGAAATATCTCATAAAACATATGCCGTGAAAGAAACTGAAGTCAGTGTACTTCTAGTTTCGAACTAGGGTTTTTGGTTATCGAAGTTATGGTGATCACGTCATGATTGTGGAGGTTTATGTCCGTATGTCGTCACAAATAAATAGAAAAGAGAAGATCTTCCCAGTCAGGCAAGGTACTTGTATAGTGCCTGGTAATCGAAGGCCATTTGAAAAGAATCTAAACTTGTATATGTGTAGTGTTACTAGTACTAAATAATTTTTAGTATTGTTATAGCGTGATTTAGAATTTACTTGAATTTTTATTACCACCGTATCCATGGGCGTATATCTTTATATACCAAGCGAAAAAATATGTATACATCTTAACGAAAAATATGTATGCGCAGAAATGATATTTACAATACGTATCTGATATGGGATATCCGTGTTTATGTATAAAATTAAATAAATGATTTATAAAATTCGGGGTGCGACTCCATTGTTAATTTTTATAGATTTTGGAACCCCCCATAACAAAGCTATAGCTTGTACATTTTGAAACCCACGAAAACTCCTTCGTAAAAAAGATATCGCTTCTCCCATAACCGTATTCAGGCAGTACGTGAAAAAATCGGTAGTGCGAATTTCACGAGACCGGTCGAACCAGTGCTCAGTCCTCACGCTACACACCGTGATAACGCCGTCTGTCTCGTGTACACCTCAGATGTAATCTCTTTCGTAATCTCACTTATCCTTTCACGACTATGTCTTATTTGAAACTGGTTTGAGCTGTACATATTTTAAATAAATGTTGAGTATAATTTAGGTACATTGACATTGAAGGTTGTGATAATATTTCCCCGTGTTGATCCGGGCTCCCTTTTTGAAGAATATATCAACTATTTTACTGCTAGACATCTCGTAAAAGGCGAAAGAAGTCTAATTGTGCCACTATCATCGTGACTGCTAAGTGATAGATTTATGCATCTTCTCGACCGGGTTTGGTACCAACGCCTTCAACTTATTCTTACCGCATATCGTCTGTGCTTGTCGCGTTGGTAACCGGTGAACTTATGTGGTATTGCTTCTCTGCCATACATAGCCTTAATGTCCTTGGTGTCTATAAACGAATGTTATCTCTTTTCATCAGGTGAACCATCTGCTTGTTTTGTATCCTATGAAATAGAATTAAAAAAAGTATTGCACAAATTCTTGTCCCGGTCGGAAATAGAAACCGACCCCATTGATTGCGTAGTGAGAGAGTCGCTAACCACTCAACCAAAGGGACGGTCTAACGTTTAAGTAATAGGCACTGAAATGTGTGAGATATTGGGCTTGAAACAAAACATCAGGATACAAATGAGCAAGGCCATGCTTCGTTGATTTGGCATTACAATAGAATAGAATGGCAGATTGAACCGTCTTTCAAGCTTCCATTCTGTTGACATTCCGAATCAACGGATGTTGATGCGAGCATGATTAAATTCGGACAACACCCGACCTAGGTGGTGTCCGAACGAAGGTGATGTCAAGACTCTCGGAAACCGGCGTGTTTGTTGAAGAGGGCAACGAATACGTTGCCTAGACCGTCTTTTATATTACTCAGGTTTTTTTTATAATCGATAGGTAAGCGCTTGACCTCGATCTCGCCTGATGGTAAGCTAAGATGAGGCCTAAGATGGAACGCGGTTCCCTACAAGGTTGAAGATCCCTAGATTGTACTGGTCGGGGAACACAGACTCAGGAAGCATGTTCCAGTCCTTTGCGGTTCGAATGAAGAATGTTGAGTCGAACCGCTTTGTCCGGGTACGTGGAACGTCCACCATATAACGATGCCTAGTATATGTGCGCCACGAAGATCGATAGAAAAACGGGGATGGCGGTATTAAGTCGTGCAATTTTGCAATTTTCTGTCTTCACTCCCTATCCCGTGATGGAGGAGTTGAGATGAAATGAAAATTTACCAACATATTTTACCATGTTATTGTGTGCAAATGTTTAAAAATTATTAAATAAAAATATTAAATTTTAAACTTTCGTGTGAGTCGAACTTTTTAAGAATGCTACCGAATCGGAACACAGTCGCACACAGAAAATCCGGCGAAAGAAACTCAGCGGGCTTGTCTTTTTTTTCTATTTTATGTATTTATTACAAACGTATAATTATTTCACGTCACAAAAGGTATTTTTATTAAAAAAAAAATCGGTTGTCTGTAAAGTTGGTTTACAGACGATAGTTGAACGTGACAACGTCTTAAGCTCTCGCTTGTACTCCAAGCCTTAAACGGAACGCCTCAGAGCGAGGTAACGCCGCATGAGTCATGTTTTTTCGTGCGTGCAGCCAGCTCTATCGAATTATAAGACGTTGTCACGTCAATAACTTTGTAAATTGTAAATCAAAATTTTTACAATTTACAAATTTACTAGGTGGTAGAGTTCTGCATTGTCTCGCCCGGGTCTGGTACCACCGCCTTACCCACTGATATAAGGGTTTTTTATATCAATGGCCTTACCTAATAAAATACTTACTTAATAAAAAAAAGTTATTTTACAATTTTCAACATTTTATAATAATTAAATTTTATTACATTTATATTTTTAAGCTGAATTTGACAAACATATTTCTATTTATTAACATATTATTAATTTTATCCGCTAAAAATTCTCTAATACCTATATGTTTTTTCTAAAAGCAAATCAAACAATTTTTTTGCGAAATTTATTTACAGGTAATCATTTAAGACTATCAGGAATATGATTGTATATATTAATAGACATAGGTATATATACACTGATAAACACTGACGTGATAGGAATAGGTGGTGGTACCAGACCCGGGCGAGACTCGCAGTCAATCGTTCGCCTCTTACGAACTGCCTGTCAGAACGGCAGATGGTCTATTATTCAAACGCAGCTCGGATCTACTCGGTGGTCTATAGGTTATACCGTTCTATAGGTCTATAGAATATGGTTTATGTTTTCCATCAAGGAGTATTTTTTGTTTGCTTTCTTGTGAAAAGCAAGTTTCGTGAAATATAATTAAATTGAAGTGCACGTCTTGAGAGCAATAATTAAATTAAATTTACGAGAGGATACTCAGGACACCGGCTACATTGTTCTGCCATCTGCCCTGGTTTACCTGCAGAACATCTGCCATGCCTTGTCAGTTTCCTTTTGTGCGATCCCTTCGCGAATAGATTTCGGAACCTTTGTACGGCGATTGTGATGCAAGCGAAACCCTAATCTTGACAAGTGATGCGAAATTACAAATGATTGATGTCGATGTCGATATTGTACTCTAAGTTTAAAAGCGATTTTTATAAGCGTATGTTTACAAGTGTATTTTATTCATCAAAGTGTGCTGTTAAAAATTTAATATATTGCATTTATTTTATAAATGTAATCATTTGCTTTTGATTACTTTTCTATTGCATTGCAGTCAGGTGCCAATTTTAAATTGCATTTTTAATATTCATATTATAAAAATAAAAAAAAGTATGTATGAACTGTTGCATGTCTTCTTAAAATATTCTGTCCACAGCATGGATGTCATCACGCATATTTTTAGTATGAACAATAAAACTTTGGATTAATCTACCTCAAGAAAATAAAATTTTCATGAAAACTTAAGAGGCGACTACACTCTCTAAACGGTATTACGTCTTACGCATCAGATGACAAACTTATCGGTAGGATAAGTAGTAGACTGTAACGTTGAAATCATAAAGGCGATTGCTTAATAAAAATAAACACGACGGCTTACTTCCGGGGTTGAAACAACCGGTTGACCATGATTATCGATTTTTTTGGTTGCCATTTTTACTGAATTACCAAATCCATACCTAAATAAATTAATACTATTAATTATAAAATTCTCATCGATAAATCTTAATATCAGTACATCACTTAAATCACTCCTTTCTTGACTCCGCCCTCCAAACATACCATACATGTTTGTTCTTAATTACATGTTTACAAATAAGTGAATTTTTCGGTCTGAAGGCTCATTATTAAGTCGTTTATCGTCGGTTGCCATGGCGACGCCCACAATCTTCGTCTCACCGGGGCGCACGTAATGATATGTTTTGGCGAATATTTTTTTATTTGACGCAGTGGTAAGTCGACCACGAACGGGTTCTCCCTATTATGATGTTAATTTATTGTGTGAAATTGATATTTAATTGAATAACGACGGGTCTTTTAAGTTTATTAAATTAATGTTTGATTGCGTTTTCGACAAAAACATCTTTGTTGGCTACTTTAGCGTCTGGTGTGATGCTGAATGCAAATAAAAGGAATGAATTTAGCAATTTAGCGTTACATGAATTCAGCCGACTTGTTTTATATATTTTGATTTTATTTGGTACCTGCGTTGATCCGGCTCTTTTGAAGAAATACTATCTGCCTTCCTGCAAAGCAGTTCGAAAGAGACGAACGATTAGCCTAATGTGCCACTGCCATCATAACTAACTACTAGGTGGTAGAATTTGCCCGAGTTTGGTATTACCTTTCTCATTCCAGTCGCAATTACGTCAGTGCTTGTCATTCTCGTATTTTGGTTTGGAGGGTAATGAAGCCGCATGTGTGTGGTATTACCATCCACAACGAAACGTAACATTAATATTTATGGTGTCTATATAAGTATAAGTGATGATTATAATAAAGTATAAATGATATGAATTGATGATCGTTCCATCTTTTTTTGTTTGTTTTTTTTGTTAATTTGTTTGTTATCTTATGATTTAAAAAAATCTCAATAGTCTAAAGTCACTTGGTGGTGTATTAATGTCCTCGGAAAGGCACATAAAACTGTCGGTCCCGGTAATCGAAATTACAGCGGTAATTGTTAAAGTTGGCGAACGCAGTGATGAGGGTCATCTCTTATCGGTCCTTTACTCTCCGTCTACCTACCAAGGAAACCAGCGTAATATTTTTTTTTCTATGATCTATGATGAATAAACCTTGGCATTAGCCACCCATACACTAAAGAACTGGCTATAGCCCATAATTTGTGTGAGCGTCAAGGTGACGCCCTTCCCACTTGCTGCGGCAAGCTCTCCACCCATTTATGACTTCATTAGTATGGCCTTTTATTATTTATTCGCGGTTTATTGTGATATCGCGTTTGTAAATCACGTGAACACGCCCTTATTAAGGCTTATTGTTAATGTTTAACCGACTTTGATGTTATTTACTAACTTTCCAAAAAGGAGGAAATTCTCAATTAGGTTTTTATGTATTCGTACTAATCAACGAACTCGCACTCGCCGGTACTTTTATTATAAATGGGAAAGTGTGTGTGTTTCTTTGTCCGTTTTTCACGGCAAAATGGAGCGACGAATTGACGTGATTTTTTAAGTGGAGATAGGTGAGGGGATGGAGAGTGACATAAGCTAGTTTTTGTCTCCTACTTTATGCGAGCGAAGCCGTGGGTAAAAGCTGGTTATATATACTTATTATTATTAATGTTATAAAATTGTAGAGTTTGTTTGTTTGTTTGGTTATATGCACTAATCTCGAAAAATGCTGAACCAATTTGAATAATTCTTTTTGAGTTAAATAGCCTGTTCATCGAGGAAGGTAGGCTTTATAACATCATGCTCCGACCAGAAGAAGCGGGGTAAACAAAATCCACGCGGACGAAGTCGCGGGCAACAGCTAGTATTATATATAGTCGGAAGACGGTTTTGCGAAATTCTTTGTTTGGTATTATACTACTTGTTTGATCCCGACGCGCATCTGGGAGGTAAGAGGCAATGGGTCCGTTTGCCTTCCCTTCTGGCTTACGTCCAATTCTTCAAATTATTGAAATCGTCTAATATTTTTATATATTGCATTTTTTTAGAAGATTAAGCAGATGAAATGATCTAGGAAGAGCACCTCCCCCTTGAACCAAATCTAGGATCAACGCCTGGTTTAACATAATTAATTAGCTCTCGGTTTTAAGTTCCATGTTGTCGTAGATGGTAAATCGGGCACATATCCAGTCTTGGACACGGTATATTTTAGCCAGGAAGACTGAAACGCTTATTTGCAACGAATTGTCCGATCTGGAATTCCAACACAGGATATTATGCGTTTATACCACCAACCAAAGCCAGCAGACCTTTAATTCTTAGAATTAGCATACGCTCTCTAGTAAAGAACAAATATATACTTACTAGCTGACCCGCGTAGCTTCGCCGACATAGTTTTTCATAGACATAAACTTTCAGTCCCTATGATTTATCAATCCCTATATTTAAAAATCAATCCCTATTTTCCTTGGTCACGACATCACGCCTGAATGGCTAGACCAATTTCGGTATTTTTTTAATTGTGTTTGTAATTATAAGGAGAAGGTTCTTATAAAAGAAAATATTAAGAAAATTGCGCGGAAAAATAGAAAATTTAAGAATACTTAACCACCATATAAAGTTTAATGCCATTTTGGCTGCGTGGAAGGACAATCCCGTAGACTTATATAAATTACGTGTCACGTTGTTTGTCCGCTATGGATTCCTAATATGAATGGCAAAACAACGTTTGCCGGGTCACCTAGTTTTTTATATTTATTGGTCTTTTATTTTTGGAAATACTCAAGTGAACAACATCTTATCTACAATGTACTCCCAAAAACAAACATATTGTAATTTGGTAATTTTGTAGATTTTGTTTTTGTTCTTAGGATATATATTCGCCTCTGTGGCTAGCGGTTGGTGTCGGTGTTGACCACCATGGCATGACATGTTGGCTCGATTCCCGGGTCGGGCAACTCAAAAATGTGTTTGTTCAGTTTTTTTTTTCTTTATTAAAACAACGTTGCCTAGAATTGGGTAAGTGCCCAGTTGGCGATAGGCTTTCCACTTATCATATTGTGGGACTAAGTATCTTCGGGTAATCGTGGGTGTACTTGTTATATCTCTGCCTACATCTTCGGCGATACGGGCCTGAAGATACTACTACTACTACTGCATATTATATTAGCATTTGGTACTTTTTTCCATTAAATTTTTCCGAGCTAAATTGCATATTACTCAGTCCAATAAATTATCGTAAATACGGGTTCAAAGTTTTATGATAAATAAAATAAATATTAAAATAAGTCATTGCTATGATTAATGTTTAATTAGAACATCATAAAGTGAAACTTTTTCCGCTGTCAAATCGCGGGCACAGGTTTTTAAAGGTTCTTGAACAATCATCCAAGCTTGATCACAACATGAAATAAAATTTAAAACGTGCAAAGCGATTTCACGCCGCAAAAAATCCTCCCGCAAATAGACGAGGTATAAAAAACCAGCCAAGCGCGAGTCGGACTCGCACACTAAGGGTTCCGTACCGATCGAGAGTAAAAAATTGCTTAACAATTACGTTTGTTGTATGGAAGTTCCTTTAATATTTACTTTATTTTTATTTAATTATTTATTTTGAAAGTTAATATACAACTAAATATTCTGTGAAAATTTTAATCCTCTACCTGTTACCGTTATTAACATTGAGCAAAAAATACGAAAAAAAAAACACGTTTATTTTACCCTGCATTAATATTTTTATTTTTTTTATTTTTAGTATTTGTTGTTATAGCGGCGACGGCAATACATAATTTATGAAAATTTCAACTACATTATGAAAATTACAACTTCTAGCTATCACGGTTTATAAGATACAGCCTTGTGAAAGACAGACAGACGGACAGACAGACAGCGGAGGCTTAGTAATAGGGTCCAGTTTTTACCTTTTAGGTACGGAACCCTAAAAAGGGGTAAAAATCTCACGACTTGTTTTGCGCAATACTCCGTCAAGCGCGAAATTACTGTCAGGGGTTGCTACATGGAGTGTTTCAGATACTACACTGGTCATCAAAAAAATCGGCCCACCTGCATTTTCACCGCAAATTATGCGTTTTCATTGGCAAAAGAAAACATATTGTTTAATAACTAAAATGATTTACTAATCATGTTTATTTACACTAATTTAAGTACTTTAAACCTTCAAATTATAAAAAAAATCAATTTAATTAGGATTTGAAGTCAAAATCATTAATTTCACATTTTTTTAGTTAAAATTTCAAACTCACTTATTTTTTTAATCATTAAAGTTATCGTCACCATTTTTTCATCTTAATATTGGGTATTTCCTCCTCTTGCTCGAATAACGGCTTGCATTCGCCGTTTTAAAGATTTAATCAAGGTTTTAATGGTCTCTTGAGGAATTCGTTCCCATTCTTCCTTGATGGCGGTTTCCAGGTCTCCCAATGTGGTAGGGGCTGGATTCCGTGCTCTTACCTTTTGTTTTAAGGTGTCCCACATGTGCTCTATCGGGTTTAGATCAGGGCTTCGGGCGGGCCACTGCATAGCACGAATGCCGACCTCTTCTAAATACTGGGTGACATTGCGCGCTATGTGTGGCCGTGCATTATCATGCATAAGTTGAAAGTTTTCCCCGATGTAGCCAGCATAAGGCACCACATGGTCTTCTAAAACCTCCGTAATGTATCGTGCAGCAGTTAAAGCACCTCTACTTATGAAAACCAGCTCCGTTCGTCCAGTTAAAGATATCCCGCCCCAAAACATTACAGAGCCCCCACCGTAACTGACTGTTTCTCTTATGCAACACTGGGCATAACGTTCACCCGGTCGTCGCATTACATTACGACGTCCGTCAGAACCGTATAAAGTCATTCGACTCTCATCACTAAAAAGAACTGACTCCCATTGACCTATAGTCCAGTTAATGTGATTTTGCGCAAATTGAAGTCTTGCTTGACGATGAGCTGTGGTCAAAAGTGGTCCCGTTGCTGGTTTATGTGGTCTTAAATTCTGCTCTCGAAGTCTCCTTCTAACAGTACTGTCACTTATAGCCACACCCCGATCTTCACGTAAGCGTTGTTGGAGATCGACGCCAGAAAGGTGTCGATTTCTTAAAGCCGATACCACTAAAAAGCGATCGTCCCTTTGAGTTGTCACCCTGTGTCTGCCAGATCCAGATCTTCTTCGATACTGCCCAGTCTCTAGAAACCTTTGGTAAACTCGTCGAACTGCAGAACGGCTGAGATTCAATCTTCTAGCCACGACACGTTGACTTAAGCCCTGTTGCAGTAGAGCCACAACTTGCGCTGCCTCCGCTTCAGTAGTATCCATTATTTTCAGGCAAAATTAATCAAAACTACAGCTTCAGTAAATAAACTTAACGTAAATAACAAGATATCCCGAGAAAAGTTTGTTTCGGACTGGAAACACGAGCTTAATTTGTACCGACGTAAACCGTCAAATCAGCAATTAGCAGTATTTTTGAACAAAAAATAATCAAGTACCGTTAAGTGCCATAGGATTTATGACAAACAGAGTGTCAAACATCTTATCCGACCCTCAAAACAAAAAACAACTGTGAGAAATGGCTTATCTACGAAATAATTGAGAAATAACGAACAAAAACAGGGTGGGCCGATTTTTTTGATGACCAGTTTAGTAACAGTGATAAAGATAAATCTGTATTGTCTGTCTATACATTGAATTTTTTTGTCTTAATTTTTATCGTGATATGTTACAAAATACTTATTGACATCAATTTGTCATTTTTTTTGTCTCTCTTATACTTACACATAATATTATGTTCCGTTATACGGTATATGTAAACCGGTGAATAGTGGTGAACTGAAACTCTCTTTTGACTTTTGCTTCATTTTGCCTACCCCGCACAAGAACCAGCTTGATGATATTCATTGAAACGAAGTTCCTCTTCGCAAGGTACAGACTTGGCAGATGACGGCTAGGCCAAAAAAAATTTTTGAATATTCTGACACAAGTTTCCATCACGAGCCTTTCTTTAGTGTAGGCAATTTAAAAAAAACTTGTAATAAAAATTTAAAAAAAAAATGAATAGGTGTTTAGAAAGGGCCATATGTTTGAGAAAGGGGGAGAGAGGAGGAATGGGAGGTAGAGAGAGGAAGAAGGGGAGGGAATAAAGGGATGAGACATGTGGCGGAGAGAGAGAAAGAGAGGAGAGGGAGAGAGTGAAAGAGAGAGGAAAGGAGAGAAAGAGAGGGGAGGGAAAGATTTAAAGAGAGGGGGCAAGTAACGGGAAAAGGGGAAAGAGGTGGGATGAATGGGAACGAGAAATAATGAGTGGAGACAGAGGGATGAGGACGGAAGATATAGAGTGGGGAGATAGGGGAGCAGGGGAGCAGGGGAGGAAAAAACACGGTGAAAACAAAAAACTTCGTTCCAACCGAGTGTTACGCGACACTCACGCATGTTTTTATTTTCAACTGACTTTCCAAAAGGAGGAGGTTATCAATTCGGTTGTATGTTTTTTAATGTTTGTTACTACAAAACTTTGGTCTGGTCATTTATAAACCGATTTTGAAAATAATTGTTTCGTGTGGGACAGGATATACTCCTCCGTCCCATTTCAATTTGGTGAACTTCTAATGCAGGGTTCTAGAGATACAGGGGAAGCCGGTTACTGCAGTTGTATCGTCTTAAAAAAATTGCTCTGGATAACGTGGGCGAAAACAGGGTGTATTAAATATGTTGTAAGTTAACCTAACTAAGAGTTGTAATTAACTAATTGTTTTAAACGTTCAACACATTAATTTACTCAGAAGCCAACATTTCTCGTGTCGGTTATCTTGATGTTTTGTAATTAAGGAAATGGACGCAAGGGTACCTACCCTTATATATACCAGCAAGTGACTAGCCTTTAGATCCTCAAGCTCTATCAGGAGACCCATCTGCTTGCTTTGCTATGATATACAAAGTGCTGTCACCGTAAAATATTAAATTCCGTTAAATTATAATCTACCGTAGTAATATCTATACATATAATAGAATCGCAGGAAAGTCAAAACTGTACATTGAATATTTTTTTAAAGAATTTTTTTTATACAATAAGATAACAAACAAGTAGATGGGTCTCCTGATGGAAAGAGTCAACCATCGCCTATAGACACCAAAGGTGTTAATGGTGCGTTACTATCTTGTGGCGAGGTCTAATGCCATATGCCAATGCATAAGTTTACCGGCTACCTTACCCTCCAAACCACGACAACGACGAAACACGACAGTGACAAGCACTGACGCTATTGCGGCAGGAATAGGTAAGGCGGTGGTACCAGACCCGGGCGAGACAATGCAGAACTCTACCACGAATACATGAGGCGTGAGCTACAATCGATATCGAAGCCAAAAATATGGTTTTTAGAATTTTTGTCTGTTTGTCTGTTTGTCTGTATGTATGTCCGGGGTAAACTCGAAAAGTACTGCATGGATTTACTTCAAATTTTGCATGAATATTACTAACAGGTCGGGTCAACATATAGGCTACATATTATCACGCTATCACATATGGGGGAGGTGCTTTATGTTACACCACAAGTCCGCAAGACCACAAGTCAAGTCCACAAATCCGAAGTCCGCGCGGACGAAGTCGCTGGCAACAGCTAGTTATAAATAAAAAAAATATATTTATGTACAGTTTAAATAAAATATTCCTAAAATGTTCTGTATGAATTAAGTGGATACGGTTTCTGGCATTATCGGATTAAGGTGCAAAATTTGTACTTAAAACTTACATTCTGCACCGGGCAATGTTAGGATTACTTCTTGTGCTTTGGATTAAAGTGCAAAGTTTATACAGGAATAAACTTTGCACTTGGTAACTTTAGGATTAAATTGCAACCTTGCACTTTTGGATAAGAGTGCAAAGTTTATACAGGAAAAACATTTGTACTGAAACCTTTACAAGTTATTATATTTCTACGAACATTGAACAGGTATTGTTGAAGTACCTGTACAATGTCCAATGAAACCTGATAAAGCTTTTTAAACGTTTCGGATATAACTCCACCGAATAATGCTCCTACCCTCAATGGGCACCCCTCTTCCGTTTGTTATGAGGCTTCCGAGGCTCCGCGGTGAGTTTGTATTCAGGAGGCGCTTTTCCTATTAGACATTAAATTTTATAAACACCATTACGAAACTGGGCTTCATTTTATGTGATTCTATTGTACCCTCGTGTTATGTCGGGTAGATGTTATGAGGATCGTATAGAAAGGGCATTGTCGTAAATAGGTGAATTCTCTATTGTTCGGCGTACATACATGTGTAAGAGGGAATTTTTATTATTGCTATACATATTCGGCTTTTCAGTCAAGAAAATAGATTTATATTAATCGACTTCAAAAAGTGCATTACCAATTCGACACACGTATGTGGAATATTATTGGAATTACACAATATTAAGGTATGAAAATTCACAATTTCAAACTAATTCACAGAAATGTATCCATCCAAACATATATCTATCTATATTCTATACATACAATAAAATCGTAGGAAAGTCAAAACTGTACATTGAATTTTTTTTAAAAGAGTACTTGGGCCGTGATCTACAATCGATACCGAAGCCAGAAATATAGTTTTTAGAATTTTTGTTTGTTTGTCTGTTTGTGTGTTTGTCTGCATGTATGTCCGGGGTAAACTCAAAAAGTACTGCATGGATTTACTTCAAATTTTCCATGAATATTACTAACAGATCGGGTCAACATATAGGCTACATATTATCACGCTATCACCTACGGGGGAGGAGCTGTGCGGAGTAAACGAAGTGCGCGCGGACGAAGTCGTGGGCAACAGCTAGTATAGTATAATAATAGAATGGAATAGACCATCTGTTGTTCTGCCAGGCAGTTCGTAAGAGGCGAATGATTAGCTATACGAGTCACTACCATTGTGGCTACGAGGTGAGAGAGTTTTACATTGTGTCATTTGAGTCTGGTACCAACAACTTTCCTATTCATGTCGCAATAGCGATAATGCTTGTCAGTGTCGTGTTCCGGTCTGGAGGATAAGGTAGCCGGTAGACTTATGCATGTGGTATTGCTATTCCATCACACGAAAAGCAACGCACGCTCGCAATCAAAATCATACCAGCCATTTTAAAATACCATTAACTTTTTATTTATTTATTAAATGGGATTAGAATATACGTATTTTTATTGCGTATTTTCATTTGTATAAGTGTATAAGATATGCTTGTTTACGATAAAAGAACGATGAGCCTCTGTAATCCAATTAGGTCCTCCTTGAAACACAAAGGAAGAAGACCGTCTATTTCGTATTCAAGTCACGTATTCAGCAGACATCTTGGCCGGATAACATTTTGTATCTTGTAGCTGTACTATTCTAAAAATATCACAAAGTGTTTTAAACATTAGTTCATTCATTAGATTTGCCCGGGCCCCCTTAGAAGAATACACCATATGCCAGCATTTATAAAAGGCGACACATTTGCTATACGTGTCACTTACACAGTAACTACCAGGTGGTAGAATTTTGCAACGTCTCATCCGGGTCTTGATACAACCACTTCACCTATTTTTACTGCAATAGCGTTTCGGTTTGGAGGGTAAGCCGGTAGACTTATGCATGTGGCATTATCACACTGCCAGATGGATAACAACGCACCATTAACATCTTCCCATCAAAAAAAACATCTGCTTGTTTGCTAACTTGACTTGTGATGCCCTCTATCTTTGAAGAGGTAGACAGAAATGCGACTAGTATTTTCACTATTACCCAACGATATTGAGTTTCATGATGTGATAGGTGGTCTTTTACACATATCCATAAATCGGCAGACCTTATCACGTATCTCGCAATGTGTAATTATCGTGATTGTTTAGCTATTGCAAAACACACAATGACCTTGTACGTTAGTGGCAGTCGTTGCCGATTGATTATTTTTGATGCTGTGATATCGCAAAAAGTGCATCCAACGACCAGCAAGCAATTGAAGATTTTTTGTTACGTTTAACAGTCATCACTGATTATTTATTGGCGGATTGCAAATTTTAGGTGATACGCCTGTGGATATTCGACCTCCGACAAGTTATGTATTTCGGAAAAATCGGTAACTTATTTAAACAAATTCTCTGTCCAGAATTTGAATTTATAAACCTCACGCGTCTTCACCGTATTGCTAGACGATTTAGGCAACCATCAATCAATCTAAATACGTACTTATCTATTTTTGATTTGAGCCCCAGAGAGACAATTTGCTCTCTCCTTTGTAGAAGGCGAGCGAAGTCTAAACTTGTTAGTTTTATAACTTCTAAGTTTTTTTTATATTAGTTATATTATAACATTCAATTAAAACATTCAATCGTACATTTACCTTGGAGCACTGATATCAAACAATGGCAGTTGCGCGGAAGATATGGCAAATGGCGCATGGCTTGTCAAGGCGCTAGTGTTTTCCATATTACTTTATAGTGCCGAAACGTGGACTTTATAGGAAAGTGAGGGAAAGAAGATAGATGCTCTAGAAATGTGGTGTTGGAGACGAATGCTTCGCATAACCTGGACACAGTACCGAACCAACGTCTCGCTCCTCGAAGAACTGGATATGAAACAACGTCTTTCTTCCATCGTTCAAAATCGTATCCTCACTTTCTTTGGATATATTACACGCCGAGGGGACACGCCTGTGAGTGAATTGTGTTTCAGGGCAAAATTGAGGGCATGACGGTGTGCGGTAGATCACCAGTGCGCTGGACCGACCAAGTCAAGGCTGTACTAAATGGTTCACTCTACAAATGCACGAGGCAAGCAGCAGTACGAGAGGAATGGCGATGAATTGTGAAGCTCGTCACCACTACTGTCAAGTCGACCACGACCACTCTGCCGAGAGTTTGACTACAGAGAAGAAGAAGAATATTATAACAAACAAGTAAAGGACTCTCCTGATTGCCATAGAAACCAACGTCTATAGACACCAATGATATTAATGGTGCGTTACTATCCGATGGCAATGTCACATCCATAAGTCAACGTAACGTAAAATTGTAAAAATAGCCAATCGGTCACCTTTTACGACCTGCCTGGTACAACGGCAGTTGGTCTATTCTTTAAAAGAGCCCGGCCCTCAAGCGGTAGAGTACTACGTCTCCTGCTCAGAAATATAAAAGCATCAGTTTGTCACTTTCGTATTCTAGTTGGATGGACGGATGGAGGATAAAGTAGCCAATAATTGTGTGCATCGCTACCACACACCAAAACACCTTAACATCTTCGGTGTCCATCTGCGATAGTGGTGAGATGCCACCATCAGAAAAGAAGTCTGCTTGTTAAAAAATTATATATAAAAATCTGTAAGCCTTGATCTCCTCCGTTTGACTTTTATGATCATCAACTAATTTTATATGTCCGTTTACGCTTGAACTAAGAATAAATCAGAATGCCTGGAATGTTCACATAAATAACGCTAAAATTAGATATTTGGGACACACGTATAAGTTTAATGTCGTTTTTTGAAGCATTGTGATATTTCTGATAGCAATTTTCAAACTATGCCTATCTGTATATTAATACGTGAAGCAAAAACTTTGTATCCCGTTTTAAGATATATGTACGTGAATGGTGAAGTATGAAATGGACTATGGCACAGTTAAAGTTTATGAAGGACTGCGGAAACCTAATATTTTCATACATTATGCATTAGAAATATATTAAACTAGCTGTGCCCGCGACTTCGTTCGCTTGGAAAAATTTCTAAAATATAAACCCGCATAGTTCCCTTTCCCGTGGGATTTCCGGGATAAGAACTGTCCTATGTCCTTTCTTGGGTATCAAACTATATTTGTACCAAATTTTATCCAAATCGGTTCAGTGGTTTGGTCGTGAAAGCGTAACAGACAGACAGACAGACAGACAGACAGACAGACAGAGTTACTTTCGCATTTATAATATTAGTATGGATTAATAAAAATAATCATTACACATGCATTACACATGCATTACACATACTACATACATGATATTATACATATTTGTATACTATTACTACACTCATTTTTCCTCGGGTTTGTTCCCGGGCTCCTTTGAAAAATAGGCCATCTGCCGTTCTGCCAGGCAAGTCGTAAAAGGCGACTGATTGGCTATAAGAGTCACTACCATCGTGGCAACCAGGTGGTAGAGTTCTGCATTGTCTTGCCCAGATCTGGCCTTACCTATTCTTGCCGCAATAACGCCAGTGCTTGTCGCTGTCGTGTTCCGGTTTGGAGGGTAAGGTAGCCGGTAACTTATGCATGTGGCATTAGACCTCGCCGCAAGATAGCAACGCATCATTAACATTTTTGGTGTCTATAGGCGATGGTTGACTCTTTCCATCAGGAGACCCATCTGCTTGTTTGTTATCTTATTGTATAAAAAAAAATTCTTTAAAAAAATATTCAATGTACAGTTTTGACTTTCCTGCGATTCTATTATATGTATAGATATTACTACGGTAGATTATAATTTAACGGAATTTAATATTTTACGGTGACAGCACTTTGTATATCATAGCAAAGCAAGCAGATGGGTCTCCTGATAGAGCTTGAGGATCTAAAGGCTAGTCACTTGCTGGTATATATAATATATACCACTGGTATATATAAGGGTATTTACCCTTGCGTCCATTGCCTTAATTACAACACATCAAGATAACCGACACGAGAAATGTTGGCTTCTAAGTAAATTAATGTGTTGAACGTTCAAAACAATTAGTTAATTTAACGTTTAAAACAAAGACGCCGCCCCGTTGGTCGAGTGGTTAGCGACCCTGACTACGCAATCGGCAGGGCTCGGGTTCGATCCCTGACGGGGACAAGCATTTGTGTGATGAGCATAAATGTTTTTATTTCCGGATTTGGGTGTTTATTAAATATATTTCTGTATTTATATATGTATTTCTATGTATTAGTATCGTTGACTAATACCTACAACACAAGTGGGGTTAGATCAGTAAGTATTACTGATCATTATTATATGATATAAATATTCACAGGACAAATATATGATTAATATTTGTCCTGTGAATATTTATTAGTTTGGGGTTGGATCAATAAATCGTATAATTTGTCTTGCGATATTTATATTTTTAACGTCTTCGCGTACTGACCATGATGCTGTCGATATTTTTTGTTCGTCCCGTTACAGTAACTGTCGTAGGAAATAGAAATCAAGCTATTGTGTTCTATTTATGGCCTATTCGTGTCACATGCTGTGATCAAACATAAAGGTTTTTCGGGATTTATGGAATTTTTATCTTGTAGTTTTCTTTGTTGGAGCTGTATATAAATTTAGCCTTGTGTGGTAGTTCAATTAAGTATGAAAGAGAATTCTGAATAGATTGTATATGAATGAGAGTTTGCTTTGAGGTTAGACTAAGAAAATCAATAGTTTATCTAATGTGAAAAACCGAGCAAAGCTCGGTCAACCAGATATTGATTATAAAATATGAATACCAAAGTTTTACAAAACTAGATTTCGTTTTATTGAATCCTTGATTATTATTTACTAGCGACCTGTCCGCGGTTTCACCTGCGTAGCTTTTGTTCGCGTGAGAATATCGAAATAGAGAAAGGTTTATATACTAAAACCTTCCTCAAGAATCAATCTATCTATTAAAAAAACCGCATCAAAATATGTTGCGTAGTTTTAAAGATTTAAGCATCTATGTATGCTATAGATATACAGGGAAAGCGACTTTGTTTTATACTATGTAGTGATGTAACTACGTTTGTGTGCTATTGACTGTACCACAAATTAGTTTTCGAAAATATTAAACAAATGGGACGAAACACTGAATGAAAATAAAAATATTTTCTGTCTCGCCTCAATGGGCCGAGTCGGTCGTAGGACGAGACGCTGAAGTACCCGTGGCGGCGATGCTCATTTGTTGGACCATCATGGCCCATTTTCAAGAGGAGCCATAAAAAATATGTCAATTGTATTGTCTATGGAAACTGTATAATTTTAGAATTTATATTTGTCAATATTATACAATTATTGACAAATATAAAGTATTTGGCAAATTAAAAATACTGTTCGGAAATTATTAAAACACCATAATATTACACAACTGTTTTGTTTTAACTACGTACCTAGAGCCAGCGTCGCATAACATTAAGACGGAGTTTGTATTAAATAAGTACAATTACAAGGTCAATAATTGTATTAGCGAGGTTAGCTCAGTGTTACAGCAGTAAAAATCTGTACTCTAAAAATAATATTAGCGTAGCCTTATAAAAAAAAATGTTTCCGTATTTTTTATAGTATAGCAAACAAGCAGATGATTTTCCTGATGAAAACAGATAACAGTAGCATATAGACATCAAATATGTTAATGGTGCGTTGCTATCTTGTGGCAAGGTCTAATGCCACATGTATAAGTTTACCGGCTACCTTACAGTCCAAACCGGAATACGACAGTAACAAGCATTGACGCTACTGCGACAGGAATAGGTAAAGCGGTGGTACCAGACCCGGGCGAGACAATGCAGAACACTTCCACCTACTAGCCACGAGGTGGTGACTTGCATAGTCAATAGTTCGCCTTTTACAACCTGCGTGGCAGAACGGCACTTGGGCCTATTCTTCAAAGGAGGCCGGACTCCCAGTTTTAATGTTACATAAGTTATTATTATATAGCCGGCAGGCTATCTTATTCTCCCAACAACACGACAGTGACCGCTTTTGCGATAGGATAAGTAATCAATACCAAGCACAGACTACATGAATACTAGTAGACACGCCATTGGGGTGGAAACGTGTCGCCGCGCATATGAGCAAACGCTCCTATTACTTTCAAAAATTTTATACATTTGTAGGTTATATTATGTTGTGAAAATATAGAAATAAACCATGTTGTACTGTTTCGTACCGAATGAGATGACAAAGTTTAAAAATTACCCTTGAAATGATTTTATTTCATTGGTAAGTAGTATAACTATGTATTTCTGTGTGTAAATGCAAGCTATGTACAAAGAAATTGTCTTGAAAGGCGTATCCATTTAATCCGTGGTACCTAGCCCGGGTGATACATATAGTATTAGGTGCGTAGTACAAAGTAAAAACACACTGTAAATAAATACATTTGATTAACACTGTTTTATAATGAACCGTAAAAAGTGTATTAGTAGTAGAACTCTATCCCTATTGTAATGTATTTGGTCAATCTTTCGCCTTTTACGAGCTGCCTGACAGGAAGGCAGATGATCTATCCTTGAAAAGAGGCCTGGACCAACGCAGAGGTAAAACTAGTATTTAAATTATAGTTACTAACCTTTGATTCCCTGTGGCTGAAATTCTACCACAGACAACAAATCAAATCTCTAAGTTTGACAACTAATTTAAACCGTGAACAAAATAGTAGATATATATTGTGTGTGAATATTATCATGTCTGTGTCATGAATGTAGTTTGTGTAATGTTTATTTTTATGAATTTAATGCATTTATAATGCATTTTATTTAAAAACTAGCTCAATAGCGCGGACAAAGTCGCAGACAATCCTGCGACTTCGTCCGCGCGGACTTCGTTTACTCCGCACTGCTCCTCCCCTGTATGCGATAGCGTGATAATATGTACCCTATATGTTGACCCGACCTGTTAGTAATATTCATGCAAAATTTGAAGTAAATCTATGTAGTACTTTTTGAGTTTACCCCGGACATACATACAAACAGACAAACAGATAAACAGACAAACAGACAAAAATTCTAAAAACTATATTTTTGGCTTCGGTATCGATTGTAGTTCACGCCCCAAGTATTCTTTTAAAAAAATATTCAATGTACAGTTTTGACTTTCCTACGATTTTATTATATGTATAGACATTAGGTTTCTGCAGTCCTCCGCAATGTAAACTTTAATTGTGCCAAATGTCATAATCCACAGTTGGCGCAATTGTCTTAAAAAAGGGGCCAAAGTTTTTCCTTCACGTATTTATATATAGCTTTATATTTAATGGAAGAACAGACAACAAACCTTCACTAATGAAAACTAGTGTAAATATGAGTCTTAAGATAATTACGACGCGATAAACAAACCAGATTTAATGCAGTTCAGTGAGAAGTGACTTCCTGTTCAGACTATGTAATATGGTATTACTCGCATTTACGGCACAGCAAACATTGAACCGTATGTCTTTTCCTTGTATTTATAGAGAACTAGCTTTTGCCCGCGGATACGCTCGCGTTAAATTGATTATAGGGAAGTGGAGGGTTGGAAAGAGACAAAAAGTAGTCTGTGTCAATCTCCATCTCTTCAACTATCTCCACTTAAAAATCATGACAATGCATCGCTCCGTTTGGCTGTAAAAGAAGGACAAACAAACACACTTTCGCATTTATAATATAAGTGTGGATGGATGAAATTCTAATATCTTTGAGAAAATCTATACATTATTAGACGAATCAAAACCCTTTTTACGACACTTGAGTAAACGGAGGAGTATGAAGTTTTACATAGCTAAAGTTTACATGACGAAGAAATGCAGAAAACTAATATTTTAATACAATACGCACACATTAATAAAAAGAAACATTACACACACGTATATACTATTTTGTTTGTAGCTATGTGTGCGTTGCTCGAGTATAACTTGTATGTACATTGACTTCTATTAGTCTTCAGTATTCTATGCCCAAACCTAAAACTTTAAACATCTATTACTTATATCATAAGATAGCAAACAAACATACGGTTTTCATCCATTTAAACATCGCCTATAAACTCCAAATATATTAATGGTGTGTTCCTGTCCATGTAGCAGGACGGTAATCCTACATACATAAGTATACCGGCTGCCTTACCCTCTAAACTGAAACACGACAATGACAAGCTCCAACGTTATTGCGACAGGCATAAGTAACCAAGTAATACTAGACCTTGTGTGCTTTTGTGATTGGTGCCGGCGTGGTCGTGGTTGTAAAAGTGTGGTGGATGTGGGCGGATAAGTATGCCGCTGGGGTCTTCGTTTGATCGGAACCATCGGTGAGTCTTATCCATTTGTTAAACCGACATCTCTCTTTTCGGTACAATCACGGAGGATACATAGAACAGTCCGCGGATAATAGCAAATTTAATTAATTTCACCTTTTTAATAATGGATTTCCGCAAAGTAACGCCTGAATCAATAAAATATCTTGTCAAAACATTGCAGAACTCTACCATCTGGTAATCACGATGGTAGAGACATGTATAGCGAAAGGTTCGCCATTTTCGAACTACCTGGCAGAATTACAGACGGCCTATTCTTCAAAAGGCCTGGACCAACATAGATTAAAAAATTACGACGATATACGTTTTTTTTATTATTGTATTATTTAACTTACGCCTAATTAAACAAACTCTTACAAAGGCTTGACAGTAAAAAGATTTTGCTGTCAAGCCCAAATCTCTAAATAGTATAGCAGAATAGCAATTGTTTGCATCTACGACACGAAACTGAAACACGACAGTGATAATCACTGTCGTTTTTTTATGTTGGAGGGTAAGGTAGGCGGTAAACTTATGTTTGTGGCTTTACCATCACATTACAAGGATAGTAACGCATTATTAAAATGTTTTGTCTAAAAGCGTTGGTTGTAGACAAAACATTTCTCTCATCAACAAAACGTCTCTAATCATCAAGGCAGCCAATCGCTTATTTGCTCATTTATGAAACAATCTATACATATAATAAAATCGTAGGAAAGTCAAAACTGTACATTGAATATTTTTTTAAAAAATACTTGGGGCGATATCGATTATCGAAGCCAAAAATATAGTTTTTAGAATTTTTGTCTGTTTGTGTATTTGTCTGTATGTATTTCCGGGGTAAACTCAAAAAGTACTACATGGATTTACTTCAAATTTTGTATGAATTACTAATAGGTCGGGTCAACATATAGGGTACATATTATCACGCTATCACCTACGGGGAAGGGGCAGTGTGGAGTAAACAAACTCCGCGCGGACGAAGTCGCTGGCAACAGCTAGTAAAAAATACAAACAATTAATTCGGTTCTAAGTTTTAACATGAAAAGTAATTTGTGAAACGAATGTACATTAATTCAATTGTCATTTGTATTCCAATTATTCTGAGTGCATTCTAGTTCAAAGTTGTAATGAGCATGCACCTTGAACTTATCACAGTTAACCCTGTTTCACTGACATGAATAAAGTTAAACTAACACGCAATAAATCGTGAGGTCCAAACGACCCTGCCCGGCCCAATATGAGTAGTGATATTATTACGAATTCAGTATTCAGCGACCCGCCCATTACACACGCAGCGGCGATTTTATGGCGTCGTAAATGTGTGAAATGAGTGTTTGATGGTAGTTTTGTATGATGAGACCCCAAATACCACTTATCGTTACACTTATCTTTTATTCACTGTTGAATTTATAACGCATTCATTAGTAATTTATCAGGGGTATTTTTAAGGGATGGCAGGTAACGGGTTAAGAGGTTTTGTTTTTGAGTTTGTTTAATACCTATTTATTTACATACATTTATACCTTCACGCTTATGAGATAAACCGAGTGCTGGATAGAAATATCTAAATGCCATGCGTCACGATTCCGGAACTTTTCCCCGTGTTGGTTCTGGGCTCCTTTGAAGAATAGACCAACTGCCGTTCTGCCAGGCAGGTCGTAAAAGGCGACCGATTGGCTATGCGAGTCGCTACCATCGTGGCTACTAGGTGGTAGAGTTCTGCATTGTCTCGCCCGGGTCTGGTACCACCGCCTTACCGATTCCTGCCGCAATAGCGTCAGTGCTTGTCGCTGTCGTGTTCCGGTTTGGAGGGTAAGATAGCCGGTAAACTTATGCATGTGGCATTAGACCTCGCCACAAGATAGCAACTCACCATTAACACCTTTGGTGTCTATAGGCGATGGTTGACTCTTTCCATCAGGAGACCCATCTGCTTGTTTGCTATCTTATGATATAAAAAAAAACATTGTTTCCACCACGTTCTAAACTGTGTTTATATGATTTAGCCGGTTTCGAAGACCCGACACTACCTCCTGACAGCACCAGATCAATCTGAACTAATCTGATTGTATGTTAATATTGATTTCTACTGGTAACTAAATTCTGTAATATTCTTATAATATAACTTAATTTCACCCCTTTAATGGCAGAGTTGTGTAAAGTCCATAGTATTTCATTCATAGCTTTCGTAATGAAATAAATAAACTGTCACAAATTGTTATGGTCAATACATGCATATCCGGTGATAATTATTAGTGTGAACTAAAGTCAATAAATATTATTTATATTGATTGGTAATTGGTTATAACAACAGACAATATGAACAAACATTGCAATTTGCTGCTCGTCATATATATATATTTTCCTTACTAGCTACAACCTGCAGGATGCATTATAAAAGTTATTGATGAATCCCACGGGAACAACTTATTTTTCCAGGATAAAATTATTCTATGTGCTATTCCAGATCATCATCTATCTGTATGCTAAAATTCATTGATATCAGTTCAATCCTTTAAGTAACAAATATCTAAATATCCAAACATACAATCTCATATATAATATCGTTACTTGCTTCGAGTTCGTAATTGTCAAGAAAACGCCACTTATATTAAATCCGTGTATTTACAACACAAATACAAACAGCACAACACAACACAATGTAATACTAAATACTCTGATTAACACTAGTCACTCAATGTACTAACACTAAACTTAACCGACTACACAATAAAACACTTTTTGCTTCGCACGGGTCGCTTCAAGTACTGCTCTCGATCGCTTTATAAGACTGCCTTCTATTTGTCAACACATCTCTATTTATACCCAAGGTAAAGTTCGACAATAATCGGGAATGTTCGGCAATCATCTCGTACACAATAACAATTATTGTAAACATCTTATGATAAAAAAGTCCTAGTACACATTATTTTCGACCTTATGCCTCAATACCACAAAGTCTATTATGGCATAGCTTCTGGTAACGGTCAATTATTTGTTTGTCAATAGGAGTAGCTATCTCTTTCTTTTATTTCTAGATCTCTCCAGCATTCCAACTCTTCACGTCACTAAATTATTAAATTAAAGAAAAAAATTAGTGCGAATCGCCTCTGTGGTCTAGTGGTCCAGCGTTGGCGTTGAAAAGTGTTTTTTTAGTTTTCTGATAAAAACAAAGTTGCCCGGGATTGGAAAGTGCCCGGTTGGCGATGGGCTAGCCACCTATCACATTTGTGGGACCAAGTATCTTCGGCTAATCGTGGGTGCACTTGTTGTACCTCTGCCTACCCCTTCGGGGATACGGACGCAAATATACTTTATTTTATTTTATTTTAGAGCAAATAATAAAATTATGACTGCCTTTGTAGAAGCGCTAGGCTTCGGGGGTATGTGCGAACAAAGATGATGTCGAAAAAAGTACACTAAAGGACAATCTTGCTTTAACCTAATTAAAGGCTAGGGCCAATGCTGTGTGAGTGAATTTCAGGGGTAGCAAACCATCTTACAAACGGCGGTTTTATTGCGTCATAAATGTGTGAAGTGTTTGATGGTAGTTTTATATATTGAGAGTTGAGACCCAAATATCTTCTAAATGTCACCACTTGTGTTTATGCTTACCTTTTTTATTCACTGTTTAATTAATTTTGTATTTAATCGTATTTTTTCACGAGTTATTAAGGTTTGCAGGTGAAGGGTTAAGAGGTTATTGCGTTTACGTAATACATATTTATTTTTAACGTGGGTATAAAAAGCATATGGTAATATTCTCCTTGATATTTCGTGTTTAATTTATGGAGTAAATGAGACATAATATCAAAATATGTAAGGGAAGAAAACACATAACCAAACAGATGACACAGTACAAGTGTATTAACTATTAAATATTCTACAGATAACCGTCGCCCATAGACATCAAAGATAAGAGCAGTTAACATTATTAAGTGCAATAAAATGTATTGCTGTCAATGACATTTTACTAATAGTCAGGTCATACGCCAAAATTACTGCGATTTAAAACAGCGCGAGTGTAAATGTTATTACAGTTATATATACATATTATGATTTATGACAAATGTCGTGCGAGACTAAATAAAAGTCAGGCAATGCCTTGCTTTCATGATGCTACTTTGGAATGCGAACAACGCATCTATGCTTTTTTACATGTAACTCGTAAGAAGACTAACCGAGCGAATCGTGGTAAATCCTGTTTACCACGCCAAAGAATCGCAGGCGTATCACCTAACGTTTGCAATCCGCCAGCGATCAGCGATGACTTTTAAACATAACGAAAAGCTCAACAAAAAACGTCGCCAATTGCTGGTCAATAGATGCACTTTTTGTAATGTCACAGCACCAAAACTAATCAAGTGGAAACCACTGCCACTAATATACAAGGCTGTTATGCGTCTTGCAATAACTCAACAATCACGACAATTTCGCATCGCGAGTTACGTGATAGCCCCGCCAGTGTTATCACATTGTACACACATCACATAAAAATACGTGCTCAACGCACATTTCAATTTTTGACCGAAGTCGTTTCCCTGGGTTGGTCAGGGCCCGCTTTGAAGAATAGACCAGCTGCCATTCTGCCGGGCAGTTCGTTTATGTCACATGGCACTACCACCGTGACTACTAGGCGGAAGAGTTCTGCAACATCTCGCCCGGGTACGGTACTACCGCCTCACTCATTACTGCTGTAATAGCGTCATTGCACGTCACTATCGTGTTACGGTTTGGAGCAGGTTACCTACCTTTCTCTGTGGTTTGGAGGGTAAGGTAGCTGGTAAACTTATGCAAGTGACATTACCATCCCACCATCGTGGCTAAAAATGCATCATTACTTGAGCAGAATTAGAGTAATAGAGTATTGCAGTGATTTTATTTTAGGATTAAGTTGCAACCTGTCACTATTTAATTAAATTGTAAAGTTTATACAGGAATAAACTTTGAACCTGGCAATTACAGGATAAAGTTGCAACGTTGCACTTTTTAATTAAATTGCAAAGTTTATACATGGATAAACTTTGACTCTGACAATTACAGGATAAAGTTGCAACCTTGCACTTTTTAATTAAATTGCAAAGTTTATACATGGATAAACTTTGACTCTGACAATTACAGGATAAAGTTGCAACCTTGCACTTTTTAATTAAATTGCAAAGTTTATACATGGATAAACTTTGACTCTGACAATTACAGGATAAAGTTGCAACCTTGCACTTTTTAATTAAATTGCAATATTTATACAGGGTAAACTTTGAATCTCACAATTTCAGGATTAAGTTGCAATCTTGCACTTTTTAATTAAATTGCAACATTTATACACAGATAAATATTCAATCTGGCAATTTCAGGATTATGTTGCAACCTTGCTTTTCTGGATTAAAGTGCAAAGCTTAAACACGAAAAAAATTTAAACCTATAACCTACAAGTTATCATACTTCTATGAACATTGAACTGGCATTATTGAAGTACCTGTACAATGTCCAATGAAATCTGATAAAGCTTTTTAAACGTTTCGGATATAACTCCACCGAATAATGCTCCTACCCTCAATGGGCACCCCTCTTCCGTTTGTTATGAGGCTTCCGAGGCTCCGCGGTGAGTTTGTATTCAGGAGGCACTTTTCCTATTAGACATTAAATTTTATAAACACCATTACGGAAACTGGGCTTCATTTTATGTGATTCTATTGTACCCTCGTGTTATGTCGGGGAGATGTTATGAGGATCGTATAGGAAGGGCATTGTCGTAAATAGGTGAATTCTCTATTTGCTCGGCGTACATTTGTAAGAGGGAATTTATATATTGCTTTATAGTCAAGAAAATAGATTTATGTTAACCGACTTCAAGCAATTAAGAGGTTACCATTTCGACACAACATATACATGGAATATTATTGGAACTATATATTATACTAGCTGTTGCCCGCGACTTCGTCCGCGCGGAGTTCCTTTACTCCGCACTGCCTCTCCCCCGTAGGTGATAGCGTGATAATATGTAGCCTATATGTTGACCCGACCTGTTAGTAATATTCATGCAAAATTTAAAGTAAATCCATCCAGTACTTTTTGAGTTTACCCCGGACATACATACAGACAAACAGACAAAAATTCTAAAAACTATATTTTTGGCTTCGATAGCGATTGTAGATCACGCCCCAAGTATTCTTTTAAAAAAATATTCAATTTACAGTTTTGACTTTCCTACGATTTTATTATATGTATAGATATAGTTGATGTATTATAATTAAACAATTAGGAACATCAAACAAGTACTCAAATATGATCCATGTATATACATGTGTGTGTGTATGTTTGTCTTCGCATTTCTCTGAAACTATTTAATGGATTGTGAGCATTCACTCCTTATTGTTGGCAAACTTAAGATTCAGTAGTTTTCAAGATAATTATATGTGGAAATGTGATGGTATCGCCTCTGCGGTCTAGTGGTCCGGTGTAGGTGTTGATCACATGAGGTCCCGGGTTCGATTCCTGGATCGGGCAATTAAAAAAAATGCAGAAAAATACACAGCGAGTGACAATACATTGTCATTCGCCGGTAATACGTTAAAAGAAACAAATTAAATTTTCTTAATTTCTTCTTTATGGATTTTCGCAAAGTAAAGCCTAAGTCTGTTAAAAGATGAATCTCTTGATTACAAGGAAGAAATCATAGCC
This sequence comes from Apodemia mormo, assembly GCA_036924255.1. Classification (NCBI taxonomy): domain Eukaryota; kingdom Metazoa; phylum Arthropoda; class Insecta; order Lepidoptera; family Riodinidae; genus Apodemia; species Apodemia mormo. The sequence goes on along the minus strand of JAUPFN010000009.1, from coordinate 39,568,879 downwards.
GTTAAATTAGCCAAATGAGTCAACGGAGTTCACCACCAATTTCGTCCCCATTGAGCGGTGAGTTATGATGAACAGGTGGATGTCCAGTTCACTCTGTTGTGTCATAATGTTTATTTGGATCGATTCGGTGATTCGGTGACATAATTTGTGTGCTCGCTTTTAAGGGATCCGACATGGGTCAACCATCCATGGAGCCCAATCACAAGGGCGCCAAATGTTTTATGACGCTTCCAGGGCCCTTGGATAGCTAAGGCCGGCCCTGCCTTCTTCCTTTGGTCAACTTATTATCATCCTCTTGGTCCAGTGGTTTGTGACTTTGAATAATGGCACGTCTCAATAGGCCAGGGGGTTCGATTCCGGACCGGTTACTAAGTTATATTAAACTAGCTGTTGCCCGCGACTTCGTTCGCGCGGACTTCGTTTACTCCACACAGCTCCTCCCTCGTAGGTGATAGCGTGATAATATGTAGCCTATATGTTGACCCGACTTGCTAGTAATATTCATGCAAAATTTGGAGTAAATCCATGCATTACTTTTTGAGTTTACCCCGGACATACATTGACTTTCCTACGATTTTATTATATGTATAGGTAATTTATGTATGTACATATTATTGAATATAATTTTAATTTGGATGTTTATTAAGTATGCTTCAGCGTTTACAAGTATTTTTATTATTACCGTTGACTAGCAATCTTGTCACAAGAAAAAGATGTGCTTACATTGGAGTTATATCGATTCGTGTAATTCAATTAGCGATATTTATGAAAAAGTTACGTTGCCTTCACGTAAAACCAAGTTATCTCAGTTTGAAGGTTCCCAGTATCTGCCGAGGTTGCGATTCGTCTCGCTGGACCGTTTAGTAATAGAGGCAGTGCGGCCATTACGTTCGCGTGACCCTCTCTTTAATGATAATAATTATCAATTTATTTCAGATCATATATCCATATTTTGTTAGTAATAACTTACATGAGGTCCCGGGTCGGGCACTTAAAAACGTGTTTTCTCAGTTTTCTGATAAACACAAAGTTGCCCGGGATTGGAAAGTGCCCGGTTGGCGATAGGCTTGCCACCTATTATTTTGTGGACACATTTGTGGGACCAAGTATCTTCGGCTAATCGTGGGTGCACTTGTTATACCTCTGCCTACCCCTTCGGGGATACGGGCGTGAAGATACTTACTTATTTAATAACTTATACTTGTTTTAGTTAATTTCTGAAACTCAATAAAATAGTTGGTAAAACAAAAAAAAATATATCAAATGAAATTTTATATCATCGCAAAAATGTAGATTGCTATTTTGATCAAAAGACCTAATATAATATATTAGTCGCAATCCGTTTGGCATGTCTATGTCGTAGCCAGATCGCAGAATTGCCCACATCATGAAATGCTTGAGAATTTCATGAAATAGGAGCATTTCATGATGTGGGCAACTAAAATTGACTAGATCGTTCAATCGTTAATGCTTCACGATTTTATCATCCACGATTGGCCATATAGTGAAAATTGGATGAACATAAGATATTTCATAAAAATTCAGAATATATTAGTAACTTGTTTATTGTTTTTAAATACGACCGTCTTACATAAAAACTAAGAACGCTAGGAAATAATAAAAGTCCTTTCAAAAATCTGTTACAGGGTTCAAGAGATACTAAAAATGGAAAGGTGATGGATACAGTTTTACCACATTTAAAATATGAGTTGCAAATTAAAAATCGGTACTTTACAATTCGCCAACCGCCAATTTTCTGTTTTTTCATTAGATCTTTCGGTAATCTTCGAGGCCACTCGCTTTTCCAATGGCCCCGGGTGTAACAAACCGCGACAAATGACAGTTGGCGCGTTTGCGTAACCGTCGCCACGCGTAACTACAAGTATTTTTTGTAATTCCGATAGAAAGTCGACACATTTCCAATGATTTCCTTGCCTGCTTGTTTTTATCAAAATACTTTTGCCGTATTGAGAATGAACTAAGGAGCCTTTTCTTATTTTTAAATTGTTCATAGATCTAGATTCTAGATATACTTAGACCTGGCATTTCTCTCAAAGCTTTTGGAGTTATACCGTGGTTTCATTAAGCAGTGTTTTAAATTTTAAGATATCCTGAAATGTTGTAAAGGTTTTGCTGTTTAAGTTTATTAACATATACTTACATGTTTTTCAGTTTTACACTTTTGATAGATCGAAAGTGCAACAAAAAACGCGGCCTCACGTTAAGAAAACGAAGAGAAAGAAATAGACAATTGTAATGATATTAGTGTGTTTTAATTTCCTGGTATACGAGTAGCAGATATTCCTATCATCAGGCGAAATGTCACGTAATATCTCTCCTGATGGGAAGACACATCTTTTGCCTATTCTATATTAAAACTTGATTTATAATAGAATTCAAGACTATCACGTGGTTTAGGGGTTAGCCTATGTGACCCAGATTATAAAGCCCCTGGTTCGATCTTCGTATGCGACAGAAGTGTTATTGAGGTTTTTCTCAAAATCCAAAATCTTCAATATCAGCTCGGAGTCTGGCAGGTGGTGATTTACCACTCTCGTGCCTCGGATGAGCACATAAAGCCGTCGATCCCGATTATGGCTAGAAATAGTCGATAATCGTTATCAGGTCGCTGAAATGCGGCGATTGGGATCACCACTCATCTCGCCAACCGACAAACCGGTGAATCGTGGTGAAACGAATAGTCTAAATTTTTTGACCGTGTAACTAGCTCATCGTCGACGACAGTCGATGACGACTACAATACAAGAGATTCGGACAGTGACGAATTTTCTCAATCTTTTCAGATTCTTTCGTGAATAGTCAAGAATGGACAGCGTCTCGGGGCGTGACCGAGTTGAGGGTGGGTGTCCTGGGCTCCCCGGACAGCGGCAAATCGGCTCTGGTGCATCGATACCTTACGGGGGCTTACATGCAAGAGGAAAGTCCAGAAGGTAAGATGTATGCGAATTCACAGCCACTTGATTCTGTAAGTTTGCTTTACCATAGTTTGGCTACGATGTGTTGTTTGACCAGAAAGGTCGTTCAAGCCACGGAAAGGTGGAGAGTCTTCTCCCAGTAAACTTTTTTTTATAGTATAAGATAGCAAACAAGCAGATGGGTCTCCTGAGTGCTAAGTGTAAGTTTTTCTTTTCGCATTCGATCGTGAGCGCGTTTGGAGTTTACTAGGAATTTGTATGTGATTTGTACAGCGCCACCTAGTGGTAAACGTGAGAAACCAGTTTACCACTAGGTGGCGCTGTACAACTCACATACAAATTCCTAGTAAACTCGAAACGCGCTCACGATCGAATGCGAAAAGAAAAACTCACACTTAGCACTTTGATGAAAAAAAGTCAACCATCGCCTATAGTCATCAAAGATGTTAATGGTGCGTTGCTATCTTGTGGCGAGGTCTTATGCCACATGCATAAGTTTATCGGCTGCCTTACCCTCCAAACCAGAACATGACAGTGACAAGCACTGATGCTATTGCGGCAAGAATAGGTAAGGCGGTGGAACCAGACCCGGGTGAGATAATGCAGAACTCTACAACCTAGTAGCCACGATATTAATGACTCGTATAGCCAATCGGTCGCCTTATACGACTTGCCTGGCTGAACGGCAGTTGGCCTATTCTTCAAAGGAGCCCGGGACCAACACGGGGAAACAAAATCACTTGATTTTTAAGACACACTTTACGCCACTGTTTTGTGGATGCCGTGATTGGCGGAGGAATGCCAAGATGTAAACGACTAGTGGACTTTTAAGTAAAGTGATTTGAGTTCCTTTCTAAAAATAAGAGGTCGGAGTATTGGACCGTATGGTTCTAGAAGTTTGCAAAGCTTATGTTCACGCTGCGTGGCGACAGTGACAGCCACTATGGGAACTAATATGATAGAAGTATCTCCACGCCTGTATAACTGAGGTGGTAGGCAGGGGTATAACAAGTGCACCTACGATTAGCCGAAAATACTTAGTCCCACAATCTGATAGGTGACAAGGCTGTCGCTGCCTTCCCAATCCTGCTTATCCAATCCCAGACAAAGTTGTTTTTATCAGAAAACTGAAAAAAATACATTTTTGATTTGCCCGACCTGGGAATCAAATTCGGGACCTCTTTTGGTCAACACAGACACCAGACCACTAGACCATAGAGGCAACTAAAACTAAAACGAAATAATAATTTTTATCATCTTAGAAGTTTATTGGAATCCATCAAACGTCTGTTTGTCTATTCACTTCGACTGTTTATTATGAGACCCTCGTCATCAATAGTTTATTAAATATTATGTATTTTTACTAAATGATAAAGTTCTTAAATATTTAGCCGCGCTTTGGTGTCACTGCCTTAACTTTTCCTGCCGCAATAGCGCCAGTGCTTTGCACTGTAGTGTTCCGTATTGTATACCACTTAACTAGGACAAGATAGTGATGGATATTACCACAAACGTTATAAGGGACTTAGTGATAGATTTCTGCACAATTTTTGGACTGATTTGGAACCACCGTTTTATTTTCTCCTCTCTGAATTGTGTCAGCGCTCGTCACTGTCGTGTTCCGGTCTGGAGGGTGAATACCTAGTAACTTTACTGTCTACCTTACTTTACGACTACGAAAATATTTGTGGCATTGCAATCTTGCTGTAAGGATGGTACCTCAGCAGTAACATCTTTAATGTCTACCTAGTAGAGCGTCGGTTATATTTTTCCAGTAAGCAAACCATTATTCAATGATATTAAAATGTCTCGGGTAGTGTCTTTTAACTTACTATGCTTATCATTACCAACATTCATTTCCCAATTATCTAAAAATATTTAAAATATTTATAATATTTTTTAAAGGTAGTGTATTTTAACTTAATATGCTTATCATTACCAACATCCGTTTCCCAATTATCTAAAAATATTTTTTAAAACAAATTCATTTTGTTCACATAACAAAGTAGCCTCTGTGACTTCTATAGACGTATTGAATCAACTGAGAATATTATATAATAAAACAATATGACAATCTCCTGGCACATGTTAAGGTGCACATCCTAACTTAGCGGAAAACGTAATAGACAGTAAATCTACCACCCCTTGCACAATTGAATAAAACCCTGTTAAGCGGTAGAGTTCTGCATTGTCTCGCTCGGGTCTGGTACCACCGCCTTACCTATTCCTGCCGCAACAGCGTCAGTGCTTGTCACTGTCGTGTTCCGGTTTGGAGGGTAAGGTAAACTTATGCACGTGGCATTAGACCTCGCCACAAGATAGCAACGCAACATTAACACCTTTGGTGTCTATAGGCGATGGTTGACTCATTCCATTAGGAGACCCATCTGCTTGTTGCTATATTACGATATAAAAAAATATATACGCGATACTCATCCTGCCATCTAACTTAAAATCTAAGTAAGAATTTGCTTTTTAATATAGCGCCATCTATGTTGTGATTAACGCATATACATTTGAGGTGTCATGCCTTTCAGTTTAAGCTGATTATTAGAGATGGCGCTACTGTGATATTTTACCGTCAATTGATAAAAAGGAAAGTTCAGCCCGGTTAGAATAAACAGTGTATAATACCTATGTCGGGCGCAAAAAAGTGAGGTTTGACCAATAAAAACTAATGTATCTCTTTTTTATATCATTAGATATCAAATAAGCAGATGGCTCTCCTGATAGAAAGAGAAATCATCGCCTAGACACAAAAGATGTTGATGGTGCGTTGCTATTCGTGTGACGAGATGGCAGTGTCACATGCATAAGTCTACCGGCTACCCACCGAACCGAAACATGACAATGACATACATTGACGCTATTGCGGCAGGAATAGGTAAGGCAATGGTACCAAATTAATTAATAAAATCAATACCTACCAAACTGCCTGGTAGAACGGCAGTTGGTCTATTCTTCAAAAGAGCCCAGTGGAATATTGTCAGACCGAAGCTGACACTAACAGCTGATTGTGATATACATATAATTCGCTCTGCTCTGCATGAAACTTATTTACCGCTCCGTTAAATAAATGGTTAGCGACCCTGACTGCGCAATAAATGGGGCTCAGATTCGATTTATTTGCTATTTTATTAAATAAAAAAATGAATTACCAATAATTTAATGTATTATTTCAGGTGGACGTTTCAAAAAAGAGGTCATAATTGATGGACATAGCTATCTCCTTCTCATCAGGGATGAAGGAGGACCACCGGAGATGCAAGTAAGTTTCCCTTTAAACCCTGATAGTTTCTAATAATCGCCTAATTGCATACATATGTAATAGGAAAGTCGAAGTAAGCGCGAGTAAAGCTAAGCAACGTTTAATCATATTAAGCGCAAGAAATAAATTGTATAATAAATATACATAGAAATTTACTAAAATATCTAGAATGGTAATATACTTCCAGTCCCTTACATCTTATCCCATAAGTCTGGCCCTGTAGCTAGAATTTTCCAGGGCCCTTAGATTCGAGGATAAGTAGGAAAAGTGCAAAAATACCCAAAATTCAACCTTTAATTTTTTTAATTATTCTCTTTCAGAATTATAATATTTGAAATAGATAAGATGGACACATTTCTGAAGAAAATTACCTTTTCGTGAATCCCACGGAAAAATATATATATTTCCAGTGAGATTAACGAAAAGCTTTCGGAATGTACATTTTAAAAATATTTGCTTAATTAATTATTTATTTTAAAATGTTCCAGTCCCAAACTTAATTAATTAAGTTTGGGACTGGAACATTTTAAAATACGTCTACATTTTTACTTTTATAAATAGAATTGTTTTATCATTTTTTAAACAATGTAATTGACCTACCTAAATGTCTCTTTAATAATAATAATTATTATTTCTTTCGGTTCAGGCAAGATGTTTGTCACTCGTAATAGAAAATCAGACACATCAAAGAAGTTATCTTTCGTGTTATACTTATTATGTTTACAGTACTTTGAAATGTAAAAGTATGAATACAAGCAATGTTTAATGAAAAAATACCAATCCTGAAAATCCCAAATTCTGTTATATATTGATATTGAATACTAATTTTTTTTCAGTATCAGAATTTTGTAAATTTGAATAGGTAGGTACTTAACATATAGGTACTGTAAAGAGTATTTCAACATCACGAGGTCCGGAATGTAATGAATTTAGAAACCACAAGTAATCCATTCAATTAAACATTTTATGCTATTTTGACACGTCAACAATTTTTCAGTGCTTACCAATTCCGCTTAAAAAATTGCGGAAAAATGGCCACACACTAAAAGATCCGACGGGACAAACTCAGCAGGTTGTCTTTATGATGTTTTTAAGAGAGATTATACACAATGTTTAATTTGTATACAATTCAGTTACAATAATAATAAGGAATAACTTATATGAGAAGCAGTTAATCCCATGTTTTCTTGTCATCAAATTAAATTATATTATGATATTAAATTGCCATTTGTGCAAGAAATGGCCTATAATAAATTTTGTGTGGGATAGGCTTAATGCATTGTCTTATCTAGTGGCTTTAGTGCTCCAAAGTTACGCAATGATCACTGGATTGCGTGTTATTTGTGCAGAGTAATGGACCGTAGCGTGCATCGCTGCTGCTCAAATATTTACTCGAGTGACATCGGAGAATTCTCTTTCCTTTTAGCTCAAGTGACCTACTATTTCCAATTAATCCATTGTCATCCGTCACGACAACTTTTTTGCCCGCTTAGGATATTATGCAGTTTGTGAGCAAAGAAAGTAAGCTGATAAGCGCCATTTTTCGCTCATTAGCCAGTTGATATGACATAAATATGAAATATATTTCTTAGTAACAAGATAACAATTATTTTAAATGAACACTGTGATTGATGGTATAAGTAAAACAAATAATTATATAGGCATCATGTACATTTATTAACATAACCTCAGCTGTCATTCGTATTCTATTACGTATACTGAATAAAAATAAATAAATAAATATTCACGGGACAAACTTACTGATGTAACCCCAAAGTAAGCGAATTATTTGCTTGTGTTATGGGTGCTAGTCAACGATACTAATACATAGAAATACACATGTAAATACTAAAATATATTTAATAAACACATAAACCCGGAAATACAAACATATTTGCTCATCACATAAATGCTTGTCCCCGTCGGGGATCGAACCCGAGCCCCGTCGATTGCGTAGTCAGGGTCGCTAACCACTCGACCAACGGGGCGGTTACTATTCATTATAAGCTTGTATAAGTACTTATATACAAGCTTATAATAAGTAGGATCTCTGCGAGTCAAAGTTAAGATCATTCTTGAAACGCTTCTTACAAAAAAAGTCATTCAAAGATTAAAAAATAATAAAATGTACAATAAGTGCTAGCACTCTCTTGTTTGGCAATAATTTTTAAAATTCGTTTTATTGTTAATGGCGTAAATCTCATTTAATAGAAAAACACACATATTTAAATACACAAATTCATCCAATGATAGTCGGAAACCAAAACTTTTTTCGGGTATGTGACGAAAAATAGCCCTTATCAACCCAGCTACTTTATTTATACTGCTGTTAGTTTGCTAAGGCTAATATGCACACATATTTCGACGTTGTGCATCGAAAGTCGAGATAATAAAAACTCTTCCCTGGCAGTAATCGTTTAATTTACCGTTCTTAATATGTCACCATAATCTTAATGAATTTATCAGTTCAAGACATAATTGTTTTACTCGTATTTTAGTTTTAGTAATTCGTATCTAAACAAGGCAGTGAACCGTTATATTGTAGGATTTTTAATGAGAAATAGGCAATAAATATCAATTTTAAGCACAAATGAAACGTTCCTGCGTTACAGTGCCCAAAAATAATGTGAATCTTAGAGTACAATGTCGGTTTATTTGTTCAAGTTATTGATCACTTTGACAAGAAAATGTAAGTCGTGGCGAACATAACTCATAAATAAATGAAATACTGATATTAATAATTGAAATCAACAAATAAGACTAAAGTTTGACATTGAGTTGACTACGTCCTTCGTCTTCCCGAAAATTTTTCCTTTAAGTCTGGCGTTAAGTAAAGTCGAAATATCAACTTTAAATTGTAAAAAAATCTTCGGAACATAGGTATTATATAATTAATTTGACCCAAAGTCTATTTTCCAAGTACTTCTTGATTTATTTTGTTATTAACTGAAATTAACGAATATTATATGTATTACATTTAAATATATATCCAAAACTTCATGATCTGAGCCGAACAGGCTAATTACTAGACCACGTAGCACTTTTAAATAATTAACAAAAATTTTTCCCGTATCGTCAGATGAAATGGACACGCGACGTCGTGTTATCGATTCAGTGTAAAGTGCCAGTTCGACGTCATTTAGAAGCAGCCACTAGCTCCACGTTTACGAGTGTTTCATTTTAGAGGCAGTAATCTACAAGCTCTTAATGTTTTACTGTCTACTGTCGTCACCTAGGCGTAGTCAGGGCTTTGAACGGTTTAAATGTTGGACAGCAAAACGGACAATTCAGTTTGCGCAGTATTTTTGCCATCTTTTACCAACAACACACAACCTTTTAAACAACCTGTAGCTTGAAGAAGTTCGATTAACAGTTTTTTTTATCTTTTTATGGCTAAAGATAATAATTAATTCTACCCATGTAAAGCCGGCGTGGGTCACTAGTTTATTTGTAATGTGTTTACTAGTTGTGCCCGTGACCTCGTCTGCGTAGACTCAGATCTGAGTCAGATTGTTTTACACGTTACCACAATTCTTATTATAATAAAGCAGCCCAAGTTCCTTTTTACAATATCTGTCAAAGACCCGTCCGAATCGATCTACCTGTTTCGAAGATTAGCTGAAAGACACTTCAATTTTATTTATATGCAAAAAAAGATGTAGATACCTTATAATCAACGATTATAGGAAATCTAACAACACTCAATACTGTATTGCGTCAAATATTGAACACTAGCTGTCCCGCGCAGCTTCGCCCGCGAGTAAATTAACATGTCGTCCAGATAGCTTTTCATACAAATTTCATCCCCTATTTCAACCCTTTAAGGATTGATTTTTGAAAAAAAAATTAGCCTATGTTTGATTCCGGCTCTTTAACTACTTACATGCTAAATTTCATCAAAATCGGACTAGCGGTTTAGCCGTGAAAGCGTAACAGACAGACAGACAGACTTTCGCATGGATTATTGTATGGATGGAATATTAGTATGGATTAGGTTTTAAATAGTACATTCTAGAACTAACATATTACCTATGTAGTGTGAAGCAATGTAAAGACGGACCAATATATTTTTATGTGAAAGAAAAACGTGTGTGTGTGTAGGTACTTATGTACCCATGTAAGAAGTTATACTTCTTTGGCTTAACAAGATAAAAATCTTTCCAAAAAATTTATCCTTCGCGTTATTCTATATTTATAGATGGTGGTAATGATAGAAAAAAAGTTATTTAACACATTGAAATAAAGTTTTACTATAACGCATTATCTAGTTAAATAAATTGTTTTTAAATATCATAAAAGGATTATTTACACATAATTTAAAAAAAATGGACAAACTTTTTTTGGAAAACTGAAATATTGACAAGCTAATTTCATGTTGTCGGTTTTTCCGTGACGTTGTGCGGGCGTATCGAAAAAATACTGTCCTTTTCTTTTTCTAACGCGTTTAAAGAAGTATAACTTCAATAAATGTTTTTTATAAATTAAAATTTATCATTCAAAAATTCGTATTTTTTTATAATTTTCTTCCGATTTCAATTTTCAGGTAATTTAATAAATATTTTACAGCCACAATAACGAGGCGTTCCATAAATTGTTAAGACAATTGATAATTTGACATTTATAGGAACTGTTTCTATTTACACCTCGTAGAAAATGTTACTACTCGTAAGTCGTAACTTAGTTTTAGTCGTGATATAGAAACCGGGCATAAATGGTGCAAGCCACCGCGACCTAAATCCCTCTGATAAATGAGAAGCACTCGCATGTAGGTGTATCTTTGTGAAATATAATTGGGATATCCGCGTTAGCTGGTTGTTGTAACACCGCTGTGGAATTCCAGCATATTTAAGCTCATCATAGTGACTAACAGTAGCTGAGTATGTAATGGACTAATGATGTTACGGAAGCGGAATGTCCGAAATAAATAGTATTTTTATGTCATAGGTTAGTGGACTGGCAGATGAATGAATGGATAGGGACAACCATCACCTGTAGACATTAAAGATGTTAATAGTGTGTTTCCGAATGTACCAAATGGCGGAATTAAATGCCACATGTATAAGTTTACTAGCTGAAGCGTGCAGCCCGCTGCATTATATAAGTTTTTGGCGAATCCCGCGGGATCACTTATTTTTTCCGGGATAAAAAGTAGCCTATATGCTATTCCAGATCATCATCTACCTGTGTGCCAAATTTCATTCAAATCCGTTCAGTAGTTTATGCGTGATTGAGTAACAAACATCCATCCAAACATCCAAACTTTCGCATTTATAATATTAATAATAGAGATAATATAATATAGATTTTTGAAATCCTACAGTCACAAGCGCTGAATTTATTGCAGCAGTAATGAGTAATGTCTTTATAGTGGGAATGTTATGCCATGTTCATAAGTTTATTGGCTATCTTACCTTCCAAACCGAAAACCGACAGTGACAAGCACTGACGTTATTGCAGCAGTAATGCTTGAAGTCTATATGGCGGGAATGTTTTGCCACACGCATAAGTATACCGGCTTCCTGACGTACAAAAAACAATATCAAGCGGCAGGAAAAGTTTTGGCGATGATACCAAGCCCGGGTGAGACGTTGCAGAACTCATAACACCTAGTAGTAATTAGCTAAGATGATTGTAACGTACGAGTAGTAGTAGTGCCAAATGTGCATCATGTAAGGCTTCGCTTTGCAGGCTGTAGACGCGTGTGACTCTACAGATCAGCGGATTGGGACGGAATGCTGTCCTTCTTTGCAGCCTATCTATGGTCGCAGATTTGCGTCTCGCCGGTTGATTTAAGTGCTGTTGATGACTTTGTCGCTGATGTGGTGCTAAAGGGTGTGGCACTTTTTATTCCATCCCCTGTGGTACCAAGTGGTGACAAGTCCCAGCCCTGGTTTGGTCGCCAACGCAAATTGGCTTTACGTCATAAGCAACCAAACCTGGGCAAGTGCATCAGCGGCTTCTAATGAAAAAAACAGTTTACTCAGAAAGAAGTATAATTTTGCGTCTAGGTCCTTCAAGAGTCATTACGAAGCCAAAGTCGGAGCATATTAACAGAGTTGGCAATAAATTAGTTCGTTTTACCTCGGGAACACGTACGTTCTGGTCCCTTGCCTAAGCTGTTTTAGGGAATTTCTGTAGGCTTTCCCTTCCATCCCTGCACAATAACAATAAATTTTGGCCCACACTGAAAAAGAGAAAGCCGATCTTTTGGGCTCACTTTTTGCAACAATGTCGACTTTGGACCACCATGAGAATTCACCACTAACCATCTCAGAATATGATAGTTCAATGCCAGAGGTTAAATTCCTTCAAACCTTTGTTCAAAAGGCTCTAGCTTTCCTGGATATCCATAAGTCGAGCTATTCTACCAATTGTGTTAAGAACGTGTGCTCCCGAGTTGGCTCCGGTGTTGACGCGGCTTTTCCGGCTCTGATATAATTCAGCCATCGTACCAAATTCCTGGAAGGCAGCTTTAATGCACCAAATACTCAAGAAAAGTGATCGCTCAGATCCGTCCAATTATCGGCTCATACCTATCATCTCCTTGTTCTCAAAGATAATGGAATCTATTGTCAACTGCCAGCTCTTAAGGTACCTAGAAGAGCACCTGCTAATAAGTGACTATCAGTATGGTTTCCGTCGCGGTCACTCCGCAGGTGACGTTTTGAGGAAGTGCTAGCTGTTAGTTTGGGTATAGCAAAGGCCTTTGATAGGGTGTGGCACAAAGAACTTCTTGCGGAACTTCCATCTTATGGACTTCCTCATAAATTGTACAATTGGATCACCAGTTTTTTGGCAGATCGTAGCATTAAAGTTGCTGTCGACGGTGTATGCTCAGCCCCAAAATCTGTCAATGTTAGTATTCCTCAAGGCTGCGTGCTTTCTCCTACATTGTTTCTTCTGTATATCAATGATATGCTGCAAATTAGTGGCATTGGAACATGCACGGGAATGTCATTCATTTTATCTATATATTAATACATGAAAGAAAAACTTTGGACCCGGGGTCCAATATTATCAATCTATCTATATATATAAAAATCAATTGTTGTTCGTTAGTCTCGCTTAAACTCGGGAACGGCTGAACCGATTTGGCCAATTTTGGCTTTGAATTAATTGTTGAAGTCCAGGGAAGGTTTAAAAGGTAAGAAAATATAGAAAAAATAAGAGTAGTTAAAAAGGCAGAACAACGTTTGCCGGGTCAGCTTACTAGCTGACCCGGCTATATACTTATAGATAAAATGAATAACATTCCCGTGCATGTACAAGATTATTTCACTAGTAGATACATCATTACTTACATGAAAGCACAATTCGCCCGTCTCCCCATTTCAATTAAGCCAGATATCAAACCGTAGCGCGCCAGGAATGCAATCAGATGGATTGTTGGTTGTATTGCGGTAACGTCATCACTCTATTGGCTGTTGTGAATATAAAAGCCTCCATAAATTAGGAAAACTTTTTTATAGAAGTGTGATACAAGCATATATTAGCTCTGAACAACAAGTTTTATTTTGTTTGGTAGAGCCTGATCGATTTGGGTAGCAAGGTAAACGCCAAAATTCAGAGATACTTATAAAAATATTTTTAGAGAGAGATAATAGACAAAAAACATTGACGCTATTGTGACAGGAATAGGTAACGAATTGGCACCAAACCCGGACGCGATGATGCAGGATCTAGTAGTCTACCATCTAGTAGTCACGATGTTATACATATTTGGTCAATCTTTCACCCTTTACGAACTGCCTAGTAGAAATGCAGATGTTTTATTTTTCAAAATCGGCCGGATAGTTATCATCACCATTCCAACATATTTCGGATCGTCATCACCGTCACCGCATCCGGTGACGACCTAAATGTTCAGTTGGTCAGTATGATGGCCCCTATTGTGACTTGCAAAGCACAACTTCAGTTTAGACACAATCGCAAAGCGCATAGTATAACTGGCCTGAATTATACTTGTAGGATTTTGGTCAAGCATTCCGTACTTAGCGTTTTATGTTTTTTTATATCATAGACTAGCTGTTGCCTGCGACTTCGTCCGCGCGGACTTCGTTTACTCCGCACAGCCCCTCCCCTGTAGGTGATAGCGTGATAATATTGAAGTAAATCCATGCAGTACTTTTTGAGTTTACCCCGGACATACATACAGGCAAATAGACAAACAGACAAAAATTCTATAAACTATATTTTTGGCTTCGGTATCGATTGTAGATCACGCTCCTAGTATTCTTTTAAAAAAAAATATTCAATGTACAGTTTTGACTTTCTTACGATTTTATTATATGTATAGATGACAAACAAGCTGACTCTTCTGATGGAAAGAGAAACCATTGCCTATAGACATCAAAGTTGTTTATGTTGCGTTGCTATCTCAGTGGCAGGATGACAATGCCACATGCATAATTTTACCAGCTACCTTATCTTCGAAACCGGAACACGACAGTCACAAGCACTGACACTATTTCGGCAGGAATAAGCAAGACGAAAGTACCATATACTCGGAGGAGACGTCGTGGAACTCTACGGCCTCGTGGTCAAAGTCATGTCAAGGTTCTCCAGACGTGGATATTAATAGTAGGTAGTCCGGAGTCTGAAATTAAATTCCCGTACGAGTCCAGGACATTTCAATTGTATACAGTGCGTGAAAGCTCAATTAGTACGTCGCTCCATTTTAATTAAGCCAGATATCAAAACCATGGCGCGCCGGGCCTGCAATCAGATGGGATTGTTAGTTATGTTGCGGTACAATTCTCTCAGTCTATCGACTACACTATCCCTAGTGTACGCTCTTTTTATAATAAAACTGTTTATTTCCTAAGTACATGTTAATCTTACATACTGAATGTATATGCTATTCACATTTCTGTTGCATTTACTTATTACTAGCAGTTACCCGCGGCTTCTATTTATTTTAGCTACTTCCCTTTTTTTATCCCGAGATAGAATTTTGAAAAACGTTTAAACACGTAATTATTATTTTTATGTACTCAATTCATACGAAATTCATGCAAGCTTTAATCCCCTATTTCACTCGTTCAGGGTTGAATTTTGAATAATCTTGGATGCCTACATCATAAGAGAAACAGGTGTGCGAAATTTCAAGTTTCTAGCCCTAAGGGCTTGGCCTGTTCGTTGATACGTCAGTCACGTTTGCCTTTTATATATATACTAGCTGTTGCCAGCGACTTCATCCGCGCGGACTTCGTTTACTCCGCACTGCTCCTCCCCCGTAGGTGATAGCGTGATAATATGTAGCCTATATGTTGACCCGACCTGTTAGAGTAATATTCATGCCAAATTTGAAGTAAATCCATACAGTACTTTTTAAGTTTACCCCGGACATACATACAGACAAACAGACAGACAAAAATTCTAAAAACTGTATTTTTGGCTCTTCGATATCGAGTGTAGATCACGCCTCAAGTGTTCTTTTAAAAAAATATTCAATGTACAGTTTTGACTTTTCTACCATTTTATTATACGATATAGATTACTTTCTACGACAGACAATAGAGGAATTTTTCTACCGGCTACCTTACCCTTCAAACTGGAACACGACGATGACAAGTATTGATGCTATTGCGGCAGGAATAGGTAAGGCGGTGGTACCATACCCTTGCGAGACGTTGCGGAAATTTACCACCTAGTAATAACGATGGTAGTGACATGTGCCTATAGCCAATCGGTCGCTTTTTACGAACTGCCTTGCAGAATGACAGTTGGTCTGTTCTTTGAAGGAGCCCGGACTAATACGGACTTACTTCCTAATATTCTAAATTAACACAGCTTCGCCCGCGATAAGATTAACATGCCGATATAATTTTTAATACAAACTTTTATCTCTATTTCAGGCTCTTAGTGGTTAATATTTGAAAAAATGGCCTATTTTTAACCACGGATCTTCAACTATCTCGATACCAATTTTATCAAAATCGCTTCGGCGGTTTAGCGGTAAAAGCATAGAGACAGACAGGCAGGCTTTCGGATTTATATTAGTATATACGTACGTTTTCACGGCAAAACCAGTGAATTGATTTTGATAAAATTCAGCAAGGAGATAGTTGTAGATTCTGGGTGAAACGTGGGTTACTTTTTTTCAAATATCAACCTTTAGGGGACTGAAATAGGTCATGAAAATATGTTTATGATGACTTTTACCATGAAATATTAGGTAAAGTTGGAGCAAGCACTCGTATTAATCAATTAAACCAACATTTACCTACATTATCTATATTACATATAATAAAATCGTAAGAAAGTCAAAACTGTACATTGAAATTTTTTTAAAAGAATACTTGGGGCTTGATCGACAATCGATATCGAAGCCAAAAATATAGTTTTTAGAATTTTTGTCTGTTTGTTTGTATGTGTGTCCAGGGTAAACTTAAAAAGTACTGCATGGATTTACTTCAAATTTTGCATGAATATTACTAACAGGTCGGGTCAACATATAGGCTACATATTAACACGCTATCACCTACGGGTGAGGTGTTGTGCGGAGTAAGCGAAGTCCGCACGGACGAAGTAGTGGGCAACAGCTAGTATCTTAATAATCTCAATCTATGAGGTCTCGCTATCTCTTTTTATACAGCTGTGTTATAAAGGATAAGATCTCAGGAGATGACAGCAGTATTTAAAAAATTTGGTTTCAAGTAGATATTAGAAGTGCTGCCTCCAGGTATAATACAGCTTCATGACTTTTACTCGAATCGCAGGCGGAGCTCCGCGGGCTAGCTGCAGCTTATCTATACAAATAAATAAAATTGGAGTGTCTGTTTGTAATATTAAAGTAACTGCTTTTTACTAAATGCATATGGATGTATACATATACCAAAATAACATTTTTTACAATTTTTGTCATTCTGTCGGTCTGTCTCTCTCTCTGTCAGTTTGTTCCGGCTTATATTGGGAACGGCTGGACCGATTTTGACGGGACTTTCACTGGCAGATAGCTGATGTGATAAGGAATAACTTAGGCTACTTTTATTTTCGAAAATTTTCCACGCGGGCGATGTCGCGAGCTCAGCTATTGACATTATAAATCACATTTAAAGTATATACAAAATTAATATATTGATTTTATTCAAAAATATCCTTCCCCTGCCTCACCTGAACTCTGACGTCACGTTATTGACCTGACCTGGGAATAACCCTCCGGTATCTAAATATAGCCGTAAAGGGTAGCGAACGGCTAAATTGCTAATTCACGACACTTAGAAGACATATTACTTAGGCGAAGGGTTTTATCACAAAACAGAATCTGTTTTGTGCTTTTACTCTGATTTATATTAACTTTCGTTCGCCCTGTGGCCGAAATTCGGCAATAGACTAAACAATAAAATCTTTTTTATGTTTAAAAACAGACTTCAGTCGTATAGAAAATAGGAGGTATACATATTGTGTGAATATTATTACGTTTGTCACATAAATTTAGTGTGTGTAATGTTTATTTTTATTTATGTAATGTATTTCTAATGCATATTATTTAAATACATTAGCTTTCTGCAGTCCTCCGCAATATAATCTTTAACTGTGCCATAGTTCATACTCGAATGTTCGCGTAATTGTCTTAAAAAGGTGTACAACATTTTTGCTTCACGTATTAATATACGGCGTGTAAGAGATGATTTATCGAAAATCGAAACCATGGATTCGTACCACGATCCTAAGACGAAAGCTGTTGGAAATTTTTGTAAGAATTTTTTGACTTTATTTAACTTGAATTATTCTTATACTTTACATTTCTTTTTCTAAAAAAATTGTAAAATTAAGCAATTACGCGAATTAAGCTATGTATTATGTGCCACATATCGAGCAAAATAAACGGCTGGTTCATGAGTTATACGCGGGCGCGACGAGTCGGGGTTTGGGCTTTGGGCTTTGGGTATGGGTACGCTATACATTGTCTGGCGTGAAAATAAGAAAAAACCAAAAACGAGAATTTTGCATTTTCCACGAACAAAGGAATTGCCATTATGACTAGAATATAAAAATGACATGTTTTCTTAATTTTCCGTTGCAGCGTATAAGGGACACTCGCTCTGTAGATAAAAATAAAAATTTCATCGCATTTTAAAATGCCCCAGTGAAACAAATATAAAAAAAATTAAACGATAAAAAGCCGGGGGCTGTTGGTCCTTATATTAATCTCATAATTTATTGTAACATGAAATATAAATGTAATTGTATAAATATTATAAAGGTTGTCTCAATAAGAGTGCACTTTTTCATTTTAAAATAAAAACAAGTATTTAATGTCAGAGTTGTGATATTTTTATTGTATTGTAAAGAAGACATGTTCCGATTAGTTATGGAATAAAATATCCGGCAAATGACCTCCATGGCTTTGATGACAGGCCATAAATCTTTCCATGAAATTTTTCATGACTTTTGCACAGAGATGTGGCTGTATCTCGGCGATGACGTGTTAGATTTCTGATTTGACCTCAGAAATTGTTTCGGGTTTATTCGCACAAACCCGAGATTTTACAAAACCCCAAAGAAAAAAATCGCATGGTGTTAAATCGCACGATTTTGGTGGCCAGTTGACATCAGAATTTAGTGAGATGTGTTCTGGAAATCGATGCTGCAATAAATCGATTGTTTCATGCGCGATGTGGTAGGTTTCATGCCGTCCAGTTGAGGCCACAGAAAGTCCATTATCATATTCCTGTAACGAATGCCGTTCACAGTCACTGCAATTTCGCCTCATTTTCAAAAAAGTAAGGTCCAATCACGCCGCCAGACCAAAATCCGCACCGGACAGTTACTCGTTGTGGGTGTATTTGTTTCTCTTGGATTGCATGAACATTTTCTGAGGCCCAAAATCGACAATTTTGTTTATTCACGAAGCCATTCATATGGAAATGCGTTTCATCGGATAAAATGACTTTTTTCGAAAAATTACCATCGACTTCACTTTGCTTTTTGTAATGAGTTTTCACAATTATAACGCGTTGTTCTTTCGAAAAGCGCTCCATTGTTAATAATCGGAATGAACAAAGGTGACAGCTATCAAATTTCAGAGTTGCCACTTGCATGAAAAAATACATTGAAATTAAAAAATATTATACATTGCAAAAAATATTAATGACAACTTAAAAGCATTAAACAACCGACTTTCTATTCCCTATATCTCCGGAACCCGCATCAGATCTTCACCAAAATAAAATGGGCCCACCTGGAATATACACTTTAAAACAAAAAAAAATCGAAATCGGTTCAGGTGTCTGAGTAAACGGTTAATGGTTAATATTAAAAAAAGATTCCGCTGAATTTAGAACTTCTTTCTTTTTGGGAAGTTTCTTCCGCCAGATCTCCTCAGTGTGTGCGTTCCGATTCGATAGTCTATATCTATACATATAATAAAATCGTAGGAATGTCCAATGTATGTCCGGGGTAAACTCAAAAAGTACTGCATGGATTTACTTTAAATTTTGCATGAATATTACTAACATTTTGCATGAATATAGGCTACATATTATCACGCTATCACCTACGGAGGAGGAGCTGTGCGGAGTAAACGAAGTCCGCGCGAACGAAGTCGAGGGCAACAGCTAGTATTTAATAAAATCACAACCTGTCAAAAGTGCCTGTAAAAAAATTATAATGTTAAAGTCAAAACTTTTTTGTCTTTAACTTTACAAACCTTTAGATTTTTACCTATAGGCCTATATATTAGATAAGCCATCCTGATCTCCTTTTAAGTTCCAACGTCGAGTCTGGCGAAGGTATTATGTCTCTGTGTGCACCGGTAATTGCGAGTTGCGACCTACATTCTCAGAGCTGAGTTTTTTTAATAAAACTCAATAGGCTTCCTTCTTTTTTATCAGTATAAGCAATCTTTTATATCCATATATAAATTAAACACTAGGTAGTAGAGCTCTGCAACGTCACGCCCCGATTTGGTACCATCGCCTTAACTATTCCTGAAACCAGAAATCAAAAGTACTTTATTCAATGAAACTTTTTGCAAGTTATTTTGACACGTCCAACATATTTTTTAAAACTACCACTAGATCGGAAACGCGGTCACACACTGAGAAGATCCGGCGGAAGAAACTCAACGGGTTTGTCGTTTTTTTCCTTATCATATATTTTTTTTTACAATATCACAATATTACAAATATATATATATATATATATATATATATATATGAGATGGGTATGAGGAGCAATTAATCCCTGGCCATTTTGTCTTCTAACTAATCAGAGATTTTATATATTTTTTTACAGTTTTGTTTTGACACATTTTTTATCGACTGGTAAATGTAGTTTCGGGAAGTTTATTGTAAAAGCGTAAGCCGCAATAGCGTCAGTTTTTGTCATTATATGTTCCGATTTGGAGAGTAAGGTAGCTGAAATGTTATACCTTACGCTTTATATAACATATTAAGTTAACGAAATTTGATTAAATTTCCAGATTAAAGTAGATTCCTTTCCTGATGGCAGGAGATAACGGTTAACATCAAAGTTGTTGATGATTCTATCCGTGTAGGAAGGATATAGTATCATCACGCCCTGTTCCCTTGCGGGATAGGCAGAGTAAATCGAACCTCTATAGACTTTCCAGTTCACCGCGATTCACCGGTTTGTCGGTTGGCGAGATAAGTGGTGATCCTCATCGCCGCATTTATCGACATGTTAACGATTATCGACTATTTCTTGTGATAACCGGGTCCGACAGTTTAACGTGCTCATCCTAGGCACGGGAGTGTTAATATAATATGTATATTGCTCTATATTGAAGGATATAGTACATCACAACACATGCATTACTTTACCAGCCACATTTACATTACATTCGAAACTGGGATTTAAATGGCGACGTAATTACAACTAGAATATATATGAGTAAGGTGGGGACGTCAAAACCCGGACAAGACATAATTTTTAACTCCAATTATTATTAGGGATTAACGGGATCTTACCGCGGTTAGCCGAATAATTAATTGTTTTACCGACATTTTGGCGCTATTACAAGCACCATGATCACGGGGGATCGAATATACAGCGCCGAGATATCGGGAAAACAATTCTTCGGCTAATTGCTATAAGATTCCGTTAATCTATACGGAAAATAAAATCGTAGGAAAGTCAAAACTGTACATGGAATATTTTTTTTAAAAGAATACTTGGGGCGTGATCTACAAACCAAAAATATAGTTTTTAGAATTTTGTCTGTTTGTCTGTATGTATGTCCGGGGTAAACTCAAAAAGTACTGCATGGATTTACTTTAAATTTTGCATGAATATTACTTATAGGTCGGATCAACATATAGGGTACATATTTATTTATTTATTTATTTATATTTATGCACAGACAAAAAGTACATAGGTTTAACTTAACGCCTAATGGCATTCTATACTAGCCAACCTCATGTATTAAGTTTTAAAGTTTTGTTAATGTCGTAATCAGGTCGATAATTTATGGCGATGAGGATTACAAAATTTACGATTTATAATCAAAATCGGACGTGTAACGTGTGCTGTGTATGTACACTTTGTATAACTGTCACTACATCTCCCTACACAACGCTTTTCAGCACATACAAACAGGCTATCCAAATCAGCGAAGCTAAAAATATAAAAAAAACACTAACGAAACTGAAAGGATCTAAAATGGTAATATATTTAAAGGTAATATCTTTTTGAATGATCCACCATTCTTCATTACAGCAATTTCAATAATTACAGAGTACAGTCATTTACATTAATGTATAAACCTTGTTAAAGTTCCGTTTAATCTAAACACCTTGAATTTAGTTTTTATTCGAATTTGTAAAGCCTTGTAGTAATTACGATGTTTTGAATGAATTACTAATTTTAAAATACGTTTTTAAAAGTCTATTTAAATTATTTAATTTGTTATTTTATTACCACTAAAGTATCATTGAAAACACATAATAACGATTTATTACCAAAACTATTTTGTAAAACCTCGTGTTGATCCGGCTTCTTCTAAAAAATAGACCATTAGTCGTCCTGTCAGGCAGATTATAAAAGGCGAACAACTTGCCAAATGTATCACACCGTATTACTTCGTGGTTTATAATTTAGTTCTGCAAATGGTACTAGTTACTAATAACGCATAGACACCTATTCCTGCCGACGTAACATGAGTACCTACTTGGAAAGTGACAGTTATTTGTGTCTGTGACATTTCATTGCAACGGAATAGAATGTCACAGACACATATGGAAGGCAACACACAATTTACATCTTTGGTAATGTAAGGGATGGTTGTTTCCTTCGATCAGGAGAGCAATATATTTTTAATACTATTGTAAATTATATATAAGTACATCTGTGACATAATTTCATGATTTTATGAAATTAATATTACCAATTTAAATGAAACCTTCTAAAATCGCAAAATGTGCGACAGAAACGGTAATATCTATTGATTGACTTTTGTCCGTAATATAACTAAAAATTTACGGTTTTCGGATTTTGCACGGCCGCGGCGCGGCGCATTACTATCGGTTAAAAGAAAATGGTCTCAACCAACTTCAACCACATTCAGTATTTAATTCATACACTAATTTAATATAAAGAGAAATCTTAATTCTTCAAATTCTGTGTAACTTTAATCCTTTGAAGAGAGTTAATTACTCTAAAAAATCTCGTTGAAAAAAATGTTGATGGCCGTCAGTTGATTATTTTATGTCTGTAAACACGAAATAGGTTGATTGGCTTTAGGAATTCACTTTATTTTATTATCATTATTATCTAATTCCTTCAGAGTAGATCTCAATTGAAATTCACTTCATTCGGATCTGTTTTTTTTATAATAAATAATTTAAAGATTCTCGACTTGAATTGCTTATAACACAAAAATCTTCTATTCTATTCTATACTTTGTACAGTTAAAAAAAAACGCTGCGGTGTGCTCTTTTGGATTTTCCAAACATTTTTCCTTTACATGTGCTGTAAGATATTGCTTCTTGCCAAATTTCATACAACATTTCTACATCAACGGGAAGTGCTCTGTAGGTTTTGACTTCCTTCTTAAATCGCAAGAAATCGCAAGAAAATTTGCGACATAAATAGTCATATTATGTTTTGATCGCATTGACCAACAAGTTTGATTTTCTTCACAGCTGAGAGGGACCGTAGACCCGAGTATTTGATCAACTTAAAACCTCTACGCGTTCCTGAGAAAGGGGGTCTTGACTGACGGACAGATGGACAACGAAACGATCCTATATGGTTTCAGTCTTTAGGGTTCTGAAGTAAACTAGGAACCCTTATAGTTTCGCTATGTCCGTCCGTCCGTCCGTCCGCACGACAGCTCAGAGATCTTTATTACTAGAAAGTTGTAATTTGGCACGAATATACAATATACATACTAGTCACGTCAACAAAGTGGTAACATTAAATCTTTTTTTTTTTCAGGGCAGCTCCCCTACATGTAAAGTGGGGATGTTAATTTTTTTTCTCACGTACCCCATCGTGTAGGGTATCGTTGAATATGTTTTAAAAGAATATTGTAGGTTTGTGAAAACAAGTTTTCGATTAAGGGCTCATTTGTAAAATAATAAGCTTTTAAATGCTAATTTTTGTTAGTTTTGAGGGTGGTAAGAAAATCATAGTAGTAGTAATAAATATAATGAATTTAAAAGGAAAACTATCCCGGCTTAGAAGACTTACAAGTTTTTGAGTAATAGTCGACCAACTCATAAAATATACTTAGAGAAGTTTTTATACGCGGTGAACCTGTGGTGCGGATATATGTATATATATGTATATGTATATATATATATATATATATATATATATATATATATATATATATATATATATATATATATATATATATATACACTATGGACACCAAAGGTGTTAATGGTGCGTTGCTATCTTGTGGCGAGGTCTAATGCCACATGCATATGTTTACCGACTACCTTACCCTCCAAACTGGAACATGACAGTGTCAAGCACTGACGCTATTGTGGCAGGAATAGGCGAGGCGGTGGTACCAGACCCGGGCGAGACAATGCAGAACTCTACCACCTAGTAGCAGCGATGGTAGTGACTCTCATAGCTAATCGGTCGCCTTTTACGACCTGCCTGGCAGAACGGCAGTTACTTTATTCTTCAAAGGAGCCCGGAACCAACACGGGGAAATATATATTTGTAATTGACGTTGAATTGCTTAAATGTTCATAATATTAAGCTATAAAAGCCCTCTTCTTAGTCCACACCATTGTGATGGGCAATTCGGAACCCTACATTGCGCGTGGCCCGACACGCACTTTACCAATTTTTTTACTTATGATGTATGATACCTTAAAAAAACGAATTTTCTTAAAATTTCAATAAACATGGACTCTATCTATTCATAGTTTAACATTATTTTTTTGTTATTATTTTCACAATTGAATAAGCATTGTGAGTCGTGAACTTTTGGATTTACTTATCTTTTTCATTTGATCACAATATCGCTCGTCAGATAGGCGATAACAAATCCGATATGGCTTGACGTAAAATTCCTGATATTGTCAGCAAGCATTAGTCTGTTTATAATCTAGATATAGGCAATTAATACATTTTATTCCGAATATGTAAATGTAGTTTTGTCTATTAGTTATATTTACTTATAATCCGTATTGGTTCCGGGCTCCTTTGAAGAATAAACCAACTGCCATTCTGCCAGGCAGCTCATAAAAGGCGAAATATTGGTTATACGAGTCACTACCATCGTGGCTACTAGGCGATACATTTCTGCATTGTTTCTACCGAGTCTGGTACCACTAGCTTACCTATTCCTTCTGCTATAGGGTACAGTGCTACCACTTTTGTGTTTTAGTTTGAAAGATAAGGTAGCCGGAAAACTTATAACTGGGGCATCAAGACCCTGACACAAGTATAGCAACGCAATATTAACATGTTTCGTGTCTATAGACGATGGTTTTCTCTTTCCACCAACAGAATCATCTGCTTGTTTGCTGTCTTATGATAAAACTAGACCAACTTGAAGAAAAAAATTCTAAATACGAACAGAATTCAAACTCGATATCTGAAGCCAAAAAAATTACCCACAAAAAAATAAATCAGCTTAAAATAAATTATGAAAGAATCTTCTTATATTTATTAAAATCTCATTATGCAGATAAATGTACTTTAACGACTTAAGTTCAAAGCAATTTTCCTAACAAGTTTTCCTCCCGTAGCCGACAGCTAATTTGTTGTTGGCTCTGATAGTTTCTTCAGCGTACACATGTTTGAACTTCACAGAGAATATTTTATCTCCTAAACTCTACGTAGCGGGTACGGAGTTTGTAAAGCATTTCAAAGATTATTTATTGTATAGAAATGTCATTTTTAGTCTTTGAATGGTTTTATAACATTATATATAAATATTGTTTCTAAGTTCAAAACAATATTCCTAACAAGTTTTCCTCCATTAGCCGATAGCTCATTTGTTAGTGTTCTGGGTCTCTTGCACGTTATGTTTGAATTTCACAGAGAATATTTTATTCCCGCAACTCTATGTAGACGGTAAGCAGTTTGTAAAGCGTTTCACAGATTATTTATTGTATAGAAGTGCCATTTGTAGTATTTGTATTGTTTTATTATATTTAAGTGATATTAATTTCCAGCTTAATGTATATCTACATTGTTTTGTTTTATCTATCATCCAAAAATAAAATGGTGTTTTTGTACCATAAATATGTATATTGTCAGGTGGGATATAGGATATGGATTAGAACAGTGTTAGTCTTGGCCTTCTTAGTAGAACAGGCCGTAGGTAAGTGCGATTTAATAAAAGTGAGAAGATTAATTTATTTCAAATT
This sequence comes from Apodemia mormo, assembly GCA_036924255.1. Taxonomy (NCBI): domain Eukaryota; kingdom Metazoa; phylum Arthropoda; class Insecta; order Lepidoptera; family Riodinidae; genus Apodemia; species Apodemia mormo. The sequence goes on along the minus strand of JAUPFN010000009.1, from coordinate 39,542,870 downwards.
CCCGGCCCTAATGGATTAAAAATAAATAAATTGAAAAAACACAGAACAGCAAACGTGTATTTTAAATGAGTTACGATATATAATTAAAGTGATGGGTAAGTTTTCTTACCCTATTGTTGAAACTAAAAATACAGTTGCTCGAACAATTGTTATCGGACATGTGAGTATAACATTTATTTTACAAGTTTCCTCTCCGTCAAGGATTTCTTTGTAATAAAATGTTTAAACAACATTAGATTCCACGCCATTTCCTAATAAGGGTTTTTAAACGTTCGTATACTGGAAGTATACCTATTCGACAGAGACAAAATGAACATTTTACCTTGGCTTTATCCCACGACTTTAATTTAGACAATACCTATAAAATGACACATAAATGTCTTTTGACTTATTTTACATTGGTTGTGGAGCAATAACTGAAAATATGTCAAAATTTATTATTTTATTTATTACTACACTACACTACTATTACACACTATACTATATTACACTAGCTGTTGCCCACGACTTCGTCCGCGTGGACTTCGTTTACTCCGCACTGCTCCTCCCCTGTAGGTGATAGCGTGATAATATGTAGCCTATATGTTGATCCGACCTATTAGTAATATTCATACAAAATTTGAAGTAAATGCATGCCAGTACTGTTTGAGTTTACCCCGGACATACATACAGCCAAACAGACAAAAATTCTAAAAACTATATTTTTGGCTTCGATATCGATTGTAGATCACGCCCCAAGTATTTATTCTTTTAAAAAAATATTCAATGTACAGTTTTGACTTTCCTACGATTTTATTATATGTATAGATAGATATACAGTGTATAAAAAAACGCTGTGCGATCCGAAAGAGATAGGTCAATGATATTATCAAAAAAATAGTTCTTTTTATTAAAATAAAAAATATCATATTTTACATTGCCTCATTTTAGTACTAAAATTAAGTACTTTTTATCAAGTAAATATTTTGAAAATTTGTTTATCAATAACCAAAAAATATTGACACAGGTGTGATTATATATTAAGCTACTAAATAATTTCCTTGACATTCGGAAAGGGTTTTTTACACACTTTTAATTATAAGAAATTGAAGTGTCTGTAATTTCAAAATATCTAAGATTTTTTTAAGTGCAGTGTGTTATTTTTATGATACTAATATTTGAACAACTATTTTTAAAAGTTCGGTCGTCTGTCATTCTATTTGTAAGGGGATCTCTCGAACAGCTGGACCGATTTTGATATAACTTTTACTGAAAGGTAAAGGAGTTTATAGGGCAAGACATAGGATACTTTTAAACCGACTGAGCAAAAGGAAATAATAATTTTGGATGACGCAAACGAAGTCGCGAGTAACTTAGAGCAATAACGCTGCTAGTAATAAATACAATCATATCTACAACACGGGATTATTATTTGTGATCTACAATCTAAAAGAATTTCAAGGCCGTTAGCATTTTTCCGTTAACTCGAGATAGACGTTAGTAAATTGTCGTTCAGCCATTTTATATTTCATTTGTGTTTATATTATGTCGGTTGACTGTCACAGTATAAATAGTTTTATTCTTATTTATTGATATTGTCGGTGGTTTTTCACTTTTTCTTCCTGTGTCTTCTTTCTTCTCTTCTTAATCTTTATTACATTTTTATGGGGCCTATTTCGAAAAGTATCTTACAGTACCTTAGAATACATATTACAAAATAAAGTCCCCCGCTGGGTCTCTCTGTCTGTCTATTCGAAAAACTCAAAAACCACTGAAGCGATTTTCATGCGGTTTTCACTAATGGATAGAGGAATTCATGTGGAAGGTTGAGGTGTTTAATTTGTCAAGGTTTTTTGTATATATAACCCGTGCGAAGCGGGGGCAAGTCGCTAGTTTCCAATAAAATACCTAGAAAGGTGGAGTTTTGTAATTGCAACTAAAAATATTGAAGTCCTTTTTTCGTTGCTTATACTATTTCCATTTCTTTATTTTCGATCGACAAACTGTCATCGAGAAATTGTGTTGTTTACGATAAAATGTTTCACAAATAATACTATACTTCATGGACGAGTAGTGATGTGCTACATATAATGATTACTATAGGAGCTATATCGATAGACGTGACACGATAACAGACCCGTTTTTTTACAAAATGTAAGAAACTAAACTACTGTATAGGCGTCCGTTATGAAAAATTATTTCAATTTGCGGCAGGAACAGGTAAAGCGGTGGTAATAATGAGAAGCGGTGGTAATAGTGACACGTATATGTAATTCGTCGCTTGTTGCGACGTGCTTAGCAGAACGTCAGTTGGTCTATTCTTCAAAGGCGGCCCGGACCAACACGGGGAAAATGAATGGCATTGCATCATTAATATCTCTGATGACTCCTATCCCAGGGATAAAATAGAATTCAAAGCGAACAAAACAATTAAGTGAAGCCTCATGCATAAGTCTAGTCTTTTCATAAACTAGCTTCGACCAAAGGCGTCACTAATGTAATTTATTCAATGAAACTTGTCTCGCCAACAGGTTAATTCCACTTTAGTAGGTTTATTAATGATGGTAAGATTTATTACTTGATTCAGACTGGAAAAGTTATTTTATTTTCTAGCTGTTTCTTTGTTTCTACTGTAGTACCTGCTGGTTGAGATCATATTGTTTCAGATTCAATTTTCTGGTTGATCAAAAAATGCTAGTGGTATCAAGTAAAATCTGTAGCAGCTATGTGTGACACAAGTCATACGGCCACCGAAACAATGAATTTATTGCTCACCGAATTTCTCGTTCATATAATCTAACGAAATTCAGTTGTTAAGTAGCCGGCTCGGTAGTGTGATTTAACACCGCTGGATTATTTTTTGTGGGGTTATGCTAAAGGCAGAGTCTATACGGATCCAATCGAATCGATTGCAGTCGAGCCTTAAAACTCAAAATTCGTGAAATGACGTATGCACAGCTCCAGTATTTTTTCTCACTATTTTACAGTCACTGCTATAAGACTCTGGAACTCGCTCCCACATCTTATCCGTAACAGTCCATTATTCAAATCCGACTTGTACTTTCAGAGATTAGCCTGTTCAAACAAACAAACGAACAAAAACTCTTCAGCTTTATTATATTAGTGCAGATGTCTGTGCCTTTGATAATCGGACAGGGTTTTTGTTGTTGTACCTAATATAATTTTATTTACATTCATTCATAATGATTGTTCTTAGAGATGTCTATATCATACGTGGTACCTTTAGTTGTTATTAAATCTATATTAATATTATAAATGCGAAAGTTTAGGTTTACTGCCGCCCTATGCCCGGTCTGATACACCGCCCTTATTGTTCATCAAAATTCTATACATTCTGATTCACAATTGCTATTAAAATATATGTAAGAGTAGGTAATCTCATCAAAGATACAAAAGTAAAAAGTTGTTTAGTATTTTTCAAAGAAACTTATTAATTCGACTGTTTTTTTTAAATAACATTATTCGATAAAGACTATAATTGATTTATCAAAATAGTAATATTGCACCCACGAATTTAATAGTCAATGAGAAAATTAATTATATTATAATTATATCATATAATTTTTTCTGTAAATTTACAAAAAATATCAGAATCAATTTTTAAAAAGGTTTTGATACATTTCTTCGGATCTAAAACTTTAACGTTCTTAAAATTTTGCCAAAACTAGTTTAGTCAATAACGAGTAATATAACCTCTAGTTAGAATATAACGTGCATCAGTTTAGGTTCTTAAACATTCGTGTGATGTAATACTTTTTCTTTTTCAATATAATAAATAATTCATTTTCCGGTCGACTTTTAATCAATTTCGTTTTCTTTTTTAAACTTTTAACTAATAAGAAACCCTAGCCCTAAAGGGATTGCAGTCAGAATTGCTTATACCTCGTCATGTTGATTAAAATGAGATAAAAAAGTGTATGTTAATAGGTATGGCTTTTAAATATGAATTATTAAAATACAAACAATAAAAAGTCTTAAAAATGCATGAAATAAGCTTTGTTGTATCACATGATAGCAAACAAGAAGATGGGTCTCCTGATGGAAAGTAGACCATCACCTGTTGACACCGGAGATATTAATGATGCTTTTCCATTCATTTTGTAAGTATATCTTACACACATACACGCACAACCACACACATATAAAATAAATTTATGCTTACACTAGGATTAGGTATTCCACTTGCAACACCTTGTCTTCGCGTGTTTTGTTAGTTTATAGTAGATGGTCAATTCATATATATTGCCACACGTGGCATTACATCTCCACGACGATGGCAACGCACTATTAACATCTCTGACATCTTTAAGTTAAGGTTATCTACTTCTACGCGGACGAAGTTACGGATAAAAGTTACTATCATAACATACACCGTGTTGGTCCCGGGCTCCTTTGAAGAATAGGCCAACTGCCGTTCTGCCAGGCAGGTCGTAAAAGGCAACCGAGTAGCTATGCGCGTCACTACCATCGTGACTACTAGGTGGTAGAGTTCTGCATCGGCTCGATCGGGTCTGGTACCACCGCCTTACCTATTCCTGCCGCAATAGCGTCAGTGCTAATCACTGTCGTGTTCCCGTCCGGAGGGTAAGGTAGCTGGTAAACATATGCACGTGGCATTAGACCTCGCCACAAGATAGCAACACACCATTAACATATATTATAAATGCGAAAGTTTGTATGTTTGGATGGATGCTTGTTACTCAATCACGCAAAAACTACTAAACGGATTTCGATGAAATTTGGCACACAGGTAGGTGATGATCTGGAATAGCACATAGGCTTCTTTTTATCTCGGAAAAATTTGGGGATCCCGCGGGATTCGCCAAAATCTTTTTATAATGCAGCGGGCTGCACGCTGCAGCTAGTATTAGTATCACTACATAGTATAAAACAAAGTCGCTTTCTCTGTCTGTCCGTATGTCCCTATGTCCCGATGTATGCTAAAATCTTTATAACTACGCAACGGATTTTAATGCGGTAATAGATTAACTCTTAGGGAAGGTTTTAGTATACAAACCTTTCCGATGGTTATTCCTACGGGAACAAAAGCTACGCGGGTGAAACCGCGGGCAGGCCGCTAGTAGATCATAATAAAACACAAAGTGATTTAGTAATTTCGTAACAAGCTCATTTTCAATGTTTGTTGTAATAAATATTTTGGTGCGTCATAAAAAGATATCGATGTCAGTAAATAACACTTGAAAATTTCTACTTACTACTACACTATTCAAGAATCCTCTTATTCTTAGTTATTAGTAAACTTAAAATGTTAATAATTTATTAGCAGTAAATCTGCAACAACCGATTTTCCATCACTTATATAATTTAGAAATATGAATCAAATTTCACTAAATGCATGTGGAACCAAACGGGAAGGGTATTCGAAATAGATATTCCAAATTTTCTTTAATAAAGAACATAGGTATTTCCATGTCAATAAAAAAAGAATTTTCTAATTCGATACATAAATGACGATGTTCGGAGGTATAAAAAGATCAAATGGATAACTTTTTCCGTATTGAGAAATCGATTTAACAATTCGTAACATTAACTAATACACCGTCAGCATAAGTACATAGCCACTTTATACGAACGCTATTTCTAATATCCACTTCATTTTGTTTTAAATTACACCAATCACAATCAAGGCAAATTCAATTGTCATCTCCGTTATTAATTTATTAGTCTATGACCCTTTTTCACTGCTAATCAAAATGAAAACCTATTCAAGTAAGTGTAAGGTCTATTTGAGGGACTGTAAAAGACCCTTCGTTACGCGTGCCGACGGATCGGCGCCTGGTGTAATGTCGCGTTTTTGTTTTGCTTGCCTATTGTTTGGTTTTAATTTGATCGATTGGGGAAAGCCCGACGAGATGCCCGACAGCGATAATTGTAATCCTGTCACACGTGATAACGCCATTTTGTTAAAATGAGGAGGTGAAATAAAAAATGTAAATTTAATTACCTACTTATTTACGTCTATTATTTAAAGCAAGAACTTTATCTTATACGTCCTACATTATTATCTTGCATATAGGTACCTATTTAGAAAACGGCTCTTTTTTATATTTTTTTCATATAACGACTCTAATGGATTGGTAGAAAATTGGTATCCATATTATATTAGCATTATCAAGGATTCTCTATTCCAGAACACGCCTCTCAAGCCTCACCATCGCTGGGAGCATAAACATTTTAGAAAGAGACTACCATCGCTTATAGACACCAAAGATGTTAATAGTGCGTTGCTATCAGTGTGGGGAGATGTTAATGCTACTTGCATAAGTTTATCGCCTACCATACCCAAACCGGAATACGATAGGGACAAGCACTGACGCTATTGAGACAATAATAGGTAACAGACCTAGTGGTAACAGACCCGGGCGAAACAATTCACAACACTACCACATAATAAAATTAGATTTATAACATACGGACGAATCATAGAATTTGCCAGCGACATATATTCAAACAAGCGGTAAGCATTTTAGTAAAAATGCGATAATTAAAGTGTGTCAGGCTACCGGACAGGAAGAACAAATGATAAATAGTAAGAGGGGCACAAGAGCATGTGTGGGCCTGCTGTGTAATACAAATATGCAGTTACAAATTATATTGTGTCAAGATGTGCATCAAGAGAAGAATTTGTTCAGTGGTTTGTTCATGTGTTATTTTAGTTTCCAGGCTCCTTTTGAAGACTTGATCAATTGCCTCATTGCAAGGCATCTCGTAAAAGGCGAGGGAAAGCTAATACATGTCACTAGCATCGTAGCTACTAATTAGGTGGTAAGTAGGTGTTGTGGAAGTTCTGCAACATCTCGTTCGGTACCACCATCTTTTCCTGCCACAGTAGCGTCAGTGCTCGTCGCTGTCGTGTTTGTACTCTAATAAATTAATAAAATTTATATTAACTATATATAAAATTTATATTTGTAAATAATGATTTAAATAAAATTTATATTTAATCTATACATATAATAAAATCGTAGGAAAGTCAAAACTGTACATTGAATATATTTTTAAAAGAATACTTGGGGCGTGATCTTCAATCGATACCGAAGCCAAAAATATAGTTTTTAGAATTTTTGTCTGTTTGTCTGTTTATCTTTTTGTCTGTATGTATGTCCGGGGTAAACTCAAAAAGTACTGCATGAATTTACTTCAAATTTTGCATGAAAATTACTAACAGGTCGGGTCAACATATAGGCTACATATTATCACGCTATCACCTAGAGAGGAGGTGCTGTGAAGACTAAACGAAGTCCGCGCGAACGAAGTCGCGGGCAACAGCTAGTTTAAAATAAAATGGACAAAACCTTAACTATTTATGAGTTAGTCTCTCCCCGTTAGTCAAGTTATAAACTCTACCTTCCTATTAGTCATAATTATAGTGACACGTTTGGCGAATTGTTCGCCTTTTACGAACTGCCTAGCAGAAAAGCAGGTAGTCAGGCAGGCAGTTTCAAAATAGAGCCAAACAAACACTCCTTGAACGTTATTTCAGTGTTTTACGGCTGTAAGAATAAAGTACGTCGAAGGACCGCATAACAAAATTACACCCTATTAAAGTTTTGTTTAAGAATACGTGCTCCAACTTGAAAGTTCGCTGCTCCGTTTACGACTCTCGGGAGTCGGGACCAGAGTGCTAAGTGTGAGTTTTTCTTTTCGCATTCGATCGTGAGCGCGTTTGGAGTTTACTAGGAATTTATATGTGATTTGTACAGCGCCACCTAGTGGTAAACGTGAGAAAACAGTTTACCACTAGGTGGCGCTGTACAAATCACATACAAATTCCTAGTAAACTCGAAACGCGCTCACGATCAAATGCGAAAAGAAAAACTCACACTTAGCACTCTGGCTTTGTTAGTAAAGTGCAGAATAATTTTCTTCGGCCTTTACTTAATACAGCTTAGTTAAGTTGTAAGACGCAGACGATGAGTGAAGTTTTAAAAGCATAATTGATTTTGATGGTCTATTGTAATTGTTTAGTAGGTGTTTATGTAATGATTAGCTTTTTGACTGATTAGGTCCCGAGTTTGATTTCCGGGTCAAACTAGGCTTGTCCGGTCTAATGTGGTTAAGATTTTTCTGTATGCGGCGATGACTTCACAATATTTTTTTTATGAAAATGAAATTGTTATGAAAAAAAGACAAGCCCGCTGAGTTTCTTCCGCCGGATCTTTTCAGTGTGTGGCCGCGTTTCCAAACCGGTAGTAGTTTAAAAAATGTTGACGCGTCAAAATAACTTGTAAAAAGTTTTATTGAATAAAGTACTTCTGATTTCTGATTTCTGATACATTTAACCAACTGACACATGAATCGTGGCAAACCTTAGCGTCTACTGAAGCTTAATGTTATGTACATCTCCGTAGGAGCGGTTCTCTTATCTATAATAATAATAATATATGTCAGTTTGTATGTAATAAATAAACACAAAAGCGAATGAGCTAATTTTAAAAATGTTTACCAATAGAAAGCTATATTATCACTGAGTACCATAGATTTTTTTTACCCGACTAAGCAAATGGAAGTAATGTTTTAGGTCTTGAAGTTACACGAACGAACTCGCGGGCATCATTGGTATAGGAACCTTGTGACAGTTAAAGGGCAGTGTGTTTAATATTCTGTGCTTTGCAAAAAGACTAAATTTGAAAAAAAAAATTAATAATTTACTATATTATACCACATAACTTTTATTTTTTAATTTTTTAACCTAAAAACTATTTTTTTAATATAGTAGGTATATTTTTAACAAAACATTCGTGTTTTAAAATTTAAATTTACCGCGAAAACACTCTAGACTAGACTGTCAAAGCGCCTTAAATGACATCACGCCGTGGTCATACATATATTGCATAGCCTGTGGTTTCTATGAAAATGTAAAAAATAATATGACGTCATACCACGGTGTGACGTAACACTTACAAATTTGCGTTTACTGTCACCTGAATTAATGCGTATTTTTGCCAAAAATATACGAAAAAAAGTTCTTAAGCCTTATCTCCATTTCATAATAAATCATTAGAAACTACAATATATCCGATTCTGAACACTGAATATCGTCGGCACTTGGTAAAACTCCATGTCAGTTTATATTGATATTATGTTATAAACACTTGTATTGTCTTACTTAGTTCTTATTCATTAATACCAACCATATTCGCGTTTATAAAATTGTAAACTTTAATAATCAGTATTGATTTGTTGCCCCGATGATGCGTTAAAACGCAAAACCCGTTGGTGTTAATGAATAAAAACAAAGTAAAACAGTACAAGTGTTTGTAACATAATATCAACACAAATATATCCGATTAATTCTTAGTGCAAACAAGCTTATTTTAGCTAATTTCGACCATCTGCCTTATTGCCAGACAGTTTGGAAAAGGCGAACGATGAGAAAAATATTCCTACTAACGTTACTACTAGACAGTAGAGTTCTGCAACGTTTCACCGGGGTTTTTACTACCACCTCCGTAATAGCGTCAGTGCTTGAAACTGTCGTGTTCCGCTCTGGAGGTTTAGGTTGCTGGTAAACTTTTGCATGTCACCGGCCACCGCTGTACGAAAAGCAACGGAACATTGGTATTGGTTAGTTGTCTTTTATCGGGTAAACCATCTGCTTGTTTGATATCACGGAGTAACTTTATCTTTTTTTCATATCCTTTGATAGCAAACAAGCAGATTGCTCTCCTGATAAAAAGAGGCAACCATCGCCTATAGACGCCAAAGATGTTAATGGTGCGTTGCTCTCCGTGTAGCGTAATGGCAATACTTTATGCTCAAGTCTACCTGTTGCGTTATCCTCCAAACTGGAGCACGACAATGACAAGCATTGACGCTAGTGCAGCAAGAATATACCCTGGCGAGACGTTGCGGAACTTTGCCACCTAGGAAATTAGTTATCTGAGTGCTAAGTGTGAGTTTTTCTTTTCGCATTCGATCGTGAGCGCGTTTCGAGTTTACTATGAATTTGTATGTGATTTGTACAGCGCCACCTAGTGGTAAACTGGTTTCTCACGTTTACCACTAGGTGGCGCTGTACAAATCACATACAAATTCCTAGTAAACTCCAAACGCGCTCACGATCGAATGCGAAAAGAAAAACTCGCACTTAGCACTCTGGTCTTAGTTTGCTATCTAGTGATATGGTATTTACCAATAATTGTTGAATGTACGAAAGAGACGAATGTAATAGAAATGTAAAGTGAACTTTGTTGGCTTGCAACATAGAAGGTCAAATATTTGAATGGCACGCCCGCAGCTCGTCTGCGAAGCGGTCGCGCTCGTGATTTGAATTTTAATGTTATCTGTTCGAGTATCAATACAATGGGCTTAACTGAATAGATGGTTTTGTGTCTTCATCTCAATAGCTGTTTGTTTGGCAAACTTCTTACTGCGAAAGCAAATTCTAGAAGTAACTTCTTTGTTTGCTTTTACTCAAGAAGTTCTGCAATGTCTTGCCCGGGTTTGGTACCACCGTCTTTTTCATAGCGTAAGATACAAACAAATACATGGCTCTCTTGATAGAAATTAGCAACCATCGCCTATAGACACCAAAGATGTTAATAGTGTTGGCTATGCTGTGGCTTGTATTAATGCCACATGCATTAGTTTACTGGCTACCATACCTTCCAAACCGAAACACGACAGTGACAAACACTGACGCTATTATAGCAGCAATAGGTAAGGCCGAATGCGGTGGTACGAGGCGAGACAATGCAATATTTTACGCCTTTTCCAAGAGCAATAGCGTCAGTGCTTGTCACTAACGTGTTAGAGGGTATTTATGCACGTGGGATTACATATCGCCACATAGATTGCAACACGCCATTAATATTTTGCCTCTATACGCGATAGTTGTCCCTTTTCATCAGGAGAGACATCTATTTGTTTTCTATTCTATGTATGTTTAGCCTATCCTTTCGAGGTGCCTGACAGGAAAGCGAATTGTTTAACGAAGTTCTTGCAACGGCAGTCCTGGGTAAGGAGAGAAGAACGGTAGCTCTAGGCACCAGGTGGTAAGGGACGCGGACGCTTAAATGACATATCGAAACAACAAGAAACGGTGAAAAAATACATGTCCCTTGCGAAAAACTCAATGTTTATGTAAAAAATATATATTGAATAGCAATCAAAACATAGATACTATCATATTTCTAATAGTCTTAAATCATTCCCTTTTCTTCTTTATACATCGTGTAAGGGACGGGCGCGGCGTAACGAAAAATTAAAAAAACATGCCATTTTTTGCGTTCTAGCACAGTTCTAGTCATGATGGCAATGCATAAAGTATATACACGGCTTCAACTCGTCGCGCCCGCAAAACTCTCGAACGTACGTGGCGTATAGTACATTACTTGTTTCGTGTATTTCCTTAAGTGTTACTATTTTTTAAAACTAAGCAATGTAGAGTATCAAAATAAATCAAATTTTACAAAGTAAAGTAAAAAAATCATTAAAAAAATACAAAAATTTGTAACGGTTTTCATCTCAGATTCATGGTCCAATACCATCTTTTCGATTTTCGCTAGACCGTCATTTATACCCTGTATGTATATGTTTTTTGTAAGTTAAAATATTAAACTAAGGAATTCACCCTTATTGTTCAATTAAAAAAACAATAAAATAATAATAATTACTATAGTTATTTCAATATTCGAGTTACAGTTAATTAATTAAAAAACGCATGTATAAAAACTTAACTATAACATTGTTATTGTTATGTATTATCATGGAATTACGGACACTGGATTATCATGGAATCTTTCCACCCTATATATGATTTCTGTGTTTCCACCTATATAAGTTAGTCCTTTTTCACTAGACTCCATGATTGCAACCTTTATAAAGGTGTTACAGATAATTAAAAATATCTCAGATTCCTCTGAGAAAAACATTGACACCTTTGATTTTTACTAACAAATGCAAAGTTATGTCAGTCGTGTCAAACTGACTTGTGTTAATCAACTGGATTTTCAGGTTGCTATAAAATAACTTTATAATTTACCCATAAATACGGAAAATTTAATGATAATATGTTTTTATTGATAAACAGATACTGATGACATTTTTCCTAATTTAAGGATAGAAAGTGATTTTCAGAGAATAAAAATTAAAAATGTTAACGCCATGTTGCTGTCACACCAGTAAGTCGTGGTAAACCTGAGTGTCTCATCATTTAGATTATTCTTTTTACTGCCCAAGAGAACCGGATGACGCTATTTTTTTACGAACGTGGATTTAATTTTCGCACATTTTTGAATTTGTGATGTCAATTTTTCACCCAAATGCGCTAAAAGGAGATTATGTTTTTCGAGTATAGGTATCAGCCGCTGCAGCCTAAGCAGCTTTATGAAGTTATGCTTGAGAGGTTTATTTTGTTCGTCTTAATAGTGAAAGTTATAATGTTTACCCGCCTGCGCTAGAACAAGGGTTGTGTTGTTTCGGATAGGGTTGCTGTCAGATTTTTTTGGTTTTATATCAATTACTTGTTTCAAATCAAATGTTAAAATGACGTGTACGTGCTTTTCTATATGTTTTGCGCTTTCGTACAATTTACTTAAAGCGTTATTAAACAAATAACAAGTGTTACTCTTTTAAGCATCTGTTTTATATTTTCTGTATTTACTTATGGCTAGTGATTATTTTGACTTTCATTCAAGAACTGTAGCATATGCACGTTACTTACGGCAAATCACCACAACGTTATGTAGTACCTTAAAATAGTATCTATTAAATGTCATCGTAGTGTCACTCACAATTTTACGTAAATTCCCAGTCAATAGAGCCCCGCAGAATTTGCTATATCGAACCAAATACAAATAAGTCGTAATTTGCAGAACTATACCTGATAGAGATAAAGTGCCGGTAGCGGCTCTCTGTACACTTCCTTTATTTATTTATAAGTTGTAATACGTATTATCAACAACATAACGCTTGTAGTTGATTGAATTGTAACTCACCACGTTAAAGCTTAGAAAATGAATGAACACATTTACAAATTATGACTATTATTTTACTTTGTTACATTAACTATAATTTTTAATCGTAAAAAAAAGGATTTAGTAGTTCTAAAGCGTACACTTCCGGAATGTATAACTCGTTTCTGTAAATATATTTTAAATTGAGGCATATGAAGCTCTCAATTTTAATTACATGGTCTGTAAAATGTGCGAGTCTATTATTGTTGTTCGGCAGTGTGTAATTTTAATTGAATGGTGGTAACGACCTTAAGATCAGTAAGCTACGTATCGTTAGTTGTCACTTAGTCACGTTCGAATATGTACTCCACTACAATTAGTAGTGACTTATAATTTTTGTTTCTCTAGTATAATTGGTTAACGCTTGTTACTACTGTATTTATGTTTTCAAGTTTGATATTAAACAAATAATTTTTTAAATAAAATCAATTTACCTTTAAAATAAAAAACGACTATTTATACACAAAAAATATAATTTTATGAAAAATAAAGTATCGTCATGCCGATTTTCTTGTCCTTAAAGGAGCAGGTTTAGGCAGATTAAGAACGTTTTAAGACTTTGTGGTTCACCAGATTCACCGGTTTGTGGGTTGGCGAAGTGGTGACAATTTCATAGGCATTTAAAATAAGTTTTGAACGAAAATTTTGTTTTAGCATCATTAGGAAGTTATAATATCATTATACAAAATTCCTCGATGAAATGATATAAGTATTACAAATAAAAAAGATGTGGATTTGTCTTTGATAAGAGAAAGGTAAGGACTTGGCATTAATTTCCAAAAACAATCAAAATTATAAAATTGCGTGCATTCTAACGCTGAACAAATAAAAATGGCTTTATATCTTTTATTTAATTAGAATTTCATAACAGACAAAGCTATAACAATTTTGTCAGTGTCCTAATTTCAAATCATTTAAGAAAATTAACGTCACCTTAAACAGGTTGCGACCAAAACGCCATTACTAAAATACGCTGTCAATGTACGTAAGTCAAAATTTAATGTCAAATAATCCTTTGATTATAAAATATTAAGTTGATTTTAGCGTTTATTTGTATTTTTCTATAATTTCAGTATGTACCTTAAATCTAAAATAAAAACGAATAGTTAAAATAACATGCCCAATTTCAATATAATTTATCAATTGTTATGTAGACAGTAAACATCTGTTCTTAAGTCCGCCATTGTTATGGACGAAATGACACGCTTTTCTCTTGGTTATATCATATCTAGTAGTAGTTTCCTTCATCTAAGTGATTTGTATAGGTTTTTAAATGTCAGTTTTCAAACATATACCTATTGCCGAAGAAGAACTCTGCTTTCTTACATGTGTTCGAAATTTCGAATGCTGTCTCTAAATGTTACGTGCATGTAACGTTCAGAGATAGCATTAAAAGAAACTCAGTATTTTGCTGGTGACTTGTTTATGACCACTTCTCACAAAGCTTGAAGATGCGTTTACATACAGTACGAAAAATATCCAAGTGAAAACATTGAAATAATTTTAAGAATGTATGTTATGGTAGGAAACGCCTTCAGCTCGACTTTAAGCTATGTATATATATATATATCACATAGTGATATATCACATAGAGTGCTTTTTCTAACTCTTAGACTAAACTTTTGAAAAAAATGGTTTTGATTTGCAACAAAACGTCCTCAGTGACATAAAAATTAGCCAAAGCAATAAAGTTCTATGTAATCTAGGCATACACACTCGTCTAAAGCATCTAGGCCTTGCATTGAAGATTTTACTATGGGCTGTTACTTTACTAAAATGGTTATGTGTACTTTAATCAACATATTTAAAGTAAAGATGCTGTAATGTTTTATTACGTTAAAGTGTTCTATATTGTTGGTCACGTCCTCAAATAGCTAACAACGGAAGTAAAGAAACCGCAAAAACCTAGATGGTATTGTGTAACAGACAATATTGTAAGTGACAATCACCTTGTGTGTCCACTATCCGGTATCTTGTTACTTGGGTTTATTTTCCTAACTACACAAAAAGAAGACGACACGTATATATTCTGCTATTTTATAAATATGTACCTTTTGTGTCGAACGCTCCCTTGTCATGGAGGCAACTAAAACTTGTATCTTGTTATCACTAACGTTGTATTTGTATCGTAAAAAGAAATATATGTTCTGCACGTGGTCTGTCATTAATAACAATAATATGTTTCCGTAAAGATTCATTTTTATATTTTTATATTCATTTACCTAGAATGAAATACTTAATATTGTTATGTATTAATATTAATTCATAAAGATCGATCGATAATTAATCGATCAAAGTACCGTAGCTACAGTAAAAATATTTTTTGTTCAGTTGAAAATATAAACGTACTAAATTCTACTATATAAATCTACAGCGGATAAGTATATTCAACTTATTCTCAAATTTCGTGAATAAAAAATTCATATGACTGGCTGACATTAACTTTATCTTTTTGAAAACTTTTGTATGTTGTATGTTTGTATGTCCCGTTTTAACTCGAGATCGGCTTAATGAAAATTGATATATAGTGAGAAAACGTGACTGTGCAAATAATTGGCCACACAACTTTAGTTTGTCTGTTTGTCTTCATAAGCAGATGTATTTGCGCTAGACTACAATGATCATATAAGAAACAATTCGTAAATATATGTGATTTAGCATTTATCCGGTGCTGGGGAAAAAATTACCAAGGAAAAATTGTCTTCTCAGTTTTTTTTTGTTAAATTTGTGAATCTTAAAGATAACTTGAACGTGTGAATATAATCATTTAAACCGTTATAGGAATTTTTATGCATATTTCGTATTGTTTTTAAACTTTACGTCGCGGGTGATTCTTCAATGTTGAGGATAATACGGTTCCAGCCAGTTTTCTCTTTACTGTTATAACTACGATGAAGAAAAACAATGTTTTCCTATTCCATTATTACTTTTTTAACTATCAGCAAGTAAAAGAAAAACATTTCTTATAATTAATTAACAAAAAAACGCAAAAATCTACTGAAAACGTCATTATTTCGCGTGTCCAGATCACCTGTTCTTGGCTGTTTGGTCTTCTAAAATATTCAAATACCACTTAATAAAATTATTTATAGTAAAAAATTGTATTTAAAGGTCTATTGTTTCTGTTTCTTAACAATTTAAAGTATTAACTTAATTCTAAAATAGTAAAACACTCTTTCAAAAGTTTGTCACAAAAAAAAGCGTCATTGTAAAAACAGGAATAGTTTTCAAATTTTTTCCACGATGATTGCAATTTTGGGGCATGTTTCGTGCCTACCGGATGTCCCTTGGTACTCTTCGGTTAGGCCACACACTTTGAACGGATTAGACAAGTCATATTTCTCTCAAGGTAAGCTTGAATATGGTTCTTCGAAATTTGTCATCTTTATAATCATTCTCCTAATTCACTTTATCGTGGTAAATAATATGTTCATTGATTTTATTCATGGCTTTATTTATGTATCGAACTGCAAATAACTCCCCATAGATATTTATTAGCTGTATCTAATCTTTTAAGACAAATTTCGAGATGTTTTCTGGAATTCGTCATTATTACTGACATCATTATCCTGAAAATGACTGTTGAGAATAATGATGTATGGGTTAGAATAATGATTTGCGGATTTTTAACAATGACAAATGTTGAGAATAATGACGTCAATACAATTATTAGCATATCTAACCATTAAAATAAAGTAAGCTGGTACATCAATTGATTAATTTTTTTCGTAATGTCTCTGCAGTTGTTTTGGGGAAAAAATCAGTATGCCTAGAAGTAAGGAATCCTATGAGAATCGTAAAGCCCAATATACAATGTGTCAGAAACGGAGGTATCAACAAATGATTATTGATCTAGAACTGCTAGCCTTAGAACAAGTGAGAAGGCGACAGAATATAAAAAAAGAAAGAAGAGCGTAAACTGACGAGTATTGCTGCACCGCGCGATTTTTGCTTACTAGGTTACGTCTAGTTATATAAGAAAATATATAAAATAAGACTCGCTCATATCGAACAACGTTCATTACAGCGGTCATTTGGGAGGAAAGGCTAACTTAGCCCCCAATAAGCTTGGTATTACTCAGCAGAGTAAATCTTTATCCCAGTCCATCGCTTCCAACTTTACAAGACCCAAATTCGACCTCACATGGGAACCTCACCATACTGTTCCCACCTCTGGGCCGGAGCTCCTCAGTACCAGCTCCTTCCTTCATTGCATTCAACGTAGAGCGGTTCGAATCGTCGACGACCAGGCTATTTCTAATTGGCTTGACTCTTTGGCGTTGCGCAGAGATGTAGGTTCGCTCTGCATCTTTTACCGCATTCATAATGGGGAGTGTTCCGACGAATTGTTTGGATTAATTCCTGCCGTTAAATTCCATCATCGGACATCGCGTCAAAATTTAAAGTTCCATCCTCACCACCTCGATGCCTGAAAAACCACAACAGTGCGCCTTTGTCGGCACTGTTTGTCTCGCACTACTCCTTTATGGAATCAATTACGACTTCGGGACCTTCAAGAAACGAGCTTACCCATTTTTAAAAAGCCGACAACGCATCTGCAAGACCCCTGGTATTGCAGATGTACAAAGGTACTGCTTTTACCATCAGGTGCAGTACCTTTGCTCATTGGCCCCCCTCTACTATAAAATAAAACAATGGAAAGATTAATTAAGAAACTAAAAGATCAGGCGAAGCGAATCTTTCAGAATTGCCAACCCTTTAGGAGTAATTTCCCTTGCCAAACACATTAAATGATCTCTTCCTATGCTATCGGCAACGACAATATCAGTTAGCGCATGGTGGCTTCACTGCTCCCCGTCCTAACATATATTATCAATTTTTCCCTTTTTTCTGGCTTTTTTCCTTAAGCCTAGAAGACAGCTCACGTCATTCCTTTTCCTAAAGTCTCAGCTCCTACTAATTTCTCTAAATATCGCCCTATACCAATTCTTCCATATTTGTCCAAGATTTTGGACACGCAGTTTAGCCCTTACCTGCAGGATAGTAATTTGTCCAATCCGTATCAATCTGGTTTCCGTTCGGGGCACAGTACTGTTACTGCTATTGTTAAAGTCACTGACGACATAAGACATGCTATTGGTAATAAACAACCTACTTTATTGGTTTTCTTGGACTTCAGTAACGATTTTATCTCTGTGGACTTTGATGTGCTGCTTGGTACACTTCGTTCGCTGAATCTTTCCCCTCAGTCTGTATCCTGGTTTGACTCATATCTCCGAGATCGTTCTCAATGTGTTCATTTCGAGGATTCTTTCTCAAGTTTTAGTAAATTAACAGTTGGTATTCCACAGGAGGGTGTTCTAGCTCCACTCCTATTTTTCGTGTTTATCAACATAAAATCCAATGCCATGTCCTCCAGTTTTCATTCGTCATCATCATATGCGGATGCGGATCATATGCGGATGATCTGCAATCGTATCGTCCTTTCTCTGCTCCGGATGTTCTTGAGGCAATCAGCGCTATATATGAGGATCTGTCGCGTATTCACTCATGAGCGGAGTCATCTGGTTTATTAGTAAATCCCAAAAAATACAGTTTTTAATTATAGGTAGTGGAAATGCTAATGTTCCTGATCTCGTATATAGCAGCAGTGTTATACTGTATAGCAAATCAGCTAAAAATCTAGGCCAAATTATAAGTGGAGATTTCTCTTGAAATGTTTATATATCAGAAGTATGCAAACAAGTTCATTCCACCTTTCATTCTATCAAACATTTGCAAAGATTTCTTCCTTTTAAGACTAGAGTTATTTTAGTGCAAACATAAATCTTTCCTTTATTAGATTATGCTGATATTTGCTATCCTGATACCACAGAAGAAGGCCTGAATAAACTCGCGCGCTTACAGAATGTAGGAATTCGCTTTGTTTTTGGTTTTAGAAGATTTGTACCATATTTCCAATTTCAGAACATAACTCACGTAGCTTCCTATCCGGGAGCGCAGAGACGCTCAGCAGGAACGCTCCGCAGGAACGTAAACGAGCTTTTCATCGATATTACAATCAAATCTAGTTGTTTTGATTGTAATATCAATGAAAATTGTATCCATAGGTATAATAAAAACCATATCCCAAATAATAACTGTAAGTACACTGAGAATATTAATCCAAATCCTGTCGTTTCATTATCTAGTACACATAAAGAAGAAAGCCGCGATCCAAATCTCTGAAAAATAAATATCCTTCTCCTCCTCCTCCTTATTAACCAGTGTTAATTTATATTTATATTTAACTATTGTATATTAAATAATGTATATTTAACCAGTGTTATACTCTTAACAATGTTAAGTGTTATCTATTTCGATTTTATTTCTTTGAGCTGATAGTTATTAGTTAATATAATGTGATGCAGGATATAACAATTGAAAAATAATAAAAATATTGTTATATTTTAATTATATACAAGAAGTTATATTTCTGTTCATCAATGTGTAATTTTTTGATTAATATTATATTGTTAAATTATATTAATTACACAAGAATTTATGTTTGTGTTTATCAATGCGTGATTTTACGACTAAATATAATTATGTTGATTCTTAATATTTTGTTTTATTTCAATGATAAGTGAAATAAAACAGGTGTAAAATCATTATCCTCAACAAAAGTCATTTATCCTAATTAAATTGTCATTATTCTCAAAAGGTCGTCATTGTATTTTTAAAATTTTTCGAATATCTGCCTAAATATTAATAATACAAAGGTGCCTCTTACTCCGATATCAAAGATTTGAATCAAGTAACAGTTCCCGTACTGATCACTTGTTGTGCCACGAGGTTTTTATTTTTTTCACCAAATCATTGAAAATATATTACGATCGAAGAATGACCCTCGCGCTGTCTGAATATGTAACAGATTCTTAAGATAAAGAAAAAGTTTTAAATAACATTACTTAATATTTTTAACAATAACATTTAAATATTATTATAATAACATTCGTTTATTTGCTAAACTCAATTTTCTTAAATGAATAAGCTGTAAAGATTCTGTTATGTATCAAGTTATATATTGATGTATTTTTTTTAAAACTACTATTAAAATTTAATCGAACTTGCGAATGAATGGGATAATATAAGAGTAGGTATTTGTTTCCAATTTTATCCACCGCCGACACCTTTCTGTGATATGTGAATTATTCATATAAGGGTGAAAATTTCAATTCTATCAAGTCTATTTATAACAACATTTTTACATATTATCATGTTGTCTTTTTTGTTGTGTCTTCTGTGTGTTTTGTTGTTAACAACCAGTTGTGTCTTCTGATCAGAGAGCACATTCTATAAACAATGCTCCTGATGGAAAGAGTCAACTATCGCCTATAGACACCAAAGGTGTTTATGGTGCGTTGCTATCTAGGTCTAATGCCACATGCATAAGTTCACCGCCTACCTTACCTTCCAAACCGGAACACGACAGTGACAAGCACTGACGCTATTGCGGCAGGAATAGGTAAGGTGGTGGTACTAGACCAGGGCGAGACAATGCAGAACTACCACCTAGTAGCCACGATGGTAGTGACTCGAATAGCCAATCGGTCGCCTTTTACGACCTGCCCGGTAGAACGGGAGTTGGCCTATTCTTCAAAGAAGCCCAGGACCAACACAGAGGAAAAATGTCCTACATTGTATTACTGTTACTTATATCGGTTTTTTTTAAATATTGCTTCAAATATTATGTATTGTACATAATAAAGCTAATTTATTGTAATAAATATAGCAAGCTAAATTGTACAACGTACCTGCACCTACCTGCCTGCGTACAAATTGTACCTGCCTACATAGAATCAGATCAATGACCATCCTTAAAAATATTTCACGGTGGAATTGCATCGAATCCCTTAAGCAATTTAAATCATAAATAATAGTTTTAACGTAATATGTGTAGGTACCTGTTCAAAATGTGTTCGAACATCGTAGCGCAATTTTTGAATCCTTATCGAATTGTTTACGAGCAAGTTAAGTAACAAATTGTTACAAACAACTGTTAGATACCTTGCTTGGAACAGATAATTTAAATTATGCTTTATTAATGGAACAATAGCGAAATGCTCATATTCCATATTCTGTTCCATAAATAAAACGTTATTTTCTGAACTTTACATACCTACTCAATTCCTCTGGTATTATTCACTATAGCGGTAGAATCAATGACTACTTTAAAAATACTGTTTCACACAAAATAGTGTGCGATTTATTAATTTGTATAATATTTTTCAAACATTTGATGCTTATTTATATAACAATCAATAAATAAATCTAAGCTAACTTTTTAGTTATGGATATCTTCTATTAAGTCTCTAAGAGTTCGTTAAACTACCTCGTAGAATTGGACATGTTATCGATAGTTATCAATTATTCTGACGTTTCTAATGACAGGTCGACAATCTCTATCGAAGCATATGAATTTTTTATTAAAATCTATAGACATATACAAGGTTTGTTGTACGCCGTTACCTTATGTTTAATGTTGGGCTTTGTTAAGTACAGTATGATTAAGCAACTGTTTTTATAATGTAACTGACTTATTCTGCGAACAAAAGAAATTGTAGATAATATTTGTGTAAATCGAATTGACTCAGTACTATATCTTGTTTAAAGACAAATTCGATTATTAATTTTATAAGGAAATTTATAAATAAATGATAATATAATTTAATATGGTCATAGACAGAACGTGGCGAGGCTCGTAAGCAAATGTATTTTATTTTACTCTTTTCCGTAAAAGGATTTCCAAGGTGCGAAAGTGGGATGGAAATATTGGAAGGCTATTCGCCTAGGCTCCGAGCCGCCCGCCCGCCCAGTCGACTCCAGCATACAGCTTTGTTCACAGTGTGACATAATATTTCTATTAGAATAACAGTATTATCATGAAATCAAAATCGTGCATTAGCAATTACTACAAACGAGTCTGTTTAATGCTAGGTGAGAAATTTACCAGTCATTGACAATTGATATTGGTAAGTTTCTTTTTATTTTAAATCTATAATTAGCAGAATTTATTTATACGAGTATAAGATAATTTGACATTTAAAAGAACCGCTGTCCCTTATACAGGATGTCAATGTCTTGTTTTATTATAAATTTTAAAATAACTTATCTATGTGTATTCACATAGAGTTTTATAGCGATAAGTAAATTATAACACATATCTAGATTTCTGATTGTTTACGCTTAATTTTCTTTTTATGTACAATCATATTTATGCTTATCTTAACCTGATTTGATAAGATTTTATATTTACAAAGAAGTTATATAAAATCTTGATGATAGTGTGTTTAGATATAGAGATTAGGTATGTGTAATTTATTGTTGAATAATTACTTTGGTCTAAATAAATATTTAAATATATCATTAGAAAGGGGATGAAATAATTTCACGCTGGATTTCTTTCATGTATGCGGTGTGAACCAAACGTTGCCAATCGTTGTTACCATGATTGTACAAATTATCAGCTGTAAATACGGGTTGATTTTCATCGCTGCAATATTATAAAATAAGTAGAAATATTTTAGTTAGTGTTGATTTCCCTAGGAAATTTTTATTCATAAGTAAACGTATGAGAGGGAACGCTGAGTACATATTGTCCTTTGTAATTTTGTGCTCAAGAACAAAAGAATATTTTCTCTTTTGTGTGCTTATATTTTTCTTTTATGGCAGTGAAACGCGTGACTTGTCTCGTACGTTCGAACGCTATTCAAGAGGAAGGGGATGATGTCCTCCTACGCACGTATTTCCATTCAAGTGGAAGTTTATTATGTCCACTCTCTTTATTACGCTTGTTTTAAGACGACATAATCGTATAATATTATTATGTATAATGTAAATAACTTTACAGATCAGCTACCCAATGTGTGTTGTTAATATGGTATATCATCCATACTAATAATATTATAAATAGGAAAGTGTGTCTGCTTGTTTGTCCGTCTTTCATGGCAAAACGGAGCGACGAATTGACGTAATTTTTAAGTGGAGATAGTTGAAGGTATGAAGAGTGACAGCCTACTTTTTGTCTCTTTTTAACCCTCACTTCCCAATAAATTTAACGCGAGCAAGGTCGCGGGCAAAAGCTAGTTATTTTATAAAATCGTGAAAAAATTATGCGAATTGATCGAACCTCAAAATAGGGACATTATTTGCTTGCAATAGGTCCCATACTGTTTTAGCTTACGATATTAATACTCAGTAATAAATATGTTACAGATATATTGATAAAATATATTATAGACAACATAAACATCTGTCATCATCTCATCATTGTCACAGGCATTTATGTGATGAAATATCAACATTACATCACGCAAATACCTCTCTATGCATGGATCTCTCGTAGAGAGTATAAATGTTCTGTGGCATGGATTGAACCAGAATCTAGTTTCTATCATAATGTCACTCGATTGACAGGATAATCAAAATAGCGGCACTTAGCTTTATTTTATATTAGATATTAACTGAAACCTCGTTTGCGTGACCTAAAAATATTACTTCCCTTTGCTGGTGTAAAGGTAGCCGTAAGACTTGCTCATAAATGCATTTGTCATAAACGAAAAAAAAAATTTTAAATCCGCGTTGTTCGTCCAAAGATTAGACCGTTCAAATATGTAAGAAAAAATCGTCACGAAGAAGAATCTACCCAAAACTAATGGAATTCTTATTCTTTATTATGTATCGCGCATCTTGTACATATTTATTATTTACATACCATAAGAATAAGGTTTTTATGAAACGAATTAATTTTAATGAAGATCGCCTAATGGTCGAAATACCGTATAGTTTTTATAAAAATTGAAGTTTTATACACCTCTTCTTCTTTTATAAACTGAATTTATTTGTAATATATATTGTTTAAAATATTAGCTTCATACACTCCTTTTCCATATAGACTTTAATGGTGTTAAATTTCGTGCTTCTCTGGTCGGAGAACCTTCGTAAATCGGGGTACAAAGTTTTCGCTTTACGTATTTATACATAGAAGAGATAAAACAGTGAATAAAAAATAGTATAGCATTAAAAATTTACAAAATTAAGTTATTACAATAATTGTATGTGCCAGGGCCCAGGAGCTATCAGATAAGACCTTATTCATATTATACTATATATTGCTAAACTAAAGACATCACAACATAAAACTTAAAAGATGTAATAGACTGCATATCACGTAACCCTTTTGCTGTATTTTCCCCTATGACACAAAAGTATTGCCCCTCGCAATTATTACGTGGTTTAAAACCGAGGGTGTGGTTTTTATTAGGATATTTATGTAAATTTTTACTTCGTATATTATCAATGTTGGTTGGTTATGATTCTTGCATTCTTAAGTAATAAATGTCAATAGGTATCTTTTACTTGGCTCATATACGTATATTTTATACTAGATATTACTCGCGACTTCGTTTGCATGATCCAAAATGATTATTTGCTTTAGCTCAGTCGATAGTAAAAAATAGCTTGTGTCACGCCTAGATAGTGTAGTTTTCCAACGGTAAAACAATTTTTGAGACCAGTCCAGTAGTTTTTGAGTTTATTCGTTTCCAACATATAAAAAATCATATTTGTCTTTATAATAGTGTAAATAACATAGATCGATCATTAAGTCAGTCCCAATATAGTCATAGGATAAAATAGGCAACCCTGCCACATTAGTTTTATATGGCCGATTTTGGTTGTTCAGTTCAGTTGGATCCAATGGATAAAACAGAAATAAACAGACAGGGTAATATTTGCCTGCAGGTTCCATTTGCTTGTCCTCAAAACGCAGTATCTCGGGAAACATTTTAATGTTTAATATTTTAAAAATATTTTTTGTTTTGTTGCAGTTCACGGCGTGGGTCGATGCGGTCATATTTGTGTTTAGTCTGGAAAACGATATAAGCTACAACACGGTTTCAAATTACTTTAACAAAATGTCTCACTATCGGAATTCATCTGAAATACCTATTATCCTTGTCGGGACTCAAGGTAAGGCTTTCCGTGTATTAATAATATATAATTTTCCTCTTACCCTTTCTTTCTATGTACACAAAATGTGCCATGCTTCAATCCCTTATAAGATATATGAAAGACAAATGGTAACAGATATTTACATAAATATTAATTGAAACGTAAACGTAAACGTTTCAATTAATATTTATTTACATCTAATATCGTTAAAAAAGTCATTGAGTTGGTAAAATTCACAAATGGGAGTCACTAATTTACCAACTACCCAAGTAGCACGTTAAGCTGTATATAGGCTGCATTTAGGTTCATTTTTAAACTTAAAGCTGTATACGAAGCCGTACAAAGGCTGTAGAAGCGCTTCTACAGCCGATATAACACCAAAAAGGGCCCCAAGTTATACAGCTTATTGCGTTATATAGGCTGCACAATAGCTATACAAGCTGTTATAAACTGTACAATGGCTGTTATTTGGTGTATAAAGAAACTATAACACTAAAGATACTCTCTTGTAACTGTCTTGTACAGCTAAGAGTTAAATAGGCTGCACAATAGCTGTACAAGCTGGTATAGGCTGTACAAAGGCTGTTATTCGGTGTATAAAGAAACTATAATACTTAAGATACTCTCTTGTGCAGCTAAATGTTCTTAATAGGTGTTTGAAAATGATAAAAAGTAACTAATCTGTTTTTGATATTGTATAACATTATATCTGCAGACGCCATAATTAAAAATATATTAATAAACGATAAATTCTTGGACTTGGAGCAGTATTCAAGTGCGTATTCAAAGTGCAAACTCAAATTTACTGTCAAATGTAATATGTTTTCCCTCAAAATATTCACGCGCCAACGAAATAATCAAGTTAACACAAATAAAATCATTGCAAAATACGGTAAGTGTTTGTGTTTAAGGTTAGAATATACAAGTATTTATGGTACAATATTGTATATAAAGGCATAATGATCATAATATAAGTTGCTTGTCAAGATATAGCTTTAGCTATTGCTAAATATATCTTTTATTTAACAATATATTTCTTTAATGTTGTTTTTAATACACAATAATGGCGGCGTTTTGTTATACAGCCTAAAGTGTATTTGGAGGGTGATATACTGCAAAAAGCTGTACTGAATCTCTTTTTTGTTCTATTATACGGCTATTGGCTTTTAATTACCGTCCAAATACACTTTAGGCTGTACTAAGTCCCTATATAAATCTATTGTACAGTAATTGGCTTTTAATCACTAAATTATGTTTAGAGATGCGTACAAAAATTGAAGAACCCTAAATACAAAACATATGTTTGTCACTTGATTTCGCTATTGTGTTGTATTGACGTCGGTCGTTTGACTTTACAACTAAACCAACTTATTGTTAACTATAACTTATGAGACATGTATTTTAATCATGTTTTACTTTATTTTTCAGGGAAATATGCCTTATAAAATAATAAAAACAATTGAGAGAAGCCAAAACCGTATTTGTATCGTACCCAGTTTGTGGGAGGATAAAAGTGAATTATAATGACCAAGAAAACAACTTGATATAACTAAGTTGATCAAGAACGAAAAATCAAGCCCTTTAAATATTGGTCTATCACAAAAATATTTTTAAGAAGAATACGTTATTTCGTGCTTGTGATTTAATATTATTAGTTCTTCAAAGAGAAACACATACTCTTTTGCCTGTAATTGTATCTAAGTATATAATATTTTTAAAACGATTGTAAGTATACATATATACAGGGTGTTACAAAAGTGGTACAGTAAGCCGCAAGGGGGTGGCTCAGGGGGTCATTCTTAACAACTTTTGTTTAACGACTTTTGGAAATTCGCGAAAAAAATATTGATTCTCCATAGAAACTTTGTTGGTCACGTGACTTTTCACAATGGAAAAACAAAATTGTTTTTCGGGAATTTTCACAAATCGTTGAACAAAAGTTGTTCAAAATGACCCTCTGAGTCACCCCCTTTCGACTTACTATACCGCTTTTGTAAAACTCCGTATAGTAGCAAGTTAAAAATAAAAAAATACATATT
The DNA here is from genome assembly GCA_036924255.1 of Apodemia mormo. Taxonomy (NCBI): domain Eukaryota; kingdom Metazoa; phylum Arthropoda; class Insecta; order Lepidoptera; family Riodinidae; genus Apodemia; species Apodemia mormo. The sequence continues at coordinate 39,515,896 of JAUPFN010000009.1, read as the reverse complement.
TTCTCAGTGTAATGATTTTTATTTCTCTTTTTAACTCTTTTTTATATATTCTTTGAAGAATAGACCAATTGTCTTTCTGCCAGGCAGGTCGTAAAAGACAACCGATGGGCTATGCGAGTCACTTCCATCGTGGTTACTAGGTGATAGAGCTCTGCATTGGCTCGACCGGGTCTGGTACCACTGCCTTATCTATTCCTGCTGCAAAGCGTATGTGCTAGTCACTGTCATGTTCCGGTTTGGAGGGTAAGGTGGCCGGTAAACTTATGCATTAGACCTTGCCACAAGAGAGCAACGCACCATTAACATTTTTGCTGTCTGTAGGCGATGGTTGATTCTTTTCATCAGGAGACCGATCTGCTTGTTTGCTATCTTATGACATTAAAAAAAATCAGTTATTGTAAATTACCAACCAAGTAACCTTAATGAAGAAGATAAGCCTAAAAAATAATAAATCAGGTAACCTACAATCACTTTTTAATGTTTTTGTTACGGAACCCTTTTCCTTGAACATTAATAAAAATGACGATTGTAGGTTTACCTGAATTAGTAATTTTGCAGCTTTATCTTCATCACGATTACTTGGTTGGTAATTTATAATATTTAAATATTCCTTTTCAATATTCCTCTTGATTTTTTCCACGTGATATCAACTATGTAGATATAAAAACAGCAAACAACAATTTTCTCAGTAATACAGCCTTGAGCTGTACTATAGCTGTATATGTAGATTTTTTAACACCATTGGCTGCATAACAGTCTACAATTACGCCATAAATATTAGCTGTAGAACGGTGATTGCATATCCCATTTTACAGAAACAAGCGTTGAGTGATACTATAATAACACTTAAAGCTGTAATAAATTCCCGTGCTAAACAAAATACAGCTAATGTACAGCTTTAAGGATTAAAATCAGCCTAATGAGTTACAAATTGCTTAAAGCTGTACAGTAGTGTATTAATATTCAGATATAACGCCTAAAGCTTACGCGGAACTCTAAGAAAGGCCTTGTACAGCATTAGGCTGTATATAAACTCATAAAGGTCTCTTATACCGATAAAAGCATCTTTTTACACCATTGTACGGCTGCAATAGAACTTTAAGTTCTATATGAGCTGCTTTATGGGTATTAAACATGCTTGATTGCTGCTTGGGTAAGACACACAGGTGTGATGTTTTTGATTTATGCTGTAACAAATGCTAAAAACATAATAAACGTAATATATAAAAATAAATACTTAAGTTTAATTATTCATTGTTTAAATTTTACATATTAAATCGGCTCTTGTGTTATGTCACGTATGAAGTCTAACGTGCATAATGTTATGTTAATAAATGGATAAAATAGGACACGACTTTGACCTGAAAGTGAAAGCAGTTTATCTAAAGACGAGATTATTACGTAGCTGTCGATTTACATATTTTAATAAAATACTGGCACGTATTTCTAAAAGATAATTTCCGTCTGATGATTGGTTACTCTTCTAGATGCCATAAGTGAAAGCAGTCCACGCGTCGTCGATGATAATCGCGCTCGCAAGTTATCGAATGAACTACGAAGGTGTTCTTACTATGAAACGTGTGCTACCTATGGATTAAATGTGGAGAGGGTTTTTCAAGATGGTATGTATGTTGCATGTAAAATAACTAGTAATTAATTTAAGTTATTAATAGTATAATAATAGTAAGGGAGGACTAACTAGAGGCTTAAGCCCTCGTCTAACATTAAAAAATTTTATGATTATCTTGATAAAGTCTACCCTCAGTTTAATCAAGCCCCACCAACAAAAAATTTGAATCCGCCATTGATGTTAAGAACATACTTAAATTTGTTCACAAAATTTAAAGTTTTTATGAGCTTTGGTTTTATCGGTAGTAATTTCATTATTTCCCATTGAACCAAAAATAATTAATTTTGATATGATATCTATGTGTATAATATCTGTAATAATTCAAATATTCGTTCATTCTTAGATTTCCATGATAGGTACATCAAATAATTTGAATACTTTCTTCGTATATAATTATTTAAATTATGTAATGCTGGAATTAGAAAAAGCGCCCTCTTAAACCAAAAGAAACGAAACGGCCTATAAAATACCTAATAGGTATTACTATCGTAATCATTAACATCCGTTATTTATAAATTTTTGTTTTAAAATGATATAGTTAGTCCAGGTAAGTAAAAAATATGTTTTCTTATCAAGTTATCACATGGGTATAACTATTAAAATTCAAATATAATAATAATTATTCACCTTTAATCGTCATATCAACTTTTTTATTACTTATTTTCGTTTTTCATTTTACTCATTTTATCTGATTTAAGTTATAATATAATATGTACAATTACATCATTTTAGGGTTCCGTACCTAAAACGTACGGTAAAAATAGGACACTATTACTAAGCCTCCGCTGTCTGTCTGTCTATTTGTCACCAGGTTGTATCTCATAAACCGTGATAGGAGCTAGAAAGCTGCAATTTTTACAAATTATGTATTTCCATTGCCAAGTAATAGGGTCTTGTTTTTACCTTTTAGGTATGGAGCCCTAAATATGATATCTCATATTTTTTTTGATCTTTCCTTTTTACTACTTAGAAAAAATAGTTGATCAGGAATTACATAAGGTAGTGCGTTATTATTCTATGGCCGCGGCCGGCTTGTTTGATGATATCGGATGAGGATGTTTGGCGCGCGAGCCGCGAACGCGATGCGGGGAGTTCTGATTCGCGCAGTGGTAACACCGGTCCCTAGCGGTGTAGCCGTGTCGTTCGTCTGTTCCGCATTGTTTACGTTTTTTGACGTTAGCGATACAGTACATTGTTTTGTGTTAGAATCCGTGTGGTATTTTGTGAAAACATAAAAATTATAAATGGAAAAATGGATAAAACACTCATTTTTAAGTCAAACATGTCTCCAATATCGAGTTTAAGGCGTAGAAGTTCCTGCTACAATATACAAAGAGCCGAAGAACGCGACCGACGAAAATCGTCGAAATTTGAATGTGCGTGTTGTTTTTTACCGTTTAGATTGTATTATATTCGTGTTTTGAATTGTGCTTTGCGAAATCTTTACGTTTCGCGAGTGCGAATCTCATTTCTATTTTTATATCGTGGTATATCGGTGTTATTTCAGCGTGCCAGAAGATTGTTGGGACGAGATTATCGGCGTCATCACAGTGCTTGTCTGGTGGTTCGAGGCCTGTTACCCCCCAGCCACTTGCAAATTCGCCAAGCCATAACCATTCAACGTTTCTTTATAAGGTAAGACACAATTTGATTAATAATTAAGTGAATGTTACACGCTCCGACGCACTCGCAATAGATTTTGATCAGTTTCCGATACCGGATTCAATATTGTGTATTACTTGACTTGTTTATGCGTACTATAACAAATTCATTCTCAAAATCATTATAAAAAAGATAATGGCTATAACATTGCCCAAATATATTCTGGCACTCATCACAATTCGTATCGTATATAGTCTTGTAAATAATGATAATAATGTTGAATATAACATATTATTGTTTGGTTTAATGGAGTGATAGTTAATAAGTTAATCGCAGTAGTATCTTCTTGCCCCTATTCCCGAGGAGGTAGGCTGAGATACGACCAGTGCATCCATGATTAGCTGAAGATACTTAATCCCACAATGCGATAGGTGGTAAGCCTAGCGCCAACCGAGCACTTATCCAATTCTGAGCAGCTTTGTTTTTATCAGAACACTGAAAAAACACTTTTTTATTAATTGCCCAACCTTAAGACCTTATGTGGTTAACACTGACACTAGATTAGTAGACCACAGAGGAGATAAGCATAAGTTGTTTGCAATTAATAGATATATGTGTATAAACATCATTTGTTAACATAATATAAGCACATTGTCTAATGTTTTATTGGCGTTACCTATTTTTATAATATCTCTTAACTTTTTAAAGCTAAATTTTAATATTCTCGGTCATAATAATCAAATAAATACAACCAACACAGCCCATCTTATTTGTTACAATTATTATTCAATGTCTCTATTCTCTTTATTTTATAACTTACTTAATACAATTTTTTATATTGTTTTAAAATCTACAAAAACATGTGAGAATGAGGGAGATAGCACAAAATTGTATAAGCCATGTGTTGACATTATATATTGAGTAAATGCTTAGGTTGAAAGAAAACTAGCCTGACAATATACTGTAGAGTGTAACCTTGCCACTTAGACTCGTTTAATGTTTCCTATGTTTTGATCTGTTTTTGTAAATGTTGACTCATCTCAATAGTGGGTAAGGTTTTTTTTTATATCATAAGATAGCAAAAAGCAGATGGGTCTCCTGATGGAAAGAGTCAACCATCGCCTATAGACACCAGAGATATTAATGGTGCGTTGCTATCTTGTGGCGAGGTCTAATGCCACATGCATAAGTTTACCGGCTACCTTACCCTCCAAACCGTAACATGACAGTGACAAGCACTGATGCTATTGCGGCAGGAATAGGTAAGGTGGTGGCACCAGACTCGGACGAGACAATGCAGAACTCTACCACCTAGTAACCATGATGATAGTGACTCTTATTGCCAATCGGTCGCCTTTTACGATCTGCCTGGCAGAATGGCAGTTGGCCTATTCTTCAAAGGAGCCCGGGACCAACTCGGGGTAAAAATAATAATAACATGCAGTGACCATGCTTTTTGAATATTAATACAATAATTTCGTTGAGGTTGAGGAACCACTGACAGTGGTTGTCCATTTTAATATATAAATCTTGATATTTTGAACCAGCCCTTTCATGATCTACTGATGGACTAACTAATTCTGCTCAGAATGTAAGACTAGATGCGAATATATCTTTTATCTTGTACAGTATAGTTGATCTGTCAAAAGTGCATGTAAATGTTAATTTGAATTTAAAAATCTTTAAATTGTTTGACCCGACAGGCCATCACTGAAACTTCTCGTTAAATTAAGTTGTTTTAAGCTCATAGGAGTAAACACTAAAAACACAGATTTTTCACTTCAAACATCTAGTTTGTTAAAAATGACAGTATACTGATTTTTGAAAAGCTGTATATTTTGGAAATGATTATCGATTTTTATCGTTTGAATGGCATTCAACACAATTTTTGAGATCTAAAATGTTATTTTAGCTACAAAATTGATATGTTGAAAACTGTCAAATTAATGTCGAAAACCATTTTTTTAAAAACCTTCATTGTTGATAAATCCCAAGTAAATTAACCAATTTTGATCAAATTCACAGTATTTGATGCAGTTTTATAAGGAAAAAAGCTAATCCGATTTTTAAATCAATCTGTGCTTATTAGCCTAAAAGTTATTTTAAAAATATGAAGTATGTTTGTTGTAAACAATATAGTTTTTCTAAATCTAAAATCTCAACATCTAATATGTAGTTTTTCTACTGCTAAAATATTATTAAAATTCAGTAAATTTATTGGTTCAAAAATTTCAACTTTATGTCAAAAACATTTTTAAAATTTTTCGTCAATGATTACTCCCGAACAGATTTACCGATTTTGATTCAATTTGCTGCAAAAGCCGAAGAACCCAATGACAAAATTTGGTAGCTATTTCTATTCTATTCTTTTAGAGGGCTTTTTTTCGATTTTAAAATATTCATTAATAGTACTTTTATCAAAGTACTATCCACATTTTCGCCATGACGTTGAAACCAGTCAATTATTTTTTTCTTTTATTGTTCTGCGTCGGTATTTTATCAATTTGTCTGGAGTGAGACGGTTCTTCCAGAGATTGCACCATTTCTTTAAACCATCCTTCGTAAATCTCCACGTTAATTTCTTCATGACAGTCCACTGTTTTCTTGGATTTAAAGGCGAGTAAAGCATCTGACTCGAATCCACATATAGACACTGCATGGCATATGATAAGGCGTTCATCTTTTCCCGTTGGCACTGAACTAGTGGAAGCGGTGGTGTCGTCAATCCAGTTCTTAGATACTGTGTGGTTTGCATTTAACCAAGTCTCGTCAGTAAGAATAACATTTGACCTATCTGATATCTTTTTAGCTTCGTTCAAAAATTCGCAGTGAGCCAAAGCAACATCGTGACACTCCATCAATATTTTACTTTTGTCCGATTTTTTTATAAGAAAATCCAATTATTTTCAAAACCAAGCTTAATGACGATTTTTGGCCATGAAACAAACCATATTCACATAAAGAAACAACAAGTTTTTTAAGTGTTGGAATTTCTTTGCGCAAAAATAGTCATATAGTTATATGACGGCGAATAGCATCAGCGGCGAAATTGTCAACCGATGTCACACGACGTGGTTGGCGTTTTATTTATCGGCGTACAAAGCTTATTTTCCTGCATGCATGCCGCCTGTACCGTAAGCTTTGGTAGTAATTTTTGAAACAGTAGGTCCCCTAATTCCTAATGTGGCCGCAACACGCTCTCGAACTTGCGACAGTGGTAAAAGCGGGCCACCATTTTAATAATCTGCTTCAAAGTAATTATGAACCTTGATCACTAGTTCTCTCGCCTGCCTTTTAAGAACAAATGCTTTCGGCATTTTGATGTTTGATAGCTGGGCAGCAATCAACACGGAGGAACACAGAATACATAACGTAACATATGGATAATGTGAAAAAAACTCAGCGAACAGAAATGTAGTGACTAGCTGTGTCACTACATTTCTGTTGAAGAAGCAAGACCGAGTTGTTGCGAGTGACAAAATGGCGCTGGGCTATTGAGTGTTTCCACCTCGAAAAAATATATTTGAATGTTTTTGCTATATTTGTCTTTGTTCAAAATATAATAAATATATGGGATCAATATCATTACTTATTTGGTTACAACACTATAACTATCATCGAGAAAATAAAGAAATGGAAAAGTATAGTTTTGTCTACTCAAAATATTTTTCTTATTTTGTTTCCATAGAAATACATCAATGACATTTCTTGCCCAAACTAACAAAAAGTCAGTCAGTATACCAAAACATATTTTTAATTTAAATATAGAAACCAGGTGGGATTTAAACCATTCAAATGCTAACAACTATTTTTGCATTATTAAAATAAAATGGTAAAGCAATGACTCTCAGAATTTTATATTGTATCGGGTAAAACTGTCTGAAATTAAAATTAATTTAACTAAAGTGTTTAGTTATCTGATCTTTATGTTATACTAAATTTAGAATCCAGGTAGGATTTAAAGCATTTAAAAAACAATTTGATAATGATGATATTTGTGTTACAACAATAAAAAGGTAAAGCAGTGATTCTTCGTTATTTTATGTGATATTGGGAAAACTGTCTGAAATTAATATGAATTTAACTACCATGTTTAGTTAGGTGAAGGTCAGATACCTTTATGTTATATAATCATAGCCTATTAAAATGTTACTTACTGGGAACCTAAGCTAGGCCTTGAAACTTATTAAACACATTTAATGATACAAAGGTAATTAACTGTTGTTTTATAGCACTTTAATGATAGAATCAAAGTATTTTATGGTGGAATGAAATTAGATAAATTGTCATTTGTCCAGCGACACTTAGGTATACACATATTTTTTATAAGATAGCAAACAAGACACCAAATAGACACCAAAGATGTTAATGATGCATTGCTTTACGTGTGGTGGGCTGGTAATGCTATATGCTACCTTACCCTCTAAACCGGAATACGACAATGATAAGTATTAATGCTATTACGGCAGGAAGGATATGGCGATGTTGCATTGCATTGAAGGAAGGATAAGCATTACACGCGTCACAACGGTAGTGACTTATACGTTATAAGCCAATCGGTCGCCTCTTACATTTTTTATAAGATAGCAAACAAGCAATTGACTCTCCTGATGGAAAGAGAAACCATCGACTATAGACACCAAAGATGTTAATGGTGCATTGCTATATGTGTGGCCGGCTGGTAATGCCGTATGCATAAGTCTACCAGCTACCTTACCCTCTAAACTGGAAGACAACAATGATATTGATGCTATTACGACAGGAAGGATATGGCAATATTGCATTGCATTGAAGGAAGGATAAGTATTAGGTAAGGCGGTGGTACCAAATACCCGGGCGAATGATTGCGGAATTCTACCGCCTATGTAGTCAGGATGGTAGTGACATAGCCAATCGGTCACCGCTTACGACCTACCTGGCAGAACAGCAGATGGTCTATTATATATATATATATATATATATATATATATATATATATATATATATATATATATATATATATATATATATATATATATATATATATATATATATATATATATATATATATACTGTATATATATATATATATACAGTACGTTAAATATATATATATATATATATATATATATATATATATATATATATATATATATATATATATATATATATATATATATATATATATATATATATATATATATATATATATATATATATATATATATATATATATATATATATATATTTAACGTACTGTTTTACATTTTTAAGTAATTATTTTGTAATAATGGAATTTATTAAATTGAAATAATTCTGTGTGATAAATTCCAAATTTCTAATTGGAATTAACTTCAATTTATATGTTTCTTATGCATGTTGTGACATATTGTAAATAGTTTTACATCTTTCTGTTAGAATTCAATGTAATGTTTGATAATTTGTATTGTTGTAAATCTGTAATTGTCGTAAAAAAAATAAGATTAGTAAACAAGGGAAGCTAAAGAGTTGAGTTCATTGATATAAAAAACCCAAAATGCACAGTCCCGAACAAAACTGACACTCCAAAGTGTCTCTAATTTCATTTAAGTAGTTATAGATTTGGCAAAAACATATGTCTTTGCATATCCAACCTTAAGCGCAAGAGTTATAGTTGTTTTTACAAAGCAATGTACAAAAATGAAATGAAATTGACAGTATCGCGACCGACGCAATTCTATTTGAAATGAGCGCATAATTTAAAATTGTGCGCTCATTTTTGGAGGCCGTTTTTGAGACACTGATTGTGTATCTTGGGTTTTTTATATCAATGGTTGAGTTGCCATTAGTGTGATAATGATGAAAGCCATATGTATAAGTTAACTGGCAGTCTAATTCTCTAAGCTTCTATGCAACTATAACATTGACAGAGAAGTAAGGTAGTTGGTACCAAACTTAGATGAGATTTTAAAAAACTAAAGCACCTATTACTATGTGACTAGACAGATACAACAGTAATGGAATTAAATAATTTCCAAATAAAGATATGATTCATATTATTTAATTCTGTTAAAAATATTACCTAAATAGAGCGTAATATTGTGACTCAATCTATATGAGGCTATAAAATGTTTTATCAGGTATTTTGTATCTGGGTTTGGATAAAAGAGATAAACTCAGAGCTCTCGATCTGATTTCACATAACGTGTAATGACATATTATATGCCTATTGATAAATTTCGTACAATAACAAAACCCTAAACATCATCAATGTATATTGTTGTTAATACATTGATGTTACATTGATGTTAAAATAAATATTATAAACAGTTTTATGTTCCTTGTATTGGTCGGAGTCAAAATTATTAGATATAAAACCCAGTTCCTCTTGATAAAAAATATATTATAGTAATTAATTACTATAAGAAATTCACTAGGATGTATATGGTACACGAGAACTTCCGACAGACTGCCGAAAAAACAAAAAATAATTAGGGCAGGGACAAGTGTGTCGATTCCCGCCGCGTAGTGTTGGACCTTCTACGATGCTTGCTTTTAAATACATTGATGTTAAACAAATATTATAAACAGTTTTATGTTCCTTGTATTGGTCGGAGTCGCATTTGAAGAATATACCAACTGCCTTCCTGCTAGGCAATTCGTAGAAGGCGAACGATTGGCAACCTTCACTATCATTAATGTGACTGATATAAAGCCTATTGATTAATTTAGTACAGTAAAACAATATATGATCCATTTATAGTTGTGTATACAGTTTTATGGTGGAACTGTTTGTTTGCTGGTCCTAGATAGTTGTTTGTACAGTTTTATGATGAAACTGTTTGTTCCTTGGTCCTTGATAGTTGTTTATACAGTTTTATGATAGAACTGTTTGTTTGTTGGTCCGAGATGTTTATTTATACAGTTTTATGATGGAACTGTTTATTTGTTAGTCCTAGTTCCACTTAAAGAATAGACCATCTGTTTTTTGCCAGTTCGTATAAGGCGAACAATGGCAACTGGACATTATTACCATTGTGATTGTAAGGTAATAACAACCTGCTTACATATTTTGTCGTAACAATGATAGATCACTGTCATGTTTGGATGACAAGGTGCTGGGAAACTAATGCATACAGCATTACATCCCCGCAATATGGATGGCAACGCATCATTAATTTTATTGATGCTATGGTTTATATATTTTTGTCAGGAGAAGGAGGGCTTAAGAAGAAGATGACGGCATCTTGTTTGATTGAATCATTTGGGGGTTAGGGTGATTAAAATGGGTTAACAAACAAGCAGATGATACCAACCTTTCATTAGGGTAATAGACACCAAAGATGTTAATGGTGCATTGCTACCCATTAAGCATGGTGTTAATGCCACGAGCATAAGTTTACCGGCTACTTTATTCTCTAAGTTGCGACGGAAATGGGTAAAGCGGTGGTGCCAGATCCAGACGTTGACATTGCCGAATTCTACCACCTAGTAGTCATGATGGTAGTGACAAATTTAGCCAATTGTTTGCTTTTTACGAACTGCCTGGCAGACTGGTAGACGGTCTATTCTTCAAAGGGGGCCTGGATCAACAAGGGAAAAATTGCGAATTTTCACGTTATTTGTTTATATTTTCACACAAAACATTTACTCATTCTTAAAAATCATGCAACGCAACTGCAATAACTTTTGTGTTGTAGATATCTAGTTGGCTGTCACCACTTGCATTTAGAAAAGCATTCTGCAGTTAGTCCCCTCTTTTATAAAAAAATCGTATCTTGACGGCGATTACTGCATAGGGTAACCGAAGTAAACCAAATACATTTATATGCTCCTAGTTTACCAAATTCACCAGGTTGTTAGCTATCTAAATGGGCGGTGATTCCAACGCATCAACTACACTTTATTATAAAATTGAAGTCATAATCTCGAGACTAATTTAGAAAAATATTAGGGTATTATAGTGATATATATGAATGATTTCTGGGATTTTGGATTTGATACATAAGCCAGTTGTCTTAAATATAAAAATAAATATCATTATGCTAGTTTTCTTTCCTTGCAGACAGAGTGGACAAAAACAATGTTAAACGCTCTCGATCATAACGAGTTTGTGAACCAGCCGTAAATTTGCCGCCCTTATCAAATTAGACAATACTCTTTTGTTATTTATAATAACAATATGCAGTGTGTATGTTTACATAAACCAGGCCTTTGGAGCTCATGATGCAATACAAAAACGCATTGCGTAACCGCCGTCTGTTCTTGATGTGTATAGTACAGGCCACCTCCAACACGTCGTCGGTACCTATCTTTTTCGCTCTTCCACTTACTATTGTCGATAGTGTTGGAGGTGCAACCGACGATGTGTTGGAGATGGCCTACCTCCAACACGTCGTCGGTACCTATCTTTTTCGCTCTTCCACTTACTATTGTAGTGATGGATTAGGTCAATCGTCCTCTTTTTTACAAACTGCCTGGCAGGAAAGCAGATGGCCTATGTGACGAAATTTCTCTTTGGTTTTTAATCAATTGCGCCAATTTTACTGATTGCTAGATATACATACGTATATTCTAGTTAAATGAGTTCATCATAACTGAAATTCACATTTTGATCATCCGGTGACTTGTTGCACCTCTGGCAAGTTCACTCGCATGTATGCCCCGTGTGACTATATTTATTTACTAGCTGTTGCCTGCGACTTCGTCCGCGCGGACTTCGTTTACTCCGCACTGCTCCTCCCCCGTAGGTGATAGCGTGATAATATGTAGCCTATATGTTGACCCGACCTATTAGTAATATTCGTGCAAAATTTGAAGTAAATCCATGCAGTACTTTTTGAGTTTACCCCGGACATACATACAGATAAACAGACAAACAGACAAAAATTCTAAAAACTATATTTTTGGCTTCGATATCGATTGTAGATCGCGATCTAAGTATTCTTTTTAAAAAATATTCAATGTACAGTTTTGACTTTCCTACGATTTTATTATATGTATAGATATGAGATGGAGTGCTCCATAAACGTTAAAAAACCGGTTTAAGGCAAAACCACGAATGGTACGTCATGCATTGTACAGATAAAAATTGGGAGTGTTGAACATCAAAGAGAACTTTAAAAACCTATATTTAAATCGATTTATAGATTCAAACCCTTATAATTTTGCTTCATAAGAAAACCAGTGTTTTTGAGGTTCATGTAGAGCCAAACCTTTACAAAACACTCTGCACTTTATTTGCACTGGTTTAGGGTTGAAAATTAAATGGTTAATAAGCCCTGATTCGAATACAATTTACCTGTGTGCGAATTATTATTGTAGTGTGATTGAATAATAAAATACAACACAAACAATATCTGTAAACTTTTAGATACCTATATAATTTGGATATAATTTTATTTAAACATTTTTATGTATTTATAGGATTCTTTACCACGTAGCCATCACACACTATCGGCCTCATCGCATCACTTACACAGAGGCGCCGCATCTTTCGACGCATCTTCAAACAGCAGTGGAATATCTTCAACCCACGTGGTAGAAATACACAGCACAAACGGATCTGACACGTCATCAAGATGGGGTAACTCTCTCGGCAGTCACGGGTCTTCTTCAGGACTTGTTTCAATAGCAACCGAGAACAACAATGTCAAGTTCACAGCACCACATTGCTTAGATAATCTTCAACCAGCGAAAGAGATAAAAGACCTTCCAACACCATCATCAACGCCCACCACATCAAGAAAATCTAGAAGGAGATCTAATTTATTTACACCTTCAAAAAAGGGAGATGATAGATTAAAAAATGGGGAGCTTGGTTCTGGAAGGGCGATACCATTAAAACAGGGTTATTTATATAAGAAAAGCAGTAAAGCGCTAAATAAGGAATGGAAGAAGAAATATGTAACATTGTGTGATGATGGCAGATTGACATATCACCCCAGTTTACACGTAAGTAAAATATTTCTTTTATTTATAGATGGATAAAAAGACAATTCATTCATAATTTAATGCAATTAAATTTTGTGAAAAATTTACATGAATTGTATTTTTTCAGGATTATATGGAAGACGTAAATGGCAAGGAGATATCTCTGCAGTATGTGACAGTAAAGGTCCCAGGCCAAAAGCCACGAGGATCGAAGTCTATCATCACAACAGTTCCAGGTTATAACGGGTATACGAGTCTGGACATACATGACAGTATTGGTGGATTATCACTTGGTAAGAATTTTAATTAAACACGGTTCGTTTTTAACACCCCAAATAATGGTTGCAGTTTCGGCCATGTAACAAAGACATATTTAACAAAAATTACAGCACAATTTTGGTGCTTCTTTTAAGAAGTAGAAACATTTTTTTAATATTAGGAGACAGATTTTCTCGGGATGAAACTGAAGATGAAAAATTAAAATAATTTATGACCGTTTTTTGCTTGATTGTTTAAGAAAAATTCACATCTCTATAAAATAATAAGTATTTGTTTTCGACTGCTTGTATCAATCAAGAATTCATTCAATTCATCAATCATAACTTATTGATATTTTGTTGGTTCAGGCCTTTTTTATAAAATGGACCATATGCCTAACTGCAGGCAGTTCATAAGAGGGAAATGATTGCCCAAACGTGTCATTATCTAAGGAGCAGATAGGTTGACATAAGTACACATGTTTACAGAATGCCGTAAATATCAAAGAGAAAGCGAGGAATTGGTGCGGAAATCCATACTGATATTAAATGCGAAAGTAACTCTACCTGTCTCTTCTTCACCAGACGTAACCACTGAACAGATTTGGATGAAATTTGGTAAACAGATAGTTTGAGACCCGAGAAAGGATATAGGATAGCTCTTATCTCGGAAATCCCACGGGAACGGGAACTATGCGGGTTTTTGTTTTAGAAATTTTTCCACGAGGGTGACGTCGCGGGCATAGCTAGTATAGTATAGCTGAGTTTCTTCCGCCGGATCTTCTCAGCGTGTGGCCGCGTTCCGATCCGGTAGTAATTATAAAGAAATCGACCTAAATTAAAATGTTTGCACGCCATATTATGGTAGAATATGATGGTAATTTAATTTATTTTAATAACTTGTGAGACCCATATTCTTGCAAATAAATATTTTTCATTTCATTTCATTTCATTTATATTAATAAGTGTGATGTGATAGTTAATCAGAGCATACTGGCGCGACCAACGTCAGAGTTTGAAAGATCTATAATTAGCATATTTCTGCATCAATAAAGCATGTGGTGGTTTATACCCAATGTTGGTCCGGGCTCCTTTGAAGAATAGACCAACTGCCGTTTTGCCAGGCAGGTCGTAAAGGCGACCGATTAGTTATATGGTTCACAATCATCGTGACTACTAGGTGGGGGAGATCTGTAACGTCTTGCCTGGGTATTTGGTACCACCGCCTTTCCTATACCTACAGTAGAGACGATTAAAGAGAAAAATGAGATAATTTTATACGATTAATTTTAGAGCTTTCTTAATGAAATTATTGTATTGAGTAGGTGATTTAGTGTTACTTAAAATGGCATTATTACATTTTTTGATTTATTGCTACTTCACGATTTAGAGTTAGTTGGCGGAGTGTATTACCAGAATACCTTGTGGAGAGAACAGTCTGAACAACGCCAACTGTAGTTAGCGTAGTGTTTTATGGAAAGCTTGAGTTTAGATGTATTTCGATTAAAGGGACTTTGGAATCAAATAGCATAATTAAGAATATAGTAGGAAAATTCTAAGTAGTATGCTGCAACTTCTTGTCTTACATGAAAAGAATATGACAACATGTCACTTAAGACTGTCCTTAGCTAAGACAATTTTGGTGCAATTAGTAATTAGACTTCTGTAAACGATCGAACACTCCGCCCGTGCCCCTCCTACATTCGGCTAATCGAAGTTGGCGGGTTATATATCGTGCAAATGCAAAAAGTACAATTAGTTAGCGTTTTGTATAATTTAAAACTTCCTCATTTAAAAAAAAAATTTGTGTGTCAACTCCGACGCACGACTGGAGTTTACTCCTTAGTACGATTGTCAACACAGACGCAAAAAAAACGCACGATCTAGCTGCACTGCTCACACCAAAGTTGCGCACGATAGGTTGCGCACCAAAAACGTAACGAGGTCATTCGTTTAGTAGATTTTACTCCTCACATTTTTCTCATACCGGGCGCCTTATATCAAAAAACCGATTCTTAAGGAGTAAACTCCAAAAATCATAAAATTTTGTGAGCTTATAAACGATTAAAAAATAATAATATAGGCATTAAAAACGGAGAATGGCCAAAAATCGACTTGGCTATCGACTAGTGTTAATTGCTGGTATCGAAATGTTTCATTAACATATTGAATACTTGGCGTTGGAGCTCTGCAATGTCTTGTTCGAGTTTGTTATCAAACTCCTTACCTTTTTCTGCCGCAACAAATGCTTGTCACTGTAATTTCGGTTTGGATTTACTTATTTGTGTGACATTTTCTCTCTGTTAAACGGATGGCAACGCAACATTTACCATCTTTGCTGTCTATAGGCGAAATATCGAATTAAAACAAAAAGGTAAAATACTTCCTTTTGTCCATGGCTGTGTTAAAAGTTATTTTGTATTTGTCAGGAACGGTCCTTGTTTTGTAATCTGTATCAAATTAAATTTTTAAACTCATATTTAGAAACTTTAAGTTTAGCAATTTAGACAATTTACTTTAGAAACTTAAATTTTACATTAAGTAGTTAAGATGTGAAATCGTAATAAACAAATTTGGAATATAAGAGTACTAAGATTATGCTTATAGTTTAATTATTACTAAATATTTTAGGTTATAAGGAGAAGCCCACAAGAGCAACAGATAAAGCATTATTATCAGCGTTTGACACAATGAAGGAGCCAGCATCAAGTCGACAGTCAATAGTATCTGAGGCTGAAATTGGTTCTACTAATGGGGCAGACAAAGACACGCCGCACGTGAAGAAGAGACATAGACGAATGAAGAGTAGTGGTGTTAAAAAGGATGGAGACGAAGGTGTGTTCATTTACTTTTTTATTAACTTCTATTTCTTGTTACTATTTTCAAATATGTGATATTCCGAGTGGTGTGTGTGTGTTCTTCAAGCCATATACAATTAATGATGTATATTTGTGTTTTTAAAAGATTTATAACATAAAGAGAAATCGGCACATGTGATATAGAATGATTATTTCATTAACAGAGGGCGAGAGCGCGAGCTCATGCGAGTTTACGATCGTGAGCCTGGACGGCAAGCGGTGGCGGTGGGAGGTGGGCGCGGGCGGGGCCGCCGCCGCCGCCGAGCGAGACGCCTGGGTCGCCGCCGTCGAGGCGCAGATACTGGCCGCGCTGCAGGGCCGGGTGAGTGGGGGGGCGGGCACTGGCCGCGCTGCGGGGCCGGGGGAGTGGGGGGGCGGGCACTGGCCGCGCTGCAGGGCCGGGTGAGTGGGGGGGCGGGCACTGGCCGCGCTGCGGGGCCGGGGGAGTGGGGGGAGCGGGCACTGGCCGCGCTGCGGGGCCGGGTGAGTGGGGGGAGCGGGCACTGGCCGCGCTGCGGGGCCGGGGGAGTGGGGGGAGCGGGCACTGGCCGCGCTGCGGGGCCGGGTGAGTGGGGGGGGAGACACGACTGTGGGGGCAGTCGGGAAGCAGGCGCTGGCTGCGCTACAGGGCCGGGTGAGTACAGGCGGAGACACTGGAATGAAGGGCAGCCGAGTAGCAGACGCTGGCCGCGCTGCAGGGCCGGGAGAATACGGGGGGAGACACGGGAGTGTGGGTCAGTCGAGTAGCAGATACTAGCTGCGCTGTAAGAACAGGTGAGTGCGGAGATGGACACTGGAGATTGTGGGAACAGCTAGAGACCAGGCGCTGGCCACACTGCAGGGCTGGTTGTGTGCGGGGATAGACTCCGTAGTGTGGGGCAGTCAGGAAGCAGGCACTAGCCGCATTGTAAGGCTAGGTGAATGCGGTGACAGACACTTCAGAGTGTAGGGGCATCCGGAGCAGGCACAGGCCGTGCTGCCGGATCGAGCGAGTAAAGGGACAGGCACTAGAGAGTGTGGGGACAGCTGGGGACACCAGCCCCGCTGTATTAAGGAACAGACACTGTAGTGTGGGGCAGTCGGGGAGTAAACACTGGCTGTACTGCTGGGCCGGGTGATTGCGAGGAGACACTGTGGAGTGTTGTGGCCGTAAAGAAAGTGGAAGCGCTGCAGGGCAGGGCAGTCAGGGTGCAGAAACTGGGCGCGTGAGAGAGTCGGGTGAGTGTGGAAAGACACTGTGGGGACGGTCGGGGCGCAGGGATTGGTCGCACTGCAAGGCTGGGTGCAGACCAGAAGGACCGAGTGTGGCCACTCGGCTCTGTACGGCACAAAGTTCTCGTTCATTTGGGGGCAGATTATTTTTTTACATCATAGGAAAGCAAACATAGGAGAGCTATCTCCTATGTTCGCCGTGTTGGTCCCGGCCTCCTTTGTAGAATAGGCCAACTGCCGTTCTGCCAGGCAGGTTGTAAAAGGCGACCGATTGGCTATCGAGTCACTACCATCGTGGCTACTAGGTGGTAGAGTTCTGCATTGTCTCGCCCGTGTCTGGTACCACCGCCTTACCTATTCCTGCCGCAATAGCGTCGGTGCTTGTCGCTGTCGTGTTCCGGTTTGGAGGGTAAGGTAGCCGGTAAACTTATGCATGTGGCATTAGACCTCGCCACAAGATAGCAACGCACCATTAACATCTTTGGTGTCTATAGGCGATGGATGACTCTTCCCATCAGGAGACCCATCTGCTTGTTTGCTATCTTATGATATAAAAAAAAAAAATAGAAATAGAAAACTATCGCCTCCAAAGATGTTAATGGGAAGTTGCTATCCGTAGGGATGGAATACAAATACATAAGTTTTTGTTGGTAGATAAGTACCCTCCAAACTGGAACACGACAGCGACAAGCACCGACGATATTACGGAAGAAATAGAAAAGCGGTGGGACAATGCAGCACTCTACCCACCTTGTTACTTTGGTAATCCAGAGACTCATATGTGTCATATTAGTCAATGACAGTGCTTCTGCTTTGCCATGTAATCCTGTTACATTGCAAATGTGCGTGGCAGTAGTACCACATTACATCAGGTGGCTCGTTCGAGTTCTGATCCCATAAAACTTTATAAAGGAAAAAAACTAGCTAAGTACGAGTCGGACTCGCGTACGAAGGGTTCCGTACCATCATAGCAAAAAAAATGCGAAAAATCACGTTCATTGTATGAACCCTTAATATTTTCGTTTGTTTTAGTATTTGTTGCTACAGCGGCAACGGAAATACGTAATTTGTGAAAATATCAGCTTTCTAGCTGTTACGGTTTATGAGATACAGCCTGGTGACAGACAGACAAACGGACAGGCAGACAGCGGATGCTTAGTAATAGGGTCCCGTTTTAAATTTTCTTTTTAATTATTCTTCTTGTTTTATTGATTATTAACAAAAATTTCACTGGAGGTAATACAGTTATATTATTACCTCCAGTGAAATTTTTGTTAATTGTATATACGGAAATCACTGCGTGGTATGCACGCCACAGGCTTTGCCCTGTGTGGAGTCCAACAGAAATATGAACTATTGTACTGTATTTTAAACTAAGTAATAATAATAAAGCTTATCTTATCTTACCTTTTAGGTACGGAACCTGTTGGGGCCAGTGCCTTTGCTACTAGCTCGGGAATTCTGGCTTGAAATAAGTGTGGACTGTATTTTGAAAGAGTATAATAATTGCACAATATAAATATAGCCCGACAGTTCGTACTTCGTTTGCGAATGATGATTTGCAATATTTAAATTCGCCCGTTGTGACGTTGCGACGTCACTGCCGCTAGTGTTGGACACCGATACGAATCGTATTCCAACTTATCGTACGGCAGCGACTTCACCATAGACTCCCGCCGTTGAAGGGTCTTCAATTATTGGTAGGTAGGGGGCATATAGTATTGAACGCCCGACGAATGACACCTCGCTTTGTCTTGATGTCAGCCACCCTTTCAATGCCGTCGCTTCCTGGAATTATGTGGATGATCCGCCCAAGAAGCCACATCAAGGGTGGGCTGGTCTTGTCCTTGATGACCACAAGTGTGCCTTCCTTCAAAGTATCCTGTGACTGGAACCATTTGGCTTTCTGTTGAAGTAAGGTAACATATTCGTCACAAAATCTTTTCCAAATGAAATTCTATTACTGACTGACACAAAAATTAAAGATCGCTCAATAAGGAAAAGGGATGGAATCAAAGGGCAGGCATGTGTATAAAAATACTGCAATAAGCAAATGAATTGATTTGTTATATTATAATGTTAGGCGTTGTAATATATTTTTGTCCAAATACCGACCTAAAAAATAAAAATTATTATCATTCTGTATTATTTAATTTTAGTTGATGTAAATTTTATACAAAGATCAATTCACTAAATTATATAGCACTGACGAATGAATATTATGTATTTTTTAGCAATAAGTTATTAAATTTGTGATTGAAAATGTGAAATTTTGAAATTATAATATAGGTAGGTATGCAATGAATGTTGTAAATTGTAGAAAATAGTGTCTTTTTTATATTATTGAACGTTTATGTTGAATTATGTGTAGTTTAAACTTGATATAGGTAGGTATTGTGTGATTAAATCGTTGAAAGATCGTGCAATATAAAGGATTTGTAGATATATTAAGTCTATCACGACGATTCGCTTGCGGAGTAGACAGAGTGAACTGAATGTCGTCGTTTATATAATATGTTCATTGTTCAATGTAAAGTAGATATAACATATAGTACCACAGTATTATTTATCGATTTCACAATTTAATTATGTTTTTTGTACAAAATGATTTTGATGATTATGATTGAAGTATGAAAATGATTATGAAAGGATATTGAAACGATCTCACGGTTTTTATGCACTCTCCTCTTGATGGTGAAGGTGATTTATGACGTGATGACCGCTATCTGATATGAATGTGCCGTCGGCAGTCTGAAGACCGAACTTGCAATGTGAATTCTTCTAACGTTTCCGATGTTCTTGACCTTGAGTGTCAGCTATAGTTGCGAACGCTAAGACTCAGCATTGTTCACTCATGGTGATCATCGTACATAAGGCGTTGAAGCTTCTTGAAGTTCAGCGGTGACCGTGTAACGACCTTAAGATTATGCGATTTCTTAGTCCATTTTTCCCATTAATCCGGCTCGTGGACCATATGTTGGGGCCAGTGCCTTTGCTACTAGCTCGGGAATTCTGGCCTTAAGATTATGCGATTTCTTAGTCCATTTTTCCCATTAATCCGGCTCGTGGACCATATGTTGGGGCCAGTGCCTTTGCTACTAGCTCGGGAATTCTGGCCTTAAGATTATGCGATTTCTTAGTCCATTTTTCCCATTAATCCGGCTCGTGGACCATATGTTGGGGCCAGTGCCTTTGCTACTAGCTCGGGAATTCTGGCTTGAAATAAGTGTGGACTGTATTTTGAAAGAGTATAATAATTGCTCAATATAAAGATAGCCCGACAGTTCGTACTTCGTTTGCGAATGATGATTTGCAATATTTAAATTCGCCCGTTGTGACGTTGCGACGTCACTGCCGCTAGTGTTGGACACCGATACGAATCGTATTCCAACTTATCGTACGGCAGCGACTTCACCAGAACCCTAAAAATGATAACGACGTAACTTATTTCAATTTCCAGACGTCACGGCAGCCTGCTCCGACAGGGGCGAACTCGACGGGGGACGTGCGGGCCACCTACTACATCCGCAGGGTCAAGGGGAACGACAAGTGCTGCGACTGCGGGGCACCAGGTGACACCACCGACGCGATATTATACTAGCGGAGCTTAGCAGTGGATTTTTGCAGTTACTCGAACGCGTCTGATTATCATGGGGGGGTTTACCTCGCATACTGTTGAGGCTCTCCACCATATATAAGCCCTTTATATAGAGGCAGGAAACAATGGCAGAAAAAAAAACAAGATTCCAATAATTTCTGCTTGTCGAAATTGTCAGGTTATATTTTTTCGTTATTCTTACATCATTTCCTATATAATAAAAGTAAATTCTAATGCTCTCGAAAAATTCAGCTTTTATGACCCACTCACTCCCTTACGCTACACTTGAATCGGCAGATTTTATACATTTTAGGTGGCAATACCTTAATCCACCCATAACCTACCCACCTTATATTATAATACCCACCATACCTTAATCTGACGCTGTTTAGTGTTTCTATTTCACAGTTTTTTTTTGATCATTTTTTTTATCTGTAGATATTTCCCCATCATTAAAATGAAAAACATTTTATAACCTTTTATTTTTCCTATATTTTAATCAACAAAATCCAATAGGTCCCTGCTACGCTCGAGTAACTACCCATTTACCATCTTGGGCTCACCTTCTATTAGGGATGGCACGAATAGTTATTTTGTCGAATACCAAATATCCAGCAGGGCCAGGCAGTATTTTGTCAAGTATACGTATATATATGTATAAGTATACCATCAACCTACACGGTAGGTTGATGCTATTGGTAGTAGAGCTCCAGGGGTATTGAATCAAAGATGCTGATTCCGGGGCGGGATACGATAAGCTTATTTATTCCTCCAAATCTCTATCATCTCTGCAGAATTATTTATTCTGGCTCGAATGGTGAGCGACTAAGCGTTATGAGATTAGAATGAAAGTGTGAATGATATTGCAAATTGCAGATGATGTCTGCAATCTGAGAGGTGAGACGTGACAAGTGATAATTAATCAATCTAAAAAACTACTTGCTTTGAGTTCGCTGCTTGCATGATACTGTAGAATTGATGTGAGCACGAACAATATACAAGGAAACGTTGATTTAAAGATACAATCACAGAGTATGATACGCTGCAATAAAAATGGACAAAGTGAGCCAAAGGAATAAATAGGGTGAATCATATCTGTGCCTGGAGCAGGAATAAGTAAATAAATTCATTCGAGGACTAAAAATTACCCATAGCTAATTGGTTGGACCTAGAGGGTATATTCGTGTTATATATCAAATGAATGTAGTGTGTGTAATTTTTACATTTATTAATTTAACTAGCTGTTGCCCGCGACTTCGTTCGCGCGGACTTCGTTTACTCCACACAGCTCCTCCCCCGTAGATGATAGCGTGATAATATGTAGCCTATATGTTGACCCGACCTGTTAGTAATATTCATGCAAAATTTGAAGTAAATCCATGCAGTATTTTTGAGTTTACCCCGGACATACATCGACTTTCCTACGATTTTATTATCATACTAGCTGTTGCCTGCAACTTCGTCCTCGCGGACCTCGTTTACTCCGCACAGCTCTTCCCCCGTAGGTGATAGCGTGATAATATGTAGCCTATATGTTGACCGGACCTGTTAGTAATATTCATGCAAAATTTGAAGTAAATCCATGCAGTACTTTTTGAGTTTACCCCGGACATACATACAGACATACAGACAAACAGACAAAAATTCTAAAAACTATATTTTTGGCTTCGATATCGATTACAGATCACGCCCCAAGTATTCTTTTAAAAAAATATTCATTGTCCAGTTTTAAAGTCAAAACGTAGGAAAGTTCCTACGATTTTTTTTATTAAATTATCCAGAAATAGTAAAGCCAGTTAACGTTTTTCTACTGGTTCTGTTAATTTACAATTATTTTCTTCTATTTCAGATCCAGATTGGGCGAGTTTAAACCTAGGTGTTTTAATATGCATAGAATGTTCGGGAATACACAGGAATCTCGGCTCGCACATATCAAGAGTCAGGTCGTTGGATTTGGATGAATGGCCGTAAGTAACTAACTACTAACTTTAAACAAAATTAAATTATTTCAATGACAGAATATGGTGTTACAGAAATAGTTACAATTTATTTAAAAAAACAGGTTATATTATTATGCCGAGTAGACAAGGAAAGTGAACATGGTTCGACTTTTTTGGCAATTTATAGAATAGCAAACATGCAGATGGCTCGTGTAGCCCAGAATTACCTGATGGGAAAATCAGAAGGGAAAGCAATGTCTTAAAGATACTTCACGTAACACTAACTAGATGGGGTGGTAGGACGATTATTATTGATCTCTGTAACGTATTATGCTACAAAGTTTTTATTTTTAAACTTCCAGTCCCTATCAAATATTTTATTAATCATTTATCTTTCAGATTGGGTCACGTAAGTGTTATGGTGACGATAGGAAATGCATTAGCTAATTCAATATGGGAAGCGGAATTACGGGGCCACGTGAAACCTTTATCAACATCTTCTAGGGAAGACAAGGAAAGGTGAGTTAATAAGCGAAGTTCATATTCTGCAATTTTTGAAGTGAAAACTTTTTTAGTCGCATTAGACGATTTCTGGCAAGGGAAAATCAAATGGATTCGCATCAGCAACATGCTATCGTTGGACGAACGGTCTAGAAACATGTTAACTATGAAATTAGTGGGGCTAGGGTTCGAATCCTAATGGGGACAATTATTTGTAGTATTAATAATTTAAGTATTCATTGCTTCATCTACTATTTTATTTCTTTTTCATGTTCTATTTTTACCAAAATTTAAAAAATATATTAAAAGTTATTTTTAAAAAGTTGCTACAATAAATTGAAGATAAATTAAATAAAAGAGAGGTGGGAGGAGACAGAGAGAGTAAGAGCGGGAAAATTGGTGAGCTAGGAATAGGGTAGAAGAAGCTATGGGAGGGGAGAAAGAAAGAGATAGGGGAGAAAGGAGATATGGGTGAGGGGAAATTGGTGAAGGTGGAGAATGGAGGAAGGAGAGATAGGGTAGTTTGGTTCACTCTGTGTCTTCTATCGTATTTTTCATGGGGAGTGTTTCGACGAGTTATTTGGATTAATTCTTGCCGCTGATCCTGCTTGCCTGCATCAGGTGCACCTCCTGCTCATTTGCCCCCTCTTCTATTAAAAAAAAGGAGGGAAATAGGGGTGGAGGAAGATATATGAATAAGGGGAAAAAGCTGATAGAGGGGAGAAGGGGTGAAGGTAGAATGAAGGCAGGGGAAGGTAGGGAAACGTAGCGGGAAGGTAGAAGGGAGATAGTGGGGAGGTAGTAGGAAGGTAGGGGAAAGTACAGAAAGGTAGAAAGGAAGGTAGAGGGAAATAAGGGAAAAGTAGTTTCAGGTAGGGGAAATAGTTAGACAGTACAGGGAAGGTAGGGCAAGGTAGTAGGGGAGGTAGAGAGAAGGTAGCTGGAAGGTAAGAGATGATATGTAAGATAGAAGAAGGTAAGGGCCTGGTAGGAATTAGGTAGCGGGGAGGCAGAGGAAAAGTAGCAAAGTGGTAGCGAGAAGATAGTGGAAAGGTAGCAGGAAGCTAGGGGGAAGGTAGGGACAAGTAAGAGGGAAGATAGAAGGTAGCGGGAAGATATTGAGAAAGTAGAGACAAGTTAAAGAAGGAAGGGGAAGGTAGCGAGAAGGTAGGGGGAGGTAGGTGGAAGGCAGGGGTAGGTCTACAAACTCTTACCTTTTCCCTAGAAGGTAGCGGGAAGGTAGCAAAAGACGGGAAAGGTAGGGAAAGTTTAAGGAAGTTAAAGGGAATTAAGGAGAAGGTGTGGGAGGGACGGGGAGGAGGGTGGGTGTGGGAAGGAAGCGAGGAGTTAGTAGGAAGGTAGGAGGAAGGTATTGGGAATATAGCGGTAAGGTAGTGGGCAGGTATGGGTAGGTAGGAAGTACGTCCGGGGAAGTAGGTTAAAGGTTGTGGGAAGGTAGCATGAAGGTATAAATGTATGTATGTAGGTATAACTCTGTGCTTATGAATATTGTTTCAAGTTTTCGCTTCTGTTGGCAGTCCTCATGACTGCCTCTGAGATATTTTTATTGTATAATATATCGAAGTCTTTATAATATTTTATCAAATCTTAATAATAATCTTACATCATTTACTCCCTAAATTTAGGGGTAAAATACCCCTATATTCCTTCATCATATCTATGTTGAACCATGTTAGTATTTTGAGTGTGTGTATGACTTAGGTGGATTCGGTTGAAGTACGAGCGGCGCGCGTTCCTGTCTGGCGGAGGTGTGGGAGGCGCGAGCGAGGGCGAGGCGCTGCGGGCCATGGCGGCGCGCGGGGCCGTGGGCGGCGTGGTGCGGGCCCTGGCCGCCGCGCCGCCGCGCGCGCCCGCGCCGCTGGACCGCGCGCTGGCGCTGCGGGCCGCCGCCGCCGCCGCGCACCTGCCCGCCGCGCAGCTGCTCATATGGGTGAGACACACTCTGTTACTGGCGCACTAGTGTCCCTGCGGCGCCCCGCCCCCGCGCCCGCGCCGCTAACCGCGCGCTGGCGCTGCGGGCCGCCGCCGCCGCCGCGCACCTGCCCGCCGCGCAGCTGCTCATATGGGTGAGACACACTCTGTTACTGGCGCACTAGTGTCCCTGCGGCGCCCCGCCCCCGCGCCCGCGCCGCTAACCGCGCGCTGGCGCTGCGGGCCGCCGCCGCCGCCGCGCACCTGCCCGCCGCGCAGCTGCTCATATGGGTGAGACACACTCTGTTACTGGCGCACTAGTGTCCCTGCGGCGCCCCGCCCCCGCGCCCGCGCCGCTAACCGCGCGCTGGCGCTGCGGGCCGCCGCCGCCGCCGCGCACCTGCCCGCCGCGCAGCTGCTCATATGGGTGAGACACACTCTGTTACTGGCGCACTAGTGTCCCTGCGGCGCCCCGCCCCCGCGCCCGCGCCGCTAACCGCGCGCTGGCGCTGCGGGCCGCCGCCGCCGCCGCGCACCTGCCCGCCGCGCAGCTGCTCATATGGGTGAGACACACTCTGTTACTGGCGCACTAGTGTCCCTGCGGCGCCCCGCCCCCGCGCCCGCGCCGCTAACCGCGCGCTGGCGCTGCGGGCCGCCGCCGCCGCCGCGCACCTGCCCGCCGCGCAGCTGCTCATATGGGTGAGACACACTCTGTTACTGGCGCACTAGTGTCCCTGCGGCGCCCCGCCCCCGCGCCCGCGCCGCTAACCGCGCGCTGGCGCTGCGGGCCGCCGCCGCCGCCGCGCACCTGCCCGCCGCGCAGCTGCTCATATGGGTGAGACACACTCTGTTACTGGCGCACTAGTGTCCCTGCGGCGCCCCGCCCCCGCGCCCGCGCCGCTGGACCGCGCGCTGGCGCTGCGAGCCGCCACCGCCGCCGCGGAATGTTTCGGAATGGGGTCGTAGAATTTGATCACATTTCATCATCTCAATAAGACACACCTTTGCGTGTTTAGTAAAATGACATCCGTCGTATCACCTCGTTTTGTGCTATGCAGCGCGAAACAGTCCTGCTTGCCAGCTCATCGTATGAGGGTGGATTGAAAAATATCGGTCTTACCCAGATCCATTCAATTCTAAAAATAAAATCTACTTTTCAACGAACTTGATGGTGATGATGTAGAAAAATAAAAATTTAACTGATTTAATATGTGTTTATTTTCTTGGTTAGGCCGAATACTTCCAATCCCCCCTAGTATTACCTTTATAAGCCAGAAATTCAGCCTTTCATCTCTGCTTTCTATTTACCGCATTTGGCGTAGAGCGGTTCGAATCTTTAACGACCAGTTTTTTTCTAATAGACTTTTTTTGGCTTTACGCAAATATGTATGTTCACTCTGCATCTTCTTTCGCATTTATCATGGGAAGTGACCCCATAAATAGTTCAGATTGATTCCTATCGCTCAATTCCTTTATCGGATATCGTATTAAAATTCAGAGTTCCACCTGCACCACCGTGATGTCTGGAAATCCACTATCGTGCGTTTTTCTCGGCACTTTTTGTCTCGCACTTCTCCTTAGTATATTAAATTACCGGTGGCAGTGTTTCCGAACGGAAACGGCGTGGGGACTTTCAGGAAAGAGCTTACTCTTTCTTAAAAGGCCGTAATGCAACTGCAAGACCTCTGGTATTGCGGATGTCCATGGGCGGCGGTGATCACTTACTCTGCACCTCCTATTGGTTTGCCCCCTCTATTATAAAAAAATCTGTAAGGAGGTTGACCCTGCAGGCCATTCCCAAAACTTCCGCTAAATTGAGGTATTTTAAGCTCAAAGAAACAAAAACTCGAAGAGTTCAAAAATCTGAAGTTGGTAATAATCAAATTTTCGAATAGATGTAAAAATGGTCGCTTTTGATCTTGGTTGGAAATTGCATAGAATACCATTAAAATGGTATTCAATATAGTATTTAATGCAATTTTTGAGCTCTAAATTGTTTTATTACCTAAAAAATCGATAGGTTTAAAAAATGTCATAAACGACGAACCGAACGGATAACGCGATTTTGATACAATTTGTGTATTGGACGCAGTTTTTTGAGGGAAAGAGCTGATTAGATTTGTACTCAATCGGTACATTATTCTGGAAGTAACATTAAAAAAATACTGTTCCAACAAAAGAATACTACAACGATACCAATATCATATGACTAAATAAATCTTACTTGATATACGGCTGAAAAGTTTAAACGTCGACTAATATGTCATATAATAATATCGTCGACTAATTCTGGTTGTTGTTGCATCATCACCTAACCTCTTAAAGTTAATCAGATCATGGCCACAAACATCTCAAAAGTATGCATTAAATCTACCTCAAAATAGAAAAAAAACTAAAGAAATTTTACTAAATCATTAAAAATGTTATCATTTGTTACAGCACAACGGCAACCCTAATTTCCCGGATTCAGATGGCCACACATGCATATTCTATGCCCGCGCCGCTGCAAACCATCTCTCAGGTATCCCCACCCAATATCCCAAAAATCTACAAATTACCTGCCCCCTACATCCCAACCCACCCACCAGTGGTTCCGGAACTAATTCCACCAGTTCCACGTCAAGCACAAAAAGTTCCACAAAGACACCAGAACCGGAGTGTAATTGCATTATATTTGAATTATTAAACGCACAGAGTGCAGCTAATGCATTAGTTGATATACTCATTGGATTACAAAATAACCAATATATCAATAATGGATTTGATTTAGCTATTGGTAATACGTTTAACCACGCGACATTGGGAAGACCATCACTGGGACCAAATTTGTCCTTAACAAATGGCAAATGCGGCAGTATTGTGTAAATATATTTTCAAAAATTGTGGTTTTAGTTCCATTTCAAAGTCATAATAATGCCGCTTTTAGTAGATTTTTGAGGCAACAAAGTTTTACAAGATTTAGTAAATTGTTAGTCGATAAATCTACTAGAAGTGACAAATGTAATAAATAATGTAAGTTTTAATATTACCACAGCGTACGACTGAAGTTAAGATCGTTAAATAGTTACCAAAATCACGATACGTTTAGGAATGACATAAAATAGATTTAACATAGTTTAAAGCTGAAGTACACTTGAAATGGTACATTTCAAAAAAGATTTTTTTGTTGTACACAACCTTCCATACATGTGTAGAAATACAATTATAATTTAAAATGTTACTTATTTGTATCTTGTCACTTACACAATTTTTTAAATATTTATTGTAATAAATAACACAAATGTGAATTTCTTGTCTATTACAAAAAAAGTTTAATTTTGTGCTAATTTTAGATTTTCGGTGCTGATTAATTATCTATTTTTAATTTTTCCGACATCCCTTCTGAATAATTATAGTTCTATATTTCAGGGTTTAAATTATAATATTTTGTAATACAATTGATTTCAATGTATATTTTTATGTAAATCGTCATTGTTTTTATAAAAAATGTAAATAGGAAAGCACTAGAAACATAGTTTATTTTTTAAATTATATGTGTGATATCCCGTTTAAGTACAGTGTGTCTGTATGTCTGTGTACAGTATTTATATTGTAAATTTATAATTGAATTTATTTTATTTGCTTAATTGATGGCTTCAGATTTTTATTTATATGTGTAAGCGTTACTGGCTATTAATTGATATACCGAATAACGATAATATTATGAGGAGCGTTCTTCGAGATAGTGTTTTTTCTTATGTCTTTCGTTATGCCTGTACAATAAAAATAACGTACGAATGTAGTTAAAGACGCGTATGGTTTAAAGTTTGATTCCAGCGTTAGGCAATTATTCTTATACCAAAATGTGATAGTTTTAAGCTCGACACTTAATTGTGCTAAACCGGCTATACGCCAATGAAATATATTTGGTGTCTATGCCCAGTGTCCAAATTTAATACTCGAATTATCGATTCGTCCCGATATTGTTTCCGTAAGATTTATAAAAAAATTATGCAGTGGTTGTGGGGAACTAAACTTTCCAGTTTATATAAACTTAACTGGATGGAATAGATAATTGGATGACGTTGTGCGACGTCGCTTAGTCTTGCAGCTTTTAGGTCGTGATATTATCGGCTATTAATAAGTGCATTAGTCGCATCTCTGCCAACTTCTCCGCGTAGAGGCGTAACGGTATTTTTCTGTAATATACTTATTATTGGGGGCTATATCACACCTCAACCTTAATTCTATTCAATATCCTAAAGCGCGTTTTGTGACAATTCACTTTTGTTGCAAACTGTGTATACTTTTCTTCTTTAATTTTCAGACCTTGGACCACGTTCCTTACACTACCCTTTGTTTTAGTTGCATCACAGCTGTTTCCTGTAAGATTTCGCGAAAGTCTTACAAATTAAGTACCTTAGTTTTGTCTTTGTTCAAAAAATATGGATTCCCGTAAAGTAACACCTAAATAAAATAGAACATTCACCTTTAACCGTTTTTGTCATAATTTTGTGGGGGCACAGTATAGAATGCGCTGACGCAAACCTTATATGTGAAGGCATTGTAAGTCAGTCGTCCGAGCGCTCTCACGTGACATATACTAGTCTATGTAATATATTCTAATTTATTGTGTGACACAATACAGAACATGCACAATTTATGAACTCTACCGAACCTTGGAAGTAAAATGACTACACCGCCTTAAGCCCTAACCCTGAAGGCAAAATTATAGCCTCTAACGGTAAAATTTAATTTGACCAAAGACTTGCCTCGTTTGTGACTGTAGTATTATCGTTATTCGTAATTTTTTTACGCTTTGTACTTTGTATATACAATTGATACAATTATTTGTGTATGACCAAATTAATAGTGATTGTTTTTGTATGGTTTATAAAAGCACAAACATATTACAGTGCTCACTTTTTTATACTTTTATTGACGTCTGTTAAGGTTTTCAATATTTCCCAAGCCTTATTTCAGTTTGAAATGATTTTATCTTGTAGTATCTAGTGTTGCAATTTCTATTGTTAGAATGTTTGTCAGAGTGGTATATTTGGATTAGGGACATGGAAACACTCGGAAATTAAGCGTTTGAAACATAGCTAACGGAATATCAATTATTGTTCTATTAACAAATCTCAGTTTTGTAGATATTTAAATGGGTATATGGCGGAATTGAGAAAATTTCAATATGGAAAAATTTGTAGGGTTCTGGTTTTTTAATATAAGATATGTTATTCCAATTCCAAAGGTATGCAGCCTAAAAAAAATGTGATTCAAGGGATTTTTGATTTTTTACAAATAAAATAATTTTATCACAGCGCTTTATTCCTTTCTGCATAAAATAATCCACTTTTAACGTAAATGGCACAAGTTATTTACCTTACTACTCATTTTTACGTTAAAATGGGTTATTTTATGCCAAAAGGCGTATAGAGTTTTTGGGACAAAATTATTTTACTCGTAAAAAATCAAAGTTTTAGTTCCTTGGATCCCATTCTTTTTACACGCTTTTTATTATTTGCTGGATATCTATAGTAAAACATACTGAATGCTGTGTTGAAATATGATCACATTTTATATATAAAATTCTCGTGTCACAATATTCGTTCCCGTACTCCTCCGAAACGGCTTGACCGATTTTGATGAAATTTCGTATGCATATTCAGTGGGTCTGAGAATCGGCCAACATCTATTTTTCATCCCCCTAAATGTTAAGGGTTGTCCACCCCTAGTATTAGTAGACATGTATTAGTTTTACTGTTTCACAAAAAAAAAATTCAACTAGTACAAGTACACTTTTATATAATGAAAATGTGAAACGGATATTGATACAAGAATATAGCCGAAATTCGAAATTATCAAACTAATTTAATGTACAATAAGCCCATATTAGAATTAAATGGACACTTTGTAATAGCAAATAAATATTAAACAGGAATATAGTTGGAAGTCATGAAACTAAAATCAAACTTGTACACTTTTTCTTATTTCTAAATCAAGCAAAAATTTTTCTACCATAAAGTTGATTCGTTATGTACAACTAAACAAATTAGAAAAATGTCGGATATGTAAGATGCAAAACTTTAAACAAACTGTTGCATAAAATGCAACAAAAATTAACGTATTTATTATTAATAGTCGAAACTTATAATAGAAGATTGTATTAACAAGCTACACTTAGTATCATCCTAAAACCCGGGACTTCATGATCTGAGCCGAATAGGCTATACCCTAGACTATGAGGCAGTCCTTACAAACAGTAAAACACATAAAACACGTCAATATTAAAAGATAAGTTCAAAAGACCTCAGATGTTGCAGTTGTTTATGGGTGACGGATGTAAGTGATCAATTTAGCATCGCACTAGTATTTAAAAAAAATTGATAAAAAACATCAATTGTAATAATGGTCCAATGCCTTCTTCATTCATTTTGTCAGAATTTTGACCTTTAACGACAGCAATATAACCGTGTTTTAAATTCTGCCCCGTTCTGATCCGGTAGTAATTTTTAAAATAATGACGCGTCAAAAGTCTGTAAAGGTTCATTTTAATTAAACATTTTTTGATTTTGTTTTTAAATTAAAAAAAAAATAAGAGTTTTTTATAATAATTAGATTTGACTCGAGCACTGGTTTGTGGGTCGATTTGAAATCTTTATACAACGTATATGTTAACTGAAAAATATTTTTATCGACCTTAAATTACGAAGTTCTCGTTGAAAACATAAATAGATGAAGAGCCCCACAGCGAAATGTAGCCATGTGCAATGTATTGATTTTTTCTCAATTTTCAAATATACCCGATTAACTTAGATATATAGAATTTTATTAGATAATACGTAATTTATTGACTTAGTATACAAGATCTCAGCTCAATGCTATATTGTAGGGTAAATTTTAGTATAATTATTACATAGTGGTAATTTGTCGCTTTTCTGATGGTCCCTTGGGTCAAATACGATTATGGTTTCTTGCTTTTATGCAGGTGTTGTTTAAAAAGGTAATTGATATTTTACCTAGAATAAGAGATTCACAAAATTGTACGTTTTACTTTCACGACCAAAATTGTGTCCGGTAAAGTGACGAATGTAATAAAAACGACAGTATTTTGCGAATCGCTTTGTTTATTATAGAAACCAGTCGTTGATCGATGTTAAAAAATGTTTTTTAATTAAGCTACGACTTAATTTCTCATCTCGTATTCTAGTGGTTAGCTTATCAACGTAAAAATAGATGGTAGTTGACATGAACTAATAAGAGATGGAACTACCTTTATTAAATATCTGACTTATTTTTCATTTATAGGTAGATTAAAGATATGCTTTATGTTTAATGTGACTTAATAGTCAATTGAGAAATAAAGTCAATTTATTCTTTTCTCTGCAACAGCTGTGTTAATATTTCTTACGGGTTAAGCAGAGAGAACACAGCACCTGCCTTTACAGCAAGGTCCAAGCAGACTTTTTAGAATTGACACCACTCGACGATAGTTTGATCATAATATGTCTGTCTTGATTTCCCTCAGTACTCGCCTTAGTAGCCACATCTGCATAAAAATCGAGAAAAGAAATAAACATTCCATTATTTTGGCAAGGACCCAAGGGATGTTTAGTGGATGTGATATTCCTAAGGTTTCCCATATTAAGCCAAATGTACTGAACCCTTCTGTGCCTGCTCTACGTAGCCTACGCTTTAACACTAAGCTATAGTCGGTGACGCAGTGAAAAAAATACTTAGGCTCTCGGACTATAATCTAGTGATGTATAATATTGTATTTCACGTCTATAGAATAATCGCTGCGTTTAGAAATAGGATTTTGAAATGTGCATTTAGTGACTCTTAAAATTGCAATTTTACTTTATAAAAAAAAGTATACAATTATATACATTTGGCGTTAGAAATCTTAGTTTTGGATTATTTTAAATCCACGATGGATATCTCTATCTTATTCTACTTTTTCGTTATCTTTAATAAAGTTACGGTATTTCAAATGTATATTTTGTGTATATTACCAAGTTCAGTATTTCGTATTGTTTTGTATAATTCAGCATCGCATTGTATATTTTTAAAGTTCGTTGAAATTTTATTGTATAATTTAAAATTCGTTACCCGAATATCCATCTTCGATTTTATTTTTTAATGTTTTTTTCGTATATTTTTTGTACTGGCCAAAGAGCTTACACTATGTATAGAGTGCAGCTATTTACTTAGCTGATTAGAACTTCGTTATTGTAATTAATAAGAGATTTGTTGATGTTCTTTATCTTGTGAAAATAAAGTGGAAAATGAACATGAATTTAGTGTTTTTCTTTAGATCCTCTTTTTATCCCCTTTAAAAAAGAGGAGATTTAAAAAAAATAATGCCATCGTACCATGTTTGGACGATTGTTGTTTGTCACTAAAATGGCATTGAATTTTTTTATATCATAAGATAGCAAACAAGCAGATGGGTTTCCTAATGGAAAGAGTCAACCATCGCCTATAGACACCAAAGAGGTCTAATGCCACATGCATAAGTTTACCGGTTACCTTACCCTCCAGACCGGAACACGACAGTGACTAGCGCTGACGCTATTGCGGCAGAAATAGGTAAGGCGGTGGTACCAGACCAGGGCGAGCCAATGCAGAATTCTACCGCCTAGTAGCCACGATGGTATTGACTCGCGTAGCCAATCTTTCGGCTTTTACGACCTGCCGGGCAAAACGGCATTATTCTTCAAAGAAGCCTGGGATCAACATTCGTCCTTTAAAAAGAAAAGTTTAAAAATAATCGACTCCGCCTCCTTCTGTATGAAGTAGAACTTTCTACTAGGTAGTTCGTAAGGTTCAACTTTTAGGCGGTACAGTCCTACACACTGATTTGGTACCACCGTTTTTTCCTGCCGCAACAGTGTCAAAGCTCGACATTTTTGTTTCGATTTGGAAGGTAAAGTAGCCGGCAAACTTTATATGTTATAAAAGGTTATATTATTGTTGCTAATATCTGTGTAATTATTTCAATAAAATGTCTGGATACAGAATAAGTGTACAAAAATGCTTGACCTAGACGTATAGAGATTAGAATACTTCTAAACAAGGATTTAAAAAGTTATCAGATAACTTATCTTACGATGCTTAACGTTATTAGTGTAGCGATACCTCAGTAACAAAATTATTTTCAAACATCGCTACTAACGCTAAATAACGTTATAGTATAGGGTCTCATTCTGTTTTGTGATTGGTTCGCTGTGTTTCATAAACGGACACATAAGCCAATAATAACTAGTATAATTTATTAATGTTATTAACCTTTTAAAATTTTCTCTCTTCCAAATCTATCTTTGTACCAAATTTAATCCAAATCGATTATGTGTTTTAAGCGTTTCTTTCGCATTTATATTAGGATGAATTAAAGACATTTTATTAGTCTTAGCTTACTTAGCGCCTAGAGCCTAGCGAACCACATAGAGAGTAGTTTATTAAAATACGTTATAAAATGTTCGTGATCGGTCGCACCGCGTGCTTGGGGCTTAGCTAATTGCTTAGAGACCTATCAAAGCGCGCAGTAAGGTTGACTGCAATTATTCTAGAACGTTTGTTTTACTACAAGCTACTCGCTAGTTGGTTTGCTAGGCTCTAGGCGCTAAGCAAGCCGCCTGTCTGTCCGGACGTAGCCTTAGTTCTTTAGGCAGTACCACGGCACTATTGAAGTAATGCGCAAAAAAGTGTCAAACAAATTTTGAATATTCTCTTGTTGATGCAAATGTTATAAAGATTAAAATATTAAATGCTTTTAAAATATTTCGTAGAATTATGAGATCACTTCCTTAAAATAATTGCTTCAGTTTTCCCCGTGTTACTCCGGGCTCCCTTTGAAGAATAGACCGTTTGCCATTCTGCCAGGCAGTTCATAAAAAGCCAACGATTGGTTATACGCGTCACTACCATCGTGACTAATAGGTAGTAGATTTCTTCTGCAACGTCGTAAATGCGTTATTCGATGTGTAGAGTAAGGTAGCCATCAAATAACATGGACAGTAACGTGCCATTAACATCTTTGGTGTCTATAGATGATGGTTTCTCTCCATCGGCAGAGCTATCCGTTTGTTTGTTATATTTTAATTTGTTTTTTATT
Organism: Apodemia mormo; assembly: GCA_036924255.1. Classification (NCBI taxonomy): domain Eukaryota; kingdom Metazoa; phylum Arthropoda; class Insecta; order Lepidoptera; family Riodinidae; genus Apodemia; species Apodemia mormo. The sequence goes on along the minus strand of JAUPFN010000009.1, from coordinate 39,480,376 downwards.
TTGTTATTTGTATTATGATATTGTATTGTTTTTTTTATTTTCTTTATTTTGCATAAACTATTAATTACTGACATATTTCAATTGTAAAAATTTTACCTACAAAATAAAGACATTTTGAATTTGAATTTGAATTTATAATGAAATTTTAAAAAATTAACCAGTAGTCACGATGCTGTGAACATGGTTGGCAAATCGTGCGTCGTCTGCTGACACAGAAGGATGGTAGGTAGTCAATTATGCTAATGGAGATCCAACTTTACAGCCTAAAGATACCGTAGATGTTATAGAAAATGGTTGGTTCGATAGCACCCATATGGCGCGAATGCACATGTACCTTTCACAGTTACTCTACCTTACAATTGGGAATACAAACAGACTGCCCCTGTTGCAGGCATGAGGTTCGTACTCAAGCGGGATAAAGGAGTCCTATGTATCCTATGTAACCACCGACATGTAGCATAGCTGGAATAGGATTTCTTTCATTTGACCGCCCCGTTGGTCGAGTGTTAGTGAATCGATAGGACTCGGGTTCGATTCTCGACCGGGACAAATATATTTTGAGTGATGAGCTTAGATGTTTGTATTTCTGGGTTTAGGTGTTTATTAAATACTAGCTGTTGCCTGCGACTTTGTCCGCGCGGACTTCGTTTACTCCGCACAGCACCTCCCCGCTAGGTGATAGCGTGATAATATGTAGCCTATATGTTGACCCGACCTGTTAGTAATATTCATGCAAAATTTGAAGTAAATCCATGCAGTACTTTTTGAGTTTACCTCGGACATACATACAGACAAACAGACAAAAATTCTAAAAATTATTATTTTTGGCTTTGATATCGATTGTAGATCACGCCCCAAGTATTCTTTTAAAAAATATTCAATGTACAGTTTTGACTTTCCTACGATTTTATTATATGTATAGATACTCCTATATTTATATGTGTATTAGTATCTTTGACTTAAACCGATAACACAAGCAAAGTAATTTGATTACTTTTGGGTTAGATCAATGCGTGTGATCCAGCGATATTTATTCATTACTAGCTGACCCGGCAAACGTTGTTCTGCCAACTTTGTGTCTATTTTTCCGTTATTTTTCTACATTTTTTCACCTTTTAAACCTAACCTGAACTTCTATGAATATTTTAAAACCAAGATTGGCCAAATCGGTCCAGCCGTTCTCGAGTTTTAGTGAGACTAACGAACAGCAATTGATTTTTTATATATATAGATAAGCTGCAGCGTGCAGCCCGTCACATTATAAAAGTTCTTGGTGAATCCCGCGGATCACCTAATTTTTGGTGAATCCCGCGGATCACCTAATTTTTCTGAAATAAAAAGTAGCCTCTGTCCTATTTCAGATCATCATCTACCTGTGTGCTAAATTTCATTCAAATGCGTTAAGCAGTTTTTACTTGATTGAGTAACAAACATCCGTCCATCCAAGCATCCAAACTTTCGCAATTATATTTTTCTTGCGGAATGTAAGAATTACTGCTGGCCTTATGGGCCGTCACAGCTTCACCAGTCGCGGGGGCGAGCAGAGTGCTTTGCCAGAATTTAAAGGTGTAGGGCTGTACGCCCTCCGCCCGAAGGGTGTCTCTTGCGAGACTGAACCTCGGCTTAGAGTGGAGTCGTGATATGCGATAAGAGGGCTAGTGGCGTTGTTTTGTCCGTCGGCTGATCCTTGCCCTTGGGCTCAGTTCGCCGAAGGGCGAAACAGGGGTCGGTATGTAGGTGTGTAGTGTTTTCATGTGAACCGTCGGCCAGAGTTCGGGTCATCAGGATTAGTGAAAACATTTATAATATTAATATAGATTATTTTTCTTGGCCCCTAGGCACGATGGTCCCTGGATTAATCTCAGTCGTGTCAAAAGTTTTTATTCTATACTAATAGCCATAACGCCTGTGATGCGTTAAGCTATTTGTTAGTCCATTACGAGCAGCTAGGCTAGAAAACAGATAGTTTTCTCCCAAAGGAGGCCTGACTGGACGGGAAAAGCTTATAATATTTTATTTTATTTGTAATAATGTATAAAAATAAATGTCTTTTTATTTAATACTACACGATAAAAAATAATACTCAAAAAATATATTTAAAACAAAAGTACAATGAGCGAGTCCATCTTTAATAAAAAAAGATTTCTTCGAGCCGTTTCGAAGAAGTGAAAACACGTCTTGTTAAATCGAATTTCATATATAAAAGTAGAATATAATCTATAAGCACGTTAGCCACGTTAGTCTCACAGAGATCGATCTATGATTTAAATAGACGCAGCGAGAAAAGGTTTTTCAGATTTCTTTTGTGGCAAGTGATTATTTTTTAAGAGATTACTGGAATGATCTTTTTGAAGCGACAAAAGTTGTAGACACTAATTGGTATGCCAAAAGTTTTGTTATTTTTCGTAATTTCGTAGTTTTGCATGAAACGACGAGCTTGTCATTCGACCTTATTAAAATATATCACCGCTTCATTGTTATGATAATAACTTGGTCCTGAGCTCGACTCCGTTGAATTGTGAATCACATTTTTTCCGAGCAATAAAGCCGGGGATGGACGCGGGAAATTGCGTTCATTATAGTGGCGCGGCTTCTCAATCATTTGGCAATATTTGATGAGCGCTTGTGCAAAATGAAGCACAGCAAATTGTTTTCCTCAAAATAAAAGAATTTGTACACTCAGAATTTCGAAATAACATTCTTCTATCTATATTTCGTGTACTTTTCTGGTTCCGTAGTCGAATGGAATAATAATGTACACAGGTAGGATAGGTAGAGAGGGAATAGTTATTATATTCGTCTGTTTGTTTATCTTAATGTATCTAATGGGTATTTTACTTAAAAGTTCAATATAATTTGCTTGAAACATAATTAATTAGAAAATGTTATTAATGGCAAACATTTATATGAAAAATAACACTAAACATCACGACACCGGTTTCTTAGAGTAAACAGAGTAAGCCGGTTTGTCAACTGGCTGTTTCTTGCGATATAGTAGAGGAGACAGTGGGAGATCGTCCTTCACCGATCTGATAACCAGATGAGACGTATATTTTATCAAATATTATTTTTAAACAAATATGCCTATAATTACTTGCCTATCCAAATGTGCTCATGGCTATTTTAATTAAATTAACTTTTATCGTTTTTTTTTCATCACTTTCATACTTTTGATAACCAAATGAAATTTATTTCACTGATAATTTCTAACACTCAGAATATGCTTAACACACAGAATAGGTAGGCTTGCCTACTCATGTACCTGGCAAGTAGGTGTGAACAGGTAAGTCAATATAGGCGACTCCATCGATCTGCTAACTTATCAGTTATATCAAATTTTAGATTATTTTATTACAAAATCAGTCACATATACTGGCCTGCAAAAATCGTACTCAAAGTAATGTTGCCAAGCTAAAAACTTGCCATGAGCACTTTTGGATAGGCAAGTAATTATAGGCATATTTGTTTATAAATAATATTTGTTAAAATATACGTCTCATCTGGTTATCAGATCGGTGAAGGACGATCTCCCACCGGCTCTAAGACTAAGAGAGTGTGACAACTTAACATGCTATTCCATAATCCACTATTTAAAACTATTCATCGTGTTCTATTGTAACTCTCTTGTTTATCTAACAACTATCTTGACTACTAGGTGGTAGTTCCGCAATCCGCAATCCAAATGTTCCGGTTTGGAGAATAACGTAGCGGTAGACTTATGTGGCATTGCCATCCCGCCACATGGATAACAACGCACCAATAACATCTTTGTTGTTTATAGACGATGGTTTCTCTTTTCGCCAGGAGAGCCATTTGCTTGTTTGCTATCTTATGATATTAAAAGTATGTCTGTTTGAAATACTGGAATCTATAAATCTTCAATTATTTATGTTTTTCTTTCGAACAATTCATTTTGTGCACTACAGCCGGGGGAGCCAGCGGACTGTAGATCTGGTTCTTCTTCGACGCCCCACCAGCCGCAGTGCTTTTCTGTTGAGCCGGATGTGTCGGAGAAATAGAGACCACAACGATTCGTGCAAAGGTGCTTTATTGTAACGAAATAGCAATAAAGCTAGCACCGTTGCAAATATTTGACCTATTCTATGGAGAGCCAGTACTTGCCCTAATACTGCCCTACTCTAAAGCCGGTACCCTATGAATATATACTAAAGCCCAGGAACTTGTCTGGGAAACTTATTGAGTCGTAACGAAATTGTAACTTTACTGGAACGGAACTAAATGTATGGCCGCGCTCTCCGATATTTATAGTGCGCGGCCAGACGGTCGGCGGAAATCTACAAAGACAATTGGCGCCGGGTGTGGCGCCACAATGTCTGGATTTGTTAAAATCCTACTTTTTGCAATCTAATCTTATTAATTTTACCTTAGGTAGCTTTTCCTACCTCTAATTAACTAGTGTGGCCCTCTAGCGAGTGCAACGGTACTACCTTTTTACAAATATATACAAAACAAAGTACGTAATGCCCTAAGACCTACCGAAATCTAATTACAATGTGTTATTTCTTATATACATACAAGGATCTAACACAAATACACTTATACAATAACAAACAAGAGTGTTATATACATTGTATGCTCTTACAGGACCTCGGAAACTCTTACAATCACAGAGTTGTACGCCTTTTCAGGTCGTACTATCCTGTAAACTATCTTTATGGTACCGAAAAGTGTCTAAACATATGCCTAAGGCTTATACTTACATTATACATACTATTTACAATCATAAAACATTTGTTTACATACAGAATTTTGCACTTTTCGGATTTTCGTAATTGCGAGTTCCCGCATATAAATACTATCTCGCAAGAGTCGACTCGTAATGTCGTCGACTGCGTGGAACTCGCTTTATTCGTAATATGCCTAATAGGCAAAGATCATAGCTACATAAAGCCTTATTATTTCTATACAACAAAGCTGTATGTAGGTCTTAGGGCGAATAAAAAACGAAAACGAACATTATTTATTACAAAAAACTTACGAACTAAACGAAACATACATTCTATCCTGCCTTATTATCTATTTACATTAATATTTACAACGAAAGATGTCTGTGCTGCACATTCTCCCGCCTATAACACGCAGTGTTATACTAAATATGGTGCAGCCAGACTAACTTCTTAACCGGTCTTCGCATGACTCCCGCAGCCGTACGTACGTCAGCCACTCGTACCACGCCGTCTGCTCCAGGGTGTACTGCCTCGATGATCCCCGTTGGCCACGTATTTCTTGGCAGCGCGCCGTCAGCGATGAGTACGATGTCGCCGACGCGCAGCTTTGCTCCTCTTCCGTGAGGCTCCCGCCGCTTTTGGAGTAGCGGAAGCGCTTCTCGTACCCAGCGTGACCAGAAGTGGTTGGCCAGCTGTTGTGAGTGCCGCCAGTGGCGGCGGCCGATGGTATCGCCTTCGGAGAACGCGCCCGGGACAGGCACGCGTGATGGTCCGCCCAGCAGGAAGTGATTGGGCGTCAGTGGTGCCGGGTCTTCTGGTGCAACCGACACGTGTGTGAGAGGTCGGCTGTTGAGCGTGTGCTCGACCTCTACCAGCAGTGTGTGCAGTACCTCTTCTGGTGGATGCCGCTGTTGCAGCACGGCGAACAGTGCAGCCTTGACAGAGCGCACCATGCGCTCCCATGCGCCTCCCATGAAAGGCGCGCTCGGCGGGATGAACTTCCATTTGATTGCGTAGTTGGCTGCTGCTTCCTTAGTGGCGTCTAGTGCGGCGCGCCTCAGTTCTGCATCAGCGCCGCGCAGGTTGGTGCCGTTGTCGCTCCAAACCTCGGTGGGGCACCCGCGGCGCGACATCATGCGCCGCAGTGCCATTACTGCGGAGTCCGTAGTCAGGTTGGCGGCCATCTCCAGATGAACCGCCCTTGAAGTAAGGCAGGTGAAAAGCGCCACGTATCTCTTCTCGTGGCGCCGCCCGATGGTCACGCTGTATGGCCCAAGAAAGTCCAGGCCCACGTAGGTGAAGGCTCGCTGATGGTGCGCGACCCGGGACTTTGGTAGGTCTCCTGTAGGCGGCTGTGGCGGGATAGCGCTTCTTCTTCTACAAAGCGCGCAGCCTTTTACTATGCCGCGCACGGTGGGGCGAAGCCGTAAAACCCAAAATCTCTGTAATATCTCGCTCGTAGTTGCTTCTACCCCGCTATGGTGAAGACGCCGGTGTTCATGTTCTATGTAGAGGCGGGTGTATGGGTGACGGCCATCTAGTACGGCCGGCTCTCGAAAATCTTCACTAATATCTTCTGCCGCCGCTATACGTGACTTTATTTTCAAAATGCCTTCTTGATCGATGAACAATGATAACTGCTTCAACCGGCTGTCTCTTGCTATCGCGCTCCCGCCCGTAATAGCTTCTATTTCGCTAGCAAAGCTTTCTTGTTGTGATGACTTTATTAACAATTTCTCAGCGCTAATGATATCAGCGCCATCTAGCGGCAAGTAGCGTCGTTTTTCTTCCGTACTTCGTGGCTTCTTAATTTTTTCTATTTTCTTTGAGCTTTTCGTATACTTTTTTCCCCAATCTTCATCACTGGAGGCACTCGTAGCTGTGCGCTTACGCACACCGGCGACACGTTGCTTATTTGGTCTGCAGAGCTCGATGAACTGCAGCACGCGCGCTGTTGCACGCACCAGTCGAAGCCACGACGAAAATCTTGTCACATCCGGAAGTGCTTCTGTAATACATATAATTTTTCTAATGTTATTTACAATATTTACACTATTTACAGCTGCCGACGGTTTTTCTTCGCCTGTTATTTCGCTACTGGTAGCGACATCTTGCGGCCACTTGTCCTCTTCTAAGTATAGGAAGGCCGGACCAACGAACCATCTATGTTGGTCTCCAAATTCTTCCGGGATATGGCGAGTAGCATCATCAGCTACATTGTCGCTAGACGGCACCCATCGCCACTCTGCGACCTTCGTAATATCTTCAATTTCTGCTACTCGATGGGCAACAAACGGCTTGAATGCTCGCGAGCCTGTGCGTAGCCACGATAGAACTGTGCGGCTGTCTGTCCAGTACACCCTGCGGCTTGGCTGATAATCGTACTCCTCCATGACGTGCTGAGCTAGGCGGGCACCTAGTAGAGCTGCTTGAATTTCTAACCTTGGTATGGAGGTAAACTTGAGCGGGCTGACTCTTCCTTTGGCTGCTGCTAGGCTGACGCTAACTTCGCCGTCCTCGTTGACTATGCGCCAGTAGACCGCCGCTGCATAGGCAGACTCACTGGCATCCGTAAAGACGTGCAGCTGCCGATCTCGCGCTCGCGCCAGGTTAGAATGTGCGCGAGGTATTTCCAGGTTTTCCATTCTTCTCACATCTTGAAGCCAGCTTCTCCATGTCTTCTCCAAGTTCGCAGGTAAAGGCTCGTCCCATGGTAGTCCGATTCGCCACGTTTCTTGACGTAGATGTTTCGCGTGAATAGTTACAGGTGTAATTAAACCTAAAGGATCGAAAATAGACATAGCTACCCGTAACGCGTGTCTCTTCGTAGGTGTTTTCTCTTCATCGTACACCGCTTTAACATTGAAACCCAGCTTATCGTTATGAGGTTTCCATTTTAATCCCAAAACCTTCTCGCTTTCTGTGCTTAGTTCCCAATCGCCGCCCAGAGATGGCGCTACTAGTAGCGTTTTAGCTACGGCCGAGTTGTTCGTTTTCCATCCGCGCAGCTGGAAATGCGCTTGTTGATGAATAAAGCTAACTTGCGAGGCTATTCTGATGGCATCTTCCTCACTATCGAAGCTCTGCAGGTAATCGTCCATGTAATGGTTTCTTACCACGGCGGTAGCGGCGTCGGGATAGATGTGGGCGTATTCTTGTGCGTTCTTATTTTTTACGAAGATAGCGGTGCTTGGTGATGACGCAGCTCCAAATACGACGCTGGTCATCCTATACTCACGTGGCGAATCTTTTCTATCGCTTCCTCGCCATAGGAAACGTAATGCGTCCCGGTCTTCTTGTCGTACACGTATTTGCAGAAACATTTCTTTTATGTCTGCTGTCACGGCGATAGGCAGCTGTCGAAATCTCATTAGCACTCCGGGTAGGTTCTGCAGAAGGTCTGGACCAGCTAATAACATGTCGTTGAGACTTACTCCATTGACCCGCGCAGCTGCGTCGTACACGATTCGCGGCTTAGGTTTTGCAGGATTCACTACTGCAAAGTGAGGCAGGTACCAGCTGGATTGGCTAGGTGACTCGTAGGCAGGTTCGGCGTAACCACTATCTAATAAATGTTGTACCTGTTTCTCGTATGCCTCCTTTAGCGCGGGGTCCTTGTCCAGACGTCTCTCTGTATTGTATAATCTTTTAATAGCCAGGCCGCGGCTATCAGGAAACTCGCGGCTATCCTCTTTCCATAATAGACCTGCCTCGTAGCGCCCGTCAGGTAAGCGCTTACACGTATTTTCTAAAATCTGCAGGGCTCGCTGTTCGTTCTTGTTGATGGGCTGGCGCGGAGTGATGCCGACACTGTCCAAATCGAAATAATTTCTTATTACCTTTTCTATATCTTCATCCTGTTCGGCATAGGCAGCTCTCTGCACTAGGTGGACTCGCTGCTTGTGGCGGTAGTCCACACCATGTAGCACCCAGCCAAGGTGCGTGAGCGATGCTACTGGTTGTCCACGTCTCCCGCTTTTTACAGCCCTCGTCACGATCAGGTGCCAGTTGTCCTGGCCGATGAGCACGGTTGGCACGGCGCGCTCCATGATGACATCTTCTTCTATATCTTCCAGATGTCTGCAGTTGTTGACGATGGATCTATTAACAGACTGTGGCGATAGGTTAAGGTTACCTATAGTTCTTCCTATTATCCGATGTCGCTGATGGTGATGAAGGCCCTTGATGGTGACTGTGATGCGGCGCGACCTCTCTGCATTGAGTCGCGTGCCGCCAACTGTTTCTATGTGGAACGGCTCTACCGGCCCGCGAGCTCCTATCCGTGCAGCCACCTTCTCTTCTACCAGCGTGACTGTGGACCCTTCATCCAATAGTGCGTATGTGTTCACGCTGCCCCTGGAACCTGTCAGGACAATCGGTACAACTTTAAGGTAGGCGCGTGGCGCGCTTGACTGCGTTGACGTCACCACGGCGTCGCTGTCTTCTGCTTGATCTTCAGATGTCTTCTTCGTATAACTGTTGCGGCTATTGTGTAGCCGCCGATGGTGCGAACTCTTGCACCCGTCGATGCCGCACTGCCGAAACTTACACTCGTGTTTTGGCTTTCTTTTTTGCAGACACCTGAAACATAAATTATTACGCTTTGCCATAGCCCACCTATCGTCAACACTAGCTTTCGTAAACTGTTCACATATAGAGCTAGTATGTGCATCTTGACATATCGCACATTTATCTCTCTTCACTTGCGGTTCATATTTCTGTGTGTGTGTTCGCTGTGTTTTCTTAAAAACTGGCTGATTTTCTTTTGTAGGTTCATGTGGCACCAACGCAGCACACATCTCGGCTTCTTTCATTAAAAATTCACTAATCATTTGTAGATCGGGTTTTCTATCTTCCCGTCTTGCGTACTGGAACCAACTGTGCTGCAACGTATAATTAAACTTCGCTAATAAACTATTCACTGCCACCGTATCGTGTAGATAGCTCTCTCTATTGAGAGCTCGAATCGTAGCGACGATATTGTTCACTTTACTGGCGAACACACACGTTTCCCGCGCACTTTCTTTCACTCGTGGCAATGCCTTGATTTTTTCTAGTTCTGCGTTCACTAGTGCGTCGGGCCGACCAAACTGTATTTCCAAATGGTCGACGATCTCACTTGGGTCAGTTTCCCCGTAAAACATGCAAGCGACGGCTTCTTTGGCGTTTCCACGTAAACATCTTCGAATTCTTGCCCGATTTTCCGCCTTGCTAAAATATTTCTCCGTATCTCGATACGCCGCTTTAAACTGTAACCATTCTTCACCAGCGCCATCGAAATTTGGTAACTCCATACTGTAGCGCGGCGCCCCTCGTGATGCTTCTGCCAGGGCGGACGCGAGCGCGGTGATATCTGCGGCCTTCAATGCACCAGACTCTTGTTTTGGTGCCGTATTTTCAGTAGGCGTCGAAATCTTCGCCTTCTCTACGACGGACACATCATCTTCCGCCGGACGTACAGCGCGCGCTGAAATGCCCGCCGACTGCGCGGGCGATGTAGCTTGTGGCGCCTGGGCCACCTCTCGTGGTGCGGGCGACTCATGGCCCGCCGAATCTTCTTGGTGCGGCGCGTGCGCCGCCTCTTCGTATTGCGGCTTAGGTGCCGCCTGTCGTAGTGGGTGTGGCATAAGTGCCACCGAACTGGTGATTGCCAGCGGCTCTGGTGCCGGCTGGCGATCCGTATGGGTTGGCCGAGCGGAGTCCATCCAATCTTCGACCCTCGTAATGGCAGTTGCTTGCCCTTCTTCATAAACAGCGCGCGCGAGTTCCGTCCGTAAGCGCGCCTCTTCTGTTCGTAAGCGCGCTTCTTCTAACTTGGCGCGTAGATAAACTATACGCGGCGACTCGACTGCGGATGGTACCGGCTTTTCACTATTTGCAACGGTGCTCGTTGTGGTCTCGGTCGCCTCGGTGTTCTCTGTTGTAACGCTAGTCTCCGTAGCGGACGTGGTGGTACCGCTCGTTTCCTCCTCGTGACTAGCGGCCTCTTCCTCTCGGCGACTCGACGTACTTCTTGTTTCGATCGGCATGGTTCAGTGATCCGGCTCGAATGCGACCAGAAAATGTGCACTACAGCCGGGGGAGCCAGCGGACTGTATATCTGGTTCTTCTCTCTTCGATGCCCCACCAGCCGTAGTGCTTTTCTGTTGAGCCGGATGTGTCGGAGAAATAATTGAGACCACAACTTCCTTGCAAAGGTGCTTTATTGTAACGAAATAGCAATAAAGCTAGCACCGTTGCAAAATATTTAACCTATTTTAAGGAGAGCCACTACTTGCCCTAACACTGCCCTACTCTAAAGCCGGTACCCTATAGATATATACTAAAGCCCAGGAACTTGTCTGGGAAACTTATTGAGTCGTAACGAAATTGTAACTTTACTGGAACGGAACTAAATGTATGGCCGCGCTCTCCGATATTTATAGTGCGCGGCCAGACGGTCGGCGGAAATCTACAAAGACAATTGGCGCCGGGTGTGGCGCCACAATGTCTGGATTTGTTAAAATCCTACTTTTTGCAATCTAATCTTATTAATTTTACCTTAGGTAGCTTTTCCTACCTCTAATTAACTAGTGTGGCCCTCTAGCGAGTGCAACGGTACTACCTTTTTACAAATATATACAAAACAAAGTACGTAATGCCCTAAGACCTACCGAAATCTAATTACAATGTGTTATTTCTTATATACATACAAGGATCTAACACAAATACACTTATACAATAACAAACAAGAGTGTTATATACATTGTATGCTCTTACAGGACCTCGGAAACTCTTACAATCACAGAGTTGTACGCCTTTTCAGGTCGTACTATCCTGTAAACTATCTTTATGGTACCGAAAAGTGTCTAAACATATGCCTAAGGCTTATACTTACATTATACATACTATTTACAATCATAAAACATTTGTTTACATACAGAATTTTGCACTTTTCGGATTTTCGTAATTGCGAGTTCCCGCATATAAATACTATCTCGCAAGAGTCGACTCGTAATGTCGTCGACTGCGTGGAACTCGCTTTATTCGTAATATGCCTAATAGGCAAAGATCATAGCTACATAAAGCCTTATTATTTCTATACAACAAAGCTGTATGTAGGTCTTAGGGCGAATAAAAAACGAAAACGAACATTATTTATTACAAAAAACTTACGAACTAAACGAAACATACATTCTATCCTGCCTTATTATCTATTTACATTAATATTTACAACGAAAGATGTCTGTGCTGCACACATTTAGAACCTTTTTTTCAACAATCATAATACATGAGTTAAGCAACATGTGTAAAAAGTTATAACCGTTTAGGAAATCCAGCAATCAGCTAAACAATACCCAGCGGAAGCCTGAATATTGTCGCAAGCTCGCGAGTAGGCATGGAACATTTTACAAGTAGCATGTTAAATTTTATATGAAATTCATTTTCATACATCGCATTTGCTACCTTTGTCTCGTGACATTTCGTCCCTGAAATATTACACGCAATGTAATCTTCCAATTATATATGAGCGACAGTAGCTTTAATTCACGCTTTATTTTTAAAAGCTTACGGTCATTTGACATTAGAGTAGTTTTATGAGTTAAAATCATCGCCAATTTGATTTCACATGTGAAATCATTGTGATTTTTTGTTTAATTTCATCAAATGAAAATTAATTGAAAGTAGCATTTTTTGTTTCATTTCAACAAATGAAAATGTAAAAGTAGCACTCATGTTCATTATACGACATACTTACTTGCGAGTTACGGTCCACAAATTTAATTTAAGGCCACGCACATTTATCTCTCATTTCAAACACTAATTAATGCAGTGATTTAATTTACTTGGACGTTATTTGAAGAAAAAAGTTCTGTTGGCATACTGGATACAAAAATTCATTTAAGAACGCATATAACTAGTGCAATATTTTTCTCAAAATTTATTTGAAATCTGTAAACTGGTTGACCCTGCAAGCCATCCCTGAAATTTCCTGCTACATTGAGCTTAAGGAAGCTTAAAGAAAAAAAACCTATATCTAAGCATAGATTTTATGCAAAATTCAAAAATCTAAGTTTTGTTAAAAGTGACAGTACCTAATTTGATTTTTAAAAAGCTGCATATTTTGAAAACAATGATCGACTTTAATCTTTCGAACGCATTCAACGCTATTTTTGAGCTCTAAAATATTTTATTAGCTATATAATCTACAGGTTAAGAATGTCGAAATAATGTCCAAAAAGCATATTTTTTCAAAAATTTTCGTTATTGACAAATCCCAAATAAATCTACCGATTTGACGCAGGCATTTCTAAACCTAAAACCTTTCTGTCTACACAGAAAATAAATATATATAAAAAAAGAAAAGCTGATTAAACTTTAAATCAATTTAGGTATATTGTCGGTAGCCTGAAAGCTATTTTAAAAATATTTAGTACGTTTACTCTAAGCAACAAAATATTGATATTTGAAAAGCTATAATTTTTGAAAGCTTGATTAGATTCTAATTTTTGAAACTGCACCTGAAAAAAATATTTCATGTACTAAAATATTCTAGAGAGTTGAAAAGTGATTAGCTGAAAAATTCCAAAAGTTATGTCGAATGAAACACTTTTTTCAAAAATTTTCGTCAACGAACTCCCGAACGGACAAACCGATTTTGATGAAATGTATGCATTGGACGTAGTTTTTTGAGGAACAGAGCTGATTAGATTTTGTAATCAATCGATATATTAATTTGGATGTTATTATAAAAAAAACATTGTTTTTCCGAATTTTTTTTGAGGTTTTTTCCAAAATTACTCACAATCTCCTGAACCGAATTAATTCAAATTTTAAAAAAGTCTAAGTTAAGCGGAATTTAATCGAATGCCCTCAACCGCGTTTCGATCAGTCAAGCTGTTCAAAAGTTATGAGATGTTTCTATACCCACATACACATACACATACATACATACAGACATACTGACGTTATCATGAAAATAGTCGGAAAAGATACTTGGGACCTCAAAACGTGGAGATCTGTTAAAAAATCACCTGTCGAAAATCGGTGCAAAGACAATAATTTCCTTATCTACATACGTAGCGGGAAGTTAAAAATTCACTAAGAAAACGTTTCCCAAAGAAAGCAGTTTTTAACCTATAGAGGAGGACGTTGGTCCGGGTGTCGAAGTGACCATTGAAGATTATCGATCGTCGAAGACTACACCATCTGTTATTTTGCCAGGCAGTTCGTTAAAGAATAACGATGGCTATATGTATCGGTACTACCGTGACTATTAGGTGGTAGAGTTCTGTATCGACTCGGCCAGGTCTGATACCACCGCTTTACCCTGCTTCTGCCGCAATAGCGTCAATTCTAGTCACTAATGCTGCTGCTGCAGTGTTTCCGTTTGGAGGGTAAGGTAGCCGGTAAAGTTATACATGTGGCATTACTAACCCGCCACACGGATAGCAACGCATTATTAAAGTCTTTGGTGTCAATAGGCGACGGTTTCTCTTTACATCACAGGAGCCATATCTGCAATATAGCTCTTCTCAAGCCCTTGGTTATGTTTTACGATTTATTCTTGTTGTAGGGAGTAGTGAGAATGAAGTTGTAGGATACAGTTAGACATATCTTGTAGACGTAATTCATAAATTATGAGGTGTATAAGTGTCAGGTAAAGCTTGCAAACATTGTCATACGTTGCCAAGAGAATACACCGAGGATGGCTCAGAAATGTGACATCCTATGAATATTTTATGTCGTACTTAGTGATATGACGATTACGTACTCAGGAATACAAAGATGTTTCTCTAGTAACATAGATTTCGAAAAAATTAATAATTCATTTAAATAAATATCTATCTAATAAATTTAAATAATAAAATAAATTAGTTTTGTTTTGGCTCTACGAAAAAACAAACGATATAAATAGTTAATAACATATTTCGTCAACAAAAAAAACTGGTGAATCTGACAAAGCTGACAAAAACGGAAACGCCTGTTGACATGCGGCTCCATCTGCCACGAAGGAAGCAGCTTGACGAAGATAATTTTGGCTTAATCTTATTTTATATATCGTCTTTTAAGATCAATACCTAATAATCACATATATTTGAAAATGTATATCTTTGAACACCTTTTCTAATATTCTCTCTTTTTTATAGCTCTCTTGTTTATCGAGAAACGTTCATTTCTATTCGCCGATAGACGAAAATCATATTGTATATAGCCATGAGCGTACCGTAACATTTTAAGAATATTTTTATCTTAATATCTACAATAGCAGAGAGGTAAATGGATTCCATGGGGCCTCCCCCATGGCTATATACAATATGATTTTCGTCTATCGGCGAATAGAAATGAACGTTTGTCGATAAACAAGAGAGCTATAAAAAAGAGAGAATATTAGAAAAGGTGTTCAAAGATATCTTATAAATAAATAAATAAATAAATAAATAAATAAATAAATATATATATATATATATATATATATATATATATATATATATATATATATATATATATATATATATATATATATATATATATATTGCTTGACGAAGATAATTTTGGCTTAATCTTATTTTATATATCGTCTTTTAAGATCAATACCTAATAATCACATATATTTGAAAATGTATATCTTTGAACACCTTTTCTAATATTCTCTCTTTTTTATAGCTCTCTTGTTTATCGAGAAACGTTCATTTCTATTCGCCGATAGACGAAAATCATATTGTATATAGCCATGAGTGTACCGTTACATTTTAAGAATATTTTTATCTTAATATCTACAACAGGAGAGAGGTAAATGGATTCCATGGGGGGAGGGGGGGGGGTCAGCTACCCCTCCACCACCAACTTGGTTCTTTCATTTTTGTTATTTAATTTTTTAAATCATAAGATAGCAAAAAAGCAGATGAGTCTCCTGATGGAAAGAGTTATTCATCGCCTATAGACACCAACAGAACTCTACCACCTTGTAGCCACGATGGTAGTGACTTGCATAAGATCTGCCTGGCAGAACGGCAGTTGGCCTACTCTTCAAAGGAGCCTGGGACCAACTTGGGGAGTAAGTTCGATTAATTAAAATTAAGTAAATTAGATTTAGATTAATTAAGATAAATTCTGTATTGCGGTGAAATTTTACTTTGATAATTTCAGATGTGTTGGTATTTGCAAAAATAATTTAGTAGGTACAATACCTACAACGAAAACAACAACACCCATCAAACTGTTATTCAGTCTTCCTGACCTTGGCAAAGTCAAAATATCGTTCACAATTAGGTAAGTAGTAAAGCAAAGGGTCCCAAAGTTTACGCTAAAAAGCTTCATGTATTATTATAACGATCAATCAGATAACTGTATTATATTTTTATTCGAATTACTTTTAATAATAAATAAATAATAACAAATAACTTTATTTCAGACAGTGTGTCTATAAAAATATATTATTATAGTAACAGTTTTTTTCCTAATAACTAGGATAGTTTTTATTTATATTAAATTATATATTATAATATTCTAAATTATCTTGTTTTATATTTTCCGTATTGACCCTTATCCTGTGCTTTGGAATAGGGGTCATAAAAGAAAAGATAAAATAAGCAAGTCAGATGAAATTTATTCCAGAGTCCGTATAAAGTAATATATTTATATATATAAAGAAAGAACCCATTTGACTTAACAAAAATATTTACATCAAAGGTAAAATATTAAAAGGAAAAAGATACGACCCGAGGGAATTGAACCGTGTTTTGGATGTGGCTGGAAAACATTGAGCACATCTTTATATATCTTCTTGTTTAGCTTATTATTAAAAGTATTAACCGTAAAAATAATATGTAAAAATATTTGATTATCTAATAAAATACTTTTAAAATAAATAAATACCGTTACACATACATCCCAGGAGAGATTAACAAGGTACTATTTCTTTGCAATGTCTCGACCGGGCTTGTTACATCTGTAATATGCACAATAAGATATTCAATCGAGTATAAAAGTCGTCACACGACCATCACACTTTCGACCGTTTCGACAGCAGTAAAAACAAAAGAAATATAACTGAGAAACAGTTTAGCCAAACAAAACACTTGAATCGTTTTTACACGCATAATACAATTATTTTACCAGAGTAACGCCCCCAACAAGCGATAGAATTACAATGATTCGAAAACAGACATGTGTAGGTAATGCGCGTAATATTACTCGGGTGGTATCACTTCAAGATGTGATGCCATATTACGCATTACGCGACGAAAACTGACATCACACCATCATCCGCGCATTTACTATCTTTAGTAGAATGCGAGTGTGAGGAGTGATGAAGTGATATTTGGTGCTAAGTAATGTTCGTTTCTGGAACGTAATTTCGGATTCTGTCTACTCGAAACGACTTCGCGCGTCGCGCGGTAGAGTGAGTTTATTTTTATTTAGCCGGGTTTTTACCTATGATCACTTGCATTATTTACATTTTTTTGCTGAACAGAATTAGTTGGCACAAAGCACGTTGTTGGCTAGATATTCTTTAAAATTCTTTTAATTACTTGCTAATAAATTTATAATTTATTAGTACAGTTTACCTAAATTGTAAAAAGTTCAGTGTAAATATAGTTAAATAGGAATAGGTTTAGTGAATATGTAGAGTACTGTATGTTAGTGACTTAGTGATTGATAAATATAAAAACAAAACTTAAAAATAATGTAAGATAAAAGTCTTCTGGTCCTAAGCCTGGGGCCCCCTTTTGAAATAAACTTACATAATCCGTCTTTATTCGGTGTAACTTATTATATTGGGGGCTTAAGAGTGAAGGAAAATCAAGTTTATTAACATAATCACTATGCGGTAATCAGAGTCATATTACTTACTAGCTGAGCCCGCGACTTCGTCCGCGTGAAAAAAAATCGAAAAAAAGTAGCTTAAGTTACTTCCTATCACATCAGCTATCTGCCAGTGAAAGTCCCATCAAAATCAGTCCAGCCGTTCCAGAGTTTAGCCGGAACAAACAAACAAACAGACAGACAAAAATTGTAAAAATTGTTATATTGGTATATGTATCGTGTACCCATATGCATTTAGTAAAAAGCGGTTATTTTAATATTACAAACAGACACTCCAATTTTATTTATTTGTATAGATTTATTAATCGTCAAAAAAAATCAGTAGGTACGGTCAAACTAAGACCTTCTCATATCTAAAACAAATATCTATCATTCAAATACACCGCGTGCTAGGAATTTCATGTCAAGGTTTTCGAGTAATATAATCTAAATAAACTTTTTCTAACTGTAAGCTAAATGTATTACGGCAGTGCAACAAGTAATACGTATATTACGTATCACTTCAAGTAATAGTACAGTTGAAGTTCAAAAGTTGTCAGATCTTTCGAATGCGCCGCGTAATGTTTCGAGTAATGCGTAATGTTATCGAGTAATATCATCTGACCGACAAAGTAATGTTGCATCACATTACTTCATAAGGTGATGTTTTGCGCATGTCTAATCGAAAACCTGTTATCCCCGCCTATTTATACCATTCTTCGTTATATATTTTGTTCATTGTTGTTATGACGTCATTATCTCAAAATAACAAGTGCATAACACAGGTGCACCACACATCTGGCTGGCTAGTACTTGTAGCACTAAATATTTATTGGACCCCCCGGGTCAAGTGTAGAAGTAGAAGTCGCGCTGGTGTAGACGCATGTGGAGAAAACAAATTGACACGTAGTACTGGCACGGAGTACGGGCATGTAGTACAGGACGTAGTACAGTACAGGAAGCACGTAGAAGGGCGCACGTTCAGGCATGCGCGTAGAAGGACGCGCGCTTAACTGGCACGCACGTCGAGGGGCGCACGCTCAACTGGCACGCACATAGAAGAGCGCGCGCTCAGTAGACACAGCGTGCGTAGAAGGGCGCACGCTTAAGCACGCGCGTAGAAGGACACGCGCGCTCAGGCACGCGCGTAGAGGACGTATTGATGGCTTTTGGCCCGAACTGTCCCGGCTCTGGACCAGCAGAGAAGGCAAGACTTTTGTTCAAGACTTCTTCCTAATACTTTTAGTTACCAGTTCATACCATAGAATTTTCTCGTATTTTAATAATAAAATATCAATATCGTTCTATTCCAGCTAAGACTATTGCGTACACAATTCAATTTATTATGTCAAACACAGCGAAAATAGATAATAGAATTATTTAAGTCTTATATTATGGATTTTTCTCGCATTTGAATAAAATATCGATATCGTTGTATTCCAGCTAACAGAGTTGCGTATACAAATTAATTTATTATGTCAAACACAGAGATAATAGATAGCAGAATTATTTACGTCTTGGATACCGATCCTAATGTTAATATATATTATCCTTGAATAATATATATTTTTACATATATTTTTAAATACTATATTGCTAATAAATGGTTATTACCGATTAAAGATTACTTTTAACTTCTCACTACGATAGTTGTAAAAGGATGTTAATGACGTTTTTTTTCACCAGAGCTGCAAGTTTTGAGGTCCTAGGAACCTAGAAACTGGAAAAACCTTAAAAAAAAAACAAAGAAAAATATCGACACGCGGGATTTGAACCTGCGACCATCTTCCGGGACGCCGGGACGCTCTTCCACTGAGCTAGTGTCGACAGGCTCGAGGCGGCGAAATTCTTCTTTGCTATATGATCGATTACGTCGATTGTACTGATCGCCAGCTATACATACGTATAACTAGTTAAATGAGTTCATCGTTACAGATGAAATTCACATTTATAATTTTTGATCAGTATTTCTAATTATTTTTGTGTTATAGCATAGGCTTTAGGGAGATGGTCGCAGGTTCAAATCCCGCGTGTCGATATTTTTCTTTGTTGTTTTTAAGGTTTTTCTAAGAACCTTTTCCAATTATTTTCACGGAATATATATAATTAAAAATGTCATAACTCTTAAACGGCTAAACCAATCGAAATGTGGTTGATGGCGTTCGATTGGGTTCCGGTAAACTTAGATTTCCTGAAAATCTGAACCGATTCTTATTATTTAAAAATTACCGAGTATTTAAAAATTATGAAACAACTTCAAAAATTCGACGAAAAACTTCTAGAATAATGAACCGATTGGTTATTGAACCTAATCAGTTCTTTTCCTTAGATAACTGCATCTAATGTCGTATTTTTTATCCAAATAGGTTTATCCAATCCATAAGCGTTGACAAAGAATTTTGAAAAAGTGTTTATTTACATAGCTTCGAGATTTTTCGAGCAATCGATTTTTGACCTTCTAAGATATTTCGGTACTTAAAAAACTGAGTCAAATGCTGTTTCAGAAATCAAAATCGAATCAAGTTTTCAAAAGCTATAGCTTTTAAAATATAAAAATTATCTTGTTTACAACAAACTTAACCTTTTCAAAGTAGAATCAGATTTTCTACTTATAAAACTGCAATAACCTATTTTGGACCAAAATCGGTTAATTCTTTTAGGATTTATTGATGACATAAATTATTGAAAAAAAGATTTTTTTGACATTACTTTTACATTTTTAAAACAATCTATTTTATGACTAAGACACTATTTTATACCTCAAAAATTGTGTTGAATTCCATTCGATAGATTAATCTATAGTCCTTTTCAAAATACACAGCTTTTCAAAAATTATTATACTGTCATTTTTAATTAATTATAGATTTTTGAACTCTTTTTAGTAGTAGTTTCTGCTACTTTGAGATTAAAATACCTCAATTTACCGGGAAGTTTTAGGGATGGCCTACAGGGTCAACCGGTTTATATATACTGTTAGTTTGTTATTAATCGGCCTTTGTAATTAGTGCACACATTTATAGCGAAAATCACCATTTTTATTCACGTTACAATGTATGTTTGCAATGATTGCATGCGACGACAGTGAGGCCACTGAAAGGGCGAGACACGTCTTGATTCAATAGTTGGGACATATTTTTTGGACATTTAAACGCTTGAACTCTATATCTTAGACAACTTCCTTGCTATAGATTTGATAAGATAGATCTTTGTAACTTTCTGCTCGATCTATTTTTGTTTGTAAGCACCACATAAGATCATGCTTTAGATTATTATATTTACAAATATATAAGTTTTATAACTTATTAAGCTAACTATACAAAATTCAGTTAACGCATCAAGTATTTTAGGACACCATTTTCCATTTTATTGATATATGAGTTGAAAAGCGAGAGAGTGGTAAGTCATTTTAAGTTTACAGTTTTATTTTTTTTGCAAATATGAGAAATTAACATTTTTCCTTGTTTAATTAGCTCTACAAATATTCTGTAGATAATATTTACATATTATCTCGTATCATTAATTCAGAGTACCATTTTCGTCCACTCACTCGACCGTTTTTAATCTTCAACGTAAGCCTTTTTGTTGAGATAATAACATATTACGTAAAAGCCTATGTTAATTGTAAAGGTTCATTCTAAATATTGATAAAAGAATTTTCGAAAATGTAACTCTTTATAATACGTGTGAAGACTAGCAGAATATTAACAATTTTTAATACGATTTATAAACATAAATTTGTTACATTTGACTTTTCCATGTTTCTTTTTTCATGTCGTTACTCTAAAGTGGATTCTTTGTAAGCGCCAGAACCTTTGGACCACCAGCGATATTGTAGATCATACCAAATTCTTATTTTTACTATTTGATACCTTCATACAAATACTTGGTACCTTGATAAAAAGAGATTTAAAGGCCAGACAATGCAACGACACATCCTACTGTCTGGCTTTTTAATTTTACTTTTCTGAACCACATTTTTTAATATGAATTGAAAAAGAAATCTTATTTATTCGTTAATTTTTACTACTTTGTTGTACCTCTCGTTGACGATAGCTTTACAATCGGATAACTCTTTTTACGCGGTGGCGCCTTGTACTTGGCTGTCTGTAATACGCGACATAATTTTATACGCAAACAAACGGTAATCACCTAATTCAATTCAATTCTTCACCAAATCATAATTATGGTTACAACGTTCAGACAAGAAAAAACTTCCAAAAATTTGCCCACTATGTTGATGCCATTATAATAAATTGTAATGACTTATTTTGTATCCATAATTTTTGTTTTTATATTCATGCATTATTTCTGGAAAAGGTAATGTAAAATTAAAGGTGTTCCTTACGTTGTTTGTACGGGTCTAACAGATAAAACGACCTTTTCCTTCTACCTGGTAATAAGTAAAAGGCAAACAACTGCCCAAAAGTTTTACTACCATTATGACTACAAAATGAAATTGTTTTGTAACGTCTCGTTCAGGTTTGGTATAATCGCTTTGTTTTTTGCTGCAGCAATAGCATCTGTGCTTGTCGCTATCGTGTTCCAATTCGAAGATGGTAACGTAACATTATGCATGTAACACTAGAATAGATCAACTGCCGTTCTGCCAGGCAGATCGTAAAAGGCGACCGATTGTCTATACGTGTCACTTCCATCGTATCTACTAGGTGGTAGAGTTCCCCAATGTCTTCTTCATCTTCAACGCCCGGAAATTTGGTATCACCGCCTTACCTATTTCTGCTACAATAGCGTCAATGCTTGCCATTGTCGTATTCCGGTTTGGAGGATAAGGTAGCCGGTAAACTTATGCATGTAGCATCGCGTGAGCGCCGAAGTGCGTTCGGAATCGTACCTATATATGTCAGTCAGTAGGGACAAAAATGAACCTTGCCCTACAAAAGATACTGTAATAACATTTTGAAATATGCTGTAACCTAAAGGTATATACTCTCATGAATTCCAAGTTTACAATTTCGAGGAGTGGCCGCTTGAGGCGCGATAGTGGATGAGAGCTATAATTGTTTTTTTTCCAATATAATATCTCAACGGTTGATCCTACGACTAAAAACTTTCAATTTTTATAATTTGACGATTTTGTTAACTAATGAAAATTTGTTATAGTGCGCGCGGAACTAGTTGGCCGCGCCTTAGTGGTGACAGGGGTAAGGGGGCGGGTTGTCAACTGCTCGCAATGCACATGAGCTTAGACAGTGATGACCAATCTGAAGATATCGTGAACAATATTTTTTCATTTATTGAAAAGAATAAATAAAATACAAATTGAACTTTGTAATGTTAGTTCAGTAATTTGGTAGTTTTACCTGGAAAGTTTTCTGGTAGTTTTGAAAATTGCTTGTTTTATGGATTTCGGTATGCTCTTTTTGAATTTCAACTTTGCCACCTCGTATCTCCGCCACTCGCGCCGCCATATTGAAAAATGGCGCCTAAAAACGGTTTTGTGGGAATATCTCCTTTACGACGCATTTTACGATAGTACATTCGTGTACTAAATTAAATTAGAGGAAATTTCCTACACTTTATGTACTAATATTTTTTTTCATAAAATCAATAGTTTTGGCGTACGAGCGTCAAAAAGTATTATTCGTTCCGTTTTCGTGCACCACCACGTGTTTTTCGTATATTTTTCTAAAATATTCTACTATTGCCGCCGATATTAGAAAAGCAGGTATAAGGGTAATGTGTCGCCTTTGTGTTGGGTCCCTTTCTCTCTATCTATGGGTCTCTTTCTATCTCGACCTTCAACGAAACACGTGTCAGTGGGAGTTACGAAAAGTATTTAGTTCAGGCTGAGTCATCAGTATACGTTTATCGTGATCGGCATTGAAGACGCATTGTCATCTTGAACGCATTCAACGCAGAGTGCGTTGAATGCGTTCAAGAGGAACGAGCTGGTATTGTGGAGCCCCTGGCCAAAGATGAGAACAGTACTCCTATGAAGCCTGATTTGTGACTTGTAGAGTCGCAAACAATCGACTGTTTTGCCCTGTTCAGAACAACAAGTTTCTTGGTCGGAAGCTTTGCTTTTGCCTCCAAATGACCACGAAACGAGATAATGATGAGTTATGGATGTGTATTAAATATGTGTATTATATAATAAAAATCAGAATTATTCAAATCGGTTTAGTAGTTTTTGGGATTACCACGTTCAAACAAACAAACAAACTCAATTCTCAGAATCACTTGATTCTGAACTCTCTGAACTTGATTCAGAATCATCTTGTAAACTTATAATGATTTGGTCCATCATAGTATCAAATTTCATATCATGATTCCAGTATTCCTGTTCATTTTTTTGTACGTGGTCATCGCATTTTTGCCATTGTTCGGCAGAGAATTCGGAAAATAGCCTTGTTAGTATTGTCATTTTCTCGTCCAATGTAGCATTAATGTGATCTCTGGCCAGGCAATTTTTAATATTTGCCCACACAAGCTCGATCGGGTTGAGGTCTGGATGATATGGAGGTAGTCTGAGAATAGTATGACCTGCAGCTTTCAGAAGTTCGTCAATCTTGAATATTTTTTCTGATTGGGTCGCATTAATCGACCTCAGGAGTTCAGCTTTGATCATCGTGGGAGAAAATGTTACATTATGATTTTGCAACCAGTTCTGCATATTAATTTTCAAACTGGACATAGTCGGTTTCTTCTCAACTTGCACACAATGATGCTGCCTGCATTATCCATAACTATGACTGAGTTAGGTGGAAGTTTAGGTATTAATTTTTGATCAACCCAGTTGTAAAAATTTGTAGAGTTCATGTCTCCATGATAATCCCCCGTTTTTGAATCTGATTTAAAAATTAGCAAAGCATCGTCAACTAACCCGTTCCGGCTACCAGCGTGAACTATTATCAAACGCCTTCCTTTGCCTATATCTGTATAAATTCCAGGCTCCGACGAAGATTGCCAACATTTTTGGACATTGTGACTTTGGTTAACGTAAGTTTCGTCCAAAAAGAATATATTTCGTTTGTCTTCTCTGAATTTTCTTATAGCCCTCATATATTTCACTCGCCATTCAACAATATTTGGTCTCTCTATTAAAAGGCATCTCTTCGATTTACATTTTTTAAATGAATATCCCAGTTTGTGCAAAAGTGTTCTTAAAAAGTCAATCCGCAGTCTAAAATATTATTCTCTTTTAACACAGCATTTAGTTTTCGTAGACTTGAAATTTTTTTCTCTACCGTATAAAACTGATTTATTTTTCTTCTTATCACTGCTAAATCAAAGTCATCAACTTGTATTTTCTTTTTTATTTCTTTTGGTCTACGTGGAGAACTAAATCTTGCTTCCCCTGTATTTTGCAACGATTTTTTACTTTCAGCAATCACTCTCCTAACACTTCGTTCTGATATCCCTGTTGCTTCTGCTACTAGTTTATGTATATTCGCATCAGTTTTATATTCTAAACTATTGACATCGGCTTTCCGTTTATTAAAAAATGTATGCACTTTAAATATTATTTCCTTAGATTGTCTTTTTATCGGCGGACTCATCTCGCTATTGCAATCTTATGTGCGTTTTGTCTAAACTAGCCGGAACTCTCAACGCGTGTTGCCGTCGCAAAGTACGGCGCCGCACTGAGTAATGACAGCAAGCGCCCCTGCCTCTCCGCCCCACCGTTCACATACCTAAGGCGCGGCCAACTAGTTCCGTGCGCACTATAACAAAATCGTCAAACTATTAAAAAAATTAGACTAGAGATAGAAAGGGTATTAGAAGGTGAACAAAAGAAGAAAGAAGAAGCTGGTGTGAAAGTTAAAGGCATGCAGACGTTTTTTGAATTCACGTGAGAAACTTGACATGTGAACGCGCGAACATCCAAAAGCAAAATATGTTTTTGTAAATCTGGGAAGATAAAACTACTAAAAGACTGTATTCTGCGAATAGTTTGAAATATTAAGAAGCAGAAGAAAAAATCCTATTTGTAAATGCTTTGCATGCAAGGAAAGCCAACATTTTGTTCATTTGTACAAAAAAACTGTAACACTCAATGACATCTTCAAAGATCGAGATGCTCAAAAAATATCGCTAATGTTATGAATAAAGGGTTATTCATGCCATATATAGTGGCATCACGAAAAAGGAAACTTTGGAAGAAGTCTGCTACGAACGTTTCGTAAAAGCAATAATGACAAGTAAATTCAATCTTGCAACTTTGCCCCAAATCCATTTTTAAATGACACATGATGTCCTGCGTGTGCCACACGTGTCACTTAAAACGTATCATCACTTTCAGAAAAACTATGGAATCAAAAAAAACGAACGACAGGTGTTGGAAGCTTGGCACTAATAAGTTTACTTCATTAAATTTATGATAGTCACCAAAACCCGAGACCTTATTGAATTTAATTTCAAGCTAATTTTAAAGTAAGCGTTGGAGCATGTGGCTGCAGGATAACTGGATTGAAGCACTCTATTTTATAAATGTAAATTATGCGTGTATGCACCAGAAGTTATCATTGAGCGTGAGCACGAAGGTGGCACAATATAAACAGATGCGCAATTTTTTCTGCATACAGACAATGAGTTAAAATATGAAATTTAGGACGAAAACATTAAAAATTTGTCAATATGAACTAAACCAGACCGTCAAAAATGAGAAAAAAATCTGTAAGCCGGTTAACCTACATGCCAACTCTAAGATTTCCCACTAAATTGAGATATATTAATCTCTTGTAAAGTGTGTTAAAAATTATACTATTTAAATTTTTGAAAAGCTATAACTTTGAAAACGTATCGATTTTAATTTTTGACGGCATTTAGCGCAGTTTTTAAGCTCTTAATTTGTCATGGTGTTAATAAAACCGTATATTTTTTAAAATTCGTTAACTCCAAAACCAATTAACTGATTTTGATGCAGTTTACGGCATTCGACGCAGTTTTGCAAAAGACAACTGATTGTATTTTCAAATTAATCGTTTGAGATACATTAATCTGCAAGGTAATTAAAAAACATTGTTTCGATCTATTTATTTCAGGTATTTTAAACATTTTCAAAATCTGTCGTTCCGAATTGGTTCAATTTTTGGTTTTAGTTCAATCGGTTCAGAAGGTCTTAATTTGCTGGTATTCTGTCAAATGCGCGCTTCGATTGTTTGGATTTTGTTTTAAAAAACGTGAAACGTAATTAGACCCCTTCTGGGAAATATTTAAAATTAATATGCTATTAGAAATAATTAAAGAAAGGATAATTATCGAGTTGTAAGCAAATTTTCATCTTTACGTTGTTATAACTCGACATGACTTACAAATAGTGTTAAAACGAAAAAGATTTTACACAGCTAAGAGGGACTATAGACTCCAAATATTTGACATAAATTTCAAGTTCCTGAGAAAAAGGGTCTTGACAAAACGGACTACAAAGTAATTATTTAAGCGATCCGTTTTACCATAAGGCATGGAATGCTAAAAAAAAAGAAAAATGTTGACACCACTGCTTTTGAACTAGTAACCTTGCCTTAAGACAGACAACGCTCTAACTGGTGAGCTACGTGTCGGTGGTTCAAATTATGTAGTAGTGATCCATCACAGACGACGGAATCGGATGGATTTCTGAGTTATCTTTTTGTTACCTACATGTATTTTTGTCTCCAATCCTAACAAGCTGACATTTAACATGTATCAAACTTTTTCAATAGCCTTTTTATTTGAGGACGATCCTTAGTTTACTCTGGGTTTTATATAGGGATGATAAAGTTGGCTTCAATTTTCTTTCCAATTTATATTTTTTGTTAGCGATTAGTTTTTGTAACTGCGAATTGTATAGGACTGTGGTATTGACGTTAGTATTCGTGAATTATAAGAAAAGTTTCTTTTGAGAAAATTGTAACTAATAACTTCGACTGCTGTAGACAATCTATTGAAACTAGCGAGTGTTTTGGTCAAAAGTCGATAATAATTTATTACAATTATGGTATATTGTATAAACAAACAATAATCAAGATTGATATATTCTATACTTTCCATCGTCGGCACTTGGTGAAATTCCATTGTTACTAGACACTTTTACTTTTCCACTTGTACATCAATTTCACTTTACACAATTTTTATTATATTACTCGACCGGTTTCACTTTTTAAAGCATCTTCAGGATGTCTTCAGTTAAGTATATTACATCCTGAAGATGCTTTAAAAAGTGAAACCGGTCGAGTAATATAATAAAAATTGTGTAAAGTGAAATTGATGTACAAGTGGAAAAGTAAAAGTGTCTAGTAAATCAAGATTGATATTTACTTTATTTACGACGTAGGTACATTCAAGATTGCTTGTCGACTTCAACAAACACTAATTGTAAAAAGTTCAAAACAAAATCTAAAACACAACTTTAACTGTGTTTAACAATCGCACTGTTAATCTAATTTAACAGTTATTTCCATGATTATTATATGTACAAACATCACGTGTTCTATTATTTTTATGCCTAAAGTCTGTTGTGAAACTTAGAAGAGATTTAATTGTTTAGTCCATGGTCGAATTTCGGCCATTGGGCGATCGCAAGTTTATATCAAAATAAATAGTCTTTTATAAATAATTTAATGATCTCATATTGTTTAGTAAGTAAACAATTCCATGTTCCCACAGAATTCGTAAATCAGTGTTTTAATAAACTCTTTATTTTGAATTAAGGAATTTTTAATTAACTCTGGCTGAGCACTCTGCTCGCCCCCGCGTTAAGGCCAGCAGTAATTCAGACATTCCAAAAAAAGGAATTTTTAATGCTATAAAATTGGTGTTGAAGCAATCATTTTTTTTTTGCGTTGTATTTGCAGTTTACTGATTAGATGTTTATGAAATTTATTATAACCTTAAATATTCATCACAAAGAAATTCCGTTGGTATAACATTGTTATATTTATTGATAGCATCAGTTTAGTAAGATCTCTGCATCCAAATATTATACTATTTTTTGCTCTGATAATAATAAGAATATTAAATACCCGCCCAAGGATCTATGTGATCTGATTGAATTGATGATTGATTTGAATGAATTAGTTTGGTTACGACACCAGAGCATTTTAAGAAGCGATAACATATTTTTTAATCGCCTCTATGGCTTAGTGGTCCGATGTTGGTGTTGACCACATGAGGTGCTTGGTTTGATTCCCGGGTCGTGCAAATCAAAAATGTGTTTTTTCAGTTTTTGGTAAAAACAAAGTTTCTATTATAATACGACCATTTTCCATATAATTTTTTTTATTATGTATAAAGAATAATAAGTTTTTAGTATGTGTATGTATAATATGTACCCACAAAGAACTTTCTCTGCATCAAACTTTTTATTACAATTTGTCCAAAAACCATTTTCGATATTAATTTTTTTAATCATATCTATGTAATAGGAGGGCAACACAAACAAGATGGTTTTCTTGGTAGAAAGATAACTACTGGCTATAGTAATAATAAGGTTAAAACATATTGCAGGTTTGTGAAAGCAACTTTTCGATTTAGCGACTCGATTTAGTCCCCCTCTCTGCCAGCTAGGTTGGTTTTGGGGGTGAGACAAAATTCACGGCAGTAGTAAATATCATTAAAAGGAAAACTATCACGGCTTCGAAGGCTTTACGAGTTTTTAAGTAATAGTTACAAAATGTACTTGAATTTTTTATTGACGGTGAAACCTGTGGTGCGGATTTATCAGTCAACGACGTTAAATAGGTTAAATGTTTATAATATCTATACATATAATAAAATCGTAAGAAAGTCTAAGCTGTACGTTGAATATTTTTTTAAAGAATACTTGGTTCGTGATCTACAATCGATTTCGAAGCCAAAAATATAGTTTTTACAATTTTCGTCTGTTTGTCTGTTTGTCTGTATGTATGTCCGGGCTAAACTCAAAAAGTATTGCATGGATTTACTTCAAATTTCGCATGAATATTAATAACAAGTCGGGCTATATAAACATATAGGCTACATTTTATCACGCTTTCACCTACGGGGGAGGAGCTGTGCGGAGTAAACAAAGTCCGCGCGGACAAAGTCGCGGGCAACAGCTAGTGAAATAATAAAAGCCCTCTTTTAGTCTGCATTATTGTGATGGGCAGCTGTTGAACGCTACATTGTACGTGGCCTGACACGTACTTTACCAGTTTATTGATCAATTGCCTGCTAGACATATCGTAACAGATGAGAAAAGGCTAACGTCATGAATGTGTCGCGAACGTCATGAATACTACCTATGTAGAGTTTTGAAATGTCTCGCCCTATTATGGTACTACCACGGATTAAAATGAGTACGCCTTAAAGCAATTTCTTAGGTTGTCAACGTCGCTCGCATTTACACAGAGAAATACAGAATTATAATACTTACCGTTAAATAAAATCACTTCAGAGGGTTCTTTAAGGCTTAGCTTTTTATTCGACTCGATAAAACAGCACAATCTATATTAATCTATTACGAAAGTTTGGATGTTTGTTACTCAATCACGCAAAAACTACTGAACGGATTTAAATGAAACTTGGCACGCAGGTAGATAATAACTTGGAATAGCATATAGGTTACTCCTTTTGTCCCGGAAAAATTAGGCAATCCCGCGGGATTCACCAAAAATGTGTAATGCTGACAAACAGACAAACAGATAAACAGACAAGTAGACAAACAGACAAGTAGACAAACATACAAACCGACAAACAGACAAACAGACAAACAGACAAACAGACAAACAGACAAACAGACAAACAGACAAACAGACAAACAGACAAACAGACAAACAGACAAACAGACAAACAGACAAACAGACAAACAGACAAACAGACAAACAGACAAACAGACAAACAGACAAACAGACAAACAGACAAACAGACAAACAGACAAACAGACAAACAGACAAACAGACAAACAGACAAACAGACAAACAGACAAACAGACAAACAGACAAACAGACAAACAGACAAACAGACAAACAGACAAACAGACAAACAGACAAACAGACAAACAGACAAACAGACAAACAGACAAACAGACAAACAGACAAACAGACAAACAGACAAACAGACAAACAGACAAACAGACAAACAGACAAACAGACAAACAGACAAACAGACAAACAGACAAACAGACAAACAGACAAACAGACAAACAGACAAACAGACAAACAGACAAACAGACAAACAGACAAACAGACAAACAGACAAACATACAAACAGACAAACAGACAAACAGACAAACAGACAAACAGACAAACAGACAAACAGACAAACAGACAAACAGACAAACAGACAAACAGACAAACAGACAAACAGACAAACAGACAAACAGACAGACAGACAGACAGACAGACAGACAGACAGACAGACAGACAGACAGACAGACAGGCAGACAGACAGACAGACAGACAGACAGACAGACAGACAGACAGACAGAGAGACAAACAGACAAACAGACAAACAGACAAACAGACAAACAGACAAACAGACAGACAGACAGACAGACAGACAGACAGACAGACAGACAGACAGACAGACAGACAGACAGGCAGACAGACAGACAGACAGACAGACAGACAGACAGACAGACAGACAGACAGACAGACAGACAGAGAGACAAACAGACAAACAGACAAACAGACAAACAGACAAACAGACAAACAGACAAACAGACAAACAGACAAACAGACAAACAGACAAACAGACAAACAGACAAACAGACAAACAGACAAACAGACAAACAGACAAACAGACAAACAGACAAACAGACAAACAGACAAACAGACAAACAGACAAACAGACAAACAGACAAACAGACAAACAGACAAACAGACAAACAGACAAACAGACAAACAGACAAACAGACAAACAGACATACAGACAAACAGACAAACAGACAAACAGACAAACAGACAAACAGACAAACAGACAAACAGACAAACAGACAAACAGACAAACAGACAAACAGACAAACAGACAACAGACAACAGACAACAGACAAACAGACAAACAGACAAACAGACAGACAGACAGACAGACAGACAGACAGACAGACAGACAGACAGACAAACAGACAAACAGACAAACAGACAAACAGACAAACAGACAGACAAACAGACGGACAAAAAAATTCAATGTACAGTTTTGACTTTCCTACGATTTTATTATATGTATAGATAGATTAGTTTAAGTTTCAGAGAATTGAAATTTACCAGAACTCAGTATTTTCTACAGAAACTTCAGATTTAAGTACAAAATTTATTTATGTAGGCAGTCGAGAATTTCTAAAAACTAGATTTCAGATTTCAATTGGTAAGAATAACAGTATCGCTATTGTTTAAGCTATACTATTATTCATACTACCAAAGTTACTATAAGAATACCACTATTGATTTTAAATTTGCTTCTATTTATTTTATGAACATTCATACTTACTAATAAAATTAATGCGAAAGTCTGTCTGTCTCTCTATCTGTCGGACCAGCTGTCTGTCTGTCTATTTGTCTGTTTATATGTTTACCTGTCTGTTACGTTTTGATGGCTTAACCACTGAATCGATTTTAATGAAATTTGGCATAAAGATAGATAGCCGGGGTCAAACATAGGTTTTATTCTTAAATCAACCCCTAAGCAGGCGAAATAGGGGATTAAAGTGAACTTAGTGAAGCTTACATTTATATAAATTATTTCATCAAGGGGTACGGTAGACTCGATCAAAACCTTACTTGAAATATAAGGCGTATGTGTATAGGCGTAATAAAAATAATGATTTCGAGTCGACAACATATATCCGCAAAAAGATTGTCGAGTATTTTGTCTAATGGTAAAATGCCAGTCAAAATGCAAACATTTTTAACAGCTCAATCAATGTCTTCTTCATTTTATATTATTGTACGAATGGCAACTTTGCCAGTGTCGAGTGAACTTAGAAAGGGACACGAGTTATCAATTCCTTGAAAATGGAATTAGATAGGCTTCTTTTCTTCTTCATAGAGAAAGTCTGATCTTATCTATTACTGCCACAACAGCAACGGTACTTGTCGCTGTTGTGTTCCTGTCACATGGATAGCAACGCACCAATAACATCCAACCAATGTATCCGGTTTATCTTCGGTCTTCGAAAGTTTGATCATATTTCAGCTTTCAGAGCCCAACTCAAGTGGTTCCTATCCGTCTTCGCAGGAATACTCACATTCTTTGTTTTCTTTTTAATATTCTATACAATCCA
Organism: Apodemia mormo; assembly: GCA_036924255.1. NCBI lineage: Eukaryota > Metazoa > Arthropoda > Insecta > Lepidoptera > Riodinidae > Apodemia > Apodemia mormo. Next base: position 39,447,718 of record JAUPFN010000009.1, on the reverse strand, counting down.
GCTGCGCCTAACTATCTTCGTGATCGTTTTGCCTTTTTACATTCATCCGATTCTCCATGTCGTTCCAACCTTAGTACCATTCTTAAATTTCCTGTATCTCACTCCCATACCTATTCACGGTCTTTTACGGTGTATGCAGCTAAGCTATGGAATTCGCTTCCTCCATGCATACGCTCTAGTCCTTCACTGTCAGTTTTTAAAAAACGTCTAAAAGAGTATTATCTACGAATCTATGCCTTGCCTAATATTCTTTGAAACCGATAACTACAATCACCTACATTTTGTAAAATATTGTTTATTATGAGTCACATTTCACCCATACGAAGCCGGGTTTTCATCTAGTTATACTATATTCGCGGGCGAGGCTGCTCGGGTGAGCTAATTCAATATAATACCATTAAGAGTTAAAATTATCCATTATCCCGGACAAAGAGGTTCGACTCCACATTTTTCATTCGAACTAAGAAACCAGTATCTTCACGCACGTATCCCCGAAAATATAGGCAAAGCTACCACAAGTGCACCCAGGATTAGTCAAAGATACTTGGTCCCACAATGTGACAGGTGGCCATCGCCAACCGTGCACTTTTTTCAATCCCGGGCAATGTTGTTTTTGTCAGAAAACTGAAAAAAAAATCATTTTTTGAATTGCTCCACTCGGGAAGCGAACCCGGGACATCATCTAGTCAACTCTGACATCGGCCCACTAGAAAACAGAGCCGGCTATATGTATGTATTCTGTATAATAAAATAGGCTACACAATTTCCCTTAATGAAACAGTTCGAGAGAAACTTTTTCTTTGACATTGGAAGAGAGATTGATCAATCATCTTGATTATCGTGATTGTTCTTGTTTATTTCTATACTTCCTCTTTTATTTTCGTCGTTTCTAACATATTTTACTTTGATGGATAGAGTCAAAGAGCTTAAAGAATACAGTCAACTTTATATTTTTACTAGCTGCAGCGTGCAGCCCGCTGTATTATAAGTTTTTGGCGAGTCCCGCGGAATCACCTAATTTTTCCGGGATAAAAAGCCTAAGGATAAAAAGCCTATGTGCTATTCCAGGTTATTATCTAGCTGTTTGCTAAATTTCATTCAAATCCGTTCAGTACTTTTTGCGTGATTGAGTGACAAACATACATCTATTAGAGAGGCAATTAAAAAAAATGTATTAATTACTAGCTGACCCGTCAAACGTTGTTCTGCCTTTTTAACTACTCATATTTTTTTCTATATTTTCTCACCTTTTAAACCTTCCCTGGACTTCAACGATTAACTCTAAACCAAAATTAGCCAAATCGGTTCAGCCGTTCTCGAGTTTTAGCGAGACTAAGAAACAGCAATTGATTTTTATATATATATATATATATATATATATATATATATATATATATATATATATATATATATATATATATATATATATATATATATATATATATATATATATAGATTATTCTAACAAAGTGCCATTACACCACATAAGCAATGATACTTCACTAACTAGAAGTTTGCGTTGTTAAAAAACGTTTTCGATTTAATTAAATCTGATTCCAAGATTTTTGAAAGAAGTAACGTTATCATTTAATGGAAGACAAGGAGTAATTAATAAAAATAAATTGCAAGTCGCACTTGCGCATAAATTCTACCAACCATATTTATTTTTATTTAGAATAGCGCCCACCTATTTCTTTTAAAAAAATAGAGCCTTTTCATAGACAGATAGATAGAGTATGGAGACTTAGTAAAAGGAATTTATTTTATATAAAAATATATGAAATAATTCTTGTAATATTGTTTATAACAATACTTATTAAAAATATACATAAAAAGACAAACCCGCTAAGTTTCTTTCGCCAGATCTTCTCAGTAGGTAGCCTCGTCTGATCCTCTAGTCCGAACCGATCCTCTAGTAATTACAAAAATGTCGACGCGTGAAACCTGTAAATATTTATTTGAATAAAATATACATAAAAAGACAAGCTTTTTCAGACCTCCTCACTATGTAGCCTTGTTCCGATCCTGTAGTAATTACGAAAATGTCGACGCGTGAAACCTGTAAATATTTATTTGAATAAAATATACATAAAAAGACAAGCTTTTTCAGACCTCCTCACTATGTAGCCTTGTTCCGATCCTGTAGTAATTACGAAAATGTCGACGCGTGAAACCTGTAAATATTTATTTGAATAAAATATTTTTTGCTTTTTTATTATTTCATTTTTATTATTTTGTAACCCTCTACGTACAGAACTCTTAAAACCAAAGCCTGTCCGTTGACTAATTCGTTGTGGGTGAATACGTGGGCGATAAATTAGTCTCATAACGAGGCTGCCGCGGCAGTAATATTTCTGTTACTTCCCATTTGTATGCATGAGGGAGTCTTGTATTTTATTCGGATAAAAGTCGATATTTGTCAGTTCCGTGACTGGAATTCGAGCCGTTCTTAATCATCACATTTACCGGAGCGTGGCTAAACTGCAGGTAAGTTTAGCTTTGAATTTACTTTGACGTTATATAGGGCAAGATAATAGTACATTATTGCAAAGGCCGCGAAATAGGCAATTGCAAGCCAAATCTTAGTGTACACTGAACCACAGACGAGGATTTTAAAGGCGAGGGTTGCTATCGAGGACTACTATATTTAATCGCTGTATTTTGCTATTTAAATAAAATAATTATAATTTATTTAGAATTAATAAACATGTGACATATATTTATTTAAAATTTAATTAATGATTATTATTAAAATTGGTTGACATATTATTACAAATCAAATAATATTATAATATATTTTTATTGATAAAAATTTAAAAATAGTCGACTATAATAATACTTAATAATTAAGAACTCTTCTCTCCTAAAATGTCTGCTGTGCTCTGCTGGGTCCACAATGATTGACAGCTGTTTTGTAACTAACATATTGTGAAATGCAAATAAATAAATAAATACGAGACAGGCAATTGCCATTTCCGCCGAGGTACCTATATAAAATAGTGTTTTTCTCAGCAAAATGCAAGGAAATATAGGAATATCATATAGGAATCAAATAGGAATCTTTCAAAGGCACAGGTAAATGAGCCCCACTTTGAGACACGCTCTAAAGATGTCCTTCTTTAGAGCGGGTCTCAAAGTGGGGCGAGCAAAATCTTGTTATATTTAATTCCTAAAAGACGCAAGCGTTTGCGTTTTCTACTAAAAATAAACTTTTTAATATAAAATATTAAAATAAAATTTTTTGTAGAAAGCGCACAAAGAGGAGGATCAACAAATGTCTTAGAAGCCGGGATCGCATTGGCAATTAAACCTTTGTGTTTTAAATGTCCATGAGCAGTGGTTACTGCTTTTCATCAGGTAGCCCATTCACTTGTATGCCTGCAAATTCAATAAAAAAAAGAAAATGGTTTTTAATTAACATGTTCCATTTATATATTTTTGTTTTAACTTTGTTGCAAGCAGGTTTTCGATTACTAATTTAGCTTCCAATCTTAGATCTCTTGGAGTGCAGTCAATATTCATTTCTTTTTGGTAATCCTCGGAACATATGTTTATTACTAAATCGATACTTATTCCTTCCTTTTTTTACCGCCTCTACCGAACGGTACAGAGCCACTAGAACGCAATTATTTGTATCAAGATAAAAAAGTTTTAAATTCCAATGACACCCCAGCAAGCCTTTTTATATAACAGTGCCACCATGTTTTTTGTTCCTAATTCAAATAGTTTTTTAAGGCAGTAAGACTACAGCAACCGACTTCCCGTTATTTATATCTCCAGAATATTGCAACAGATCTTCACCAAATTAAAAGGGGACCACACGGTTATACCCTAATAAACCTAAAAAACAGTTTTTAAGATAGGTACATAAATAATCGAGTTCTGGAGGTAACAAACATAAAAAACATACAGCCGAATTGATAATTTCCTCTTTTTGGGAAGTTGGTACGGTTTAAAACGCACCGACAACGACATTGGTTTTTAGTGTAAGTAATTGCTTCACGTACTCTTTATTCAAAAGTGAAGACACTTTCTGCGTATTTTTGAGAAAGAATAGTTTATACATCGTATTTGTATATATTGTATAATAATTAGGAACTAATATTTTTGCAGTATTTGGTTTTATTCGTGATTAGGAGCTGCATCATAGAGATCGACATACAGAGATATTTTTGCTGTATCTCATACGGGCTTAGTAGATTCGTCGTTGTCATGTTCCTGTTTCCCTGTAGGGTAAGGTAGCTGATAAACTTAGATGCATGCGGAATTATCATCCCGCCAAACAGATGGAAATACACTATATTACATTTGCAACGATTAACTTATTTATATACATTTAATTATATTGACTTATTTATAAATATATTTAAAGATCAGTCATCTTGCTGAACAATCAACGAAATCAACCAAAAAGCAAAAAAGAATTTCGTCAGCAAGGTGATATTTATAGTTTTATTTTCGAAACCAAAACGCGTATAAAAACTGAACGGGTAAGGTATTAAATATATTAAAATGTAAAATGGAAAAGCTTTGCGCTTCGTATATTATATTTTGTATGATGAAAGTTAGACTTGAGATATGCAATGCTATAGAGATCGCGCGTTTGATGTTAGCATTAAGGCTTTGTCAACACCAAAAACGCGCACTCTGTCTATTTCTATCGGAGTAAACGAGAGCCCACTATCAGTGAATCTGAGCGGCTAGGTCTTACAATGAATAAATATTGAAATAAATAAAGTGTAGATTATTTGTCAAATATGATTCGCTAACGGTTTAGGCATACCTAAACCGTTAGCGAATCATACGATGACTTCATGTTTTTAATTGAAGACCTATACGTCAGAGACATGATTGTATTACGCAACTTGAATATAAACCGAATGCATACATTTAATAAAAAAGTATCTTCACGCCACGAAGTCTTCACAGTATATATGTCCATGCAATATATATCAGCCGTATTTCTAAAAATATCTATACATCTAATAAAATCGTGGGAAAGTCAAAACTGTACATTGAATATTTTTTTAAAAGAATACTTGGGGCGTGATCTACAATCGATATCGAAGCCAAAAATATAGTTTTTAGAATTTTTGTCTGTTTGTCTGTTTATCTGTTTGTCTGTATGTATGTCCGGGGTAAACTCAAAAAGTACTGCATGGATTTATTTAAAATTTTGCATGAATATTACTAACAGGTCGGGTCAACATATAGGCTACATAATATCACGCTATCACCTACAGGGGAGGAGCAGTGCGGAGTAAACGAACGTAGGGTGATCGCTGCGTGTTCTTTATAATTATATACGCTCCAACAATTGCTTTACCACAAAATGAAATTAAACATTTCTCCTACGAACTCTTATTGTGTGAGATTTCAGACTCCTTGGCAGTAGAGTTAATTATACGATGCCAATACGACTCGAACTTTCGTCGTGGACTTTATTATAACTGCCGCGAGCTTTCGTCGGTTTCCATTGAGTGGTTAAGGCGGTTTCAATACGAAAAATTCCATTCGTGCAAATAGAAATTAATGAACGTACTATTTTGCATAATTCTTTTTAAAGTTCTCTTTAGTATGTGCCAGATATCTATACTATTAAAGAGGTAAGATGTGTTTGTTTCTAATGAAATGCTAAATACCTCATATAATTAATAATTTTTCAGTGGATCTTACCACTGAAAAATTATTTCTTCGGTTTTCGGTTTTTTCAGTGGATTTTACCACTGGCTGAATTTAAAAATTCTTTCTTTCATACTGTTATAAAGCTGCATTATTGTTAACAGGCCACATGTTTAACCAACAGAGTAAAATGAAGTTATGTGTGTGGGTCACGCAAAGTTGTGTGGAGCGAAAGAGAAAGGAGCACGCGCGAGAAGACGAGGTCGAGTCGTTGCAGAACTCTACCACGTAGATGGTGGCCACGAAGTTAGTGACATTTAATATTTATTATGAGACTTTTCCCGTTTTTTACGAGATGAAGATGGCAGCTCTTTATTCCATTTAAACCAAAGTCCAAAGTTTAAACTTCGCATTTTTAATGTTTTATGTAAACTGTTACATAAAAGTTTTACATAAATGTTTTATGTAAAACTTTTATGTAATAAAAATGAACCATGTCAACAAATTCATAGTCCTATATAACAACACAGGTCAAACTCATTAAAATGAATGAAACGAGTAGTCATTGTAATGCATGGAATATTTTCTGTAATTAAAATCTTTTATGAAATTTCTGTATGATAATATCCAAATAGCAATTATTTTTAAAACTTAGCTACTACCTTTCTAGACACTTTAATAGTCCGGTCAATCTAAACCTAAAAATGAGAGCGAAGGTACATAAATTCCCATTAAAAATCCCACAAATCAGTAAAATTGTTAAAAATATGATTTAAAATAAAATTTGAAAGTTCCCCATCTTTTCCCTGTATGGAACATTTTTTATTCAAGTTCAAAGGTCAAAAAAATGAGTTTTTCGCGATTTTCAGCGACAAGGTAAGTTTTAACAAAAAATATATCAGACAAAAATTGTGGATCATAAAATAATCTAAAACAAAAAATGTACCAATACTTTTTTCCTACAAGCCACCGTTTTTGAGATATAACGTATTTAAAAAGTTGTTCAAGTTATTATCGTCATAATATGCATGAGTACGCCCCGTATATACATCTCTTATCTAGAGTTGTTATATATGTTGAAATATTTTTCTATCAGTGATTGTAATTAATATCTAAATATAAAATATATAATCCTCCAATCTCAGTTGCTGCTCATCAACATCTTCTTCGGGTATATGGTCGGGTCGACTAAGTTCAAATGTGGCTTGGTTGTCAGCTAGACCCTACAGATTGGGGTTGGAAGTTGGTCGACAGTATATAGGAACTAGTTCAAACTTTACTACCACCTGTACCGGAAAAACTGCTGAACACAATGTTTTGCAACTGCAAAAAAAAAATTACATCGCTTTTTATCTTTTCCAATATTTACAAATTTCCGTAATTTTGCAATAGTTTCAAATTAAACAGGATCAAAACTGACCGGTGGAGTAGACCTCCGGGGGAAACCACGTTAAAAAAACGCGCTAAGCACACTACCTCATAGGTGGCGTGGAAACGTGTGCATATTATGACGATTGCAACTTGTACGTTTTGAATCGTTATATTTCAAAAACGGTGGCTCGTAGGAAAAAAGTATTGACATATTTTTTGTAGATTATTTTATGATCTACTATTTTTTCTAAGATATTTTTATGACAAAACTTATCGTTTCGCTGAAAATCATGAAAAACTCATTTTTTTGACCTTCGAACTTGAATAAAAAAAATTCCATACAGGGGAAAGATGGGGAATTTTCAAATTTTATTTTTAATCATATTTTTAACAACCTTACTGATTTTCAGCTTGATAGGAATTTATGTAGCTTCGAATGTTTAAATTGACCGGATTATTAAATAAATGGTATAATAAATAGAAATGCTTCCGGAAATAAATATAATGATTATATTCATACATCAAAGAATTAGATAGTTACTCTCAAAGTAACCCTGTCCGCCTGAATGCCAATTATATGTTAGGGCTATCAAATCAAACTACATTATACAAAATCAGCAACAAAGGTAAATCCTGAATGAGTAAGTAGGTAACTTTTAAAAATAAAATTCTTCAAGGAATTCAATAACTATTAAAACAAGCAAATAATTAGCTTACTTGGGGTTAGTTCAGTAAGTGTAATTTGTTCTGTAAATGTTTATTTATTTATATAAATATTACAGATACGAAAGTCTGTCCATCTGTCTCTCAGCCAGTCTGGCAGTCTGTCTGTCTGTAAAGCTTTTAAGTCTTAACCACTGAATTGAATTTAATGAAGTTTAGCAAAGAGGTAGCTGAGATTCGAGGTGAAACATAGCTTTTATGAAGTTATACTTCTTTTGGCGTTTTAGGGAAAAATGATGACAATAAATTTTTACGATGGGCGCGTATACCGTCATGAAAAACCGACATTATGAAATTAGCTAGTCAATATTCTAGTTTTTTTTTAATTATGTACAAATAATCATATGGGATGAAAGTTTCTAAGAAATATTATATGGATGACAATAGAGTATATTGTACTCGCGGGAGAAGCTGCTGGTTGAATATATTAAAAAAACTGTGTTGGTCCGGAATCCCTTTGAAGACTAGAACTTCTACCATTCTGGCAGGCAGTTCGTAAAAGTCGAACGATTGGCTATGCGAGTCACTATCTTCGTGGCTACTAGGTCGGGCACCACTGGTTTACCTATTTCTGTCGCAATATTGCCAGTGCTTGTCATTGTGGTGTTCCGGCTTGGAGGGTAAGGTAGCCAGTTAACTTATGAATGTGGCATTGAGACCCGACACATCATTAACATCTTTGTTGTCCAAAGGCGATGGCTGTTTTTTTCCATCAGAAGAGTCATTTGCCTGTTTTCTATTGTTGATATAAAAAAGCAAATTATATTGAAAATGTTATACAAGCGTCTCATAATATTCAAGTAAGAAGAAACATGGGACTAATTAGTAAATAAAATGGGACTAACGAGTATAGCATAAACTTCACGTTAATTAAAAGTAAATATGCGTAATTGGGACTATAATTAGTTTTAAATATAGCCTCAATTTCGCATGTTAAAGGCGTAAATGACATGTTTTAAGCGTAGAATCTGTTCCTTTTTTAATTTAAAATATACCACACTTTCTTTTTTCTCTTAGTGGAAAGAAGTAAAGACCGTCTATGAATACGAAAAAAGGTATGTTGCATCCTCGATGGGGGATGAGTTCTACTTGAAAAAGTTTACCTGCAACATTACACTCCAAACAAGAAAAATATATGGATTAGTTTACCGGCAACATTACCCTCCAAAGTACAAAAATATATGGATAAGTTTACCGGCAATATTACCCTCCAAAGTACAAAAATATATGGATAAGTTTACCGGCAATATTACCCTCCAAAGTACAAAAATATATGGAGAAGTTTACCGGCAATATTACCCTCCAAAGTACAAAAATATAAGGAGAAGTTTACCGGTAATATTACCCTCTAAAGTACAAAAATATATGGATAAGTTTACCGGCAATATTACCTTCCAAAGTACAAAAATATATGGATAAGTTTACCGGAAATATTACCCTCCAATCTGGAAACATATATGGATAAATTTACCGGTAATATTACCCTTCACGCTGGAAACATATATGGATTAGTTTACCGGCAATATTACCCTCCAAATTTTATAGATAAATTTATATAGATAAGTTTACCGGCAATATACTCTGCAAACATTACCGAGTAGTGACAAAAATTATGAAATTATGACAGTACACTATTATGACAGTAAAAGGTACAGTGGTGATATCAAATAAACGTTGAAGTTCTTTACCACTCATTAGTAGAACCTTTTTTACATGATTAAATAAAAAACAAGATGGCTCTCTTGATGCACAGAAAAACCATCCCCTATAGATACTAAAGACGTTAATGTTGCGTTGCTATCTGTGTGGTGGGGTAATAATGCCACATGCATAAATTTACTGGCTACCTTACCTTCAAAAACGGTTTAATATAGTGACAAGCAATGACGCTGTTGTGGCAAGAATAGCTAAAGCGATGGTACCAGACCCGGGCGAGATGTTTTAGATATGATGGTATGGTGTATGATGGTAGCGACACATTTAAGAATCTTTCGGCCTTTTACGAACTACCTGGCAGAATGACAGATGATCTATTCTTCAAAGGAAGCCTGGATCAACACAGACATTGAATCTATACTTTTACACTTAATATTAATACTACTACTACTTCTACACTTAATAATAAAATAAAGCTGGAGAGTTTGTTTGTTTGGTTGAACGTGCTAATCTCTGTATCTAAGTAAGTTTTAAAAAATATTTTTTTAGAAAGAAAGCCACATTCATGAGGAAGGCTATAGGCTAGCTTTTGGAAATTATGGTTATGATATACTGTTTTAGAATCATCGCGACGAGCCTTTTAATTTGATATCCATATTGCGACATTCAAACGATTTTTTTTATTTTCGTCTTGTTTTTTTTTATTATCATACGGTTATACGTTATCATGCGATAACCCAGTGTCCTTAGATACAAGACGTAACGATACATGAACTATTTAAATGCGTTCAGCGGCTTGGAAATATGAGGTAATAAAGAATATTACAAATATACTAAATACGCGCGAAAAACATAACCCTAACCTTGAAGTCGGGAAACACATTTTAAAAATTAGGTAATAGTAGTATTATATATTCTGTGGTAATAGTTGCATGATAAAAATAAACGTTACCCACACTACCATTCATTTGACATGCATAATATACATTATACACATACATATATACTTTTTGTTTATGCTTAAATCATAATGCCAACTCTCTCTTATTTTAGCAAAACCTCTTTTATTTTAGCAAGTCTATGGCTAAACGGAGTCATAGAATAATGGTCGATTTTCGACCAGAGAGCGATTGCCATATAATACTAGCGTTATTATAAAATTTATCACAGTTAATGGAACAATTTTCAGATTTGTGAAAATATTAAAAATTAATGTCTTGCCAAAGATTTGCTTTGTTTTTTTCACTTCGTTAACTTCTTACCGCCTCGTTGGTCAAGTGGTTAGCGATCCTGACTAAACAATCAATAGGTTCGATTCCCGACATGGACAGGCATTTATGGGATTGAGTGTGTCTATTAAATCTATATATTAATACGTGAGGGAAAACTTTGGACCCCTTTTAATGATAATTGCGCGAACGGTGGAGTATTACATTTAGCACAGTTGAAGTTTATTTGTGTTAATAATATGTTACAAACACTTGTACTGTTTTACTTAGGTCTAAGTAAAACAGTACAAGTGTTTATAACATATTATTAACATAAATTAACATGGAGTTTTACCAAGTGCCGACGATTAGTTAGATATTAGAAGATATTAGTTAGATATTATATTATAATCAAAGTTAAAGTTTACATCGTGGAGGACTGCAGAAACCTAATATCTATACATATAATAAAATCGTAGGAAAGTCAAAACTGTACATTGAATATTTTTTTAAAAGAATACTTTGGGCGTGATCTACAATCGATACCGAAGCCAAAAATATAGTTTTTGGAATTTTTGTCTGTTTGTCTGTATGTATGTCCGGGGTAAACTCAAAAAGTACTGCATGGATTTACTACAAATTTTGTATGATTATTACTAATAGGTCGGGTCAACATATAGGCTACATATTATCACGCTATCACCTACGGGGGAGGGGCAGTGCGGAGTAAACGAAGTTCGCGCGGACGAAGTCGCTGGCAACAGCTAGTTTTTAAATAAAATGCATCAGAAATACATTAAATTGATAAAAATAAACAACACACACTACATCCATGATAATATACACACATGTCTAACATGCTCTTTACGGCTAAAGTCACTTGTCAAACTTAAGAGGTATCATTGTTTGGTCTGTGGTCGAATTCTGGCCACAGGCGATCCTTATTATATCGATATTTATATATGTTGTATATAAATATCGATATAATAATGCGGGGCGGTATGTATTGTTACACATACCGCCCCGTTGGTAGAGTGGTTAGCGATCCTGACTACGCAATCGACGCGGCTCGGGTTCAATCCCCGGCGGGGACACGCATTTGTGTGATGAGCATAAATGTTTGTATTTCTGGGTTTGGGTGTTTATTAAATATATTCTTGTATTTATACATGTATTTTTATGTATTAGTATCGTTGATTAACACCCATAATACACGCAAATTATTTTGCTTACTTTGGGGTTAGATCAGTAAGTGTAATTTGTCCCGTGAATATTTATTTATTATTTATTCAATCAAAGTAAAATCTTCAACAAAATCCTTTAAACGTATTCAGATATAATTATTATTAATACAGAAATAAGCCATAATTACAAAATTCAATAAAACCTATCCGATTTAAAAGAGATCAAAATTCAAAACAGAAATCTCTGTCAAGGTAATGTTAGAATCAATATTTTACCTTGGTTCGGTAAGGCAAATATACTTAAAATATAATCTTACAATCTATTCATTATTTCACATTGTTGTGTGGGGTACCAATATAAATCAACGTAAAACTCGATGTGACGGCGCATAACTAACTGACCTACTTGTAAATACAATATTTTGTATGAATTTATTAGCAACATTTTTGGAAAATTATTTATTTAATTATTTATTTGCACATGTTTGTTCATGCCAGATCCGTTCCAGAGAGAGTAGAGAAACGCTATATGCCATATAAGACATGTCACATAAACATCATGATTCCGGCAGATTTGATTTGCTTGCTCTACATTTGTGGCCTTTTTCCTCTTTATATCTTTCCTTTCTTTTCATACATACCCGTCGTTGAAGCAGGCTGTCAAACCAACAATGGACAACCTCCAATTGGAGATAAATAGGATAAATAGATAATATATTAGGGTGATTAAAAAAATATCTTTAATTTTTTTTTAACTCATACCCTCTCAAATGTTTCTATTTGATATAAAAAAAAATCTCACCAAACCCGAGCCCTATAGCTCAACTCTAAGGGCTCGCTATTGTTTTTTTAGTTTCCCATTAATTAACATGGGAAAAATGGTTTTTTGTTTTAAATTGAATTTACACATAATTAACGCAATTTTTTATAACAAATGATTTTATATTCTTAAAGTAGAGTCTTCGAGTTTTACAAAACTCTATTACAAAGTATGATTATCTTTACATAAAGACTAATTACAGCTATTTAAAAATTCAAGATAATCATATTTTGTAATAGAGTTTTGTAAAGCTCGAAGACTCTTCTTTAAGAATATAAAATCACTTTTTATAAAAATTGCGTTAATTATGTGTAAATTCAATTACAAAACACCAAAAAACAATTTTTTCCATGTTAATTAAATGGGAAACTAAAAAAACAATAGCGACCCCTTAGAGTTGAGCTATAGGGCTCGGGTTTGGTGAGAATTTTTTTTATATCAAATAGAAACATTTGAGAGGGTATGAGTTAAAAAAAAATTAAAGATTTTTTTGAATCACCCTAATATATATACATGTATAGTCAAAGACTAAACATTTTTATTCAAATGAAATACGAAAACTTAAAATTTCTTAACTCACCAAAACTAAGAGCTACGATAGGCAAAACAGCACATTCAGTGAATCTTAGCCTTTCTTAGGGAGATAAATAAAGTTAGTCCGATAAAGCTAGTCCTGAACGCACAACGATATCTTAAATAAACGCTTATTCTTACAAGTTAAGACAACCCTAACTCCTAACAAAGTCAGTAATAATGTTGAGCTCGAGGGTGCTTGTCATTAGGGAGCTTTGGCGAGTTTCCAGACTTACTTCTGAGGGATATCGAATAGCAGTATTTGCCCGGGACTTTCTTAGGGTCACTTGAGAACTAATTGGGTAAAATATACCCTTTTCGTATCACTTAGACAGCAGTATCATAGACATAATATATATTTATTGTTGAGACTGTCAACTCACGGTTCAGCGCCACTTGAACGCAAAGCCATTAACTGAATGGTATATGTAGAACATTCTGTCGAATTGTTTTGTTTTCGTTTCGCTTGAGTGTTATCGTTTCCGCATAACGTATTTGTAGAATGTTGGTATTTTATGATCTGCGGAGAAATTGGAAGCTCCACTGAAAGCAATTACAATAAAAACACAAAAATCGCAGAAATACTAAACACAACTGCAAAAAAAACTTGTGATTTTCTTACGTGTTTTCTAACATTGCGAGTATCTAAAAAATCATCTTTAGACTATCTTTTTCCCGTGGTTCCGCTTAGAAGTATTTCTCTTACAGACCGACTGGTAAAAATTTGTACATTTTATTGAAGGACACGATATTTAAAGGTCAAACAATAAACATATAATAAAAAGAAATTATTGCTTAAACACATAGTAAATCTTAACGTAATAATATTAAAAAAGTATGATCACTTCACGATATTGAGCTCGCGACGACTCGTTAGTCATGAGTTCAGTAAATCGCCCTTTTTAGGTTTCCAAAATAAATATAGTTTATAGTTTCGCTACGTCCGTCCATCTGCCGTCCGCAGTCTAGCGCAAAGATCCTTAATAATAGAAAGCTGTAATTTGACATATCAGTGGTAATATAAAATATTGAAAAATATTTATAGGGTAGTTCCTCTACATGTAAAGTGGAGAAGTGGGGAAAAAAATAGTTGAAACAAGTCCCATGAACCTAAAAACGTGAATCTCGATTTTCGAAAATCGGGGCATAATCAGTAATTTCCATATCTGTACGTAGCGGGAAGTTAATAATAGGTAAGTATTTAAATTTTGAGTAAGTATAGTAAGTATTAATTTAAATCCTTTTGCGCCTTCACTGTTTGCTTTTGAGGTTGACTGGCAGAGAATGCTCTTGGGCGTTAAGTCTTCATGTCGTGCATTTGCATACATTTGTATGTGTGCAAAATTTAAATAAATAAATAAATAAATTTTGCCCTAATTATTATCCAATAAAAATATTCAGTATGGACCACCGTGCATAGATATTGAAGTTTATTTTTTAAAAACAGCGAATAACAGCCGCAGCACGCGTAATTCAGGGCGCGCGACTGTCATCCACCTAGTCCGCCCGGTGACCATATTTTTTAAATGACACTAACTTTGTTCAGATTTACTATTTTCAGTTTAATACATTTTTATTGTTTACATATTATCATTAACTATCGTGTCCTTTTATATGCACAGTCTTTTACATTTCCACCTGTTTATAAAAAGAAAAGCGTAATGTAAAACAGTAAATAAATGTAGAGGTAATAAATTACCTTTAAGATGAGCATCCTTTCGGTATCACATCACTTTTAAAAAAAGTAGTATAAGTTTAAATTTTATTACTTGCTTTTGATTTTGTCTTGTTCCTTTTCCTTGTAAGGCTGATTTTAGTGTCACGTTGACCGCAAGCTGACGGTCGGCGCTGATGGGTCAATATGTATTTAGTGATAGGCTGTGGTCATAGGTAACGTTTTTCACTGACCGTCAGCATGCGGGCAGCGTGACAGTAAAATCAGGCTAAACTAAAAATATTGTATATTTATTTATTTAAAATTATGCACAATTACAGTACAATGGATGACTTAATGCCCCTTGGCATTCTCAACCAGACAACCCTAAGCAGTAGCGAGAAAATAAGGGTGCAAGCTGATAATTAAAATGTATAACTGTATGTATATACTATATATATAAAAGGCAAAAGTGACTGACTGAGGTATCAACGCAAGGGCCAAACCCTTAGGGCTAGAAACCTCAAATTTCGCATACATATTTTTCTTATAGAAGTAAAAAAAAAGTATCTTCACGCCCATATCCCCGAAGGGGTAGGCAACAACAAGTTCACCCACGATTACCCGAAGATACTTGCTCCCACAAATGTGATAAGTGGCAAGCCTATCGCCAACCGGGCACTTTCCAATCCCGGGCAACTTTGTGTTTCTCAGAAAACTGAAAAAACACTTTTTTTTTAAAGTGCCCAACCCGGGAATCGAACCCGGGACCTCATGTGGTCAACGCCAACGCTGGACCACTAGACCACAGAAGCGACCTGATATTTTTCTTATAATGTAGGCATCCACTAAGGAAGGATTTTTCAACATTTTTAAATTATTATTTTTTTTAGAATACCAGCGGCCCGTCCGACTATGTAGAGATTTTTAATAAAATAGCTTATAAAGAAAGTTTTAATAATTTCTGATGTAATAATGCGCGAGCGAAGCCGCGGGTAACAGCTAGTATTATTATAAATATTTGTATATTGTCTGCTATAAAAGATTATTTAAAAATGTGGTACCAATAAATACTATCTTATCTAATCTTATTTTATCTTAAATAGCCACCGGGTGACCACCCCGTTAGCCGAGTGGCTAGTGAACCTAATCACGAATCGATGTGGCTCGGGTTCGATTCCCGACTGGGACAAAAATTTGTGTTGAGCACAGATGTTTGTATTTTTGGGGTTTGGGTGTTTATTATGTATATAACAGTATTTATATATGTATTTCTATGTATTAATATCGTTGACTAACACCCATAACATAACACAAACAAATAATTTGCTTACTTTGGACTTAGATCAATTCGTGTAATTTGTCCACTGTAACGGTACTAATACATATAAACAAGCAGATGGCTTTTCTGATGGAAAGAGGCAACCATCGCTTATAGACACCAAAGATGTTAATGGTGCGTTGCCATGAGGTCTAATGCCACATGCGTAAGTTTACCAGCTACCATACCCTCCAAACCGGAACATGACAGTGACAAGCACTGACGCTATTGCGGCAGGAATAGGTAAGGTGGTGGTACCAGACCCGGACGAGACAACGCAGAAGTCTACCACCTAGTAGCCACGATGGAAGTGACTCGTATAGCCAATCGGTCGCCTTTTACGACCTGCCTGGCAGAATGACAGTTGGTCTTTTCTTCAAAGGAGCCTCAGACCAACACGGGGAAAAATTATGCATGTGGCATTAAGACTCAGCCACAAGGATAGCAACGCATCATTAACATCTTTGGTGTCTATAGGCGATGATTGTCTCTTTCCATCAGGAGAATCATCTGCTTGTTTGCTATCTTAGGGCGAGACAATGCAGAACTGCCACGTAGTAGCCATGATGGAAGTGATGCCTAGTTAATCTTTCGCTTTTTACGAAATGCCTGGCTGAACGGCAGATGGTCTATCTTTCAAAGGGGGCCCGGACCAACATGGGTAAATAAACTGTAAAGCTAAAGAGGTGTTACAATACCAACCTCAAGTTTTTTTTTTAATTTTTACATTTTATTTTAGTATAGCACTTCTGACTAGTATTGTTCAAATAAACTATCTTATGATAGCGCGTTATAGACCATAAACTATATTTTTTTAGCGCGCTACGTTATAGACTATATTATAACGTGTAACTAACTGAACGTTGATCGCGAGAGCCGGCTGAGATAGCGCGTGACTCATCACAACGTTATACTGCGAGCGATTACTGAACGCTATAACGCTATAAACTATGATATAACATCTAGCGTCTACGGTTTAGCACGTTTATTTTATTTATTTATTTATTACAAAACCAACAGCAGAGATATATCATATCATCCAATTTTACAAATAGATAGTAAAGCTAATTACAGGTTTTCCTTTTTTAACTATTAGTGGAGAATGTTTAAGTAGGTCATGAAATACAAATTTATTTATTTATTCTTTTGTACACACAGAAATACAAAACAATACTTATTTAAAAAGAAAATATATGTACAATGGCGTGCTTATCTCTTTAAGAGATTTCTTAAATATATCATACTTAATTATTAACTATAACATTAAGGAAATATTATAATCTCATAACATTTGTTAGTACTAATTGTTAAACAATTTTAACATTGATAATAATTTATTTAACGAATTACATAAATTTATGTAATCAAACTAAACAACACAATCAAATTATTAATACTTATGTCCTTTTTTATTTATTATAGTTTTAATTATTTCATTTTTATATCGACTTTTGGAATAAGCAAATAAATCAATTTAAAAAAAACGTTACTCGTCAGATCGCGTAATTCGTAACTTCGTAGGTTATAATGTTATAACTATGGCCTACACTAGCTGCTAGGTATATAGCATGGCGTTATGTTATAGCGCCAAAGCGAATCTAAATAGCGTACGCTATACGTTGCGTATACATAGCGCGCTATAATTTAACGCTATGCGTTATTTTAATCACCATTACTTGTAACCCGCTCCGACTTAATGTACTATATTAAAACTATATTAAAGAACTTTGACAAATTACACATGTAAACCTGCCTCATGAATTCATCTATCCATTGGTTACAACCGCGTTATTGGTTTTTGAGTTTATCATGAACAGACATACAGACGCCGCGGGGAAGTTTGTTTTTTAATATGTATAGAGCGTGTAACTGACGATCTACGAAAACATGCCATTTTTACGTCCTAATCATGATGGCAATGCCTTTTTTGTGGGAAATGCAAAATTTGCGTTTTATGATTTTTATCTTATTTTCACACCACGCAATTTAAAGCGTACTTGGTTTAGATTCATTGCGCACGCGGAACTATCGAACTAGTGGTTTATTTAGCGCACGTATTGCATAATACATTGCTCATTTTGTGTATATCGTTAAATTTTTCTATATTTTAGAAAAAGCAATATTGTGAACTAAATTAAAAAAAAGTTATAGAAAGTTAAGGTACAAAAATCGTCAAAAAAATCGGTTCTCATCCCAAAATCATGATATAAAATTGATCTAACAAAATCATTTTTAAAAGGCCAGCAACGCGACTGTAAGACCCCCGATATTGCAGATGGTCATGGGCGGCGGTGATCATTTACCATCAGGTGCACCCCCTGCTCGTTTGCCTCCTCTACCATAAAAACCATATTTTATGTATGAAAAGTATATAAAATAGGGTTCGTAATATGTTTCGCAGACCGGGTTCGTAATGTTGAAGTGAGAGAGAGGTTAGGCTTGAAAGAAAGTGTCGGTGTAAAGATGAGGAAGGGCATGCTCCGTTGGTTCGGACATGTAAAAAGAATGGTAGATGAAAGGTTAACAAAACAGATATACAATGCGAATGTGGAAGGATATAGGTACAGAGGAATACCAAGACCTACATACCATGATCAGATTTATCGAGTACCGTCCGAAGGTGGTGTCAAGAATCTTCGCATCCGGCGTGTTTGTATGAAAAGAGTATTGAATGTGGAGATAGTGAGACAAGGCTGCAAGGATCGTGGTTAATGGCACTTGGTTCTCTCTGCCTACACCATAAGAGATCTGGCATGAAGATATTTATGTATACAGACACTTAGGCCACTTCTAGTTTTTTCTATATTGTGTTGATGTGTGACAAAGGGACTTAAAATTTTTGCTTCACATAATATATGACGGTATGGAGATTAACATTATGGTAGATCTATTGACCTGATAAATCTTTGAACTTCGAATATCATTCTTAATAAACCTCTATAATATTTCTCACGAAATG
The DNA here is from genome assembly GCA_036924255.1 of Apodemia mormo. NCBI lineage: Eukaryota > Metazoa > Arthropoda > Insecta > Lepidoptera > Riodinidae > Apodemia > Apodemia mormo. The sequence continues at coordinate 39,428,627 of JAUPFN010000009.1, read as the reverse complement.
GTAATGAGTTTGAAACTAAGACCAAACGACAGAACCGTTCTCAATAATCCTTTCGATAAGGAATGTCATTTTAGGTGAACACATTTTAACTAAATAAAATATCGATATTTTGGTAACCCTTTTATATCCAAGGGTATAAACATGTAGATAGAGGGTTTTCAAAATCTGGGCTACTAAGGCAGTATTTACATGATTTCCAAATAATGCCCGTTGGCTAGTGGACGAAAACGACTTTGTTGTGAAATAATCTAAAATCTCACGGGATAAATCGATACTTCTATATTATAAGTATACTTAATTAAGTACTATATTATATTTATACTAATATAATGAATGTGAAAGTCTGTAATAAAAGGTGAAATTAATTAAATTTGCTATTTTTAATAAAATAATTTTAATTATTTGAGTATTTCCGCAAAGTGACCCAGAATCAATAGAAAGTCTTTCTGTCTGTCACGCTTTCATGGGTAAACCACTGCACAGATTTCGATGAAATTTGGAATGTCGATACTTGAAGATCCAGGGTCAAATATAAGCTTTATAGGAATAGTTAATGAAAACTTGTATGAAAAACTTAATGGAAGACATGTCATCTATTAGTGGCCGAAGCCCGAAGTGTGCGGGCCAGATACTAATATTATAAACAGGTAAAGTGTGTTCATTTGTGAGTTTGTTTGTAGGAACTTAGGTAGGATTTGAGTAAAATCGGAGTCTCGAGTAAGAACGAAGTTGGAGTAAGTTTAAATCGTAAGTTTTCAATCGGTTGTCAAATTGGATACAATTTCAACCGATTTCCAAATATTAAGAATTTTCGACTAGTGAAGCAGCAAGCGACTTCGCCACCAACGGCGACGCTGTCGCGTGTATATGAGTTCTTATGTGTGAACTGCGATAAGATCATCAGGATCGGATCGGTGCGAGACGGTATTTATTTATACATTTTCAGAATATCGATATTTCATGTATTTAAAATATCCAACATTATTAAACAAAGTTTTAGAGGCACTTCTGTAGATAAGAAATTTAAATAAGATAAATTTAACCGGGAATCAGTTTTAGATGTTGGATTTACCTTGCGACTCATCTGTTATTCTGTCTTTAAACCGCAATACGCAAATATTTGGCGAATAATCACATCAGATTCCTTGTGGGAATAAGGTAACGTAAACTTTCTCTTATATCGTAAGATAGCAAACAAGCAGATGGTTTTCTCATGGAAAGAGATAACCATCACATATAGACACCATAGATGCTAATGATGCATTGCTATCCGTGTTTTTTTATGTCATAAGATAGCAATCAAGCAGAATCCTCTCCGAATGGAACCTCTCCGAATTTCGCCGTGTTGGTCCCGGCCTCCTTTGAAGAATAGGCCAACTGCCGTTCTGCCAGGCAGGTCGTAAAAGGCGACCGATTGGCTATCGAGTCACTACCATCGTGGCTACTAGGTGGTGGAGTTCTGCATTGTCTCGCCCGGGTCTGGTACCACCGCCTTACCTATTCCTGCCGCAATAGCGTCAGTGCTTGTCGCTGTCGTGTTCCGGTTTGGAGGGTAAGGTAGCCGGTAAACTTATGCATGTGGCATTAGACCTCGCCACAAGATAGCAACGCACCATTAACATCTTTGGTGTCTATAGGCGATGGTTGACTCTTTCCATCAGGAGACCCATCTGCTTGTTTGCTATCTTATGACTTAAAAAAAAAAAAAAAAAAAGAGACTACCATCGCATACCAAACATGTTAATGATGCCTTGCTATTTTTGTGGCGGAGTCAATGCCGCATGCATAGGTTTACCACGGCCGATGGTCTATTTTTCAAAGAAGCCCTGATAAACACGTGGGTGTGGCGAACGAGTATTGTTTATAGAGCGTTCCCTGGCAGAATGGCAGATGATGTATTATTTAAAGGGGTGCTGTAGCTAAACGGGGTAGTATACTGTTGAAGCTCTTTACTAAATACAATACCCTTTATATAGAACCTTGTCCTTAGGACAGTAGAAAAACAAATTTCAATAATTTTTGGCTTGTTAGGTAATTGTCACATAGCATTTTTTCAGTATTATTACATAATTTCCGTTAAAAAGTCAAATGAGCTACAGAATTTTAAGGTAACGTTTTCTTTGCAACCTTTTGAGTTTTCGATTCCTATACGATACACTGAAATAATCAGATTTCCTGAATTTTACCTTGTCAACTCACCATATCTTAATCTGGAATATTACAGTGTTTCTATCTCACTGTCTTTTTACATTTTTTTATTTGTAGGCGCTTTCCCCACCCACCATTAAAATGTAATACCATATTTTATATACCTAAGCCTTTCATGTTTTTTATCACCGAATGTACCAAATCTAATAGGTCCCCACGACACACAAATGGGGACTATTAAGCATTTTGATCTCCCCTACTGTGGTGACGGGTTTCGTTACCGTAATAATTGTGTTCTATCTAATTATCTCCCTATAGCGTAGTTGTACGTTGTCGCGATGTGTATGGCCAACCACTTCGTTGTATCGTCAATCTTCGGGCTTCTGACAGTTTTTTATCGCGTATAAGTTCATCTCGCTTTTACATCAGTGCGCAATGTAAGTTAAAGCGAGCCAGTATATCGTTAATGAAATATGTATGGCCACCTAGTTCGCTGGAGCAAAACTTCGAAGTTTTGTCGCAACAACACACAGCAAATGTTCGGGTGATATATGGCCGTAACATATTAAATGCTTGTCAGCTGATAGCAGATGCGTTATCATGCTTCCTGAGTCTGTGTTCTCCGATGAGTACAATTTCAAAAGAATAGTGAACAGGTACCTTCTAGAGAAGCGCGTTCCATCTTAGGCGAGATCGTGGTCAAGCGCTTCCCTGTCGAGAATAAAAAAAGTTACATAGCGGGATTGTAATACCAAATGTATTATTATGCCGTTAAAACCTTAAAATTAGTGTCAAATACTGATATAATAGATATACTCAAAACCCTGCCGAAATTTTGCAAAATTCTATCTAGTTGTAATGACGTTAGTAATATGTATAGCAAAAGCAGAGCGTAATAATTGCACATTTTACGATTTGCCTAATAGAATGACACATGGTCTATTCTTGAAGTGAGACCCGGGCACACACGGGAACAAGATGGACCAAGAAGGCAGATGATATTTCCTTTTTTTTATCATTTTAAGAAACAAACGATTTATTTGAAATTTAATATCGAACACATATTACTTGTATAAAGTTATTTAGTTCCTTACTAAATGTTGTTGTGTTATAAAACTTGTGAACTAATATACCTCATTGTGATAATTTAATGTGTCAATAACTTGGCTAATGAGAAACAGCAGTTAGATGGAGTTTCAAAGTAATTTCCAAACGTATATCTTAATCACGTGAATTATCTCCACTTTCAAGAAATAAGGCAAATATGGCCCCGAATAAATTGGGTTTAAAGTGTGGTGTTCATTACAGCTTCTAGCGGAAGGGTCTAAATTCGTCATACCTGACACTATACTCAATATAGTTCGTTAATATTTTTTCGAATTCGTCTGCCTTTTATACGCCATGTTAGTTACCCGTGTTTGTCCGGGATTCTTTTGTAGAATAGATTGTTTGATGTTAAGTTGTTGTCTTAAAATAATAGATGTCGCTGAACAATATATTACATCGTGGTAGTATTTTGTATAGTTTATATTAATATTAGTGATACACTTCATTGTTATGTTGCTTACGCCCTCCTGGTGGCAGACTGTTGTATTAAACGATAGTTATTGAAACCAGTGTTTTTTTGAAGTAAAAGGCATCGGCTTGGTCCTCAAACATTGCATTTATTTGCATTTCTGCCACGTAGTTGTGTAACAGGCGAACAACTGGCTGCTATATGGTAGACTTCTGCGTTGTCTCGCCTGGGTCTGTTACAAACGCCTCACCTATTCCGGTCGCAATAGCGTCAGTGTTGTCACTGTCGTGTTCCAGTTTAGTGGGTAACCGCTAATCGTTTGCATGTAACGTTAAGACATTGGAACAAGACAGCAACGCTCCATTAACATCTTTAATGTCTATAGAAGATGATTTGTCTTTTTCATTAGAAGTAATATCTGCTTGTTTGCTATCATACTATAAAAATAAATAATAAACTGCCAGGTAGTTTGACTTTGGTGAAGACTGGGTTCAGCAACGTCCCCTTCTTGATCCAGGCAAATAATGTAAGAGTAACGGAAAAAATACAATCTGCCAATTTCTACAAGCCATTTTTTTTAAATCTGACAAGTACCCTATATGTCCTGCTCTATAATAATAAAAATAATTATTAAGTATTATAATTTATTTCAAGATTCGAATTAAAAGTAAATTAATAAGAAACACATAATCTATCTATCTATATATATAAAAATCAATCCCTATTTTCCTTGGTCACGACATCACGCCTGAATGGCTGGACCAATTTCGGTAATTTTTTTTTTGTGCTTGTAATTGTAAGGAGAAGGTTCTTATAAAAGATAATTTAAGAAAATTGCGCGGAAAATTAGAAAATTTAAGAATAATTGACCACCATATAAAGTTTAATGCCATTTTGGCTGCGTGGAAGGACAATCCCGTAGTCTTATATAAATTACGTGTCACGTTGTTTGTCTGCTATGGATTCCTAATATGTAAGGCAAAACAACGTTTTCCGGGTCAGCTAGTATATATATAAAAATCAATTGCTGTTCGTTAGTCTCGCTAAAACTCGAGAACGGCTGAAACGATTTGGTTAATTTTGGTTTTGAATTAATTGTTTAAGTCCAGGGAAGGTTTAAAAGGTGAGAAAATATAGAAAAAAATAAGAGTGGTTTAAAAAGGCGGAACAACTTTTGCCGGGTCAGCTAGTATAATATATTATATGAACTTAAAACATGGGTATTATTGAGAATTACCAGGGGCTCCCAAACTAGGCTGAGCCTGAACCTTGAGAAACCAATATTAATTGTAAAATTTGAGTTTACGCAAACAAGATCTATATGAAAGGCGTTTATATGCTGAAGAGCTTCAACAGTATGCGAGGTTTCCCCTTGTGTTAATCAAACGCAATCGAGTAATTTTTTTTATATTATAAGGTAGCAAACAAGCAGATGGGTCTCCTAATGGAAAGAGTCAAGCTTATAGACATCAAGGATGTTAATGGTGCGTTGCTATCTTGTGGCGAGGTCTAATGCAACATTTATAAGTTTACTCTCTATACCGGAACACGACAGTGATAAGCACTGATGCTATTGGGGCAGGAATAGGTAAGGCGGTGGTACCAGACCCGAGCGAGACAATGCAGATTTTACCATCTTGTATTCACGATGATAGTGACTCGTATAGCAAATCGGTCGTCTTTTACGTCCTGCCCGGCATAACGGCAGTTGGCCTAACTTCAAAAGTGCCAGGGACCAACACGGGGGATATTCCTTAATTCCCTATTGGTTTTTCCTACTTTACTTTTTGTGCTACTTTGTATGTGTATTTAATGTGATTAGATTTAATAATATTATTAAATTCTAGTCTTTATGGTTTTATTTTATAGAAATATATTCAATTTTACTACTGTAATAAGCTTATAATTTAATTTGTTTTGTTTTCTTAAAGTTAATTTGTACGTTATTATTTATGACTCATTCTCTTTAAGTTGTGTTTCTTTGTTCCTTTATCAAGTTTATGTAAGAAGATTAGTGTCATGAGCCAATTAAAAGGAGCCTCTGGTACAGTTTTGAGAATATCATTGATGTGAATTCAGAAAATTAGGGCCCCTAAGATACTTTTATCTGGTACAGTTTTTATGGATATAATTTGACATTTGATATTGTTTTTGTTTTCTAATGAATGTAACAAATTGGCTAAGATCCAGTCATTGTTATTTCTCTACAAGGAAATGTATGTTTTTTTATTGAAGTTCATTGTTTACAACTAATGGCGGTTAATATAAAAGCGTTAAATTATAGTGCGCTATGTATACGCAACGTATAGCGTACGCTATTTAGATTCGCATTCGGCGCTATTACATAACGCCACGCTATATACCTACGGCTAGCATAGGCCGTAGTTATAACATTATAACCTACGAATTACCAATGACGCGATCCAATGAGTAACATTCAAGACCGTAGACGCTAGATGTTATAACATAGTTTATAGCGTTATAGCGCGCAATCGCTCGCTATATGACGTTGTGATGAGTCACGCCCTATCTCGGCCGGCTTGCGCGATCGGTGTTCAGTTACAGGTTATAATATACGTAGGTCACACTATAAGTTTTGCGTAACTTAAAAAAACAACACGTTATAAACAAAATATTATGTTTATTGCTTTTCAAAATAATCTCCTTTACATTTTAAACATTTTTTCATGCGATCAAACCATTTTTTAAAACAGGAGGACCACAGATGTGAAGGCATGTTTTCTACGTGCTGATTGAACGCTATCACTGCCTCTTCGGAGTTGGTAAAAGTAAAACCTCTCATCAAATCTTTGATTTTAAGGAAAATACAGAAATCACGGGGTGCTAAGTCGGGGCTATGCGCAGGATGAGTGACGAGATGTACTTTTTCGGAAGCTAAAAATGACTTTGTTTTGTTGGCCGTGTGTGCAGAAGCGTTATCATGGTGTAGGAGAATGCGGCTTTTGGGTCGTCTTTTGCGAACTTTTTCCAAGACCCTGGGCAAACAAATGGTAGAATACCACTCGGCATTAACACTCTTTTGATCTTCAAGAGGAATTGTACAGATGAGACGCGTACAAAAAACGCGATCATTTTTTTACCAACGTTTCTCGCCTGTCTCCCTTTGTTGGCGTGTTCTCATTTTCAAACACCCATTCACAAGATTGCTGTTTTTTTCGGGTTCAAAACAATAAATCCACGTTTCGTCTCCTGTGACGATGTCATAAACAGCATTAGAATGTCCGTGGTCGTACTTCAGTAGTATCTGTGAGCACCATTCCACGCCCGCTTCTGCTCCGCTGTTAGTTCATGAGGGATCCAACGACAACAAAGTTTCCGAACTTTCAATTCTTCGTGTAAAATTTTTATGAATTTGGCTCATACCAATCCCCAACAGTCCTCGAATTGTCTCATAGGTAATCCGGGGGTTTTCTTCAATTAACCGCTTAACAGTAGCTACATTATTTTCGTTGACGGCAGTTAAAGGCCGCCCTTCACGAAATTCGTCATGTAACTGTTTACAACAGCGATTTGCCGAACACGTTACTACACCGCCTATATGATGTCGCCTATATGAGATTTTTTTTTCATTAGATAGCAAATAAGTAGACGACTTTCCTGATGGAAAAGAAAGATACAATACAATACAATACAATAACTCTTTATTGTGCACCAAAAGTAAATGACAAAATATACAACACACATGACTATTTCTACATATATTAGATACACAAAGGCGGTCTTATCACTAAAAAAGCGATCTCTTCCAGACAACCTTAAGGATAGGATAATAATATATTCTAAAAGTGGTGCTAACCACGAGTACATTTATAGTATAGCGGGATAGCAATGTCACATGCATAAGTCTACTAGCTAGCTTTTCCTCCAAACTGGAACCCAATAATGACAGGCATTGACGTTATTGCGGCAGTTATAGGCAAAGCGGTGGTACTATATACCCGGGCGAGACGTTGCAGAACTTACCACCTATTGACACGTGTAGCTGATGGCTCGTCTTTTACGACCTGCCTGGTCGATCGGCAGATGGTTTATTCTTCAAAGGGGCTTGAATCAGGGAAAACTGGGGAAAGGTAATTAAATGTAGGTTTCCGTGAATACTTATAGCACGTAATTCTATAAATTAAGATAAGATAAGATAAGATAAGATAAGATAAGATAAGATAAGATAAGATAGCATTTATTGGTACCACATTTTCACATAATCTTTTACAGTAGACAATATACAATATACAATATTTATTAGTTTGTAAGGAGAAAAGAACAAATTAAAAAATATAACAAGTAACAAAAAGTAAACTTATACTACTTTTTTTTTTATAAGTGATGTGATACCAAAAGGATGCTCATCTCAGCATACGCTATAGCAAATACCACTGATTTTCAGTGAGTCCTCTATGATGCTCCCACGAGACGGTCGTTAACCACTTGTTATATTTATACGTTTTGATATAAATTAATGAGCTACGAGTTATGATTGCTGTGATGATATTATAAATTAAATTAATTTAGTTTGCAACTTTTCACAGTCTCACTGATTGTGTCTTACGCGATTTTATAATTTGAGGAAATAAGTAGATATGGGCTAAATGTGATTTGAATCGAATTCGAATTTCGTCCGAAAATTCAGTGAAAACAAAAAATTCGACCGAATTTCGGCTTAGTTTTGGCGCGCTTTCTCGAGAGCAATATGTCGTGATTTGTTTAATAGTTCATTACAGATGGTTAATGGTTTTCGCAGCGCGCCCTAAATAATGACTTATCGGCAAAATTTTGATAGTTTAGGTTACCTTTAGTTAGGGATTTCTAATTTTTTGAAAACATAATATGGCCTATGTTACTCGAAGATGATTTAATATATTTCTAATGGAGAAAGATTTTTTCAAATTGGTACAGTAGTTTTCGAGTTTATTCGATACATATATATAAAAAAAGACAAAACAAACAAATCTTTCCCCTTAATCTTAATTTATAATGTTAGTATAGATTTCAGTCAAAATAGTGCAAGTAGGTACTTTTTTCTAGTGCCGAATGTTCGACATTTAAACCGATATTCGGTCGAATGTTGAAGTTCGGCTCAAGCTGCCGAAATTCGGTAAAACCGAATGTAAAACGAATTTCGGCCCATCCCTAGAACTAAGGTTTGTAACTTTCCGCGTGTAGGTATTTATACAGGTTGAGTGGTAAAATATTGTAGATGTTGAAAGAAACGAAATGAGGCTTTTCAGTTAGTATTTCTTTCGCTTTTGCGATATTAACTTCAGTAGAAGAAGTTGATGGCTGCTTTTAAACACTTTGTATCACTCCTAAGCATGTGTTTTTGATAAAGTCGATACAGTAACAGGTTTAGAGTAATCAGTAATATTATTGATCGCCTTCTGTAACATTTCCAGGCACTCCGAATACGAAAATCCATGCCACCTAAAATTTAGGATAAACTCTTTGTTCGATATTTTTGTCCGTCATGAAATTCGCAACACACATTAGATATTATCTAACTAAAAACAGCACTCACTGTATTTAATCTCAATAACAGATGAAACTCAAACTCCGCGCCAAAATGCAACAGAGTTGTACCAATCTAACAAAAAAAAAAACAAAAAAAAAATGAATTTGGACTATAAACAAAATTATCTATTCCCCATACTATTTGACAGAAAGTATTTCGTCATAGCGGTAATTGCGACTTTGTTCAAATATTTATTTGGAACTACATATATAGAAAAAACTTTGTCACTAAATTATGATCAAATACTCTGCCAACGCTGTATAAATTTGAGACATAGCGAAAGCTGAAAAAAAATTGTAGTTAAATATAATATGCAATAGCGGCACACAATTTTTTAAAGGACGCCACATTGAAAAAACAAATGACTAACAGTCTCGCAAATTAAAAAATAACATTTTCACAGAATTTCATTTTAAGATTCCGTTATTACTTTTTATTTTTTTATTATTAGAGCCAGAGGCTAATTCCAGAAACTTTTAGTGTGCCTTTTATATTAAAGTAAAAGGTAAACATCTCTGGGTTTCTGATGAAGGGAATTTACTTGTAGACTGGTGAAATCAATCCCAAAATACTAAGGCGTGATATAATTGCGATGTCAATCTCACAGTTTCGAGAGAGGAGTTTTGAATCTGAGTAATATTTTCTAAGCACTTGGAATTGAAATTAACTGCTTAATATTGTATTGTATTTTGGAATTGTGTTATATCTGTCGTAGTGAAATTGTCAATAGCCGTTAGATTATAATCTACCTAGAGAGTTTATAATTTGGTTAGGTTAGGTTAGTAGTTAAATTATAATATCACTTAGTTAGATTATAATTTAACGGTATTGACAATTTCACTGCGACATATCCAAGCAAGTCGTTATAATAGTCTGCCATCTACAAGTAATAAAATTAATTTCAAAAATATCAGATGTAGCACCTTCATAGTGTTATTGTTCATTTAGTAACCAACCGGGTGCTTCATATTTCGAATCGGAATTATTTATAAAAGATGAGGTTAACAATAAGAAATAGGAGTTGAAAGACGACCGTATCAGAGGGATAATCACCATAATATAAAGATCTCATAGTATTTGTTTGATTGATGAAGAAGTTAACGCCCTCTGTCCCATTCAAAAGAAGATCTCTAGTGATATTGAACCTCTACAACATTTACATACACATATGTCTTCATGCCAGACCGTATACCATACGTCACAATCACTGCAGATTGGCAGTGCTCGTGAATGAAGAGCCACGTTATCTCTTCATAGTAACACCCTGGTTCTTGACCTACGAACAGCACCCAGTATCCCATCATAGTATGTTAGTCTTGAATCTTGTTAGTCTTGAAAGTCTTCGCCAGTGTTAGCATCTTCCCATATTAGTTTTTTAACTTCCCACTACGTATGAAGATAAGGAAGTTACTGAGTTTACCCAGATTTTCGAAAATCGAGTTTTCACCAGGTGTCCACGTTTTGAGGTCCTAGGAACCTTTTCCGACAATTTTCACGATGACGTCAATATGTCTGTTGTATGTATGTGTGTGTATTTGTGAATGTGTGTGTGTGTGTGTATGTGTGTATGTAAACATTTCATAACTTTTGAACGGCTAGAGTGATCGAAACGCGTTTGATGGCATTCGATAGGATTTCGCTCAACTTAGATTTCCTTAAAATTTGAACCAATTTGGTTGAGGAGATTTTGAGCAATTTTGAAAAAACACCAGAAAGAATTTTGGAAAACTAATCAGCTCTTTTACTCAAAAAACTACGTGTAATAGATAAATTGGATCAAATCGGTTTATCCGTTTGGGAGTAATCGTTGACGAAAAATTATGAAAAAAGGTTTTTTGGACATAGCTATTTTTTGGTATTTTACGATACTTTAATACTAAAAAAACTACGTCAAATACCGTTTCAAAAATAAAAATCGAATCTAATTCTCAAAATTTATAGCTTTTCAAATATTAAAATTACGATGTTTTAAGCAAACTTACTTAATTTTATTTAAGCTAAGCTAACTTTCAAGCTAATTCATCGACTGACTTCTTATCAACTTTTTTCCTTTAAAACTGCGTCGAATACCGTTAATTTAATCAAAGTCGGCCAACTTGTCTGGAATTTATCAATGAAGAAAATTAAAAATAAAATATTTTTTGACATTGCATTGAAATTTTTCAACCTATCTATTATTTAGTTAAAGCAATATTTTAGATCTCAAAAATTGAGTTAAATGCCATCATTGTTTTCAAAATATACAGCTTTTCAAAAACTAATATACTGCAATTTTTAACAAAATAGATGTTTAAACTGAAAAATCTATGCCTTTATTTTTTACTCTTTTTGTGGTGGGAAGTTTCAGGGATGGCTTGTAGGGTCAACCGTTTACACATTTTTTTGGAATATGTTATTGATTCAGACGTTACTTCGTGGAAATCCATAACTCGAAGGTGAAAACATTAAATTAGCCATTTTCATTTTTAGCTAGTTCGCGTAAAAAAGTAAATTTTATTTAATTAATTTTTTTATCGGGCGCGAACATGTTATTTTATTTATTTAACCTTATTATATTCCTTTTTTATTAATCACGAGGTAGCAAACAACCAGATGGCTTTCATGGAGTCATGATGGAAAGAGAAACCATCGCTTACACACACCAAAGATGTTAATGATGCGTTGTTATCCGCGTGGCGGGATGGCAATGCCACATGAATAAGGCTTACCTTTCAAACCGGAATACAACAATGATAAACATTGATGCTATTGCGACAGGAATAGGTAAGGCGGTGGTACCAAATACGCGGGAGAAACATTGCGGAACTCTATCACTTAATATTCACAACGGTAGTGATACGCAAAGCCAATCGGTCGCCTTTTGCGACCTTCCTGGCTGAACGGTAGTTCGTCTATTATTCAAAGGAGCCCGGACCAACATGTACACCGATACGATGCATCTGAAAATATGTCTCTGTGTGGTAGAGTTCTGCATTGTCTCACCCGGGTCTGGTACCACCACCTTACCTGTTCCTGCCGCAATAGCGTCAGTGCTTGTCACTGTCGTGTTCCGGTTTGTAGGGTAAGGTATCCGGTGAACTTATGCATGTGGCATTAGACCTCGCCACAAGATAGCAACGCACCATTAACACCTTTGGTGTCTATAGGCGATGGCTGACTCTTTCCATCAGGAGACCCATCTGCTTGTTTTCTATCTTACGATAAACATAAAAAAAGTCATATAAGAACATAGCTCTTAGTTAATTTAACATTCGAAATTCAAACTTAAATAGCGAAGCATGTTAAAGCATAAGCTTAAGACTTGCACCATACGTTGGTAGTAATGCCATAAGATCCTAATCGATTGGATATAGATAAACCAACATACTAACCCTGTTACATTTGATTAAGAGCACTGGTTGGGCGTGGAGAGTAATGGTCGGGAATAGGGAACGGAAATCGCATTTTTTTTAAATAAGATTTCACATTTCTATTTTAAATTGTAGTCATAAATATATCTCAAACATATTAGAAATGTGGAAATTTTTATGTTTGGATGTTAACAGGTTTGGATGTCTTGATATTTGGATGTTTGTTACTCAATCACGCAAAAATGGCTGGACCGATTATGATTGGGTGAAATTTGTTCACGTGTAGGTGATAACTTGAAATAGCATAATATTAAATAGGTACTTTTTATTCCGGAAAAATAAGTTTATATAATATTCTCGTATTGGTCCGGGCTCTTTTGAAGAATAGACTAACTGTCGTTCTACCACCTTGCAGAATGGCAGTTGGAACGCCTTTTACGACAGATTGGTATAGTCAAACGGTCGTAAAAGGCGACCGATTAGCTATGAGAGTCACTAACTACTATGGTGGCTACTAGGTGGTAGAGTTCTGTACTATCTCGCCCGGGTCTCGTACCACCACCTTACCTATTCCTGCCGCAATAGCATCAGTGTTTGTTACTGTTGTGTTCTGGTCTGGGGGGTAAGGTGGCCGGTAAACTTATGTATGTGGCATTAGACCTTCGGTGTCTATAGGTAATGGTTGACTCTTTCCATCAGGAGACCCGTCCGCTTGTTTGCTATCTTATAAAAAAAAATAGTTGTTCTCGTGGGATTTACGAAAAACTTTTATAGCGTAGCGGTCTGTTAGGTGCAGTTAATCATTACATAGTATAAAACAAAGTCGCTTTCTCTGTCTGTCCCTATGTCCTTATGTCCCTATGTATGCTTAAATCTTTAAAACTACGCAACGGATTTTGATGCGGTTTTTTAATAGATAGATTGATTCTTGAGGAAAGTTTTAGTGTATAAATCTTTCCGATATTCCCACGGGAACAAAAGCTGCGTGGGTGAAACCGCGGGCAGGTTTCTAGTAATATTATAAATGCAAAGTCTCCGTCTGTCAACCTGGCTGTTTGTCTTTTCCGCTTTCAGGGTTACACCGCCAAATTAATTTTAAAACCACCCAAAACCAAAAAAAAACAAATAAAATTAGGGATAAACTATTCTAGCTGAAACTCCACGCATCAGCTAGTTATTTTATTTAGTAAATATCAATATAACTGTTCCCTTTTGGAGTCGGCAAAGAGAACTGAACATGACCATTTCATTAGGTTCATCATGGTAAGGCTACGTCCGCATAGACAGGCGACTTGCTTAGCGCCTAGAGCTTAGCGTACTTCCTAGCGAGTAGCTTGTAAACCGAACGTCCTAAAATGTTCGCAAACGGCCGTACTGAGCGCTTGGCGCATTTGCGCAGTTGCTTAGCAACATATTGAAGTAAACTGTGCGGACGGTTGCAAATATTCTAGAACACTCGTTTTACTAAGCTACTCGCTAAGTGGTTCGCTACACTATAGGCGTTAAGCAACCTGCCTGTCTGTGCGGACGTAGCCTTAGTGAGATAGGTGATACACATCACTTGCACTTTCATGTTTATAATAAAGTATTGTACAAAAAATGGTGCTGAAATCGTAAATGCGGTATCGCATTTCACTTTCAGTAATCAGTATCATTATCGGAATCGACGATACGTGGTGATGTATCTGAAAGTAAAATTCTAGATTATTATTAAATAATAAAAAAGATTGAAAATAAACTTCTAAAAGTTTAAAACTGAAACTCCGACCTTAAATCTGTCAATGCTGGTGTTCCCAAGGCTGCGTGCTATCACCGACACTGTTCCTTCTGCATATCAATGATATGATGCGAATTAGCAACATACATCGCTATGCGGATGACAGTACTGGTGATGCTACATACTCCGGCCGAAGCAGTATTTCTCGGGAACACGTCGAAGAGTGCCGAAACAAGCTTGTGTCTGAAGTCGAGAATCGACTTATCGATGTCTCGGAATAGGGTCGCCAAAACCTGATTACTTTTAACCCCAAGAAGACACAGCTTTGCGTGTTCACCGCAAAAAAGACGCCCTTTGTCGTATCACCTCTATTTGAGGACTTTGTCGTATCTCCTGACAGCCTCAGCTAGTGTCGGAATCCTGGGAGTTGACATATCGAATTACGTTCAGTTTCGCGGTCATTTGGAAGGTAAGGCTAAACTAGCCTCCAAAAAGCTCGGTGTGCTCAGCAGAGCGAAACAGTACTTTTTTCCGGTCCATCACCTTCAACTTTATAAGGCACAGGTTCGGCCTCACATAGAGTACTGTTCGCATCTCTGGGCCGGAGCTCCTCAGTACCAGCTTCTTCCTCTTGATCGCATTCAGCGTAGAGCGGTTCGAATCGTTGACGACCAGGCCATTTCGAAACAGCTTGACTCTTTGGCATTGCGCAGAGATGTAGGTTCTCTCTGTGTCTTTTATCGTATATATCATGGAGAGTGTTCCGACGAGTTGTTTGGATTAATTCCTGCCGCCGAATTCCACCATCGGACATCGCGTCAAAACTTGAAGTTTCATCCTCACCATCTGGATGTCTGGAAATACACAACTGTGCGTTTCTCCCGACACTTTTTACCTCGCACTACTCTGTTGTGGAACCAATTACCGGCAGGGGTATTTCCGAACGGATACGACATAGGGACCTTCAAGAAAAGAGCTTACTCATTCTTAAAAGGCCGGCAACGCAACTGCAAGACCTCTGGTATTGCAGATGTCCATGGGCGGCGGTGATCACTTACCATCAGGTGCACCTCTTGCTCGTTTGCCCCCTCTTCTATAAAAAAAGAGATAAAACTTCTAACGATGTAAAAGCTGAAAATTTCTTATTCCTTTCCTTTCGTAAATCATGGTTAGTTTAAATAGGATAAGATCTTTAAAAATTGTAATCTCATCGCATCGCATGTCGAATTTATACTTTTTACGTACTGGTGTTTTGTATTAAAAAATGAAATGGTTCTTGAAAATAAAAGTATAAAATGGAGATTATAAATGTAAAATCTTATTTAAAGATGATATGACACGATTTGGTACATAATATTATCAAACGATGGTCCAAGGCACGCGTTCATATGTAACTGTAGATTTTTTTCGTGGACGAGTTTATACCGCTCTCGGAAAACTTTGCTAATTACATTATAGTACTTTTATTGTGCTTGTTCAAAACTTGTTTTCGTATATACAGGACTATAATGATTTTTCCCGTTTATTTGATATTACACAGAGTAGGAATTGCTATTTATCTGGTAGGTGTTATCTCGTATCGAGTAAAAGTTTTTAAAGTCACCCTGGAACGAGAAGCCACCACTTGTGTTAGAGCTACGAGCCTACGAGCCTACGAGCGCTTTCGTAGAGCTACGCCCATGATTCCCTTTATTTCAATACCTACGTCTTATAATACAGGCAATGCCCCTATTGCTTTTTATTATTTTTCCTGCACTACACTGCAGGAGTTATTTTTTATAGATAGGTGCCGTATGACAGAATGTAAATGCACAAAATACAATCTAGGGCCGGAGTGCCTCTATTATTAAAAAAGACCTTATTTGCAATACAAAAAAGAATAAAAAAGTCAGATAGTAATAAGTATTTCGATATATACTTAATAGTCTTATAAGTTGTAAAAGTGATATAAAATTTAAAAAGTATCTTAACGCCCATAATCCCGAAGAGTCATAGAGTATCTTCAGGCCCATATCCCCGGCTATGAGCTTTAACAGAACACAAAGGCTAGCCAGTGGCTGGCCTTTGCGTTTGAAACTCTCAGAGTTCAAAATTCCTACTTAGGTATAGTTTTTGCTTCGCTGAGCTTAAAATGCCTCAATTTAGCGGGAAATTTCAGGGATGGCCTACCGGGTCAACCGGATTACACATTTTATCATTTTTTAAGTTAAAAAAGCTTAGGGTAATTAAGGGATTTTTAAATAATAAGCAATAAATTAATAAAAAATAAACATTACCCACGCATCATTTATGTGACATACATTATAACTTGCACACATACTCGTAGCTATATACCATTTTTCTTGTCGGCTGTTATAAGTCTGTTGTCAAAAGATTTTATTGTTAGTCCGTGGTTGGAATTTCGGCCAAAAGGCGATCGCTACCACATTTAAATATCCAAATTGTCAGCTTGCACGCTACATTTTTTCGGTTGGGGTTGACTGGTTGAGAATGCTAGTCATCCATTATACTTTAATTGTACAAAGAAATTCCCCCGTGTTGGTACAGGCCCCTTTGATAAATAGACTAACTGTCATTCTAGCAGAGAGTTTGTATAAGGCGACCTATTGGCTATGATTACCGTTGTGACTACTAGGTCGTAGAGTTCCGCAATGATGCGCCCGGGTATTTGGTAACACCGCCTTACCTATTTCAGCCATAATAGCGTCAATGCTTGTGATTGTCGTGTTCCAATTTGGAGGGTAAGAGGGTATACTTATGCATGTGGCATTGCCATCCCGTCACACGGATAGTAACGCACCATTTACATCTTTGGTGTCTATAGACTATGGTTTCTTTTTCCGTTTTGAGAGCCATTTGCTTGTTTACTATCTTATGATATAAAAAAAAAACATTAAATCTCCATACTCCATAACGCGGGTTGAATAATTTGGATGAGTTGCTTATATTTTACTTTACAGATAAACATATATATGTTATATGCCATTAGGCAATACAATATAACTTATACCCATCCCATATATCTCTGATACCCAGTTTAGGCCATCCATTACTCGTCTTACGACCTCGGACACATTAACCGCGATAGCAGCCTTAAATTTCGACCCTACTCATGGAGAATGACATTTACACATCACGAGTTTTTGTTTAAGATGCAACGATTCTCCGGGTTTGGTATCGCCGATTTACGTTCTTTAACGCACTAGCATCATCGTTTGTTATGTTACGGCTTAGATGATAAGGTGCCTGATAAACAAATCTCTACTAGACAGATGACAATGCAATTTTTCTACAGTACGGACTAATCAAAAAAATCTGTAAGCCGGTTAACAGAACCATGCGGCCTGCATGGTCAACCGGTTCCCTGAAACTTTCCACTAAATTGAGACATTTTAAGCTCAATGGAACAAAAACTATTCCTAGACATTTTTTTTTCCGGAAAAAACGTGTCTCTGGTCTGTCATGATCTAGGCTAATCTGTGCGGCTCAGATTATGAGGTCCCGCGTTTGACCTCCGGGTCAGGCAATAGTCTTATTTACGCTTTTTCGAGGTTTTCTTGGAAATCTAAAAATCTCAGTATTAGCTCGGAGTCTGGCGGAATAGTGCATTACCACTCTCGTGCCTCGGATGAGCACATAAAGCTGTCGGTTACGGTTATTGCTAGAAATAGTCGAAATCGTTAATATGTCGGTAAATGCGGCGATGAGGATCACAAGTTATCTCGCCAACCGACAAACTGGTCAATTGTGGTGAACTGGAAAGTTTATAGACGTATCTATGCCTATCGCACAAGGAAACCGGGCGTGATAATACTTTTTTACCAAAATCTAAAGGAGATTGATGAGGCCCCATAGAAATTTGGCCTAAAACGCAACACATGATGATGGCTGCTTACCGTATTGTAATACATTATTAATTTCTTCTGAAATGTAAATCGTATCACGAACACTTTTTATAATACTAAAATTCACGAAACTCCTACAACGATTAATATTACATGATTTTACAACATATACAACATATCTTCACGCCAGATCCTTTACGGGGTAGGCAGAGAGAACCGAGTGCCATACATCACGATCCTTGCAGGCTTGTCTCGCTTCTTCCACATTCATCAATCTCTTCATACACACACGCCGGTTGCGAAGACTCTTGACACAACCTTCGGACAGTACTCGATCAATCTGATCGTGGTATGTCAGGCTTGGTCTTCCCCGGTACCTACATCCTTCCACATTCGCGTTGTATATCTGTTTTGTTAACCTTTCATCTATCATTCTTTCTACATGTCCGAACCAACGGAGCATGCCCTTTCTCATCTTTACACCGACACTTTCTTTCAAACCTAACCTCTCTCTCACTTCGACATTACGAACCCGGTCCGCGAGCGAGAACATGATTTTACAATTGATACATTCCATTTTAAGTCACTCACATCGCAATATATCGTCAACATAAATATAATTAATTTTTGTATTACTTATCATGAAGATTACTTGATTTTAACCACTTAAATGTTAAAAAACGATAAAACTCTTGTTTACATAACATGTTAATTACTCGCTCGCAGCGTAAATAGATGACACTTGTTTTTTTTTGTTTCTTTCAGTTGGTCATTGGTTGGTCAGAAATAAAAGAAAGTGTTAACTTTATGGCAGAATAGAAAAATCTTTGCTTGAATTAGAAATAAGAAAAAGCGTACAAGTTTGATTAGTTTCATGACTTTCCGACTAAAATCCTTTTAAAATTATTTTCTATTAAAAAGTGTCCGTTGAATACTAATATTGACTTATTGTGAATAAAATTTATTTAATAATTTCGGCTGACGCTATATTCTTGTTGTCCATTTAGGCCGGTCTCATCATTCTCCTTTGTTGTAATTTCATTTATAACAAAATTTAAATTAACAATATTGCATACATTTTTGAATGGCTGTATATTTCGGAACCGATGATCGATTTTTATTTTCCGAATGGCATTTAACGCAATTTTTGAGCTCTAACATGTGTCTTAGCAACATAATCTAAGATTAAAAAATACCGAAGTTTGATATTTCAAAAACCATTTTCTTTACTATTAAATCCCAAATAAATCAACTATTTTGATCCAGTTTACGTTATTTGACGTAGTTTTTCAGAGAGAAAACTGATTAGGTTTTTAAATCAATCGGTGTATTTACCTGAATAATATTTTAAAAATATTAAGTAAGTTTTCTGTAAACAAAAAAATGTTAACATTAAAAAAGCTGCAACTTTTGAAAACGTGATTAGATTTTGATTTTTGAAACTGCATTTGACGTAATTTTTAGGTACTAAAGTATTGTAGAAGGTCGAAAAATGATTGTTTAAAAAATTTCGTGTTGAAGTTTCAAGTCGAAAAAGTTATATCAAAAAAAAACTTTATTCAGAATTTTTCGTAAAAGAGCTGATTAGATTTTCTACTCAATCCGTAGATTTATCTGGAAGTTATATAAAAAAATACTGTTTCACAAAAAAATTTTTGGAGGGTTTTTCAACATTTTTCAACTTTGGACTATCGACAAATTCTCCTGAACCAAATTTGGTCCAGGAGATTATTCTAAAAACTCTTTCTTTCGTTCTAAAAACTTCACAAACTATTTTTTTCACTTTTGAAAAAAAAAATAGGATTTAATAAGTAAAAAAGAAATAAAAGCAATATTCAAATCTTACTTTATGCAAAAACACAGACGCAAGAAGTATCATACAACAGTAAGTACAATTAATGAGTTGAATTAAAAGATATTTATTAATTAATACGGATTAAATATTCGAAAATATATATTGAATATCGATAGTTACGACCTCTCGCCGGTCGTCGACGTATCACTTAAATTAATTACCGTGTACATAGCAATTTTCAACGATGCAATGCTGCAATGTTGTCTGTCTGCTGAAAGTTTCACTAATGTGGCGCAGCTGTTTTCAGATTGCTTATCACATAATCTGTAATCGCTTCGCAGAAATAGTATTAAAATAAATGCTAAAAAAATCAAAGATGAAATGAGGGTATTTAATTTGAAAAAAATCCGCGAAGTCTTCGATTTTTTCACAGGGAATTTGGAAATCATCAATCTTCCTTCCTGTTTTTACATGCGTAGGACTTGAGTGAACTAAAATAGCGTAAAATACTTTTGGTATTTTAATACAGGCGAGTGATAGAACGTATCAAACAATTTACAAAGCCATGCTTATTTATATTATATTAAAGAAAAATTGTAGATATTTCGAACGAATATTTATTTTATAAATATCTATCAATATAATTTATAATTACAGTCCGTATATTTAACCTGACAGTTGCTTCCAATGCTTATTTAAAAGTTATTTTAAACTGCCCGTTACGACCCACGTAGTGACGTCGCTGCCATTGGTTTGCCAACCTATAGGTCCTAGTCGACGAGCGACCCTATACCGCGGTCTTATGGCTCATCGGTAAAGCTCGCCCGTGTATCATCACAATGCCGCGGTTTTATGTAGTGCAAATGGCCATAAGTTTGTATGTCGAGGGCTATTAGACCATTAAAACCACGGTATAGGCTCCCGTCGATTAGCACCTTATCGTACAGCTGTGACTCGACCACGTCGTGTCGTAGCCGTGTCGTAATGAGAAATCAACCTTTAAGAATGATTGAAGTGTGTAACGTGATAAAGCCATCATCTCATCTTAAATATAGCACCAAGGTAAATCTTTGTCAAAATATTACGTTCTAAATATTAATATTTCTAGGTATAAAGTTTTCGTTGATGCGGGTCTTTTTTTATAGATCAGAACAATTGCCCAACTGCAAGTACTAGGGTAATACTTTTCATTAATATTTTCTACACTCTTTGTCTTTGTTGTCATCTTAATTATCACATAATTAACATCTTAATTATGTGATAGAGTTTTGTAACGTATCGACTAGGTTTCGGTACCTAACCTATTCTTGCCACTAAAGCATCGGTGCTTTTCGCTGTCGTGCTCCGGTTTGGAAGGTAAGGTACTGGGTAAACTTAAGCACGTGGCATTTCAGCCTCGCCAAACAGACCACCCGGCCACGCGAACCTGCGGCGGCGGCAGCGGCGCGGCGGGCGAGCGGAAAATTCGCGCGTCGCGGATTTTAGGCCACGGGGACTTTCATTTTTCGCCGCGACCAGTATAGTCCGAGAGCAAGATGACTTTTTCAACTTTATCTCAATATTGCTTGGAGGGGAGTAGTTTTGTACTTTAACACTTACTATTTGGAAGAAAATGTATAGTACATGATTTAAATAAGAATCGGGATGTAGTAAAGACGTTGAATTTCACAAGAAGTATGAGAAATACATACTATATCAAGACAAATTTTTGGAATGAGTGTCGAAACTCGAAACCTTTTATTTATAGTGTTGCCGCTTGATAATCCATTAGCGATAGTGTTTCAGTACCTAATTAAGTACAATAATATCAATAAACAGCAATACAATCGATAGCATCGATAATTTTCGTGATAAAAAAAATAAACTATCAAAAGTATAGATACTATCGATAGTATTGCTATTTAAGATTACATTAATCACAAGTACTATCGATAGTATCGATACTATCAAAACTATCGATATTTAATTTTATTCTAATATACTGACCGATGCTATCGATTGTACAACTATCGATAGTATCGAATACATCGATAAATGCAATATTGTCTAACAATACTATTGATAGAATCGATACTTTGTTTATGTCCAACGATTGTTAGTTTATTTTACTTGCAGCGTTCAATACTATCGATACTATTGACGTTGTGGCGTTTCTAGATTATAACTATTGATTTTTTGGCAACACTACTATAATTGTATTATTATGAATATTCAACATTGTGGGAAGAAAGAAAAATTGTATCTCTGAATTTTGTTTATACTTATGACTAGCTGTGCCCGCGATTTTGTCCGCGTGGGTTTTTTTTTTAAAAATAGCCTAACTTACTCCTTATTATATCAGCTATCTAACAGTGAAAGTCCGGTCAAGATCGGTCCAGCCGTTCCAGAGATTAGCCGGAACAAACAGACAGACAGACAAAAATTGTAAAAAAGTGTAATTTTGGTATATGTACCGTGTATATGTCGCAGTGAAATTGTCAATACCGTTAGATTATAATCTAACTAAGTGAAATTATAATTTAACTGCTAACCTAACCTAACCAAATTATAAACTCCCTAGGTAGATTATAATCTAACAGCTATTGACAATTTCACTGCGACATATACATCCATATGCATTTAGTTAAAACCGGTTGTATTAATATTACAAACAGACACTCCAATTTTATTTATTTATATTGATGTTTAGATAAAAAAGTAGCCTAAATTACTACTTATTACATCAGCTTTCTACTAGTGAAAGTCCCGTCAAAATCGGTCCAGCCATTCCAGAGATTAGCCAGAACAAACAGACAGACAGACTTTGAACAGACAGATAAAAGCCCAGTCCAGCCGTTCCAGAGATTAGTTGGAACAAACACATAGACAAAAATCGTAAAAAGTGTTATTTTCGTATATTATGTACCATCCATATGCATTTAGTTAAAACTGGTTATTTTAATATTATAAGCAGACACTCCAATTTTATTTATTTGTATAGATGTGGTGACCAGACTAACAAATTACTACCCTAGTATTTGAAAATTAAAATGTCCTTAGTGTAATTCTCGGCAACTACAACTAAACCGTTTTGGTTCCTAGACTATTTCGCCGGGGCCGCGATGGCGACGGAATCGGCGCATGCGCTGTGTCGATTCATATATTTGTTTCACTACCTCGCCACGTCCCTCGCCCCGCTCGCGATTCACTCGGCAAAATTCGTCGGTCGCCCCGTCACCACGGCATGTTTAGTACTTTCCCATACATTTGTTTCAGACGCCAGACGCGTCGCCGTTCGCGCCGCGCGAATAATCGCAGGCGCGAATTTCCCGTGGCCAGGCAGAGTTACTGACGCATCATTAACATCTCTACTGCCTTTACGCGATGGTTATCTCATTTTATCAGGAGAACCATCTGCTTGTTTGCATTCCCATGAAATTAAAAAGTATCTTCACACAAAGAGGTAGGCAGAGGTACAAGTGCATTTACGATTAGCCGAAGATGCTTAGTCTAATAATATGATAGATGGGAAGACTATCGCCAACCGGCTCTTATACAATTCTGAGCAATGTTATTTTTATCAGAAAACTGGAAAAACACATTTGGATTGCAAGGTTCGGGGATGGGACCTTATGCGGTCAACACCGCAAAAACATAAAATAATATTAAAACTTTTGAGCCTAGTTTTACTCTTTTCTTAGAAGGTATTCTTATATCCTAAATGCTAACCTCATCTGCGCATCGTAAATTCTATTAATCTTAATTTTCACTTTTTTATATCATAAGTTAGCAAATAAGCAGATGGAAAAAGTCAACCATCCCCTATAGACACCAAAGATGTTAATGGTGCATTGCTACCTATCTTGTGGCGAGGTCTAATGCCACATGCAAAAGTTAATAAGTCCTCCGTTCCAGTTCTTTCTCATGTTCCGCTAATGCTTATTGGTTGTGATAACCGAGACCAATAACTTTGTGGTTATTTACTGCAAGAAGGATTTTACACACCATAAACCTCCAAGCCTTGAATCAGCACGTAAATTTGTCGGTCCCGGTTATCCTAAAAACCGAGTGATAGTCATAAACAGTGGCGTAGCTAAGTGGGCAAGGGCCCCGGTGCATAGAGAAAGAATCGGGCCTGGCAAGTTGGCTGATCCGCTCTTTTCAAAGCTTAGGTTAATGGGCAAAGGGTCCCCCGCGGTCCGGGGCCCTGGTGCACTGCACTACCGGGCCCTACGATAGCTACGCCACTGGTCATAAACCAGAGCTTCAAAATTTAAATTTCCGATGATATACCTGAAAAATCTTTAATGCATGTGTCTAACTTTGGAATAGAAGCTAAACCCTAGGATCTGAGCTGAATGTTGCAATTATTTGCCTGGAAATAGCGTTCCTTTTACCTTTTTGTTAACTTATAATTCCCCTAAAGTTCTGTCTTACAAGCATACAAAAAAAAAACAAAAAGCAAAAACACATTCTATTAAATTTTAATAGCGTGGTGAAAGATAAATTTTTCTTTTTTCTTTCTAAATGAAAGATATTAAAGCTTAAAAGCCTGTAAACATAAAAACAACAAAATACAGCAGAGGTATAATTAAGTCGCGTACAACAGTGATTTATCTGACACCGTCTGATTAGGGAGAAGCGATTTGTACGTGTTTGGGGCCATTAATTAGGAACAGAATTATGCTTTCACATTATATTTGTTTATAAATTATGTTTTTCAATATTTTAGGACTAGCCTTTATACAGGGCTTCGCTTGCGCTGATGCCTTTTATTGAACGTCATGGTTATTCTCATTGGATGGTCATTGGAAAGTAAATAAAATAATATATTTTTTATTGTTTGATAAAGAATATTAAAATATAAAAATGTTAAAACTGTACTTAGCTTTAAAAGATCAATTACTCAAACTATCAATATATAAAAAAGTAGGTATTTACAATAAAATCCCCTTCAAAAAAAAAAAAAAGAATTTCAAATAGTTTCAACAAAGAAATCTCTATAAAAACCCAAATGTTCTAAACAATAACAAAATGACAGCGCACGTCAAATAGGTAATTAATTTTACTAGTGATTGCCTGTGGCCGAAATTCAACCATAGACTAAACAATAAAACCTCTTTTAAGTTTGACAACTGGATATTAGTCGTAAAGAAAATAGTATTCATGTGTGTGTATATTATCGTGTATGACAGGTAATTGTAGCAAATATAGTGTGTGTAATGTTTATTTTTATTAATTTAATCTATTTATAATGCATTTTATAATTTAAATTAATTAGTATGCATTTTATAATTTAGTTTGCATTTATAATTTAAGTTAGGAGAGTAACCAAAATGAAGTGGAAAATGGTATTGAGTTTAAAAAGTGATAAATGTCTGCCATGCCACTGCCTGATCTGGAGTAAAGTGCCAGTTTCGCGCCTATCACGGCCTCCTTTAGCAGGCTGTCGTTACGCTTTGCACTATAGGTCAGTAGATTGAGACGGGATGCGATGTTGTGCTTCTGGGTTCCTTCTTTGCGGCCAACTCGAATCTGGACGACCATGGAAATGCATCGCCTACCATCCCGCAGTGCTAAAAGCGTGTGCTCCAGAGTTGGCGCCAGTATTAACACGCCTATTCCGCCTCTCCTACTCATTCGGTGTGGTACCGAATTAATGGAAGACAGCTTTGGTGCATCCCATCCCTAAAAGAGGAGATTACTCTATCCGTCTAACTATCGGCCCATAGCCATAACCTCCTTGTTCCCCAAAATTATGGGTAAACAACTCTCAGTTTCTAAAGTATTTAGAAGAACACTGATTAGCGACCGTCAGTACAGTTTCTGTCGTGACCGCTCAGCTGGTGGCCTTCTAGTATACCTAATACATCGGTAGGCGGAAGCAGTTGAGTCCAAGGGGGAGGCATTGGCAGTTAGTTTAGACATAGTGAAGGCCTTTGATCAGGTATGGCACAAAGCGCTTTTCGCGAAGCTGCCTTCCTATGGACTTCCTGAAAAATTATGCAAGTGGATTACCAGTTTTTTGGCTGATCGGAGCATCAAAGTCGTAGTCGACGGTTTTAATCTGTCAATGATGGTGTTCCCCAAGGCTGCGTGCTATCACCGACACTGTTCCTTTTGCATATCAATGACATGATGCGAATTCGTGACATACATTGCTATGCAGATGACAGTACTGGTGATGTTACATACTCCGGCAGTAGCGATATTTCTCGGTAATACGTCGAAGAGTACCGAAACAAGCTTGTGTCTGAAGTCGTGAATCGACTTACAATGTCTCGGAATAGGATCGTCAAAACCTGGTCACTTTTAACCCCAAGAAGACACAGCTTTGCATGTTTACCCCTAAAAAAACCCTTTGTGGTATCACCTCGATTTGAGGATACTCTCCTGATAGCCTCAGCCAGTGTCGGAATTCTGGGAGTCGACATATCGAGTTACGTTTAGTTTCGCGGTAATTTGGAAGGTAAGGCTAAACTAGCCTCCAAAAAGCTCGGTGTGCTCAGAAGAGCAAGAAAGTACTTCTTGCCGGCCCATCGCCTTTAATAAGGCACAGATTTGGCCTCACATGGAGTACAGTTCTCATCTCTGGGCCGGAGCTCCTCAGTACCAACTTCTTCCTCTTGATCGCATTCAGCGTGGAGCGGTTTAAATCGTTGACGACCAGGCCATTTCAAAACAGCATGACTCTTTGACATTGCGCAAAGATATAGGTTCACTCTGCGTCTTCTACCGTATTTATCATGAGGTGTGTTCCGACGAGTTGTGCGTATTAATTCCTGTAGCCGAATTCCACCATCGGACATTGCGTGAAAATTTGAAGTTCCATCCTCATCATCTCGATGTCTGGAAATCCACAACTGTGCGACTTTCCCGACACTTTTTGCCTCGCAGTACACTGTTGTGGAATCAAGTCCGAACGGATATGACTTAGGGACCTTCAAGAAAAGAGCTTACTCATTCTTAAAAGGCCGGCAACGCAACTGCAAGACCTCTGGTATTGCGGATGTCCATGGGCGGCGGTGATGACTTACCATCACGTGCACTTTCTGCTCGCTTGCCCCCTCTTCTATAAAAAAATATATTTATGTATATAAAATCCATAGACGAATCTGGCGATCTTCAAGAGAAGAGTGAAAGGTAGAAGGTATCTAGGAAAGCGCAATCCATCTTAGGCCACATCTTGGCTTACCATTAGGCGAGAATGTAGTCAAGCACTTCCCTATCGACACAAAAAATTATGAGATTATTCTAATTATTGCCCCTTGGTCTAAGGATTAAACTATTCGTCTCAGATCATGAGGTCCTGGGTTCAATCCTCAATCAATTGTCAGTCAGTCAAGCAAATGTGTTATTAAGGTTTTTTCGAGGGTTTTCTCGAAAATCCAACATCTCCGTAGCATCTCAGGATCTGGCGGGTGGTGTGCTACCACTCTTATGCCTCGGAGTAATCGCTATAAACAGCAGATACCTAATTGTTATTAGGTCTGTAAAATGCAGCGATGACACTCTAATCTTTAAGTAGTACTGTGGTATACTATCTACTAATCCTATGTGAATTTATTGCGTTAAAATCTGTTAAAACTGTACATTGAATATTTCTTAAAATAATACTTGGGGCATGATAATATAGGCAACATATAGGCTACATATTATCACGCTATCACCTACGGGGGAGGAGCAGTGCGGAGTAAACGAAGTCCGCGCGGACGAAGTCGCTGGCTGTTGCCATACTAGCTGTTGCTAGTATACAATAAAATTCACATGGGATTAGTACCGTTCTACAATATCCGTACTATTCGTAAATTTGTTTTATATTAACAGCTTTACACGCTGAATCTGAAAGCTGAGCTGAACAATTATAATCGTTGACTTTATCAATTGAATGCTAAATAATAGATTGTCAAAGGCTTACAACGCTGTCGGCAGTCAACACCGACAAAGTGAATAGAATATTAAATCAATTCTGCAGCTTATTTACACTGCTTTGTAGTAAACTCCGTAAGTTTGAAGAACTTTGCCCAGTAAGATTTATCTCTGTCAGACTTTTGATAATTTTAAGAGTCGTGTTTTGATTATATACTACTAGTAATCAAAGGATACGTGTTGAAGAGCACTACCATGTATTGTATTTCTTTTAATTTTTTCCGATTCTTTTAATTTTTATATTTGTTGTTAAATATTATTAATAGTGTTTACCCCCGACATATGAAATGAGGGATGTTATCAGTTTAATGTGCTCCCAAATGGATGAATTGATTTGAGAATAGTGTTTTTTAGTCGAAGGCTCTGTCTGTCAAAATATATCTTAGCTATGATTCAATCTTAGCATTATTTCCCCGTGTTGGTTCCGGGCTCCTTTGAAGAATAGGCTAACTGCCGTTCTGCCAGGCAGGTCGTAAAAGGGGACCGATTGGCTATTTGAGTCACTACCATCGTAACTACTAGTTGGTAGAGCTCTGCATTGTCTTACCCGGATCTGGTATCACCGCCTTACCTATTTCTGCCGCTATAGCGTTAGTGCTTGTCACTGTCGTGTTTCGGTTTGGAGCGTATGGTAGCCGGTAAACTTATGCATGTGGCATTATCTCGCCACAAGATAGCAACGCACCATTAACACCTTTGGTGTCTATAGGCGATGGTTAACTGTTCCATCAGGAGACCCATCTGTTTGTTTGCTATCTTATGATAAAAAAACTCAATTTTTTGAAGAATTGATACTCTGCTTACCCCGCAAGGGAACCGGGCGTGATGATGATGATATATCAAACCCTCCAATTTAATAAAATTCAACATACCAGCAGTCTTAAACCACTTAGTTTCCGAAGAGACATTGGATCTTTTTTTGTGTTCTACCGTCTATATGATGGGGAGTATTCTGACAGTTATTTAATTTAATGGCAGCATCCCCGCTGTGCCATTGCACTACACGCCGTAGTGAGAGATTCGATCCACACCATATTGACGGTCGGTCATCTACGACTATTCGATTTGCTCGTACTGTAAGGAACTGTCCAGAAAATAGGGATTGACTAGTAAAATTCTTAATGTGATAGCTATAAACACGCTTCATTTCTCCTTTCCAATCAAACACAGTATTTAGTATTCTTAAATATAAATATTTAATTATCACTTAGTACTTACATGAACAAATTTGTGTTTCACTTATAATATCACTTAAATTACTGATCCAATGATATGCCAGTTTCAAAATCCAATATATAAATATTTAAATATCACTCAACAATTCTGTATTTCCATAAATTCACATGTGAACTAGTCGACGTCTAGAGTAAGACTGCCGGCCGTTGCATACGCATTGATAAGGATGTTTCCTTATCAATGCAGTATGACTCATCGTAATTTACATTACAAACATTCAAACTCTGGAACAGCTTATCTAACTCGAACTCCAAAGCCTGATGATCCTATTACAGTATACATTGCTCAATATATTTATTCACTTCAGCATCCGCACAGCAGCCGCCGACGCAAACCAATCTCTCGTTACAATTCGTCAACATTCAAGACGCTACCTGGTCAAGAGTTAGTAACACATCGAAATCACAATGCAGTTCACTCTCCCTCTCATCGCGTAGATACTGCCATAAGCTACGGTTTCTAGACTGGGAGCTGGCGACGAATTTTGAGAAGGTCGTTTTGGCAGATTGGAATTGCGAAAAAATATAATTTCGTCAAATGGCGATACCAGGCTTGTGAGTCTGCCTGAGCGTTCGCGGTTATTTCGCTACTGCGCAGTATACTGTATTTGCAAAAAAATCCCAAAAATGTATTTTTAGCAAGTTGATTTTTATTTCATCTTTTAATTAGGTTTTTTTTTTGTTTTTTGTTATTTTTTAATTCCAAGACACCTTTTAATATTTTTTATGAAATTTTCCAATAAATTTATTTAATATTTTTTTAATTATTTAATATTTTATTGTTCACAACAAAATATAAGTATACCACGTGTTGGTCCCCGCTCCTTTGAAGAAAAAACCAACTGCTGTTCTGCCAGGCAGATCGTAAAAGGCGACCGACTGGCTATACGTGTCACTATCATCGTGACTACTAGACGGTAGAGTTTCGCAAATTCTTTCCCGGGTATTTGGTACACCTTACCTATTCCTGTCTCAATAGCGTCAATTTTTATGATTGTCATGTTCCAGTTTGGAGGGTAAGGTAACCAGTAAACTTATGCCTTTCGTAATCAGTCTATTTTTCAAAGGAGCCCTGACCAACACAGGGGATATTTATTTATTTATTTCATATTTTGTTGTGTACAATAAAATACTAAATAAATAAATAGATATTAAATAAATTTATTTCTTTAAAAATAAGTGAAATGTGGATATTATACTCTTTAGTACGCGCTAATCGACATCAAGGACACGCCGCCGCCACCTCCCGCTATTTTGTGTCGATAGCGTGCTACGTGAGACGTGCGTATGCGCGGTGTCCAAGTATGGTGCAGGTAAATATAGGATTCTCGGTGTACCGATTACTAAGATTACTAAGAATAATTTTAATATTTATTTTTAATGTTATTTTTTCTCATCATATATGATCGCCAACTATCACGTCCTTAAATATTGAAGGCAACTCACCAGTCAGTCTGTATAGATTTCAGCGCTGTAGCGACTGTTAACGACTAGAAAACGATTTCTACTTAGTGTAGCTGCTCCAGTACGTTATACATTAAGCTCTCTTTTTGGAATAGCTTCTTTTTATCCCAGAAAAGCACTATTTTCGTGGGATTGATAAAAAAATTAGTCAAGTAGCGACTTGCTTAGCAAGGCGCTAACATTTAATATTTTATTTAATAACATCGACGTGCAGTACAATAATTGGTAAAAATATGCGAGACGCGTTCTTACAGACGAATATTAACGTTCTTTTGCTGTTTGAGGACAAATAAAATGACATTGTATTATGAAAGTTAGATTTATTAATATAAAAATAAATTACAGATTATTAGTACATATTGTGCCTTTTAACTAAAACAAAAAAATACTAGTGAATGACAAAAATAAATAATAAATAACCGAAATTAACTCTTATTAACATAATAGCTAAATATATTTTTTAATTTGTTTATTTATTTATTCTTTATTGTACACCCCTACAAAAAATAGGTACCAAAGGCGGACATAACGCTACATGCATTCTCTACCTGTCAACCTTTGGGCTTGCTAAAGGTAATAAGAGGTAGGTGTACATACATCTTTGTATTTTACATTAAAAATATATAATATTAACATTATATAATAAAATAATCGACAAAAATAAAATAAATACTATAATAATTTGTTTCTAAGATAACATAATTGATAACATCATAAATATGCATCTCAGCCTAAATGAGTAAAATTATGTACATATATTACAATTGCTGATCAGTTTACATAGGAGTTGAGAAATCAATATTAAATCATTGCACTCGATTGCGTAACGAATCGATTAAATTATATGCTAAATATTATATAAAAAATATGTTGTAAATAGAACAGAAAATGACAGACGCAAAAGAAAAACTCTATAGCACTGTTGCGAATATTCTAGAAAAGTGAAGAGTGAATATACTAAAAAAAATCTAGAAATAAAACTAAAGAGACAGGTACTATCGATAAACAATAGCTGTCGTTACCCAAACAGCTATGCCATATTGAACTTTCTCGCATAAGGGAAATAGCATGTTCTATGACTTATTTACACCTAGGTTGTTTACGAGTCATTTTTAGAACTTTCGAGAATGTTATCGAACCTTCCCTTGTGTATAAATATGGATGTGTCGGCGACAAGTGAGTCAGTTTTTTAAAGAGATCGAAGTGACCGAATAAGGACGACATAGTGAAAAGTGATAGAGGGATTTAATCTGCATACGGAAAGTGTTTGGTTAAGTGATTCGGTTAGTCAGTTCGAGTGTGAATATAGCGATGGTCCTATTAATGCTAGTCAGCGCATATATTAAAGTGCTGTATTGTGGTGTATCGTAATTTGTGTGGCAAATACATGATTTAAGTGGTATTTTATTGTACAGTAAAGAACCCTAAGCTCATAATAGTACTCAGTTGTGTGAGGCTGTTTTAGGTGCCAAAGGATTTTTGAAGCGCATTTTATGAGCAATTTTACTCAAAATACATATTCAACATATAACTTAATCGATTTGTTATACAATTGAGAAGACAAAACGACAAAAAGACTAGACGAAAGAAATAATAAACCTAGGACGTAAGTTAATTTTCAATTAATAAAATAATACAACAATACTACTTTTAAACTTAACGTTTCTAACGATATTTACATAATTCAATCGCTACTTTCAATGATATTTTATTTTTTATTTATTTTATTTCAATCATATTTTTAATAGTTCGCCTATTAAAAGTAGATCTAATTTAGTCATTTCTCACTTGAAATAACAAAACTTTTTTAATTAATACCATTCCACAACTGTTTTCTTAAAATAATCTTAAAGTTGACGTTAAAAATTTCATTCAATACTTATTTTAAGTTCAATTTGTAATAAAAAAATCTGTAATAGGTTTACTATAAATCACGATCTTAGTGATTTTAAGTCAGGTCTAATCGATACATTTCGAATATAAAAAACGTATAACCTCCTCCTTTTGTGAAGTTCGATGAACGAAAAGACAACGACGACTAAAAGGTAGAATTCTTAAAAATATTTGACTAAAAAGTCCTTTGTAATAAAAGCAAACAAGAGTAACTCAAAATTTTGATAGAGGTACCTCGCAAACTAAATCCACAAAATCGTAAGGCTTACAGAATGTGGCAAGTAAATATATAGGTTGACTGGTCAAAGATTGTACATATTAAAGATACGACAATTAATGA
Source organism: Apodemia mormo (assembly GCA_036924255.1). Lineage (NCBI taxonomy): Eukaryota > Metazoa > Arthropoda > Insecta > Lepidoptera > Riodinidae > Apodemia > Apodemia mormo. Next base: position 39,395,889 of record JAUPFN010000009.1, on the reverse strand, counting down.
TCACATGTAACAAAAAAACTCAATAAAAAGAGCCTCGATGAAATTAGTGTAGTAAATATATAAATATTCAGAAAACATGGTCATCGCGTAGCGTGCTATCGAGTCATCAGAAGTTAAGTAAATCGCTGTATGTCATCAATGAACTTCGATATCTATGTGCGTGTAATAAAAACATTTTTACTGAAGTCAACATTTACTTATTCTATTTACGTATTCGGTATCGGAATCGTAACCAGTCAACCTGAACAGTGTACAGTGTATATGCTTATAAATCCGTAGCATATATAATTCTTTTTCCTTGACTTTTTTCTTTGACCGCCCCGTTGGTCGAGTGGTTAGCGACCCTGACTACGCAATCGAGGGGGCTCGGTTTCGATCCCCGACGGGGACAAGCATTTGTGTGATGAGCATAACGAGTTTGGGTGTTTATTAAATATATTCTAGTATTTATATATGTATTTCTATGTATTAGTATCGTTGACTAACACCCATAACACAAGCTAATAATTTGCTTACATTGGGGTTAGATCAGTAAGTGTAACTTGTCCCGTCAATATTTATTATTTATTATTATCATTTTTCATTTTCATTCTCTCATTTTCACGATGTCTTTGAGGAGTGTATTAAGACTCCTGAAATCACACACCGTGAAAACAAATAAAATATCTAGTTAAAAAAACCAAAAACGTATTTACAGAGATACTCCAAACATTTCTTCATCGTTTTAATTTCTTTTAAATTTCTTAGTGTACTTTAATTCTACAAATACGTTCAAGACATATTTTGTGGGTTGATTAAAATATTAAAAATTATTTGCATAAAAGCTAGATGATTTTTAAATGTTTCAATTTTTTTACAAATTGTTCAGTTTTTTAAAATATCTGTCTTGTGGAGGTATTTAATGTTTAATAAGTCTTACTACTTAAATGAAAATAACATGAGCTTACAAAGTATATTTTAAAAGATATATTTATTTCTGAAACGTTCAAAATAACATCTAAATAAGCCAGGCAACACGCCCGCCTTTCTCCCGTTCAACAGGATCGGGCGGGGATGAGCTGGGAGCGGAAGCAGAGGCGGGAGCGGGCGCTTCACTCACTCGACGTCGCGCGAGTGGGCCCGAAGGTTCACGTCATGTGGTGTAGTCGATTTGGGCGCATACTAGTGCACTCAGTAATGTAGCGACAGCGAGTATGATTTGCACGCCTGCTATCACAACCAGATCACGTGAAGAAGGCCTCGAATCGTCTTCTAGTGGTCCATCTCTGTAAAAAACCAATTCAATAATAATATTATTTATCATTTCTATTCGAATGTATACTTGTTTCAAGTCATTTAAAACTTTGTTTTTTGAAGATATATGGGGTGTGCAAAACTGACAACTTATTTTATAAAATGTATGAATTATTTTGTTTCTATTATAAACTTTAATTATTATTATTTTTTTATATTATAAGATAATAAACAAGCAGATTTTTGGCACAATATATATCAGTGTGTGTATAGCCAACAAATCATACTAAACATTTATTATTATTACACAATTACAGATTTTATTTTCCATCAATGAAAATACGGAGATTATCAGTTTGACATGTATGTATGTCATATTGTTGGAATTAGATAATATTTGTGTATGACGATCTATTTAGGCGTTCAAACATGTGTACAAAATTTCGTAAGTGTATGTATGTTTGTAAATTTGTTTGTTTGAAAGTTTGTATGTTTGTCCATGAATTTCTCGGGAACTAAAGGCTACATCTAGATAATTATTTTTAATTTAAAACAGGCATATTCCAGCTAAAGGAACAGTCTAAGTTTTATCAAAATTAGTTCAGTAGTTTTTGAGATATGAGTATAGTTGATAATTAAAGTCAGTTTAAAAAAAATACTACTATTATGATTTTTTACTTTTGTAATTTTATTGTTCCTCCTTTCATAGAGATAGATTGGACCAGTTTTATCTCCGGAATACAATTAACACTTTAGTAAGACAAAAGAATAGTTGAGTTTGTGTGCGTGAGGCACCCACACAGGATTGTATATTCTGACTTATTTCTCTGGCATCGGCAAATGCTCGACACGGAATCTATAGGGTATATAATTAATGCTACTTACTCGTAATTAAATCCGGATGGGTCTAATATGGTCCTCATACATTGGACAATTAAAGTAAGCAACAAGCAGCCAGACGCTAGCCACAGTATCACCGCCGTTATCGCACCCGCTCCCACTCCGTTTGTGACCATGCTCCATCCACGCGACGTATGAATTGAGACGGCTACAAATAATATTTCAGTTAGTAAAAAAATCTTCACGTTAACTTTGTACACCCGCATGATATTTATGTATTTTTTAAATCAAAAGAGTAAACAAGCAGATGTTTCTCCTGATGAAAAGAGACTACCATCGCCTATAAACACAAAATATGTTAATGGTGCGTTACTATCCTTGTGGTAGGCTCTTAATGCCGTGTGGATAAGTTTACCAACTACCTTACATACAATGACACTACAAAAACATTTATGGGCGAAGCACTAGTAATAATAGTATTTGAACAATATTTATCCTGCGGTTGGTTCTGTCACTCTTATTTTAAAAGAGTTCGATGACATTATATAATTAATATGATCCACATATTATGTATAAGTTTAATTAAAATGGCCGTTAGTATGTACCTATCAAAAAGCTAAAATTTTCCATTGCGCGAATAGAATTTTACATCTTAAGAGATGTCTCAAAGAGTAACAACGTTTATTTACATACATATATATCTTCACGCCAGATCCCTTACGGGGTAGATAGACAGAACCGAGTGCCGTACATCACGATCCTTGCAGGCTTGTCTCGCTTCCTCCACATTCATCACTCTCTTCATATACACACGCCGGTTGCGAAGACTCTTGACACCACCTTCGGACAGTACTCGATCAATCTGATCGTGGTATGTTAGTCTTGGTCTTCCCCGGTACCTACATCCTTCCACATTCGCATTGTATAACTGTTTTGTTAACCATTCATCTACCATTCTTTCTACATGTCCAAACCAACGGAGTATGCCCTTTCTCATCTTTACACCGACACTTTCTTTCAAACCTAACCTCTCTCTCACTTCCACATTACGAACCCGGTCCGCCACATATTTTTCTTAGCGACCTCATCTCGACCGCGTTGATTTTACTTTCATGCCCTTTCTGACATACCCAACTCTCACTTCCATACAATAGCGTTGGTATAAACACATAATTATGCAGGGCTAGACGGGCACCCTGACTTTAACGTTTATTTAAATATCAAAATAAGATTTACCTCTTACTTTTCAGAAAAAAAACGCAAAATACGCATTGGTCGGCGTCGTAATCTTGGTTATCTTATTTGAATTAAATTATGAAGAGCCGGTTATGTGACATACGTTTCAGGTAATTTATTCTAAAAATGACCCAATGAACTGTGTCAAATTTTACAATAAATTAGTACCATGTGCTTTATTGCATTATTTGAACTCATTAACATAACTAATAATCATACTGGTTTACCGATAACACAATTAACGTTGCTGTTAATAAATCTACGAGTATTTAGAGTGTGCGTGTGGATTATCGTTCATCCGATCGACCGATCGACTACGACGTAGTACTGCGTAGCAAACAAGACTTACACACATTGATATAAAAAACCCTAGATGCACAGTCCTGAACAAAACTGACACTCAAAAGTGTCCCTAATTTCTTTTAAGTAGTTATAGATATGGCAAAACATATGTCTTTGCATATCCAACCTTAAGTGCAAGACTTATAGTTGTTTTTACAAAGCAATGTACGAAAATAAATAAAATTGACAGTGACGCGGCCGATGCGATTCTATTTGAAATGAGCGCACAATTTAAAATTGTGCACTCATTTTTGGAGGACGTTTTTGACACACTGATTGTGTATCTTGGGTTTTTACTTTTTTATATCAATGCTTACACACATCAAAACTTGTTTTACAAAGACCGTAACGTTTAAGGAGTGGCTTAAAACTCACCAGCAGCAATGACACTAAAGCTTCCAGCGGGTATTCCAAGACCCATGTTGAACTTTTGACGCTCTTCTATGAATGCTACGCTACCCATCACCATTGTAGAAATGCCGCAAACGATCTAAAAAAACGAAAATGTTTTTTCAGTGAATAGCGGTAAGCAGAGAAATAAATAAGATAATAAATAAATATTCACAGGACAAATTACACTGATTGATTTAATCCCAAAGTGAGCAAATTATTTGCTTGTGTTATGGGTCAACGATGCTAATACATAGAAATACATATATGTATAAATACAAAAGTATGTAAAAACATACATAATAAACATCCAAATCCGGAAATACAAACTTTTATGCTCATCACACAAATGCTTGTCCCTGTCGGGGATCGAACCCGAGCCCCGTTGCTTGCGAAGTCAGGGTCGCTAACCACTCGCCCAACGGGGCTAGCAGAAATACAAATAAGCAATTAAATCCGCAATTTAATGATCAATGTTTTTTTCCCAGATGTAAGCCGCCTTCGGGAGGAAGCAGATTCGGACCTTTTTTGAAAGATTAGCAGGGGCGGCTCTAGCTCGGGTAGCGCCCGTGTGCAATGAGACCCTGGCGCCCCCTAATGGGTCCAAGACGATGCTCTTATCTGTCTCAGGGAGCACCGCGGTGCCCCCTGAGACGGCGGCGACCGTGTGCATTGCACACCCTGCACTATAGCTTAAGCCGCCTAACTTTCTATCAAGTAGTTGGTAAAAGATGGCAGATTGACTTATGTTATCGTCATCGTGCTATTGTGACTGTTAAGGAGTAGAGTTGTAACAGATAATAATAATAAACTGTTATTTACAGTTGCCAGACTTATATTTGTCACATAAGCTTATTAATTTAGTACTTAACCTTTAAGACTTATCACTAAAAGTTTGTAATGTCATCGCTGCGCCATTCCAGTGAAAATAGCACAGCAATGATCCACTGCAGTTCAATCTGCTTGCGATCATATTGCGAAGTTTCTTACGTGTTTGGTACTATCGCTTTACCTATTTCTGCTGCAATGCCTACATTGTTTGTCTGTTGTATTCCGCTATAGAGAGTTTATAAATATATAGTTTTATAACGGAATAGTCGTCCACTACACAGGGATATTTCAACATGCCACTAAGGATGATAAAGCATAATTAATATATTTAGTGTCTAAAGGCGTTGTTTGTCTTTCTATTAGGAAAGCTGTTTGCTTGTTTTCTAATCTATTGTATAAAAAAGACATTTGAAATCCTATCACATAAATCACTGACGTAGTTAACGCAAAGAAAGCCACAGCTAGCCTGAATTGAAAGAGACTTGGTAGTGTAGTACCCCAAAATCTGGTGGAGATATGCACCTGTCGCGTTTCGGTGTAGAGGTTAAAATACCTGGTAAACTTCTGCACGTGATCTAACACTCTCGACACAAGGATGGCAACAAACCATTTTATCTATGGTGTCTAAATATGTTGGTTATCTCTTTTCATCAGACGAACCATTTAGTTAGTTTGCTTTCCTACGATTCTAAAACAATAAATATCTTTGATCTACGTATCCAATCGGGTGAACTTTGATATAAAATAGTGCGTTCTTCATTACGCTCCCATTGTACTTATCGCTAAATTTGAAGAACGCAGCCCTATAGAGCGCTTTGAATTCCTGCGATTATCACGAAGGTAGATTAGTTGGGCCTGTATAATATTCTCGGAATCCTAAATATTAGGCTTTCAAATACTTAAGTTGCCGGTCTTAGATGGAAAAAGCGAAGGGAATACAAAATGTGTACATTTAATGTGCATAAACTTTCGCCATTTCATATGTAGTGAGTGCATTGATTCCTTTGGAGTAAAAACTTTGAGACCTATCTATTCTCGTGTCTTTCTCAAGGCAGTATGGACTGATACATCGAAATTTTTTCCTTTCCAGAAGTCCAAATTATTTAAGGGTGCTTTGAAGATAAGTTTGCTACAAGGGCGAGGCTAGTAACGTCTCTGCAAAATTCTTAGGGCTCTAAATGATATGTGATACAAAATACTTAAATATGTAATATGCAAGAAGTTATTAAAGCAAGTTTCGCTTTACTTTAATAACGTAGCCTTATGAGCGCATTAAATGTTTTTCGTGAACATGTTTTCGTTTAAGTTTTAACATTGCCACTAAATAAATTAGTCAGTTTCATTTTTCTTTCTTCAGACTTTCAGTCTAGTCCATGATCGTTCGCTTGATTCTGATTATAAGCTTTCTCTTCATATCCCTTTCGAACGAATTTTCTTTACAAGTTTTATTTTTTTCAAGGTGACCTCTGGAATGCTCTTTAGGTAACTGCATTAGGAGATTCTCTTCCAAGTGGGCTTTCAAGCATGCGTAGATGACCCATTATCTTGGTACTAAGCTTTGCGCGTTATTTATCAATAAAGTGATGGAAATTGCAATTGTGACAAACCGATTACAAATTGTCGCCTCTATGGTCTAGTGGTCTAGCGTTGGCGTTGACTATATGAGGTCCTGGGTTCGATTCCCGGGTCGAGCATTTAAAAAAAGTGTTTTTTCAGTTTTCTGATAAACACATTACCCGGGATTGGAAAGTGCCCGGTTGGCGATAGGCTTGCCACCTATCACATTTGTATTGACCAAGTATCTTCGGCTAATCGTGGGTGCACTTGTTGTACCTCTGCTTACTTCTTCGGAGATACGGGTGTGAAGATACCATTACTAATTATTTGTTATACTTACTTGCTTAATTAAGTATTTTGTTTCTTATATGTACTATGTATGTATATAGTTAATTATATGTTCATTAATATATGTATACAAGTAACAAACATGGATTTGTTTATTTTTTGTAATATATTTGTGTATTTTAATATAATTGTATTTTTTGTAATCTATGTGTTTCATCTTAGTTTGATAATTATAATTTTTTTTTAATTTTCAGTTTAGCCATTGTATTATTTCCTATTTCCATTTAAAATGTATTTATTTGCATTTAATTTTTCTGCTCTACTTACTGGTTGACTGGTAGAGAATGCCGTAAAGGTATTAAGTTTAACCTATGTACAATTTTTAGTGCATAAAAGTAAATAAATATAAAAGTGCTACAAAGATGACGTCGCTAAGGACTTCGTAACATTCTTGAAATTATAAATAATTTGTTAAATTTGTGTAAATAAAAGATTTAAATTACTTAATGTTTAGAATATTCAAATTTTCTGTACATTGATATCATAGCTTAACAGAGTGCTCTAAATATTTCTGGCGGACATGTTTAAGTGAAATCCAAAGATTGTCACAACGGCAAAGGCTTTGTAATATTCTTGGAATTCTAAATAATGTGTTGTAGGTAAATAAATAATAACAACATTTTAAATAAGATATTCAAAGGTATTTATGTATTATCAATTTATTAAAATGTTTACACATTAATTTTATTTTAAATGTTATTGATTTTTGTAAGTTTTAAAATTTCAGTAACTGTGTCTGGGGTCCCGTGCCTCGATTGAGCTCATAAAAATATATGTCCCGGTTATCGCAAGAAACTAGCGGTAGTAGTCATCAGGTCGGTTAGGAGCAACATAGTAGATCACGCCAACCGACAAACTGGTGAATAATGGTGGTACAAAATGTCTGTTGATGTTCAGTACATGCTGTCCACTATCCGCCAATAATCGTGTGTTTATTTATTTGTGTGGCTTTTATTAGAAAATCATGAAATATGAATGCATACAAGGAAGTAATCCAGTTCAGTCCATTTTTGAATAATAGACTCTCTGCCTTCTTGCCAGGCAGTTTGTAAAATACCAATCAATAGCAAAAAGTGTCTTTATGACTATTACTATAAAGACATAATTTTGTAACTTGATTCTATGTTAGAATTTCTAACACCGTAGAATTCTGTAAAATCTCGTTCAGGTTTGTAACTACTTACTGCATACTACATACATATCTTCACGCCAGATCCCTTACGTGGTAGGTAGAGAGGACCGAGTGCCATACATCGCGATCCTTGCAGGTTTGTCTCGCTTCTTCATACACACATGCCGGTTGCGAAGACTTTTGACACCACCTTTGGACAGTACTCCATGAATCTGACCATGGTACGTTAATCTTCGTATTCACCGGCACCTACATCCTTCTATATTCACATTGTATTTCTGTTATGTTAATCTTTCATCTACTATTCTTTCTACATATCCACACCAACGGAGTATGCCCTTTCTCATCTTTACACCGACACTTGTTTGGATTTCATTGTCTTTACTACGTTGTTTCATATGTATTCCTATTGCAAGAGAGCCATTATTTGTCAACATCATGTTCGCAGGTTAGTGTAGCTGGTAAATTTATGCATATGATACGTTTAATAGGTTTTGACATTCATCGAGTAGTGATGTAATAGTCTCTGCCGTACGATGGCAAAACATCCTTAACATATTTGATGTTTGTTGGCGATGGTTGTCTTTTTCCATCAGGAAAGTTTACAAGCTTATAAGCTTATGAATATTTGCTGTTGTAATATATAAAGCAAACAATTTTTGTAAATGATAATATCCCTTAAAACTGATTATGTTGTATAAGAAAGAAAGAAAATATTTATTTGCAAGAATATGGGTGTTACAAGTTGTTAAAAATAAATTAAAATACCAACATATTCTACCATTATATGGTGTGCAAATATTTCATACTACAAAAGTTATTTTTATAATTGCAAGTTTCATATTTTGTGCAAATAAATTTTTTATAATTCACAGAATGTTCAAATTTTTATAATTCACAAAATAAACGAGTAAAAGGGTGACTGGGGTTGATTTATTACTGTGTAATTCACTGTTGAACCTTTTAAGTAGGGTTGCCAATTACATAAAAGACTAACATTGGGGACCTGGGAAACAAACAGACGAATTGACAGATTTGAGATTACGATTAGATAAATAGTTTGGAAAATAAAAAATGCACACCTCAAAAAGTTTGTTTCCGAATTATATGTGGGATTTAATTTATTTTTGAAGTAAGAAACGGTCGTGCAGTCCTGATTTATCAATACATATTTTTAGCTAAAAATCCAAATTAAAAGAAATTATGTACATATATTTCGACTGTCTTCGTGATTGTTGAACATTTTCAGAAGGCGTAGATTGTAGGGAACTGAGCTGTTATTTTGTTATTAGACGTAAGTGAAACTGAATTTAATGAGATTATTCGGCTCAAACCTCCTAATTTTTGTACAGTTGCATATGGTGAAATGTGTATATAGTTACATATATCAAATACATAAATTTAGCGCTGCATTCTTGTAGATGTTTTTGATCATTGATATCAATGTTTTTGATCAACCTACAAGTTTAAAACATCTAAGTTGAATTGTAGAGATAGAGACAAGTAGAGACAAGAGCCGTAACAGCGACGTGAACTCGCAAATTTCAATTAAAAAAAATTCATCCATATAATTAAATGAATGCTTTTAGTAAGTATAAACATCAATTTTATTTTAGAGCTTAAACAACAGTTTTAAGGTATAACGTTTTAGAGATTGATTTCCCATTGACAGTAATTTTTTTATCGAAACCATAGCTTTGAACTATGATTCTGTGATGATAACCGTTGCAGATTTGTGTGGGAAATTATTGATTTTTGTCAATTTTTTAACTTCATTTTGAATAATTTGATTTATTGCAATATTCTACCGTGATTTTTCTAAAAAAAGTAAAATTTAAGGAAATACACAAAATGAGCAATGTATTATGAAAGCTTCGAAAGTCTGCGGGCGTAATGAGTCAGAGCAACGTTAGCTTTACATTGCGTTGCGTGAAAATAAGAAAAAAACTATAAAACACAAATATTTGCATTTCCCACAAAAAAAGGACTTGCCATCATCACATGAACGTAAAAATGGTATGTTTTCTTCTGTAAACCGTCCTTTACACGGTATATAAATATGGCAGGTGCAATATGTACAACATTTTTTTTGTGTGGTATTCGTTTGCCACACTATTAGATAAGTTGGCAACACTATTGTTGAGATGAGTAATGTATCGAGAAAAAAACATTTTGTTAGTATTATTATGACAGTTCAAATGAAGAAATCAAGAGATCATTATATGTTGTTTTAGATAAGAAATCGCTTGGTTAAAAAAATATTCTTTTTCGTCATCACGTAAAAAAATTAAGAAAAGTCGCCATTGTTTCGGCAACTACTACTATACCTTTTCTACTATTTATTTTTTATAATTACTATCAGAATAATTAGCGGTTTCATTATAGAACCAAATAAATTATTTTATGTCAACGACATCAGTGTCAAATGCCGTAAGCCGGATCAAAATCGGTGAATTTGTTAGGGAGTTATCAGTGACGAAGAATTTTGAATTGTTTTTAGGGTTCCGTATTCAAAAGGTAAAACGGGACCCTATTGCTGAGACTCTGTTCTTCGTCTGTCACCAGGCTGTATCTCATTAACCGTTGACAGTTGACAGTTGACAGTTTGACAGTTGAAATTTTCAGATTATGTATTACTGTTGCCGCTATAAAACTAATATTAAAAATAGAATAAAATAAATATTTAGGGCTCCCATACAGCAAACATGATGTTTCAATATTTTTCTCGATTTTAATAAGGATAAATGTTTGACGCTTGAAATAATTACAAAATATTTAGTTATATTAACTTTAAAAATAAATCATTAAACTAAAATAAAATAAATATTTAAGGTGTGCTCCAATAGAAGAAACGTGTTTTTTTATGTTTTTTTATAGTTTATGGTACGGAACCCTTCTTGCGCAAGTCCGACTCGCACTTGACCGGTTTTTTCGACATGACTGATATTTTTTATCCATCAACCATGCAGTGACCATGCTTTTCTACTCTTTGTCAATCAAATTGATTGCGGATGTCATAATTCAATAGATGGACGAAACTGAATTTTAACGTATTAGAACGCAACGTGTTTTTAATCTGCATATATAAATAAAATTGAAGTGTTTGTCTGTGGTTTCAAAATGATTAAGTTTTTTCAAGCGTGCGTTATTTTTACGATACTTATTAGTAGAAATTTAAAAAATTGTTTATAGATTCTTAAGCAACCATTATTAGAATTTCTATCTCTCTGTCTGTCATTATGTTTGTGCGGGGTGATCTCTGGAACAGATGGACCGATTTTGATGGAATTTTCAATGACAGACAAAGGAGTTTATAGGGCAGAATATAGGCTTCATTTTACCCGATTGAAAAAAAGGAAGTAATGATTTTGGTTCACGCAAACGAAGTCGCGATTAATAACTTGTTATCAATAATAGCAAAATGATCCCGTTTGTAGGATGGAGCCTTTATAAATACACTACCACATCCTACACATCCTTATTCCAAGTTGTAAGAAATAAAACAAGCAAAAAACGGTTACTGTGTTATTTACTTTTTTTAATATAAGATAGCAAACAAGCATATGGGTTTCCTGATGGAAAGAGTCAACCATCGCCTATAGACACCAAAGGTGTTAATGGTGCGTTGCTATCTTGTGGCGAGTTCTAATGCCACATGCATAAGTTTACCGGCTACCTTACCCTCCAAACCAGAACACGACATTGACGAGCACTGACGCTATTGCGACAGGAATAGGTAAGGCTGTGGTACCAAACCCGGGCGAGACAATGGAGAACTCTACCACCTAGTAGCTCGTATAGCCAATCGGTCGCCTTTTACGACCTGCCTGGCAGAACACCAGTTGGCCTATTCTACAAAGGAGCCCGGGACCAACATGGGGAAACTGTTTTTTTTTTTTAACTTAAGAGACTCTTATAAATCTTTTCTTTTAGATTTATGAACCTTTGTTATTTATATATTAACTTTATGGAAGGTCTTTCATCAACTGACTTCTTAAAAAGGAGGAGCTTAATAATTCATCGGAATCTTTTTGTGTATGTGTATGTTCACCGATTACTCGAAGGCGCCTGAACTAATTTAGAAAATTCTTTCCTTGTTTCAAAGGATATGTTTGAGTTTTTATAGTATAAAAAAACCCTACCAAAATAATTTGTATCTACTACACGTACTAATATTGCGGGAATTATTTTAGTCGGGTGTTTCAGTGCCCTATGAAAACTTAAGATAATCTTAGAAAAAAAAACTTGAGAGGTGTCAAGGGACACCCGGATGGAACGAAGCTCCTTTTATTATTATTTACAAAAACCTGTATACACTCAACAAAAATAATCCTCGCGACACCACACTGTTCAATGCGAAATAGAAATGAAAATATCTGGCTTGCTTTCTATAAGAGACAGAGAGGGAGAGAGAGAGAGAGAGAGAGAGAAACATGCGCACGCCGCACAGCTTACAATAGCTTACTATAGCATAAAGTGTTGTGACAACTTTTCGTAAGAATTTTTCCCGTCTAGCCCCCTTTCACAACGCGCGATAAGGAACTTCGTTCTAATTCTTTCTCCTAATAATTATGCTTATTTTTAAAGCCTTTTGCATTACGCACGTCACAGAACTTTAGCATCTAATTGTAAAGATGCGACACGCACACAATTATACGCATTTTACGAACTGCCTGACATAAATACATATGTGCTATTCTTCAAAGGGGACCCAGAAAGCTCAGTGCAACACACAGCGTCAGTGCTTGTCACAGTCGTGCTAGGTAATCTATGAATGCAGCATTAGACCTCGCCACAAGATAGCAATGCACCATTAACATCTTTGGTGTCTATAGGCGATGGTTGACTCTTTCCATCAGGAGACCCATTTGCTTGTTTGCTGTCTTACAAAAAAGACCAAATAGGGGAAATAAAATAAAATAACAATCGTTTTCTATTTTTCCATCAAGCCTAGAACTTAAATGCGAAACTAGATGGCGTTTAAATTGGATACTTTCCATCGTCGGCACTTGGTGAAATTGCATTTTAAATTATGTATTACAAATAAACTCACTTGTACTTCCAGTTCACGTATATTTTTAATTTTCTACTATTCAAAATATCCCTGATGATGCTTTAATAAGCGCAACCGGTTAGATGTGAATAGTAGAAAATTAAAAATATACGTGAACTGGAAGTACAAGTGAGTTTATTTGTAATACATAATTTAGATGGCGTTTAATTATGAATATGTGGTGTGAATCAAAAACAGTAGAAATATCTACATTTAAAATGATCATTATAGATAACAATTGATATGAAATCGATATCATCACGTTTATAGGACTCTAAATGTAGACTTCTCTAGCTTTTTAACCGGGTTTTGTAACACCACATTTTACATTCTTGCCACAATAGCGTCGCTGTAATGTTTCGGTTTGAAGAGTAAGGTAGCCGGTAAATTAATGATTGTGGCCTCCAACATCGCTTCACGGATAGCAAAGCATCAGTTACATTTTCTGTGTCTAAAGTTGATGGCTGTTTCTTTTCATTCGTCATTCCATGAAATAATAAATAATATCGATATAATCCTGTTTGTATATTAGAGCCTTTACAAATACAAATTTCTCACGTCGTACATACCCTTACTCCAAGCTGTAGTAAACAAAACAAACAACAAACATTATTGCGTACTTCACTGTTAGACGCTGCAAAGACACGTTCAAGGTATTTCTTTTCTACGAGATTTATATGATCAATTTTCAGGTAGGTCGTTTTTCGTAAAAGTTATTACGGATCGTGTCATATTTTTTGGTATACAAAAATTGTACGGGCGAGTGAAGTCCTCCGAGTTTATTGGATCAATTCAGTATTAGTTTGAATGTGTGAATGTTTGTACGTACGAATGTTTGTACGTATCTATACATATAATAAAATCGTAGGAAAGTCAAAACTGTACATTGAATATTTTTTTAAAAGAATACTTGGGGCGTGATCTACAATCGATATCGAAGCCAAAAATATAATTTTTAGAACTTTTGTCTGTTTGTCTGTTTGTTTGTATGTATGTCCGGGGTAAACTCAAAAAGTACTGTATGGATTGACTTCAAATTTTGCATGAATATTACTAACAGATCGGGTCAACATATAGGCTACATATAATCACGCTATCACCTAGCGGCCAGGTGCTGTGCGGAGTAAACGAAGTCCGCGCGGACGAAGTCGTTGGCAACAGCTAGTATATTTATAAATATTTATGGTATCTCGAGTATAATCACTCGGAACGTCGCGTTGTCATGAAATTTCATAGGTCAATTGTTAAGACAGTAATTTAAACGCACTAAAACTGCAACAATCAATGTACTTCCAATTTCTTGTTGTTCTGGAAACCAGAATTAGATCTCGATCTTGAAGTACATACATATCTTCACGCCAGATCCCTTACGGGGTAGGCAGAGAGAACCGAGTGCCATACATCACGATCCTTGCAGGCTTGTCTCGCTTCCTCCACATTCATCACTCTCTTCATACACAAACGCCGGTTGCGAAGACTCTTGACACCACCTTCGGACAGTACTCGATCAATCTGATCGTAGTATGTCAGTCTTGGTCTTCCCCGGTACCTACATCCTTCCACATTCGCATTGTATATCTGTTTTGTTAACCTTTCATCTACCATTCTTTCTACATGTCCGAACCAACGGAGCATGCCCTTTCTCATCTTTACACCGACACTTTCTTTCAAACCTAACCTCTCTCTCACTTCGACATTACGAACCCGGTCCGCGAGTATCACACCACATATTTTTCTTAGCGACCTCATCTCAACCGCGTTGATTCTACTTTCAGGCCCTTTCTGACATACCCAACTCTCACTTCCATACAATAGCGTTGGAATAAGCACATGATTATGCAGGGCTAGACGGGCACCCTGATTTAAAATTGTGCTATTAAGTAATCTCCATAACGCTCCATTCACTCTGTTTCCTGCACACACTCTTCTTTCAACATCAGCGGTGTACCTTCCATCCCTGCTAAAAGCACATCAAAGATATACAAACTCATCCTCTTGTGCCAGCACTACATCATCTACCACAACTCTTACGTCCGTTCTGGTTGCTTCTCTTTCAAATACTAAAACTTTAGTTTAGTACGTAACAAATGTAAGCCCATAATCTTACAATCCTATTCATAACTGTGACCAATGTTTGCAGCTCAGATGGAGTTGAGCCTAGAAGTACAGCGTCATCTACATAAAGCAGGCAGTTCTTCACCACTAGATCACTCATGCGCATACCCACATTCAATGACCTCAATCTTTGGAGACAAATGTTAAGTAAACACTTTTAAAGAAAAAATATATCGGTTGAAAATTAAGCGAGTTTTGCGATAACATAAATAATACAGCCGAAAAAATTGCGATCATTTTCTGTTTTAGGAATTCGCGTCGGTTGAAAACACGACGATGGAGAACACCACATATTTCACTATCCAAAAGGATATTCACGTCACAAAACGTCAATCGAGTCGTAGCACATGGGCACAATATGTAAGAAAATTTGTAAAAGCCCCATATGCTTCGATTCAATTAACTTTTATTATATGAATCGGACCCCAGACAGGTGATTTGAGATAAACCAGAACGTCTACTGACGTTTGGTACACTCTGCCTACTTCTAAAGCGAATTGGTGAGATTTTTTTCATTTTTAAAATAATTCTTTAATAATGACTTTCACGCCGTGAGTGAGTTTCATAGCTTCCTAATTTCAACTGAAAATTATATTACCTTTTTCTAAAAATTATAAATACTAAATTTAAACAAAGTCATTTTCACTAAAAATATTTAAAAAAAGTTTTTTTTGGGCAAAAAAAGAGAAGTATGAATAGCTTTTTTAAAAATTATATATTCTAAATCTAATCAAAGTCGTTGTCTCTAAAATACTCTTTTAGAGAAAACGACTTTGTTTTAAGCTTGTTGCAATAGAGATAAAAAGATTTGATAAATATCTCGTTATGTATGCAGATATGCCTATTAAATAAATGTTCCCTGTGGTACAGTACGTTCGGAGTTGAGATAAATGCGGGGTAGGAATTAAAATGTGGAGAAGCAGTACCGGTAGTGTTGCCACACGTGTGAATACAGCCGGAATAATTTCAGATTTTTTCCCTGTGTTGATCCCGGGCTCCTTTGAAAAATAGGCCAACTGCCGTTCGATAAATACGAATTACTACCATCGTGGCTACTAAGGTGGTAGAGTTCTGAATTGTCTCGCCCGGGTCTGGTACCACCGCCTTACCTATTCCTGCCGCAATAGCGTCAGTGTTTGTCATTGTCGTGTTCCAGTTTGGAGGGTGAGGTAGCCAGTAAACTTATGCATGTGACATTAGACTTCGCCACAAGATAGCAACGCACCATTAACACCTTTGGTGTCTATGGGCGATGGTTGACTCTTTCCATCAAGAGACCCATCTGGTTATTTGCTATCTTATGATATATATATATATATATATATATATATATATATATATATATATATATATATATATATATATATATATATATATATATTATATATATATATATATATATATATATATATATATATATATATATATATATATATATATATATAAGAGATTTATTAAAATAAGAAGATTTATTTAAATCAAACTGTATTATCTAGATTTTGTTTGGCGTTTAATATATTATTATGAGTCATGTGTATTTTGAGCCCTCTACTTATGCCGTAGCTGAGCCGTGTAAAACTAGTAATTTTGCAAAATATTAATTTGATGATTTTGATGATCGGTACTATTTTCGATCCAAATCCGTGAAAAATATGAATATATAAAAAAATAAGTCATACACATGAAAACAATTTTATTTATACACACAGTAACAACATAGCGATGGAAATTTCGTTATGTGTTTTTTAAATTGATATAATTTTTTCAGCATTTTCCAAAATTATCACTATAACTAATTCTGTTCGCCAATATTCCCCTCTACATTAAATAGAGCAAGATCCCAGGGCCACCAGACGTCACGTATTTTCTGATGGATGAAATGTGGACGATAGAGTAGTGTTAGTATGTACTATGATTGTATGCCTACCTGCTAGCTTGGTCAAACGGCCAATTTCCAGGTATCAGGTAATCAAGGTACATAAAAACATTACTTACTTCACGTAAATTCTCATGGCTGATTCTCATATATGTTTTCGAGTGTACAGTTAAAAATAAATTGTCAATTCTCCCAGACACTTTCCGTCGGCCATATTGCTTGGCAGACGCTTTAAGGGTCTCAAAATAATTAGTTAACTTCACGTAAATTCTGACGCTCCATTTTTATATATGTTCATCCGACAACAATTTTAAAACCTTTGACAAGAAGACAGACCGATCCAAGGGGCCAATCATCCCCTAAACTAAATTTTAATATATCTGTGAGTGGGAGCGCGAGAGCATTATCTACGCGCATGAGACTGAGTGAGACCGACTGCGCTGTTAAGTAGAGATGAGACGTATTTACGGGAACAGGTTTCTATACTAGGTATCAACTAAGAAGTCTCCAAACTAAGTATTCAGTCGTAGAATATACGAGTATCGAGTATTTAGAAGTACTAGGCGTACGCGTCCCCGATTACACATACAACTTAGTAATGTCAAAGAGGCAAAAGCGTATCGAGTATTTAAAAGTATCACGCGTACGCGTCCGTGAATACGTATACAATGTACTAATCCTTTGAGTTTTGGGACAAGTACACTGTGAAGGGCGACTGCTAAATATGCCAGCATTAAAGTCATATTATAATACATACATTAAAAATTCCAAATAGCTGTCAGTCTTAAGCCTGTGAACGTATTAAGGAAATATTTCAATTTTTTTTACATTTTCTTACACTAGCTAGGTAGGTATTCAATATTCAATCAATTCTCCTAAGTCGTATATTTGACCGTCTTGTTGGTCGGGTGGTTAGCGAACCTGACTACGCAATCAAAGAGGCCCGTGTTCGAATCCCGTTGGTATTTTTGATTTGGTTGTTCATTAAATAAATTATTGTATTAATTACCTCTGTAGTCTATTGTATATCAGTCTATCTGTAGGCCCGGTGTTGCCATTGACTATATAAAGTCCCAGGTTGGTTTCCGGATTAGCAATCCAAAAATATTTTTTATCAATTTTCTGATAAAAACGAATTGCCTGGGATTGGATTAGTGCTCGGTTGGCAACAGGATTGCCACATATCACATTGTGTGGGATTAACTATCTTCAGCTAAACATGAGTGTACTGGTCTACCTAGCACGGCAGAATACTGAATACTTATTTGGGAGTTTAGGTTTACACTTTAGCTGTTGGCCTCAAGAGGGCCTTTAAATTACAATAAAGTTAGCTGTCACCTGACCAATTTTTTATTTTGTTTAAAAATTATATTAATTAAAAATAATTAGTAAAAAAATGAAAGTAACTTAGCCGACAACTAAATTTTTTTAGATTTTTTTTAATTGAAAAAAATATTTAAAAAAAATTTTCTTTTGTAAAAAATTTGAAAAACTATAAGTGTTATTTTTAAAAAAATATTTTTAGTTCTAATTAATAAATTGAAAAAAAAAAATAATAAAATGTCGGCTAACTTTAGTATTATTTATTATAGGTCAATTTTTTTTCTTATTTTTGTTGCCATAATTTACTTGTCAACAAAAGTTCTAAAAAATATAAAATATCTGTTCAAGTAATTTTCATGGCCTTAACAGCGCAGTCGGTCTAACTCAGTCTCATGCGCGTAGATAATGCTCTCGCGCTCCCACTCACAGAGATATTAAAATTCAGTTTAGGGGATGATTGGCCCCTTAAATCGGTCTGTCTTCTTGTCAAAGGTTTTAAAATTGTTGTCGGATGAACATATATAAAAATGGAACGTCAGAATTTACGTGAAGTTAACTAATTATTTTGAGACCCTTAAAGCGTCTGCCAAGCAATATGGCCGACGGAAAGTGTCTGGGAGAATTGACAATTTATTTTTAACTGTACACTCGAAAACATATATGAGAATCAGCCATGAGAATTTACGTGAAGTAAGTAATGTTTTTATGTACCTTGATTACCTGATACCTGGAAATTGGCCGTTTGACCAAGCTAGCAGGTAGGCATACGATCATAGTACATACTAACACTACTCAATCGTCCACATTTCATCCGTCAGAAAATACGTGACGTCTGGCAGCTCTGGGATCTTGGACTAAAAGATTCACCACAGACGGAAAATAATCGAATGACGTAATTCAGATGTAGTGCCTAACCTTCCATACATTTGTACATACTCTTTAATTCTACGACTACTTCCGAATATAATTCCACAGATTGGAATCTAGCCGTTCTAATGTTTTTATTACTTTATGTACTCATAGAGTTACTATACAATCGTTTCAAAAAATAATTCGTAAAATTATTTTAGCTTGGTTACCCTATAGTTGACGCTGAGTTAACTTGTTTGGAAATATAAACGTAAGTATGAAGGGAAGCGTACTTTATTAAATTAAATGCTACGTTAATCTTAAAGCTAAGGCCACGATAATCTTTTCCGTTAACTAGGTTTAAGAGAGTTCTGCAACTATTGACAAAGCTTAATTTTGCTTTTTCTATTATCACTAATTACTATATTAACAATTGTTAAATAACTTTATACGATATCATGGAAGTCACGACATATTTAACTTTCATTCGCCATTTTCAAACCAGTGGACAGTTGTCGCCTCTGTGGGCTAGTGGTCTAGTTGGCGTTGACTACATGAGGTCCCAGGTTCGATTCCCGGGTCCGGCACATAAAAAAAAGAGTTTTTTCAGTTTTCTGAGAAACACAAATTTGCCCGGGATTGGAAAGTGCCCGGTTGGCGATAGGCTTGCCACCTATCACATTTGTGGGACCAAGTATCTTCGGCTAATCGTGGGTGCACTTATACCTCTGCCTACCCTTTCGGGGATATGGGCGTGAAGATACTTTCTTTGGACAGCAAAGCAGGTCACCGCTCCTTAAAAAGAGGTTCAAGCTATCGCAGGGTATCCTTTTATTTCAAAACACCGAAAATACTATCCGCTATAATTGTGACGTTACCAATATTTAGTTGGCGTGGGTTTTTTATTCTTGATTAAGAGTTCAGCTACCTTACTCTCCAAACTGTAAGACTATAGGTAGGTACGAACATTGAGGCTTTTGCGGCAGGAATAAATGGTAATATTGAAAAAAAAGTATGTGTGTTGAGAGTTCTTTAGTGTTTGTTCATGTGTGTAAACTTTCCATACAGGCTATGTTTAAACCTGGAAAACAGGGAAAATATTCCCGTGGGGCTAACAATGAATTTTAGTCACGCAACAGGCGATTTGCTGTAGTTATTTAATTTGTTTAAAAGTCGGTTGTAAAGAGAATTGTCCAATAAACATTACAATAAAAAATATGTGCAGCAATAATTCCACCCAACTTGCGAGTTATGGCCTAATTACTTAATGTGCGGGACTGCGACGCGACAGGGCGAGGCAGAGGACGACACAGATCTATTGTAATCTGTTTCACGTGGGATGGGTACGGTCACATTTTGTCAGGGTCAAAGAAAAATAAAGATTATTGGTAAATGATAATATCTATGTCGCAGGCAAAATCTTTTATTCGTCTGTATATAAAACGACGTCAGATTACAAAGATAAATGAATTCTAAAAAATGGCTTACGTTGAGTGTAAATTGTCGTCATTTTATAATACAAGCGCAGTATTATAAAAGCAGCCACGCCCACGAGAAAAGCAACATAATCAGAATAGATATCCCTGGACAAATTACATGAATTGATCTAACTCACGTTAAGCAAATTACTTGCTTGGGATATGGGTGTTAGTCGACGATATTTATACATCGAAATACACATTTATAAACTTAAATACTTTTAATATACACATTTATATATACTGAAATATTTTTATTTAACACCTAATTCCAGAAATACAAACATTTATTCTCATCATACAAATCAGTTTCAATAACCACTTAACCGTCACCGGGGCGGTCATATCATCACTATGCCTAACCCTTAGGGATTGACTTTTGAAAAATATTTGTAAAGAGTTTGGATTTGTAAAGAGTTGACCCAACAGGCTTGATCCCTGAAACTTCCCGCTATATAAAGGTATTTCAAGCTCAAAACAGTAAAAACTATAAGCATAGATTTTTTCAGTTCAAACATCTATTTTGTTAAAAATGGCAGTACCTATATTGGTTTTTGGAAACCTGTATATTTTGGAAAGGATGATCGATTTTGTTTTTTCGAATGGCATTCAACTCAATTTTTAAATTTAAAATATTGCTTTAGCTAAACAATCGATAAGTTGAAAAGTTTTGAAGCTATGTCTAAAAAATTTTTTCAAAAATTTTCGTCATTGCTAAAGCCCAAACAAATTGACCGATTTTAATGCAATAAAGAAACGGTATTTCATGCAGTTTTTAAAAGATTAAAGCTGATAAGATTTTTAAGTCAATCGGTGTATTAGCCTGAAAGTTATTTTAAAAATATTAAGTTTGCCAAAAACAACGTAATTTTAATATTTTAATATATGAAAAACTGTAACTTTTCAAAATTAAATTAGATTTTGATTTTCAAAATGGCATTTAACGTAGTTTTGTTAGTACGTAAATATAGAATATCAAAAAAATGATTGGTTGAAAAATTTCAAAGTAATGTCGAAAAAACACTTTTTCAAAATTTTTCGTCAACGATTACTCCCAAACGGATAAACCGATTTTGATGCAATTTATACATTAGACATAGTTTTTTGAGGAATAGAGCTGATTAGTTTTTGTACTCAATTGGTACATTAATTTGGAAGTTATATTAAAAAACGCATTTATAATATTAGTATAGACGGTCCATCATATTTACACCGCCGGTCACAATTTGCCGCGCCATATTGTTCGACTATTTGTTGCATGAATTGGTAGTTAGTTAAGTACTAGATAATCTTACACGATTTGTTTCATAAATATAAACCAGGTTCATTCGGTTGTCTTTAGGTCCCATACCAAAATCGAGCCCTGCCAAGCCACTCGGTTCGCTACAGCTCTACGTGACGCATTGATGCTATTGAAATAATCGACAATCTGCCTTCGGAAACTTGTATTAAACGTTTACGTTGTTCAAATGTTGTCGCCGTTTGTATAACGCAGAAACATACAAAATAACTGCGACATGTTTATTGTACTACTTCATAGGTTTAAAATAATTACTCACAGAAAATCAGTACTCAGTAGTCGTACTAAAAGTGTAACCATTTCACGTTCAAGTACGCCTTTAAAGGTTCAAACCATGCCATGATTACCACTCTCTGTTTTTTAAAACGAGAAAATATTCATATTTTTGTGTGTTTGCAACGAATAAACTCAAAAATTACTAGAACGACCTTAAAAATTATTCTGCCATTAGAAAATAGGCTTTAAGATTAGTAGGTCCAGGAGCGACATAGGCTACTTTTCTACCCGAATGAGCAAAACGAAGTAATAATTTCAGGTTACACGAATAAAGTCGCGAGTAACGACTAGTCTATGATAAATGGAAAAGACAAATATATCGATATTTGACAAGTAATTTTATCGTGTATCGTTTTGCTTCGTCATTTTATATTCTTCGTCATATATCGTCAATTGTTATGAACTTGTCAATATCTCTTGTAAATGATGTATACAAATTTTTCGATACGTTTTGTTTTGTAGAGTATAAAGAACTCAGCTATAAAATTGAGTTAGAATGTTATTTATGAGAATGATATTGCAATCTCCCCGTATCTCGGTGATTTAACTTTGGATTTAGAATTCATTGTACGAGTATACTATAACAATTTTGCAAATTTAAACTTTATATTTTACACGCTGTCTCGTAATCAATGCATAAAATATAAAGTTTGAATTTGCATAAAATATAAAGTTCTAATTTGCATAAAATATAAAGTTCTAATTTGCATAAAATATAAAGTTCTAATTTGCATAAAATATAAAGTTCTAATTTGCATAAAATATAAAGTTCTAATTTGCATAAAATATAAAGTTCTAATTTGCATAATAACATAACATGTTGATGCGTTTTTAACCTATTTCTTAACATTTTTTATTCTTTATCAATTTATTTAATCTTTGTATTTATTTTGACATTTGTCAATAATATTACGCTTTTTATCTGACTGCATGGGAATGGTTGTGTTCTTCGCACGTATCTTGTATGTATGCGTGCTAGACACTAAAGATGTTAATGTTGCGTTGCTATCCGTGTTTCGAAATTGCAATGCCACATGCATAAGTCTAACACCTATCTTACCCTCCACACTGGAACACTGGACAATGACAAACATAGCGACAGGAATAGGTAAGTCTGTGGTACGAAATACCCGGGCGAGACTTTGCAGAACTCTACCGTCTAGTAGGGACGATAGTAGTGACACGTATAGCCAATCCGTCGCCTTTTACGACCTGCCTGACAGAACTGCAGTTGGTCTATTCTTTAAAGGAGTCCAGACCAACATAGGGAAACTGTTTTTTTTTTGATTTGGAAAAAATTTTTTAATTGCTTATACAGATTTATATAACAAATATTGAATTGACTACAGCGAAATTTTACCAGAAACAGATGAGTAGGGGAGTCCAAGATGCTAAATGGGTAGTTACTCGAGCGTCGTAGAGACCTATTGGATTTTTTAGATTAAATTATAGGAAAAATAAAAGGTTATACATATAAAGTTTTTCATTACAATGGTGGGGAAAAAGACTACAGATAAAAAATGTTTTAAAAAAATCTGTGCCATGGTAACACTAAATCGCGTCAAATTAAGGTATGGCTGGTTAATTTCCACCAAAAATTTAGAAAATCTGCCGATTCAAGTGTAGCGTAAGGGAGTGGGAGGATCACAAAGTTGCAGAGAAAACGTTGTTTTGATATTCTCGAGCGCGTCTGAATTCTCTTTTATTATATAGGAAATGATGTAAGAATAACGACAAAAAATATAATCTGACAAATTGTGGAAATCACAAGCCGAAGTTACCTTAATTTTTTTTTCTGCTCTAGTTTCCCATCTCTATAGAAATGGCTTATATTTGGCGGAGAGCCTCAACATACGAGACACCATCTATGTTAATCTGACGCGCTCGAGTAAATATCAAAATCCCCTCTTTTTAATCCCCTACTAATACCATAATATAAGATGATTATAGTATAATAGTAACTGATATTGCTATGAAAGTATTTAAAGAACATATTGCTTCTTGTGTTGATATAAGAAAATTGACTTATTTTTTTAACAAACATGCCGTTGAATTTAGTCTATTAGTTAAAATTAATGTGTTAATATGGCTCTCCTGATGGAAAGAGAAACCATCCACTACAGACAGCTAAATGTTAATGGTATGTTGCTGTTCGTATGACGAGTTGGTTGGTTGCTACAGGAATAAATCTACCAGATACCTTACCCTGTACATCAGAACATGACAATGACAAGCATTGAAGCTATTGTGGCAGGAATAAGAAAAGGCGGTGGTACCATATACCGTGAAGATTTTGCGAAAATTTGCCACTAAGTAGTCAAGATGGTAGTGACATTTACAGCCAATCGGTCGCCTCTTACGACCTGCCTGGTAGAACGGTAGGTAGTTGGTCTATTCTTCAATTCCTGGATCAATACGGGATAACAGATTCAAGTTATATATAAAAATTATATAATAATATAAATGTATCTAAAATATTAATTTTACCGTCTCCACAGACAGTTATAATAATTCGTAGCCCTGAAAATGCCGTAAAAGATATTACGGTTGCGATATTATTAAATTTAAAATGATTCGTGAAACGTTACAAGTGTATTAACAAAATTACAAATGGAGTTTTACCAAGTGCCGACGATAAAAGTGTAAAATATAGTTATAATAATATTTGATTTGTATGTTAAAAATAAACTTCACCATCTTGTTTGGGATCTCATTTCTAGATCTAATTACAAGCCATCTTGACGACGCAACAGAAATAATTAAAATATATTGAAGTGCTAGTATAGTTCTTTACTTTTCAATAATTTATGAATAGTATACTTACTATTATATTGTGTCATAAAATGTCTACTATATTGTGTCATAAAAAACGAAAGCACTACATTCTGTTCAGAGTGTGAAATTGCCAAATTGGCAAACATGCGGAAAATGATGTTATCTATATATATAAAAATCAATCCCTATTTTCCTTGGTCACGACATCACGCCTGAATGGCTGGACCAATTTCGGTAATTTTTTTTTATTGTGTTCGTAATTGTAAGGAAAAGGTTCTTGTAAAAGAAAATATTAAGAAAATTGCGTGGAAAATTAGAAAATTTAAGAATACTTAACCACCATATAAAGTTTAATGCCATTTTGGCTGCGTGGAAGGACAAACCCACCACCTCCCATGGCCCTCCCAACCATTCCTGGTTTTACGGGCCGAATCTTTAGGAGAATGCACGACGTCTGCTCTCAGGCTCTCTTCGTCGTGCACTTCTTCTCTCCCTACAAGTTATTTACATCTTTAACCTTTGCCCCTATGTCACTCTCCCCTGAAGAGGCAGACTACACAAGTAACGGCTCTCGTTCGCCGAGATTCCATTAACTTTAAGACCGTTAATTCACCTCCAGGGATCTTCTGCGTGCATGCCACTCATGTGCAAAAGCGACTAGTTTCCGATAGTTAGCTGGAGAACTAACTAGGTCCCGGTAATAGACTGGCCCCACTTCATTCCGTTCCAGATTATCCAACATTCGGGTCCTCAAGTCCGCGTACAGCGGACAATCCCACAGAACATGATCCCGGTACTCTACTTTGCTCGCATCACAAAAGCACTTAGCCGTGTCACTGAGGTTCAGGTCCTTGAGTCTACCCCTGAAACACCCGTGTCTCGTCAGGATCTGCGACGTTTCGTGATCCGGTTCCACCCATCGCGCCCTCACTCTTTCCCCGAGGTCCGGGAAGAATCTATATAAATCCCTTCCATTTTCTGAGGAGTCCCATAATTTTTGCCACTTGGCTAAAATCTTCCTCCTTAGTTCCCCCTTCCTTATTTTTCTATCCATAGATGCTTCTCCCCGTACAGCGCCGGCCCCCTCTTCTCCAGACAGTTCAACAAGTAGGTCCGCCGAAAGCACACTCGCAAGCACTGGCAATGCGGATGTACTGGTGGACCTGTATGCCTTAGTAAGGAGAATTAGTGACGAACGCTGCGCACGGAGTAGGGCAGTACGCACCGTATAAAAACCTACCCTATTATACCATACTCTCGCCGCGTACGTTAAGGTTGCAGCGAAGGTACCGGTATATATAATTCGCAGCGCGGGGTATCTAATTCCCCATGACGTGGTCGACACACGTGCTACCTTGCCAAAACACTTTGCTGCTCTGTCCCCAATGTCTATCGCATGCTGTACCCGCGCATCCAGCACTACCCCGAGCACCTTGATATGATCTACATGACCAATTGAAGTTCCGGATATACGTAGCGTTGGCGGTCTTTTGAAACTTCCTTTGATCATCATCGCCTTAGTCTTTCCCGGTGAGAAGGTGAGCCGGTTTCTCTCCCCCCATTCCTGTATAATTTTAATGGCTGCCTCAGCTTTCTTTTCTACCTCGCTTCACGAATTAGTCTCTATAGCCAACATCAAGTCGTCAGCGTAGGTTGTAAGCGTGACTCCTTCTGGCATCGGCCAGTCTAAAAGGTCATCCAGGAGGAGATTCCATATCGGCGGCCCCACCACGAAACCCTGCGGGCATCCCATGGTTGACTCCTTCCACATGACCCGCCCGCCCACGAACATACCCACGCGCCTGCGAGCGAAGTATCCCGCCATCATCCGGTAGATGTTTGGCGGACAGCCCCGCTGTTTGGCCTTGAGCATTATCATGGGCCACCAGGCATTGTCGAAGGCCCCTGATATATCTAGAAAAATCAGTATTTCCTCTAGGGCCGTCGATGTGGAACGTCCCCTTACGAAACCATGCGTGGAAGTACAATCGACGTAGACTTATATAAGTTACGTGTCACGTTGTTTATCCGCTATGGATTCCTAATATAATATGAATGGAAAAACAACGTTTGCCGGGTCAGCTAGTTTTTTATAAGATAGCAAACAAGCAGGTGGCTCTCATGATGGAGAGAAACTATCGCCTACAGACACCAAAGATGTTAATGGTGTGTTGCTATCCGTGTGGCGGGATTGCAACGCCACATGTATAACTCTACCGGATACTTTACTCTCCAAACCGGAACACGACAATAAGAAGCATTGACGGTATTGCTGTAGGAATAGATAAGGCGGTGGTACCAAATACCTAGGTGAGACGCTGCAGAACTCTACCACCTAGTAGCCACGATGGTAGTGACACATATAGCCAATCGGTCGCCTTTTAAGACCTGCCTGGCAGAACGGCAGTTAGTCTATTGTTCAAAGGAGATCCGAACGAGCACAGAGTAAATAAATAATGATTATGTAATACTTTCGTTTCGTGTAGCAGATTTTTTATAAGATATCAAACAAGCAGATGGGCCACCTGATGGAAAGAGACAACAATCGCCTATAGACACCAAAGGTGTTAATGGTGCGTTGCTTTCTTATGGCGAGGTCTTATGCCACATGCATAACTTTACCGGCTACCTTACTTTCCAAATCGGAACACGATATTGCGGCAGGAATAGGTAAGGCGGTGGTACCAGACTCGGGCGAGACAATGCAGAACTCTACCACCTATTAGGCACGATGTTAGTGACTCACATAGCCAATCGGTAGCCTTTTACGACCTGCCTGGCAGAACGGCAGTTGTCCTATTCTTCAAAAGAGCCCGAGACCAACACGGGGAAAACTATAACGTACTATTTTTTCCTACTAGGATGAAAGTCCGTAAAATTTGTACACGCGTTGTAAGTACCATGCACCTTGCAAAATATTTCAAAACTAGCTGTCACCCGCGGCTTCGCTCGCGCATATTTACTTTAGAACTTATTTAACCTTTCTTTATTAGTTACTTGCCTTATTTTACCCCCTTAGGGATCGAATTTTGAAAAACGCTTAAACACGTAATTGATTATTTTTTTTTGTATTCTAGTGGTCCAGCGTTGGCGTTGACCACATGAGGTCCCGGGTTCGATTCCCGGGTCGGGCATATAAAAAAGTGTTTTTTCAGTTTTCTGAGAAACACAGAGTTGCCCGGGATTGGAAAGTGCTCGGTTGGCGATAGGCTTGCCACTTATCACATTGTGGGACTAAATATCTTCGGCTAATCGTGGGTGCACTTGTTGTACCTCTGCCTACCCTTTCAGGGATATGGGCGTGAAGATACTTTTTTTCATGCAAATATGTCCAAGGAATAAATAGTTTCATACAAACTTTTATCCCCTATTTCACCCCCTTCGGGAATGAATTTTAAAAAATCCTTAGGGGATGCCTACATCATAAGAGAAATACGTTTGCAAAAAAACAAATGCAAACTAAAAAAAACCCTAAGGGTTTGGCCTGTGCGTTGACACATCAGTCAGTCACTTTTGCCTTTTATATATATTATATACGTAGATTATTATTTAAATGAATACATTAAAATAAATTGTCAGTTTTTTATAAGATCAATAGAATTATAAGTTTCGTTATAATCTCAATATTATCACGAAATTATAAATCATAATATTAATAATAATTATAAATATTATTGTAAATATTATAGTAGTTTTAGTGACTTTAATGATTTAACGTTTTTTTGCTTCGCGCAATGACGCGATACATGCAGATGTGATCAGCCATTATTGGCTATCGTCGCAAACATTCGGACTGCGTGTGCCTTATCGCGTGGTTGGGGGTACGTCAAAGGGTTTTTTAGCGCGCTAATGTATCGCGCTGTGTGGTCAGACTAGCGTTGTTCATTTCAGCCGTTGTTTTCGATCAGTTCAGACGTATGTGGGTGGCTGTGTAAAATAAAGTGGAACGATGAAATGGTAAGCTAAGCCCATCATACGGTATCCAAAAGATGTGAATCACAAAAAAAACATGTTCGTAATTAATTTTTAGTACACCTGTAGAAATAACGTCGTCGCGGATCGTCAGTTACACGTTTGAAAATGATTTCAGTCATTTTGGATCATTGCACGATAGTTCGTGCAAAATATCGTTGCTGCTAATTTGACCACAGCTTCTATCGCGATAATTTTTAAGTATCAAATCGTATATAGCTTAGAAGTATATTACTTTGGGTCGGTAGACGCATAAGGATACAAACTTGAAAAGCGTGAGAGCCGAAGCAGTTACTATTGCTGTAGCAGTTACTATTGCAGTTTCTATACTATAGCGCGCGCGCTTATCCGTTTATGAGGAAAGGAAATGTCACTTTTTTCCCGGGACAAAAGTTAAACTTTCAGCCGAGGTAGGACAAATAAATTATTAAACATCCGTGTATCAATTTAGTTCTGTCAAACGACTTGCCTCACTGGTGAAAATTATTGAGGCAGAACATGACTGACGTTTTAGGTAATAGTAATGCTACTCACAGTTAGTTTATTCCTGCCACAATAGCGTCAGTGCTTGTCACTGTCGTGTCCCGGTTTGGAGGGTAAGGTAGCCGATAAACTTATGCACGTGGCATTAAGACCCCGCTACAACGCAACGATATCATCTTTGGTGCCTCTACGATACTAACGATAACATATTTGGCTTGTTTGCTACCTTATGATATTAAAATAATCATATCATATCATATCATTACCCAATAATCATATTATTACCGACTGAAGAGGAAAAACAAAATTGAAAAACGCTCTTTTCAGGGCTCTGGCGTATGAGTGCGAATTATCTTATTACCTTTTGAAATGCACTTACATATATTATTCTATGTTCATTTTATAAACGTATTTGTATTTCATTAAAATATTTCTG
Source organism: Apodemia mormo (assembly GCA_036924255.1). Lineage (NCBI taxonomy): Eukaryota > Metazoa > Arthropoda > Insecta > Lepidoptera > Riodinidae > Apodemia > Apodemia mormo. The sequence continues at coordinate 39,366,044 of JAUPFN010000009.1, read as the reverse complement.
TAATAAATTAATTTCCGTTACACTTCTTTTATGTATTTATTTATACTTTATTTATACTGCCAGCTTTCGAGAGCGCTCAGCGTGGTTTGGCTGACACTGAAAATCAGCGTTGGGATAAAAATCTCAACATTAGCTGAGTGTTGACCATTTTGAGACATCACACCACCCAATGCAGTTAACGTGGACATCAAACGCTAGATTAAAATAAATAGACTCTCTGTAAGTTCTAGATTATTCTATTTTATTTATGTATGCCTAATTTGTTGCCTTTTTATGTAAAATATAATACACATAGTCTATGTTTACTGCACTAGCGTTTTTTTATGTACCACTCTGATTTGTTCATAAATATATATTTTTTATTTCAAGTTTTTTGTATTTGGTGATATCTTTTTTTTTATATATTGTCAAATACCTAATTATTTTGTCTTGTTTTGTGTTTTTATCCTTTGTATTTTATTTTGCTACTGTATGTGTTAATTACTGTAAGTGTTGTGGTGTATGTCTTAAATAAACGATTTCTATTCTATTTCTAAAAATATCGTAAGAGATTGGTTCTAAAATTCACATTTAATCTAAAATGCTTGAATATCTTTATTTTTTATTAGAAACAGCTCTACTAGCCAAGTACCAGAATGTATTAAAATATAGCAAGATTGCTTTTGAGAAGACAAGTAAGAGATAAGTATTATGTTTCTAATTAATTTAGTAATTAGAAACATAACACTTATCTCTTATCAAGTAGTGCTTCATTTCAATTAATTAATTAATTATAGTTAAGTATAATGTTATTTGTGTTTTAAATTTGTTATTGTTCGCCATATTATTATATTATATCTAAGATGGCTTTTGTTACTATAAGAGTGTCCGCACATTGAGCCACAAGTCGCGGTCACTATACATGACCACAAGTTGCGGGCGAGCTTTTTCATATATTTTGTACTAGTTGTTGCCCACGACTTCCGCGCGGACTTCGTTTACTCCACACAGCTCCTCCCCTGTAGGAGATAGCGTGATGATATGTAGCCTATATGTTGACCCGACATGTAAGTAATATTCATGCAAAATTTGAAATAAATCCATGCAGTACTTTTTGAGTTTACCCCGGACATACATATAGACAAACAGACAAACAGACAAACAGACAGACAGACAGACAGACAGACAGACAGACAGACGGACGGACGGACGGACGTACGGACGGACGGACGGACGGACGGACGGACGGACGGACGGACGGACGGACGGACGGACGGACAGATAGACGGACAGATAGACAGACAGACAGACAGACAGACAAAAATTCTTAAAACTATATTTTTGGCTTCGATATCGATTGTAGATTACGCCTCAAGTATTCTTTTAAAAAAATATTCAGTGTACAGTTTTGACTTTCCTACGATTTTATTATATGTATAGATTGTGTTAGCGCAAACCGAGCGTTCGAGCAGCCGAGTTTGAGCTACAAGCTGCGGGAGTCGTCGGGCTCGCTATTTGTGGGCGCGTTTTGTCACTTTAATTTGCACCTTAAATAAATAATTGGTCTCGCTACGAAGCGCTGCTGCGAGACCAAACACTTACCTATCTAAGATTTGCACATGCACGTGCACATTCGGCCACAGTAGTCGGGTTTTTCCGGAGCCTGCGTCCCTAGTAGTACTGTTCCAATAAGATATTTTATGATAGCGCGTTATAGACTATAAACTATATTTTAGCGCGTTAAGTTATAGACTATATTATAACGTGTAACAATGATCGCGTGAGCCGGCCGAGATAGCACGTGACTCATCACAACGTCATACAGCGAGCATTAGCACGCGGTGACTGAACGATAAAATTGTAAAATTACGTTATAACACTTGACAACTTATAACGTCTAGCGTCTACAGTCTATCACGTTACCCGTTAGATCGCGTAGTTCGTTACTTCGTATGTTATAAAGTTAAACAACGGCCTACGCTAGCTGCTAGATATATAGCCTTGCGTTATATAATAGCGCCGAATGCGAATCTAAATAGCGTACGCTTTACGTTGAGTATACATAGCACGCGATAATATTACGCTATGCGTTATATTAACCACCATTAGTCCCTTCACACGTCAGTCTTGCTGTAAGCATGCAATCGAACGCTAACATAATAAACAGCAACGAAATCAATAGCGTTTCTATTTCACAAACGCGATCGAAGCCTGCAAGCTCTTGACGGAAATGAACGGAATTCAGCCAAAAGTAATGGCTAAATGATGGTGACTGGTGGTTGCCACTAAGCCATTAGTGGCTGCGATTGGTAGCTGCGTCTAGTGATTCCACTGAGCCACTAAAAGGTTAAACAAATTGTTAGTTTTTTATAATTATCATAGTTGCTACAAGATAGCAACGCACCATTAACCTTTGGTGTCTGTGGGCGATGGTTGAATCTTTCCATCAGGATACTCATCTGCTTGTTTGCTATCTTATGATATACAAAAAGGAGTTCCAATTTTCAAGTTAATATGTCTTTTAAATTTTACAAATAAAATAAATGAAATAGATTGTAAATCTCCGGCCAAGAACCTGCCGTCGAATATCGAATATTCGGCGGCGTATTTATTTCATTAGCGAATTGATCAAGATCAATCAATTTTTAAGCATTAAATTTATTTATTTTTTAATATGCGCGAATTTTTCTCAGGATTAGGTATTCGGTATTTGGCCAAATAATTTGCAATATTCGGCCGAAAACCGAAAACTAAAGAAAGTGGCCAAATTAGCCGAATACCGAGTAGTAGTTGAATATTCATGGCATCTCTATTATAAATACGACGTGCCGTAAACAATCGGAGTACCTAAGTGAATTTATACATATTTAATAGCATCACATCTCTACGCGCCGTCCCGTTGCGTCGACTTTAAACATTCAGATTTAACATATTCAGTTTTATATAGAGACACTGCCATCTCACCACCACTCTCCCTTGAGAGTTGTAAAAATATTAGATCTCTTACAGCGCTATAACGAACTTTCTACTTAATTAAATTCACCCTCTTTTAACCCTGACTAATGTGAGCCGTTTTTGTCGATTAGTATCACATGTAGCGGTTCCCAAACTGCTTAAAACGAGGAGGTTTACAATTTATTGATTTTTTAAAATATTTTTATTACGTAAAACACTCAAGGAATTTTGGAAATCAAAGGGAGTGTTAATGGCATCCTATTAAACAGAAAAGCTCCAACTAAATAATAATGGGTCTCCTGATGAAAAAGGTCAACTGTCGCCTATAGGCACCAAGGATGATAATGGTGCGTTACTATCTTGTGGCGAGGTCTAATGCCACATGCATAAGTTTACCGGCTACCTTACCCTCCAAACCGAAACACGACAGTAACCAGCACGGACGCTATTGCGGCAGGAATAGGTAAGACGGTGGTACCAGACCCGGTCGAGCCGATGCAGAACTCTACCACCTAGTAAAATTATTGTCTTTAATCCTTGCGTTGGCTCGACTTCCTTTGGTTCCCCGTGTTGGTCCTGGTTCTCTTTCAAGAACAGATCATCTGCCGTTCTAACAGGCAATGTGTGAGAGGAGAACGATTGGCATGTGGTAGTAGAGTTATCCATTGTTTCACCCGGATTTTGTACCACCGTCTTACCTATTCCTTCTGCAATAGCGTCAGTGCTTATCAATGTCGTTCCGGTTTGGAGGTTAAGGTAGCTATGGGTGGTGTTTGATACCCACCATTAAATAAAACAAATATATATCAATAAAAGTCACTTATACATTAAATTGTTCTTTATTATTTGGTCTCAATGAGTTCTTTACACAAACAATACACAGGATAGATATAAACGTTCACGACAGGGCACTACACGGGTATCGAGAGCGCTCGCGTGACGCAGTACGGCAAGGGTCCGTCCTGCGGTGCGTACTCAAGGGCACTGAGGTTAGCGTTTGCAAAATGTGCGCTGGCGCCGCCCGTCACGACAATAGGGCGGAGTTAAATATTATATCTAGTTATCTACCGAAAGCCTTAACCTCCTTACAACAATGACAAAATGTGCTTAGTGTGCACAAGAAAAATAATAAATAAATTTATAATAAATTAATAATAAATAAATTATTGAATTTAAGTTGAGACGCAGCTGTCTCACCACATAGCTGGTAAACTTATGCTTGTGGCATTAAGACCCCGCCACAAGGATAGTACACACTATTAACATCTTTGGTGTCTATAGGCAATGGTTGCCTCTTTCCATCATGAGAGCCATCTGCTTGTTTCCTACCTTATGACATAAATAAATAATAAAGGTAGCTTGAATATAGAAAACAAAAATATAACCAGAAATTGTTCATTTAAGGGCACATACACATCATGATAATCCAGTCAAAACATTTTCATGTAAAATGTTGTCGAGATAAGACCATATTGCTCGATGTGTTAAAACGTTAGTAGATAGAGCCAAATTTCTAACTCTACTCGCCCTTATTCTACAAGCCCTAACTTTACAAACTCTACATATTAGCCTACTCTCTCTCTCTACACTTTGGTCAAAATAATCAAGTAACATAACTTAATACATATAAATTACGTGTCACATTGTTTGTCCACTATGGAGTCCTAAACTACTGAACCGATTTCAATGAAGTTTTGTAGATATCTACTGTTTGTAATCGCCTCTGTGGTCTAGTGGTCCAGCGTTGGCGTTGACCACAGGAGGTCGGGCACTTTAAAAAAATGTTTTTTTCAGTTTTCTGAGAAACACAAAGTTTCCCGAGATTGGAAAGTGCCCGGTTGGCGATAGGCTTGCTACCTATCACATTTGTGGGACCAAGTATCTTCGGCTAATCGTGGGTGCACCTGTTGTACCTCTGCCTACCCCTTCGGGGATATAGGCGTGAAGATACTATCTACTGTTTGGTCTAACATAAAAGATAGGATAGTTTTTATCTCAATTAACCCCCCTCCCTCACTCTCAAGTAGCCCATCAAAATAATTTGTCGTCGTTTTATTCGAAAAGCGACTGAGAAATCACCCGTGTGAGGGGATCATCTCCTAACCCCCAGGAGTACTCGGCGACTGTTTTCGTGAACAGTCGCCGTTGGGTCACATATTTACTCCATGAAGAAAGGAAATTCTAATGGCTAAGGCCCTTTTCAGAGCCGAGGCGATGCAGAGCGGACTAGCCCTTCTCAGGGCTCACTATAATCGAGATCTCAAACATACTCCAACTCTGACATTTCGGAAATGCCCGAATGGTAGCAAGTACCACCGCGCAAATAGCGAGTGCCTACATCTACCCCCACACCATGCAAGCCAGTGAAACAGAGAAACTCCCCGACTGTACATTGCAAATCGGCCGACGAGTACAGACAATGCCCATCAGAGGCGACGAAAACCGAAGAACTAGGTAAATATAGAAGATCCCCTTGACTACAAAGGTGGACATAACTAGACCGACTCCTTCAAAAGCAGCACAGGTTAGACTGATACCCCAGAAGGCTGCCCGAATTAGGGAATCGGCACAATTGTGACCCCCAACCTCAGAGCGGCACAACTTAGACCGTCTTCGGTGAAGGCGGTAGATTTGTATGGCAAAACAACGTAGTCGGGTCAGCTAGTATTTATTATATAATATATACGGATATAAAGGAATCTTTTCTCCTTGTAATACATACGAAATCGTTAACCCTAAACTATTTCCTTTGCCTAAAGGTTGTCTGGCAGAGATCGCTTTGTAGCGATAAGACCGCCTTTGTGTACTTATGTATCTACTTAGTATAATTGTAAAATATTTATTATTCTTGTATTTATTGGTGTGCAATAAAGGGTATTCATTCATTTGTTCAACTATCAATGCAGAAACCAGTTGACTGCAGATCACTATTGTAACGTAGTCATTCGCTAAAATATTTTATGGTGAGAAGAGAGAAATCGTCTCCGTGGTCTAGTGGTCCAGTGTCATTGTTGACCACAAATGGTCCCGGGTATGATTCCCGGGTCGGGCAATACAAAAAAGGTTTTTTTAGTTTGTTTGGAAAAGCAATGTTACCCGAAATTGGGTTAATGTCCGGTCGGCAATAGACTTGCCATCTATCATATTGTTGGACTAAGTATCAGAGATAAATAAAATAATATTTATTTGTTCGATAGATACGATACAATAAATACTGGTTAGCATAAAAGCTTTCGTCATGCATCATTACACAATACACGCGGAGAGATCGATCCAAACATTACTGGAATATTCATTGGTTCCGGATGATGAGAGCTGAAGCCTGGAACATTCATTAGGAGTTCGGGAATCAATGTAAATTTATTATCAATACCAAATGAATTGTAGCTGATTAATAGGTACGAGCGCCACTTTATGGAAATGTATTCGTACTATCACGCCGATTTCGTTGTTGGGTAGGCAGAGTAAACCGAACATAAATACATTTTCTGGTTCGTCATCTTTATCATTTAAAATAGATCATTTTAATTTTTTGTTGTTTTGATCAAACTCAAAATTTTTTTTAAAGTTTACTCCTTAAAAAAAGTTTGAAAAAGTATGAAAAAGTAGGTGTGTGTATTCAGAGACGGTGGAAGTATAGAACATTATTATGCAAGAGATCGTATGGGCAAAAACAAAGTATGAAAAGCTGCCGGAATAGATTATGGTGACTGCTGAGATGATCAAATACAGTGGTCCTGCCGTCTGGGACCCTTTTTAGGTCCTCTGTAATACATATTTAGAGGACCGATAGAATACCCGAAGTCTGGCGGCGCGCGGTCGTCGAGGCCTTGTATATAGGCAAGGGTTCACGTCTGAACTGCAATAGCTATAGGGTCATCAGTTTGATTAGCTTAGCATCGAAGGTGTATGGTAAAATCATTGAAAGGAGAATGCAAGGGAAATCCGAGGGAATGTTGTGGGAGGCCCAAGGGGTTTTTAGATCTGGAAGAGGTCTTATGGATCAAGTTTTCTCACTCCGCAACATCGTAGAGAAACATCTGGCTGTCGGCCAGAAGGTTTTCTGTGGTTTCGTGGATTTGGAAAAAGCGTTTGATAGAGTTGTGCGAAAGAAACTTTGAGATATTTTACCTAGTTATGGGATAGATGGGCGTCTGCTGAATATTTTCAATCCATGTACTGGGATTGCAAAGCATATGTGCGAGTGGACAGCAACATATCGCCCTGGTTCGATGTCAATATTGGAGTCAAGCAGCGTTGTGTATTACTCGCCTGCTTATCCTATATCAGGATAAGTGTCTCCAAAGATTAAGTTCACTGAATCTGAGAATGCGCATGAGTGATCTAGTGGTGAACTGTCTGTTTTATGCAGATGCTTTATGCTTTATCTAGGCTCAAATCCATTTGAGCTGCAAATACTTGTCACTTGTTATAAATGATGATTGTTATAGCGTTCATTTGAATGCGAAGAAAATTAAAATTTTAGTACTTGAAAGAGAAGCAACCAGAACGCATGTAAAAGTTGTGGTCGATGATGTAGTGCTGAAACAAGTGGATGAGTTTGTATATCTTGGATGTGCTAGGGATAGAAGGTACACCGTTGATGTTGAAAGTAGAGTGTATGCAGGGAACAGAGTGAATGGAGCGTTAGGGCGATTACTTCATAGCACAATTTTAGTGTCAAGTCAGGGTCAGGGTGTCCGTCTAGCCCTGCATAATTAGGTGCTTATCCCAACGCTATTGTATGGTAGTGAGAGTTGAGTATGTCAGAAAGGGCATGAAAGTAGAATCAACGCGGTCGAGATGAGATCGCTACGAAAAATATGTGATGTAACTCTCGCGGACCGGGTTCGCTTTCTCGCGGCTGTACTTAAGTCCGCCATTACTCGCAATGAAATTATACGGTTTTTCCTTAGTTAAATCATATGTAGTAGTTTTCTTCGTGGATCGTGATGTATGGCACTCGGTTCTCTTAGCCTACCCCGTAAGGGATCTGACGTGAAGATGTGTGTGTGTGGTGGAATATTAAAGATATGAATAAAATATCGATATTATTTAGATTTACGTCTTGATATTTTGTCAATTGTTACGTAGTCAGCTGTACTTAACTCCGCCATTACTCGCAATGAAATTATACGGTTTTTCCTTAGTTAAATCATATGTAGTAATTTTCTTAATATAAGTTGCAATTACGCACTGAAATACAGAGTTATACTACTCACCGATGAAATAAAAACGCTTCAAGGTTAATTTTTAACCCTTGTCATCTCATTCAATGTGATAAAACGGCACAACATGGTTTATTTCCATTTTTTCACGATATGTCTAGAAAGGTATGACATTTTTGACAGTGATTTTGGAGCGTTTTCTCATATGTGCGGTGACACTTCTTCTTTCCAATGGCGTGTCTTTTAGTATTCATGTGGTCTGTGGCACTGGCAGTTAAATGAGAGGTTTTAAATGTTCTAAGTTTAATTTAATAAGTAAAATGTACAATAATAATAATAAAATCGTTTATTTCATTAACAATAATACAATAAACAAGATAAAAGTTTGGGAGCCTCTTTTAATATATCTATATTTTTTTATATATCTATATTTTCTTTGTACTGGGAGAGAATGCACCTAGCATTAAGTCCGTCTTTTGTACAATTTTACCTATGTAAGTGTACAATAAAGTGTAAATAAATAAACACTTGTACTAGGGAGTCCCGCTCTTCCATACCAAACAATATTGGATTCGAATGTCGTTTCTTTGTTTACAGAGCAACGAATTAAAGTATATATATATATATACATATATATATATATATATATATATATATATATATATATATATATATATATATATATCTCATAATTATATTTATGTTGATTCAAAATAGTATATAATAATTGTCAATTCAAGTCGTATTAAGTTTTAAAGGTTTTTCGTCTTTAGCTATCTATATGCCAAAATTTCATCAAAACCGTCAAAGCGTAATAGGCAGACAGATTTTGTATTTATTATAATTACCATGGGTGTGGTGACACATTTGTGACACCATAACTGGAAGCAACCACTACTATGTACTAATGTACTCTCTTAGACTTAGGAGTTAAAGTGCTGCTAGCACTTTATATACTTCCATTATTTTAACTGTACGGTACCTGTAAAACACGTAGTCGTAGTATGAGGGCAAGTGGATAAGTGATAACGCGGCCGAAGATCGGGCCATCTCTTTCTGCTGTCAATGGAGCTGCTGACTCCTTTCGATGCGACAGGGCAGACTGAAAAAAAATTGTTAGTAAGTTAATAGATTCATGATAAAAAATTCCAAATGAAATACTGTTAATTTATTCTAAATGAATAAATATTATTTCGCCAGTTTCTTTCTGGTGAAGCAGAGTGGAACGTCAGAAGACGATTTGTGAACCAAAGCTAAATTTGTATGGGCTGGTTCGATGGGTGGTTATCCCCATCGCCGTAGTTTACTGAATTGTAACTACTTACTCCCCGTGTTGGTTCCGGGCTCCTTTGAAGAATAGACCAACTGCCGTTCTGCCAGGCAGGTCGTAAAAGGCGACCTATTAGTTATACGAGTCACTACCATCGTGACTACTAGGTGGTAGAGTTCTGCATTGTCTCGCCCCGGTGTAGTACTACCGCCTTACCTATTCCTGCCGCAATAGCGTCAGTGTTTGTCACTATCATGTTCCGGTTCGGAGGGTAAGGTAGCCGGTAAACTTATGCATGTGGCATTAGACCTCGCCACAAGATAGCAACACACCATTAAAATCTTTGGTGTCTATAGGCGATGGTTGACTCTGCATCAGGAGACCCATCTGCTTGTTTGCTATCTTATAATATAAAGTTTCGGACATGGAAAAAGAATGGCAAAGAACAGGTTAAAAAACAAATATGAAAGGCGAATGTGGAAAGAACAGGTAAAGGAAAGACTGTAACAATGTATCGGATCGGATATTTTTTTTAACCCCAAAGTAAGCAGATTGTTTGCTTGTGTTATGGGTGTTAGTCAATGTTCCTAATACATGGAAATACATATATAAATACTATACTATACGCATAATAAACACCAAAAGCCAGAAATACAATCATCTGTGTTCATCACACGAATGTTTATCCCTATGGGGAATCGAACCCGTGCTCCATCGATTCGTAGTTAGATTCGTTAACCACTCGACTACTACCCCATACCAAAATATGTGTGTATATATTTTCACCCCAAATCTCTTACGGGGTAGGCCAAGAGAATTGAGTGCCATAATATATCACGGTCCTGACAGATTTTTCTTGCTTCCTAAATATTCATAACTCTCTACATATAAACACGTCGGTTTCGAAGACTCTTGATACCAACTTCGGACAACAGCCGACCAATTTGATCATGGTACCTACATCTATCTATATCGCAGTGTATATATGTTTTATTAATCTTTAATCTATCATTCTCTTAACATGTCGAAACCAACGAATCACGCCCTTTCTCATTTTACACCGATACTCTCGTTCAATCGTCAACTTCAATCTATTTATGTAAATACAACTTTATTCAAAGTTGTTGACTTACGGAACTCTAAAAGAGGATAACATTATTCAATCTACTTAATATTCTGTGTACACGCTATATCCCGCACTGCGTGTCGCGCGGATCACAAGATTATCTTATCCTTATTATAGGTCCTAATCTTTTTAAGCCAACGTACGTGTATTTCTATAGCTTATATGGTTTATGAAGGTATAAAAAAATAAATATCATCACTAGGTTCGCTTGTGAGGCAGGCAGAGCAGGCAGAACGCGAAGAGCCTTATGGGTTCACCGCAGTTCATTGATATGTTAAACGCTGAAATGGGTGATGATTGTATTTGTGATGATATTTTAATGAGTACCTTATATTAATAACCTTGACAGATACTCTCAAACACGCCACTAACAGCTCCGCGCTTATAGTCTGGTGTTGACGTGTGTCTGAGTATATATTCTATTCTGGAGTTTGGAAAAGTATCTTCACGCCCGTATCCCTGAAGAGGTAGAGCAGAGGTACACCCTCTACTAGAGGTACACCTCACCCAATATTAGCCGAAGATACTTAATCCCATAATGTAATAGGTGGCAAACCTATCGCCAACTCGGCACTTGTCCAATTCCGGGCAACGTTGTTTATATCAGAAAACTGAAAAAACATATTTTTGGATTGCCAGAACCGGGAGTCGAGCCCGGGACCACGTGTGGTCAATTCCTACACCGAACTAGATCATAGATAAGTCTGGTACTACGAAATATATTATCTCTAAATATAAAATTTCATCTAAGTCGTTAGAGCCGAGTTACGTGAAATAATTTTATCGATATTTATAGACACAAGAATTACTTATTTAGATACTTAAGTGATCACTTAGTGGTTGCAATTCGACCATATTTTTTGTTAATTAAATTTGCTATTATCCGCAAACTGTTCCACGTGACCTCCGCGATGGCACCGCAAAGAAAGATGCCGGTTTAATAAATGGATAAAACTCACCGATGGTCCTGACAAGACAAAAACCCTAGCGGCATAATCATTCACCCACATCCACCACACTTTCACCCACGTTGGCACGAAGCACAAACAAAAGCACACAATTTATGTACCTAACGCACGCTTCACTTCGAAAGCGAAGCATCTTCAGGAGAAACGAACATTACCTTTTTTTGTTTTTATCGCGGAGAAACGAACGTCACTTAACGCGAGTGTACGTTTTAATAATGGATTTCCACGAAGCAACGCCTGAATCAATAAAATGTATTTTTTATTTATTTGTAATTTAATAATATAAAGATTCAAGTTTGTTTTTTTGATTATGTGTATTTTAGCACTTATCTCGAGCAATGAAAAACTTCAATACTTTTGAAACGAAGAAAAAATCCAGTCGTGTCTAATTTTTTCTTTGATTTATTATTTTTAATTTTTTGTTTTTCGCAATGCTTCACTGGCTTTGGGGATACGATGTTAAAAGTTATGATTTACATTTTATTTAATAATAGCTGACCCGGCAAACATTATTCTGCCTTTTTAACTACTATTATTTTTTTATATTTTCTCATCTTTTAAACGTTCCCTGGACCTGAACAAATTTGAAAACTAAATTTGAAACCAAAATTAGCCAAATCGGTTCAGCCGTTCTCGAGTTTTAGCGATATATAAGATTCGGTCAACTTTGTTTTTATTTTAATTTCTGTGAACCTTTTACGATCTTTACTACTTGCCTAGCAGAACGGCAGTTGGTATATTCTTTAAAGGAGCCCGAACCAACACGGGATAAATAACACTGCGTGGCGTGAAATAAGAAAAAACCATAAAACGCAAATCTTGCATTTCCCACAAGAAACGAATTGCCATCATGACTAGAACGTTAAAAACGGTATGCTTTTTTTTAATTGTTCGGTACATCGTCCCTTACACGCTGTATATAAGAGGAAGGTGTTGTAATACTCTCGGCTGGTTTTAGAAACGCTAATTAGTTTTAACAAGCAAAATATGTTCAACACAGATTAATTGCTTGTAAAAATTAATTTGCGTTTCGGAAACCGGCCGTTAGTCTATTGATGAAAACTGCATTCGATATAAGCGAATATGCAGTGAAAGTGTCTTTCTTTTATACTATGTAAAGACAAAGACATAAAGTGACACATAAAATATTATTGAAAATTACAATATTTTAAAGAAAGAAACCATTTCATTCTGGTAGGTACTACACAGTGGAAATAAAATTATGTAAATTTCAACATTTTTAGTCAATGATTCACAATTATTCAAATTCTGATTATGCTTATTGTCGTCAAACCATCTTGTAGATCAGTTAAAAATCAAAATCTAGTTCAAAGTATTGTACCTACTTTTTAGAAGTATGAATTGATTTTAAACAATGTTCCATAATGATGAAGACACTCTATTGTTAGACTGTGATGCGACGGAGATTTCAAAAGAAACAATGTCTATTTTAGAACTTTCTTGTATTGTGTTAGGAGTGTCTCTGAAAGTTCGCAAGGAGATAAGAATACATGAATAAAAATTCTTTAAGAGGACCGTGTCATTACCTGTTTTCACATTTTTTGTCGCGGTTAGAGAGTTAAGCTTCGTATAAAGTTTGGTTTAGATAAGATTCGATTCCCAAGCAGGATAAAAAATACTTTTAAGAAAAAAAAAACCGTAGCGGTTCGGAATATATTAGTGCTGTGTAAGCAGACCTGTATCTTGAGTGAGCATTAGTAAAGTTGTCGATTCCGATGCGATGCGAAAATCGTTGCATATCGAAATATGCGCTGAATAAAATCACAGTCTACAAATCAGTGGATCGCATTGATATAAAAAACCCAAGATGCACAGTCCCAAACAAAACTGACACTCAAAAGTTAAAAGTCAACAGCGCCATCTATGTTCAAGACGTGATAACATTGTAGTGGCAAGAGAAACTAAATTATCGATAAAAAATCATAATTAACAACGCATATAATACCCGAATAATTATTTCCTTTAGGCTGGTTTTAGTGTTAGGCTGACGGTCGGCGCTGAATGATGTATGTAGCCTACGGCCGTCAGCGCTGAACGGTGAGCGCGGCTCAAAAACGCTACCTATGATTACACAGGTACATATTGACCCAATAGCGTCGACCGTCAGCGTGCGGTCAGCGTGGTACTAAAACCAGCCTTACACCTTGAATATAACTTGAAATTAATATTTTTATTAAAAGGAACTTCGATCCTATCTGGTGTCCCACGACACCACCGGTTTTTTCAACTATATGTGTTTTAGCACTGACCCCGAGCTGTACAAAAACTTTTTTAAACAAAAAGATTGAGGCAGGATGGTCGATGGCTCAAATTAATACGTGTCAAAAATTGTCTTTTTTTATTTTTGTTTTACCTTTTTTATTTATAGCAAAGTAATTACAAAAAAATCTAGAAGTCCTCAGTCTCAGGAAGGATATAGAATGCCAGTGAACTATTACTTCTGAAGAATACACACTCTGAAGAATTACTTAATTTAATCCCTCCAGTAGTATTTTGCGATTGAACTCGCCGTAGTGAAAATTTTGGTTTCCGCGTACATTTCTTGTACGCACAGTTAAACTATGGAATAGTTTTTCTAGCTCGGTTTTCTCCATGAGTTAATACTTTAAAAGACGGATAAAAAAACCACTTCAGAAGCCGGTATCGCATTGGCCACACCACATAAGAACATAACATAAGTATGTTGCAAATACCCATGGACAGATTTCTTACTTAATATCAGATAGCCCACTTCAGTGCTCCCGGTCTCGCAGGAGACAACCCTTAGCACGGGTGTTTATTGCCCAAATTTAAACTTAAACGCTGGCTGAGCATTTTGCTCGCCCAAAAAGCCCGGTTACGCAGTAACGACCCTTAAGGTCAACTGCAATAGTCATTTCGAAAAAAAAAAAAACTTCAGTGCTCGTCTGATACACAGGCGATTTTTAACTCTACGAGTATAATACTCGTGCCATATTTATACCCCACTGGCTGAGCCCGCGACTTCATCCGCGTGGAAAAATTTCGAAAAACAAGTAGCCTAAGTTACTTTCTATTACATCAGCTATCTTCCAGTGAAAGTCCCATCAAAATAGGTCCAGCCGTTCCAGAGATTAGCCGGAACAAACAGACAGACAGAGACAGACAAAAATTGTAAAAAATGTTATTTTGGTATATATACCGTGTATACATCCCTATGCGTTTAGAAAAAAGCGGTTGTTTTAATATTACAAACAGACACTCCACTTTTATTTATTTGTATAGATAAATATTAGCAGCATAGGATTTAATTGCGATGCGATGCGATCTTTGTAAATACGACATTGTCAACGTTGTATTCTCTCAAATCAAAATATGGTAGTAAATAGAGCATGCGTAGTATAACCCAGCTTTGTTTGGAAACACGATAACATTGAACAAACAATATTCCCAATGTCTGTCAGTGTTTTCATTCCAGTTGCCAGTTATTAAAAGAAAATAATACTGTTTTCATTGCTTTAGTGATAAATAACATACCCTTGTATTGAAATTGTTATAAAGTAAGTTTAATATTATATGCGATGCAATTGTTTTTTAAATAAATTGTTTTTTATTTCAAAATTATTAGTAAACTAGTTTTTTCGCAACTTAAGTAACATATTATCATCTACTACAAAGAATATACAATACTACGTATATCCTCTATTTCATCCCGTTTAGGGGTAAATTAAGAAAACTATATCCCAGTGTTTTCACAACCTTCTTGCCAAATTTTATCAAGTGTAGCAGTTTAGTAATTTAGGAGACCGACAGATCGACTTTCGCATTTATTAGTATGGATGTGATTTAATAAAACTCATATTGTAGTAAGAAAAAAAAATGTATTTTTAACCAGTAACGTAGCTAATTGTGTAATGTCTTTAATCCCATGGGAATAATTCATTTTTCGGAATAAAAAGTAGCCCCTGCCTGGAATAACTTCATCTACCTAATTCCGTTACATAAGCCTATATGTACATATTTTGTGTGAATGAGTAACAGACGTGCGCACATACGGAAAATAACAAATTTCTATATATTTCTAAAATTATTGGTGTGAAATTTACAAAAACTCTGATATGCATCCTTTTTTACAATCCTCTAATTCATTTTTTATAGAAGAGGGGGAAAACGAGCAGGAGGTGCAGATGATTGTAAGTGATCAGCGTCGCCCATGGGCATCCGTAATACGCGAGGTCTTGCAGTTGCGTTGCCAATTATACAATTCTCTAATATTTACGTTAGGATTTACAAGAATGTAACATTGTTAAAGCGAGTGAATTTCTCAGAATATACTGGAACAATCCAGCTTTTGTATCTATAGGTGTTCGTTGATCTCTCAGTATCGTTAATCTGGGGGCTAAGAGAAAGTAAAAATACAAAAACAATAACGAAGTTAGAAAAGAATAAAAGTGTATTGGTATGACATAAGCCGCGCTACATCACGTGGTCAATCATTACCGTTTTGACACAAGTTAGTAGACAATGTTATAATTCGTAACGAAACCATAAAGTAACGAATTGTTTGAACACATAATTTCTTTATCTATATTTTATTTGGTTGTCATGTTGGCTTTATTTCTTCACTAGGTGGTATGAGTTATGCATTGTCTCTGCTTGTTTGCGAGACCCATCTGCTTGTTTGCTATCTTATGATATAAAAAAATGTATCTTTACATTGCGGAGGACTTCGAAACCCTAACATTTTTAAATACTAGAAAATCAATAAATAAAAAAACATGTACCACATTCATGTGACATACATGATAATATACACACATGTATTCTTTACGTTTAAAATCTGTAATCAAATTTAAAAGATATTTTATTTTTTAATCTATGGTTGGATGGTTCTTGATACAGGGTAACCGCTGGTACAATTAATTATGACAGCCCTATTTTTTTAAGTTTTCCCCAGAAGGTTAAATCAGCCCTCTGGGGGAGTATATTGTCAGTTTCACAATAAATATTATTTTTAATTCCTCTGACATGATACCGCCCCGTTGGTTGAGTGGTTAGCGACCCTGACTATGCAATCGACGGGGCTCGGGTTCGATCCCCGACGGGGACAAGTATTCGTGTGATGAGCATAAATGCTTGTATTTCCAGGTTTGAGTGTTTATTAAATATATTCCAGTATTTATATATGCGTTTCTATGTATTAGCATAGACGAACTACTAGTACTATATACTATACTATCTCCTATCCTCTGGTATTAGTATCGTTGACTAACACCCATTACACAAACAAAATAATTTGCTTGCTTTGGGGTTAGGTCAGTAAGTGTAGTTTGTCCCGTGAATATTTATTTATATTTATTTATGATCAGAGCCGTTATTTATCTTATTTATTTTATCACTTATGTACATGTTAATTTGGGTATTGTAATTTCTAATTATTATTATCTATTTTTGTTTCATTGCCGATTCCATTTTTCTTTTCTACATAAGTTTCTGTTATGTAATATTTCTAGTTTTTAATTCTTAATCATATTTCGTTTCTCTATGTATTTTTGTACATATTAACTACATTTAAGATGTAATTCTAATTATATTTATTTACGTTTTTCTACATTTTAACTAAATTTACATTATTTATTCTTTCTAGAGCCTACTAGGTCTGCTTTTAATTTTAGTTACTATATATTATATTATAGATATTTATTATTATTATACATATTATATAGATATTTATTATTGACAGCCCTATTGGTCGAGTAAGTTATCCCTGGCTTTCTAGTTCGATGAAAATAAATGTTTCTATTCCTGGGTTTGGGTGTTAGTAGTTCAAGCCTTCTTTGAAGACTAGACCATCTGCCTGCCTGCCAGGTATTTTGTAAAAAGCGAACAAATTGCCTAACATGAATTACCACCGTAACTGTCAAGTGGTAGAGTACTCTAACGTTTCGTGGATTTGTGGTTCCTACCACCGCCTTATCTGGTTCTGCCGCAATAGCGTCAGTGCTTGTCATGGTAGTATTCCGGTTTGGAGGGTAATTAATTTGTCCAGTCAATCAAAATGACATTTTTGGTGCCAATAGGCAATAGTTGTCTCTTTCTAAACGAAGAGCATCAGTTTTTTGCTAACATATGATATAAAACAATAAAACAAATAATAATTAATAATTTCTATAATCATTTTCTATATTTTCAGGTAGTCATGAGTGATTCAGATACAGATGATGAAAGTGTGAGTAAGAATATTAAAAATGACCAGGAAAGAGATTCATCGGATTCTAGTGAGGAGGATGACAAGGAAGATATTGGGGGTGAGTTGATAAATTAAAAGGCGTTAATAAATAAAAGATACAGCGACGTCCCCTTTTCGATGGTTTTATTGACTGTTGCCTTATTTTATAGAATGGTAAACAAGCAGGTGGTGCCTTGTTTATTATTCACAAAAGAGGTTTTCTTTCCATCAGCAGTACCATTTGTTTGTTTGCTGTATGATTCTCCTCATGGAAAAAGATAACTATCGCCTATAGCCAACAAAGATGTTAATGGTATATTGCCATGTACGTAGGCTGGGTAAAAACAAAAATCTTTTAGTAAAGGAAACATCTGAAACCTTACTTAAAGTTTCAGAATGGTTTAAAAGCAACAATCTGAAAATTAACCTGAGTAAAACAAAAATAGTTGAATTTCAAACATATTTGTAATTGTTTGTAATTGTACCATGTAACTATAATTTAAAAAAAAAACCCGCTGAGTTTCTTCCGCCGGATCTTCTGTGTGTGGCCGCGTTCCGATGCGGTAGTAATTGTAAAAAATCGACTCACATTTTTAGTTTAATGATAAATAATTATAATTTTAAAATATTTGCACACCACATCATGGTAGAATATGTTGGTAACTTAATCATATTTTAATAACTTGTAACTCCCATATTCTGACAAATAAATTATTTCTTTCTTTCTGGGAGTGGTTTCGGCAAGTTACACATTATTTTTTTCGTAAGTAAAACGGTTATATTATAGTGAGAAAATTGGGATGAATTAATTAAAAAATGTAAGTTAAGTTTTTTTTCTAAATAAATCTAATGTAATCAAGCATGAGGTCGAGGAAAGGTCAAGAAAAATCTCACGATACTAACTACATAACCTCACGTAATTTTTTAAAAATATCTTAAGATAGCAAACCAGCAGATGATTCACCTCATGAAAAGAGAAACCATCGCCCATATCCACCAAAGATGTTAATGGTGCGTTTTTATCCGTGTGGCAGGATGACAATCCCATACCGGCTACCTTACCGTCCTTACCGTTAATGGCAACCATTGACGCTATTGCGATAGGAACAGGTAAGATGGTTGTACTAAATGCCCGGGCGAGTCCTTGCGGAACTCTACCACCAGGTGGTCGAGATGTTCGTGACAAGTATAGCCAATCGGCCTGCCTAGCAGAACGGCAGTTGGTCTATTCTTCAAAGCAGCCCAGGCAACACGGGGATTTAAGCAATGTTTCCTTATGCATATGGCATTGCCATCCCGTCACACGGATAATAGCGCATCATTAACATCTTTGGTGTCTATAGGCGATGATTTTTCTTTCCATCAGGAGTGCCATCAGTTTATTTCCAATCTTATTATAAAAAAAGGTACATAAGCTTTGTGAAGCCGGGGTGGATAGCTAGTTCGTAATAAAAGTTACTTGTTCATTTTATTTAATACCACTTGGAGTAAGAACACAAATACATGACAGTTTTACTTCTTCTTCTTCATTATACGAATGGCAATTATCAGAGAATTCTGCCAGTATCGAGTAAACTTAGGCAGTCACAGTGTTAACCATTTCTTGAAATGGAATTAAGGAGGCTTCTTTTTGAATTGTAGGCTGACAGTTTTACTTGTAAATATACCATGCAAACGTGATGATATTAATATTCTTGTCAATTGTCACGCTAAGACATTTGTCTTTGTAGCATGTGACAGTACGTAATAACGATATCTTGTTTGTTTTATTTACTAAAAGTTAGAGTAATGTGAGTACTACAAGTTAGAGGACGTGAGAAATTTGTATTTGTGAAGGCTGTAGACCTAAGGCCGTGATTCGATTAGTCATGTGTAGTTTGTTCAAATAAACTTTTTTATGATAAACTATAGTTTTCTTTTTATAAACTACTAGCTAACCCGGCAAACGTTGTTCTGCCTTTTGAACTACTCTTATTTTTTTTTCTATATTTTCTCACCTTTTAAACCTTCTAGTCTAGTCGAGAAGTGAGTTTTCTGTGAAAAATCGCCGGTCCAATCTTAAAAATATGGCGATTGATGCGTTGGATTTAGAATTTAATTTTGCGAAATGTGTATTTTTTAATTTTTCCGACATTAAAAATTTCATTTCTTATAAACAAAAAACGAAGTGACAAAAAGGGAGTCTCCGCTTTTTAGCTATAACTTCAAAAATATTAAAGATATCTGAAATTTGAAAAAAGATCCTAAAAGAGGTGAAAATTTTAGTATAAGAAATCTCGACTCCCGGAGTTGTAGCTCCATTATTTATAATTTTAATTAAACGTCGAAAGTTAGGCTCCGCGCGGCCGTTTCGATGCCTAGGCGTCCCCGCCAAGCAAACTATGCAACACAAAATAATTTTTTTATAACATTCAATATTAATTTAAAAATCTGAATAAATGTCATCTAGATACTTGAAGTGTCATCTAGATACTTGAAGGAATATAGCCCCGCCAAAAAATTTTTTAGCTTGATTTTGGTTATTCAGTTGTTAATTAACAAATTTTTCGTAGACTTGAGTTTTCATAAAATCTCTTAAAAATGTTTAAAAAATGTGTCTATAAATTTTTAGCCTATCCTTTCATAAAATATCTTAAAAACGTTTAAAAAATGTGTCTATATAGCCCCGCATAAAAAAAAAATTATAGACACATTCTTATGCCCCGGATCGGACAGTATTATTGAAGTCTTTTAGAGGTTTTCTTCGAAAATCCAAAAAATCTCAAAAACATCTCGTAGTCTGGCGGGTGGTATGACCACTACCGTGCCTCTGATGAATACGTAAAACCGTCGGTCTCAGTTATCGCTAGAAATAATTGATAAACGTTAACAGTTCGGTAAAATGCGGCGACGGGGATCACCACTCATCTTGTTAATCGATAAACCGATAAATCGTGATAAAAGTCTATAGACGTTCGGTTTACTCTGCCTACCCAACAAGAGAACCGGGCGTGATGATAATTTTTTGTTATCTATATTATTTAATAATCCGTATGATACTGAAACCATTTTGAGAAATAGGGATGGTGATTGAGGTGATGGAAATCCAGACAGTCACTCGTCACTAGTTGTGGACCTATTCCTTTGAAGTTTTAACCCTTCTTAGTGTGCTAGAAGATATGGTATGTGCTAGAAGAAAGGGTTGAAGTTTTTTCTGTTTTCTGAAATTTCTCTGTTATATTCAGTATCAATCTGTTCATGAACGTATTTTTTTTTCCTTTGCATGATTTCCAGAAAATTTTTCCAGAACGTATAACCGATTCACGATACCACTGGCTATTTGCATGAGATTTCGCACACTCATGAAATTTTTGATATTTTTGGCATGGCCGAACGATAAATGGCCCCTGAGTACTGCCTCGATGAATTTGTGCGGGTGATAATACATATGTACGGCAAAGTGGTCCTTTAGCCTGAACAGAATAGACTAACCAAGGGTATGCTGTGAGCCACTCGTGGCGAAATGCACGTTGTTGTTTTTCGTTTTTATGATCGATGTCTTGCTTGAAATCATAATCTTGCGGAGGTTTCCACGGTGTTTCAACGCGCCCATGTGTCCGTCCGTCCGTCCGTCCGCATGATAGCTCAGAGATTCTTATTGCTAGAAAGCTGTAATTTGCCACGAATAGATATACATATTAGTCACTTCAACAAACAGCTGATAACATGAAATCTTGAAAAAAATTTTTTTCAGGGTAGCTTCCTTACATGTAAAGTGGGGATGTTAATTTTTTCCTCACGTATGCCGTTGTGTGGGATATTGTTGGATAAGTTTTTACAAAATACTGTAGGTTTGTGAAAACAAGTTTTCGATTAAGGGACTCGTTTGTAAAATATTAAACTAATAAGTTCCTCGGCCCCTGCAGGTTAAATAGTTGGTTTTGGGGGTGGGAAAAAAATCATGGTAGCAGTAAATAGAAGAATAAAAAAGGAAAACTATCCCCGCTTAGAAGGCTTTTCAAGTTTTTGAGAAATAGTCGACCAACTTATAAAATGTACTTAAAGAAGTTTTTATAGACGGTGAACCTGTGGTGCGTCATTGATGTTGAATAGCTTAAATGTTTATAGTATGAAACTATAAAAGCGCTCTTCTTAGTCCTTAATATTGTGATGGACAACTTCGGAACCCTACATTGCGCACACGCACTTTACCAATTTTTTGTTCGTCTTATTTACTATAACTTGGAGTAATTATATGTAGGACGTAACAATTGTATTTGTAAAGCCTCTGCCCAACAGACGTAAATATTTTGGTATTACCGATAATGTTAAAAGCGTTAATTTCCAATGCGTTAAAATTCAGCAAGTCGATAGACGTTAGATATAATGTATTATAGCGTTCGCAATGATTTATTATATATTGTGGCGTTTTTAGTTATGACTCCATTAAATTCTTTTAAAACAAATAGCTATTTTTAACTTAGCAAAAGAAATTAAGGAAGCTGTACGGGCCTGTTCGATATGATTTTTTTATTCTATTTCTTCAATGATAATGCATAATCTGATGCTGTAGGATCCCCATTTGAGCTTCCAGCTCTTTCTATATTCTGCTCTGCTAATGATGCGCAAGAAGCAGGAAATTGGGCTGGTAAAAAATTTAAATTTTAGGTTGTGATAGCATAGCGTAAAAAAAACAAGCATTTTGATCTCTTGATGGAAATAAATAATCATCACCTACCACACCACAGTACCAAGAATTGGCGGTAGTGCGGCAGAGATACTGCATAATTCCTTCTTGATTAGATATGCTATGGCAGACAGATGTACTATTTTAAATAAGGTTTTGAACTATCATATCCCCGTGATTTGTCAGTGAATTTTAATATTATAAAACATTTTTTATTCAATTTCTTATTTACCCTTTTGATAAATTACATTCGCTGTGGTTTGTTACGAAGTATTAGTTTGGAAGAAACTGGATAAAACTGTCAACGCAGATAATTGAAAAAACTTGCGACGCTCTTAAACTAGTAACTTGAAAAATTTCCTGAGCTTGGAGAACTTTTGAAACTTTTCCAAACGTCAATTATGTTAACGTTGGTATATATTGACAGGACAAAGTAAAGTGATCTTAACATATTAATGTCCCGTGGGTTAAACGAAAGTAAAATGCTAAAAGAGAATTTGAAGAACGGGGTTAAACTTATCAAAACAATTTGAAAAGTTTGCGTGGGCTCTTGTATATAAATAGTACGTGGAGGAAATACTTTTAGGATAATTTACCGGTGGGAGGGATGCGCTGTGCCGCGCGCCCGGATACATGGGTACCACCATATTGCTTGTTTTTCCCGTGAAAAAGTTATGCTATGCTTCGGAGAGAAGGACAAGACAGGCAGTGTAATTTCTGGCACCGAGGCTTAACATCTTATGTCTCAGGATAGGCAACATATAAATGAGTTACCTGGACTAGTTTCAGGTAACTAGTTTATGTTCATTGGCAACGTCGACCACTTACCACCAGGTGGCACAGCTGCCAGTTTGCCTATTCGACTAAAAAAAAAAAAAAATACAGTTAAGCGAACAGAGTATGAAATTTGGCACAGTTATAGTTTAATTTTTTTATTTTATATCAAAAGATAGCAAACAAGCAAATGGCTCTCCTGATGTAAAGTGAAACCATTGCCTATGAAACCAAAGATGTTAATGGCGCGTTGTTATCCGTGTGGCGGGATAGCAATACCACATGCATAAGTCTATTGGCTACCTTACCACCAAACCGGAACACGAGAATGACAAGCATTGACGCTATTGCGGCAGGAATAAGGCGGTGGTGCCAAATGCCCGGGCTAGACTAGTCACGATGATAGTGACACGTATGACCAATTGGTTGCCTTTTACGGCCTGCCTGGCAGCACGGCAGTTGGTCTATTCTGTAAAGGATCCCGAAAGAACACGGGGAAAATGATTTTGATGAATCGGTATACACTTTATACCGATTTCATCAAAATCGGTATACACTGAAAACAGTATTTATTTCCTGTGTTGGTCTGGGTCTGGGCTCCCTTTGAAGAATAGACCATCTGCCATTTTGTCAGGCAATTCATTAAAGGTGAATGATTGGCTAAATATGGCACTACCATCGTTATTACTAGATGATATAGTTCTGCATTGTCTCACCCGGGTATGGTACTACCGCCTTACCTATTCCTGCCGCAATAGTGTCAATGAATATCTCCGTCGTGTCTGGGAATATTGGAGGGTAAGGTAGCAGATAAACTTACGCATGTAGCATAAACATTCAGCCAAACGGATGGCAATGTATCATTAACATCTTTGGTATACATCTACAGGCGATGGTCGTCTCTTTCCATCAGGAGACCAATCTGTTTGTTTGCTAACCTAGGAAGTAAAAAAAAGTATTATATTCTTCACTCTTTGTCGTCAGCGCTTGGTGAAACTCCATTTTCATTCAATATTTAATATTAAAACACTTGTACTATTTCACAATAAATTATTACATATATTAACCAATCGGTTTCGCTTCTCTTATGCTTAATGAAATGCTTATTTAAGCATTATCAGGGCAATTACAAGTTATAACTAAAATAATTATAATAAAATTTGTTTTTAGTTACAAATTGTAATTACCGTGATGATGCTTATTTAGAAGCGAAACCGGTTGGTTAATATATGTAACAATTTATTGTGAAACAGTACTAGTGTTTTAATATTAAATATTGAATGAAAGTACCTAATTATTAATGAATTAAATAAAACATTATCATGCTTTTATCCTAGAAAAGACAGGCATAATCAGCCACAATCAGCTGGTGCTAAATATTATTTATCTAACTTTAATTAAAACTTAGACTTTTGAGACAAGAAGGGTTTTCATTTTAAAAGTTTTCTAATACGGTACCTATATGGGTTTGGAAAACCTTTAGCAAACAGTACTACAAATAATTTAGAAAGTATTATATTTCTTAGCATATAAAACTAATACGTTAATAAGTATAATAATAATAAATGTAATGAAATGTTGCTTATAGTTAAAATTGTACGAGCAGACAAGCCTGTCTATGCTCTTCCTTATTATTTTGCTCGTCCTAGCGACGTGTAAATACGAAAAACGATCTATTCATTCATGAATTTCTTGAACTAACACAAGAGATCAGGTATGAAATTATAGCCTCTTGCTATACAAAACCTTACAAAGTACTTTATGATTTAATTAAAAACTACTTGGTTAAAAAGGAGAGTTTACTAAAGCCTATTTTTTAATACTTATTGACAGTTTTGATATGAACTAACATTTCATGAAAACTTTTTCTGTCACAATATTATTGTTGTCTTATCAGTATTACATTTATTTAATATTTTCAGAAGAAATCGACAAAACCAAAATGTCTACTGCCCAACCAAAACCTCGCAGGAAAAGATTTATACCTAAATACGACGTTGAAGGAGTGTACAAGGTAACACTAGGAGAAGAAACGCAAACACAAATAGAGATATTAATTGGCACTCATGTTAACGCACAATATCCCTGGAAAATGGTAAGTAAAGAGAAAGTAATGGAAAATATTGAAATAGGCGGCGAACTATCAGAGTTCTTTCCTATTCGGGAGCATATCCAAACATATACAGATGAATACATATTAATGGGATACATAGTTGATGAATCCACTGATATTGACGAGTTTTATGTGTGCTGCACAACGGAAGCCAGGGATCATTGCAAACAACAGTCCGATAAATATATAAGGCGACAAGAAAAAAAATTAGAGAAAGCAGTTCAAAAAAAGCCTCGGCCATGGAAAAGCTTAGGTAGTGAAATAGAATTAAAAGAACTGATACCCGTCAATACGAGAACATTAATAGAAATGGAAGTTAAAGTTAAATTTCCTAAAAAATATCAACCTCAGAAGTTTAGTGTGAGAGATACCAATTCAGTTAGAGATGGTTACATAGAATTGACACCATATAGACAAAAATTCAATAATATTTATCAGCGTAGAATCGATTGTGCATCTCAAATTGCTCCGCCAATGAAGCATAATTATGCACAAACAGAATTACGTTATCCTCAAAATGTGTGGACACAATCTATTACTGATGCTTTAGGTGTAGATGATGATAAAGCAGCTGGGGGAGACGCAGGTCAAATAAATGAGGGAGTTGACACAGGAGATGAAAAACAAGAAGTGATAAGTTCCGATGAAGAAGAAACTGTTAAGCAAACTCCAGATGAAGTTGGATTACAAGTATATAGGGATGCTATGAATCGAATGCGAAGGCCATCTTATATTAAAAGATTTAATAACTTTATGAGTGCAAAAAGGCATGAAATGGAATCTATTGTAGAATTAAATACTGTTATGGATATGTATTATAATGACTACCCAAATTTAGTTGCTGCTAAAACGGTTGACATATATGACACTATGACTTTTGAGGAATATGTATGCTTTACGGATGTAAGAGCCAAAGATAAATACATATCTTGTGCTGTATTTCACCCAATATGGTCTGGTATTGTTGCAATATGCTATGCAGATGAATCGCCAGTAGTAATGAAAACTTCAACTTCTCGCCCTGATCCAATACAAAGGGCTGTGTATGGCCTTAACCCAGTTTTAATATGGAGTCATATCGATAGCTTATTGCCAAAACTTTATTTAGAATCTCCACGAGAAGTAAAAGTATTATCTTTCTGCCCATTTGATGAAAATATATTATTGGGTGGTTGTATAAATGGTCAAATAGTAGTTTGGGACTTAACAAATAAATTAGAAAATGTAGAAAAAATTGAAGTGCTCAGTGAAAAAAGGGAAAAATATCGTATTGCAATGAACGCTCATATGGGCTGGATGAAAAATATTCAGGATAATGCTGTTGTACCGTCAACAGCTTTGAGTAATCTAATCACAAGTCATTATGGACCAGTATCTGCTATTAATTGGTTATCACCTAATTTCGTTATAACACCTACAGGTAAAACAGGATTGATGGAACCAAAAAAGAAATCCATTATGTTTCTTACAGGTTCAGAAGATGGTGTCATTTTAATATGGAATTTATCTGTAGAAAATGTCACTCAATTTGAAAGCAAAAAAGTGAAAAAATCAAAAAGAATATTACGAAGACCTTCTGGTCTACTTACTGACGTTTCTCCTCTAAAAATACTAGATCGCAATTTGCAGCCATGCTATAAGATATTACTCGGCGTTGCTGGTCAACCCCAAGTAATACCTCTACAATGTTTTGGAATGAATCAACCTACTGTAAAATATATTTACACACCAAGAAATAATAACACAGGTAGAAAATATTATACGTCTGAGATTGTACCACAAACTGAAAAAGATATAAATACTATCTTATATTGTGGTTCGTTGCATGGTGAACTAGCTAGAATAACCTGGGAAGGACATGAGTTTAATACTGGTGAAGTTGTGAATTCTGAATATTGCGATATACAGTTCAATTGTTATATACATGACGGAATAATCACATGTACTCAAAAGAATCCATTCCTTTCCAGTATAACTTTAACTGTAGGTGGAAAAGTATTTGCCCTTTGGTCTGATAAGTTACAGGGTAGACCTTTGACATGGAAAAAAAGACCTTGTCGGCTAACAGATGGAAAGTGGTCATTATATAAACCTAGCTTATTTTTTATTACGACATCTGAAGGTGACTTAGAAACTTGGGACTTATTGCTGAGAAGTGACAAGCCTATAGCTGTTCAAACATTATCAGGTAATATGCTTACTGGAGTTAGCCTTCATACATTACCAATAGCAAAAAACATGATAGGAGTAAGTGATGTTAACGCATCTTTCAGGATGTTTTTAAACCCTCCAATTTTTATGATAGAAAATTCGTCATATGTGAACCGTATGGAAAATATGCTTACTAGGGAACTTACAGTTATGCAAACATTTATAGCATGGCAAGACGAATGGATAAAAAATAATCCTGAAATTCTACTTGAAATGAAAAGAAAAGAGGGTGAATTATTAGCATTAAAGGAAGAAGAAAAGAAAAAACAAAGAGAAGAAGAAGAACGTAGACTAGAAGAAGAAGCAGAAGCAAGAAGACAAGCAAAAGCAAAAATTATAGGTCCTGCAGAAAGATGGCAGTTGATAATACAAAAACTAATTGAAAGAACCATTGCAGTGAAAAAGAGAATAAACAGAGCAGAATTAATAGAGCATGAAAAACCCTTAAGAGAATTAGAGGCACAACGCTTAGAGAAGGAAAAACGGATGCTTGAAATTATGAAAAATCAAAAGACTATATTTAATGATACGGTTGCGATTTTATTTCCTGAAGCTATCAAAAAGGAGGCTAAACCTAAAAAGTCGTTCCTTCCCGGGAGTAAAGAAACTATGAAAAAACTATTTTTAGAAGAATATAATGCTCTAAAGGAATCAGCCCTTAAGACTGTCAAGGAAAATCCATTTAAAGTTACCTTTTCCTGGGAAACTACTTTAGCTGACGGCAAAGAAAGACGTTTAGCGCTTAATGCTCATGAAGAATTTATTAAAATGCATAAATCCAGAATTGAAGAAGAATACTACGGTTTGCCAGCACCAAAATTAGATTTAGAAGAACACATTGAACGCACACCAGTTGAACGCACTGGTGAAGAGGAAGAAGATTAAGATAAATTGGTATTTAAATATGTGAAAATGAGTTTGTTCATTTATATTGCATCGTTATTTTTAAATATAATGAATTGAATTTAAATATATGGTTAGAATATTTATTATAATTATATAGCAGTAAATTAGCAACACCTAACTTTTTACTCCGTGCCTTAATTCTTTGTCAATGATTTATATAACATTTTATAATACACAATATTAGAGATTTTACAGAGAAAAAGTGTGATTAAACTAGCGAGCATTAAAGAAGTCGCATATGATGTGTACCATCTGATATGGAAGTTATTAAGTTAGTACAATCTGATGGATAACTGTACTTCTCCGTGCGCTTGTTGGTCTATTCAAGCAACGCGCGCTTCCCCGGAGCCCTGTCATACATTTTTTTATATCATAAGACAGCAAACAAGCAAGTGGGTCTTCTGATGGAAACAGTCAACAATCGCCTATCGCCATCGCCTACCAAAGATGTTAATGGTGCTTTGCTATCTCGTAGGTGGTCTAAAGCCACATGCATAAGTTTACCGGCTACCTTACCCTCCAGACCGGAACACGAAAGTGACAAGCACTGACGCTATTGCGGCAGGAATAAGTAAGGGTTTGGTACCAGACTCGGGCGAGACAATGCAGAACTCTACCACCTAGTAGTCACGATGGTAGTGATTCGCATAACCAATCGGTTGCTTTTTATGACCTGCCTGGCAGAACGGCAGTTGGTCTATTCTTCAAAGAAGTCAGGAACCAATAGTGGGGGTAAACATCAAAAACTTACAAAAGGTAGACTTATTTCAAGTTAAGAAAGATTTGTTTTGTTTTAGAGGCTTATAAAGTGACTAGCTGTTGCCCGCGACTTTATCCGCGCGGAGTTTGTTTACACCACTCTTACTGGTCGGAGCATGATGTTATATAACCTATAACCTTCCTCGATAAACAGGCTATCCTACTTAAAAAGAATTATTCAAATCGGTTTAGCATTTTTCGAGATTAGCGCGTACAACCAAACAAACAAACAAACTACAATTTTGTGATATTAGTATAGATTAATAAGAAACAACACAGAACAGAGTATTACGTACGATTTTTATTCAATCGATTTTGGTGTAATATTGTATATTTTATGTCGCTTCACTTTCTAACTTAAACGAAGTTAAGTAAACGTAATTAGTCAGATAAGTTTGTTATGCTGCATTGGTTAGTAAGATGAGCTCACTTATGTTTCGTTCAAAGCAATTTAAAGGTTCTGCCTGTGTGTCTGTATATCTACTGTCTGTCACGGCTAAGCAGCTGAACCAATTTTGATGAAATTTGACATAAAGATAGTTGAAAATCTGGTGCCAAACGCAGGTAAATTTAAAAAACAATCTACCTATAAGAAGTTGCCCCGATGTTTGAAAATAGTTTTCTAGTAACCTTTTCCGACTATTTTCACGATGATATCAGTATGTCTGTATGTGCGTATGTATGTGTGTATGTTTGTAAATATCTATTAACTTTTGAACGGCTTTACCACTCGAAACGCGGTTAATGGCATTCGATTGGATTCCGCTCAACTCAGACTTCCTGCAAATTTGATCCAATTTAGCCCAGGAGATTTTGAGAAAATTTTAAAATTCCTTAAATAAAATTGGTTTAGCAATATAATTTTCGTATAACTTCCAAATTAATATACCCATTAGTACAAAATCTAATCAGCTCTTTTTTCTAAAAAAACTACGTCCAATCCGTTACCGTTGACGAAAAATTTTGAAAAGTGATTTTCGACGTAACTTCGAAATTTTTCAAAACGACGAAAATTTTTCGTCGTTTCAAGAATTAGAGTCCAATCAAATTTTCAAAAGTTACAGCTTTTCAAAAATGAAAATTACGTTTTTTACAGCAAACTTACTTCATATTTTTAAAATAACTTTCAGGCTTATTTAAAAACCTAGTCAGTTTTTAAAGAAGCCTGATTTACAGATTTATTTAAAAACCTAGTCAGTTTTTCTAATTAAAAATGTTTGCCAAATAGGTACCGTAAATTGGATTAAAATCCATTTACAAATTACTAAAATTTATGACAAAAGTTTTTTTTTGCAATTCTACGACATTTTTTAACTATCGATTTTGTAGCTCATAAAAAAAACAATTTAAAACTTAAAAATTGTATTGAGTCCTTTCAAAACATTGAAACATTTTTTAATATTAAATTAAAATTTATAATGGCCGGTTTCCAAAACTCAACAATAATTTTAACAAGCAATCTGTGATAATCATTTGCTTGTAAAAATTATGCTAAACACAGATCAATTGCTTGTTAAAATTAATTTGCGTTTCGGAAATCGGCTGTTAATAATATTTTTAGGTATAGTTATTGCTTCTTTGAGTTTTTTACCTGAATTTAGCGGAAAGTTTCAGGGATGGCCTGCAGGGTCAACCGGCTTACAAATTACGGTCAAACGTTATTATTATTACGGTCGGAGAGGTTTGAACATTAATTACGCTCTCCTGTAAACCTCAGTTTTTGAACATGACAATGACAAGCATTGACGTTTTTGGGCCAGGAATAATTAAGACGGTGGTACCGTATACCTGGACGCTGTGGAAGTCTAGCTAGGTAGTAGTCACGATGTTAGTGACATGTATAGCAAAACTGCCTGGCAGAGTGGTAGATGGTGTATTTTTCAATAAGCGGCCCGGACCAGTATGGTGGAAATGAATTGCTGATAAAGTACCAACGGTCCCTACGTATAAAAGGACATGTCAAAAATGTAAATTTTTTTTATTACAAATATGGCTTTAAATTTTTCAAACGCTCATATCTATATAACGTTTTTCTTTTATTTTATGTATTTCGCTACTTATACAAATCGGATAAGAGAACAAGTGTTATCATTACAAACAATAGGTGACGTATATGCAGATATCTATACTTATCATTCTATACGGTGTTTTAAAATGCGCGTTTTAACATTTAAAACACCGTATAAAGAGACATGTCTTTAATGTATTTTTAATATTTTTGGATAATATTGTTGTTTAAGGTATGGTATTTAAAATGAAAAATGTTGTTGTTTTTCATAAAACAATTATATTTTCTGAATTTATCGAATTATGTTTTCAGCTTTTTTTGTTTTCAGCGTATAAAGAGGTAAGTATCTCCGACTTGTCTGATCAATGTAAAAACAGTCATCTATCAGTTTTTACGGGAAAATATAAAAAAAATTAAATACTTAAATAATATTATGGACTCCATAAATATTAAAACTCATTGTAGAAAAAATATTTATAACTAGCTGACCCGGCAAACGTTGTTCTGCCTTTTTAACTACTCTTATTTTTTTTCTATATTTTCTTATCTTGTAAACCTTCCCTGGACTTCAACAATTAGTTCAAAATCAAAATTAGCCAAATCGGTTCAGCTGTTCTCAAGTTTTAGTGAGACTAACGAACAGCATTGATTTTTATGTATATACTAGCTGACCCGACAAAGCTTGTTCTGCCTTTTAACTACTCTTTTTTTTTCTATATTTTCTCACCTTTTAAACCTTCCCTGGACTTCAACAATTAATTCAAAACCAAAATTAGCCAAATCGGTCCAGCTGTTCTCGAGTTTTAGCGAGACTAACGAACAGCAATTGATTTTTATATATATACAAGATAGATAGATTATGCATAGAATTATTTCAAGACAGGTTTGAACATCAATTACGCTCTCCTGTAAACCTCAGTTTTTGACATGTCCCTTTATAATTAGGGACCGTCAGTATGTCCAGTTTCTAGATGGTGTTTTGCAAAATGAGACTTACTTATCGGGATGTTTAATTCAACATCCCGATAAGTCTTAATTCTCATTTTCTTCAAAAGTCTCATTTCAAGATTTAAACAGATATATTATGTTTCATAGAAAGTAACGTAAAATTGCGTCCAATTTGGTCAGTGTAAATATTGTTGCGCTCATAAAAGTAGGTACCATCCCAATTCTATTTTATTGCAATCAGAACAGTACCATTTAAGTAATGTCTCGCTCGAGTTTACGGGTTACCACCATATTACCATCAACAATTATCAATATCATGTCCCGGTTTGCAGGGAAAAGTAGCCAAAAAAGCAATTGGCATTACCATCGCATCACACGGATAGCAAAACATTATTAACGTCTTTGATGTCAATCTGCCTTGAGGTCGAGGGGGTTGGCTATTACGCTCATATCATAGGGTTCCAAGTTCGATCCCGGGTTGAGCAAGGTGTTATTGAGGTTTTATCGAGGTTTTCTCGAAAATACAAAATCTCATGAATATGGCGGGATGGTCCGTTACCACTCCCGTACCTCGTATGAGCACGTAAAGCCATCGGTTTCATTATGTAATATTTTTGGAAAAAAAGTATCTTCACGCCCATATCCCCGAAGAGGTAGGCAGAGGTACAACAAGTGCACCCACGATTATCCGAAGATACATGGTCCCACAAATGTGATGGGTGGCAAGCCTATCGCCAACCGGGCACTTTTCAATCCCAGGCAACTTTGTGTTTCTCAGAAAATTGAAAAAACACTTTTTTATATTTTTGGAATTGGATAATATTTGAGTACGATAATTTATTTAGCCGTCCAAGCACGTTTACTAAACGTAAGTGGATGTATGATTTGTATATTTGTATGTCTGTCCACGAATTTATCGGGAATTAAAAGCCATGTCGAGATAATTCTATTTGTATTTCTATTTAATCAAGTATATTTCAACTTAGGTAACGGTTCAAGTTTCACCACAAAATGTTTAGTAATATTTAAGATATGAATATATTTGATATTTGAAATCGGTTCATTTTTTTTAAATACTGTTGTATGCATACATAACTTTATTAAATACAGACACGAGAAATATCAACTTAATTCCCACGTTAAATTTAACAGTCTATATCATAATTTAAGATCTTACAACGTTAAGCTCCTCCATGTCGTCTTCACAGAAGAAAGATGGCTGTGTGACACATAATTTACGCTTCATATGGATTAATGCGGTCTCCCGGAACGTGATCACGATATTGGCATCTGAAACAAAGTAACGGCTCATTAATTAATCTATAATTACCATTGAACTATTATGTATAATATAATTCATCCGAGATATTTACTGTAAAAGTATTCGCAAGATGGTATGATAAAGACGGCGAACGAAAAAGGACAGATGATTCAAAAACCTAGTATCTTCAATACAATTATGTTAAAACTAAATAACTTCCACACTTCCATACTAATATTATAAATGCGAAAGTCTGTCTGTCTGTCTGTTACGCTTTCACGGGTAAACCGCTGGACCGATTTTGCTGATATTTGGCATGGATGTAGTTGAAAAACCGGGGTCAGACATAGGCTATTTTTTTTTTAAAAATCAGACCTGAAAGGGTTGAAATAGGGGATGAAAGTATCAAAAGCTATCTTGACTACATTCTAACCTACTCGCGGGCAAAGCTGCGCGGGTTAGCTAGTAATATTATAAATGCGAAAGTCTGTCTGTCTGTCTGTCTGTTACGCTTCCACGGATAAACCGCTGGATCGATTTGCATGAAATTCGGCATGGTAGTAGTTGAAAAGCCGGGGTCAAACATAGGCTAATTTTTTTGTCAAAAATCAACCTTTAAAGTGTTGAAATAGGGGATGAAACTTGTATGAAAAGCTATCTTGACGACATGTTAATCTACTCGCGGGCGAAGCTGCGCGGGTCAGCTAGTAAATAATATAAATAAATATGAAGATTCTGGCTGATTATAACCGACCGTTAATCATTCTGGCGAATTTTTAAATTCGCAAAAAAAATAATCTTTATATAGCTTTATAAATCTACATTAATCTACAATAAATTTAATTTTAATAATTTTAATTTTTTTATTTCATTTTGACATTTTTAATTAAATCTGATTACAATTATTTATTGCCAATTTTATTTATAAATTAATAGTAATTTAATGTTGACATCACTAGATCTAATTTTTGTAATTATGACATTTAATTGACATATTTTTATTAATTTTATAAATGTCCGTCTTCATGTTTGCTTAAAATTATAATTTTAAAATATATATTTTATTTAATTTTTTTTTAAATAATTGGTCATTTCTGTAAGCAAAACAAAATTCTCTCTGGTTGACGTGATTTTTATGAATCGTATTTTACAAATATTGTATAAATTGTCTTTTATATTTTGTTGTGATATGTTTTTTTGACGTCGACAAGTGTTCTTAAATGTACCTACGTCGAATAAATATTATTTGAATTTTTTTTTTTTTTATAGAAGAGGGGGCAACCGAGCAGGAGGTGCACCTGATGGTAAGTGATCACCGCCGCCCATGGACATCCACAATACCAGAGGTCTTGCAGTTGCGTTGCCGGCCTTTTGAGAATGAGTAAGCAAGTAATTTGAATTTGAATTTGAATTTGAATAAGTTTGTTAATCAATCACGCAGAAAAACTGAATTGATTTGAATGATATTTATCACACAGGTAGATGATGATCTGAAATAGCACATAGGCTACTTTTTATCCCGGAAAATGAGTTCCCGCGGGATTCGCCAAAAAATTTTATAATGCAGCCGGCTGCACGGTGCAGCTACTTTAATATAAATGTTGCTTCCCTTTTTATCCCCTCAGGGGTTTAATTTCTAAAAATTCGTTTCTAGAGCATACTCATGGTTTATGTAATTTTATGTTTTATGTAAAAAACCCTGTATAAAATTTTTAACTTCACAACGCGACGCATCGGTTTCAGATGTACGTTGGTCGGTAATTTAGTCGTAGTTAGCTTCTTCTTAAAACAGGCTGAATGGTAAAAGACTATACATTCTTAGTAGAGTGTTCATTACTCGATTCTGATACCGAATATGTATAAATATGAATTCAATTCTGATACCGAATTTGTAAAAAATATGAATACCTATGTAAAGTAAAAATCTGATTCAGAATCGAGTACATACTTTTACATATTCGATGTCAGAATCGAATACATATTGTATTCTAATACGGAATATGTAAAAAATATGTACTCGATTTTGATACTGAATATGTAAAAAATGTATGCACTCGATCCTGATACCGAATAATATGACAACACGCAAAAAGGGCGCTAATCGTCGAATTACGAAAATTAAATTACGAACAGCAATTTACCAAACTCGCGACTAGTTCAACTTTACAACAATACTTGTTGAATATTTCCACACTGATTTCGTTAAGGTTTACTATGTAGTTAAGCAATATTCGCATTTTTTTTATATCATAAGATAGCAAACAAGCAGATGAGTCTCCTGATGGAAAGAATCAATCATCGCCTATAGACACCAAAGATGTTAATGTTGCGTTGCTATCTTGTGGCTAGGTCTAATGCCACATGCATAAGTTTACCGGCTACCTTACCCTCCAAACCGGAACACGATGCGATTCTACAAAGGAGCCCGGGACCATCACGGGGAAACGCATCTTATTATAATTTTACTAGCTGACTCGGCAAACGTTATTTTGCCATATAAATTATTGAATTAAAAATAGGGGTTGATCGAAGAGGATTGCAAATTTAGGGTTGTATGTATTTTTTAATGCTGCATCATAAAAAATAAAAATATATATCTAAAAAATAAAAATAAACACTAGGGGTGGACTACCCTTAACATTTGGGGGGATGAAAATAGGTGTTCGATTATCAGACCTACCTGTTATGCACACAAAATTTTGTGAGAATCGGTCAAGCTGTTTCGGAGGAGTTTAATTACAAACACCTCGACACGAGAAATTTATATATTAGATTGTTTACATTTGACCACTAACTACCATGTCTATTACTTATTCTTTACTAGCTGCAGCGTGCAGCCCACTGCATTATAAGGTTTTTGACAAATCCCGCGGGATCACCTAATTTTTCTGGAATAAAAAGCCTATGTGCTATTCCAGGTTATCATCTACCCGTGTGCCAAATTTCATTCAAATCCATTTAGTGGTTTTTGCGTGATTGAGTAAAAAACATCCAACCAAACATCTATCCAAACATCCAAACTTTCGCATTTATAATATTAATATAGATATAGATTATCTATACGTGCAATCTTTTATATTCTATACTTTTCATCGTCGGCACTTGGTGAAATTCCATTGTTACTAGACACTTTTACTTTTCCACTTGTACATCAATTTCACTTTACACAATTTTAATTATATTACTCGACCGGTTTCACTTTTTAAAGCATCTTAATATCTTAAGATCACTTTTTAAAGCATCTTAAGATCTTAAGATCTTAAGATGCTTTAAAAAGTGAAACCGGTCGAGTAATATAATTAAAATTGTGTAAAGTGAAATTGATGTACAAGTGGAAAAGTAAAAGTGTCTGGTGCAATCTTTTACCGGTCAACCTATTCATAGATATTAAACACAATCATGAAGCGTTGGATTCCCTCAAAGCCAGCATGAAATTACAAAACAGGAGATTGTTATTTAGCATTGTATTATGTCTACTATTAAGATAACAAAAGCTATCCGCAACGTAGTTAAAGGCTATATATTATCATTGATCGTAACCATAAAACTGATATAAAATGTTCATAAACATATTCTGAATATAATAATATCCTATGGTAGGGTAAACCAGATGGGGTGACTAGATATAAGATGAACGTTGTAATTTTATACATTACCACCTACGTCCGCGACTTCATCCGCGTGGAAAAATTTCTAAAGTAAAACCCCATAGCTCCCATTCCCGTGGGATTTCCGGGATAAAAACTATCGTATGTCCTATCTCAGGTTTCAAACTATCTTTGTACCAAATTTCATCTAAATTGCTATAGTGGTTTAGGCGTAAAGAAGAGACAGACAGACAGACAGACAGAGTTACTTTCGCATTTATAATATTAGTATGGACTACATAAAGTGAAAACTTTGAACCAATTTTTTCGAAAATCATTTGCTTTGAGGTATATAAAATTTGGCACAGTTAAAATTTATACGGAGCAGAAATGCAGAATGTTAATATTTACATATAAAATAATATGTATATTAAATATTCCTAAAAAGTGAAGTTATTCAAATCTGCTATTCTCCGTGAACAACTTTACTTGATCTCCGCGATGTCACCGAAAAGAAAGACATCGGTGTCTAATTTACTAATTTGTTGTTTCAAATCTCTCGAACTCAAAAACTCACGAACGAACACTTGAGGTAGTTTTCAACTCAATGTAAGTGTAAATAAATATACACTCGCGTTCAGTGCAGTATTTTAAGAGTAACTAACACTATTTCATTCGGTAGTGTTCGTTTCTCCTGAGGATCCTTCGGTTTCAAAGTGAAACGTGTGTTGAGTGCGTTTTTATGTTTTTGTGTTTGTTGCCGACGCAACGTGAATGAAAGTGTGATTGATGTAGGTGGATATATGCGTCACTGGGGTCTTCTTTTTTGTCTGGACCATCAGTTAATTTTATTTATTAAACGGGCATCTTTCTTTTTGGTGGTATCGTGGAAGTCATATGTAGTAGTCATAAGTATATCTGTTAAGAATACGCTTACTCAACCCTTAAATATTATCCTTATCAACAAAGGTTGTCTTGCAGAGATCGCTCTTTTGACGATAAGAACGCATTTGTGTATTATGAGTATAATAAGTATACTAAACATGTATTTTTGAATTCTAAGTTTGTGCACAATAAAGAGTTTACATTCATTCATTCATTCATTCATTCAAGTCATATTACGAGTTCTAGGATTATAGCAAATTTAATTTTACCTTTGAGTATTTTCGTAAAAAAAGATTTCCGTAAAAAAACGCTCGAATTAATAAAATATCTTAAATATTTCTAATAAAGTAACTTTATAAACAAGAAAAAATATTACCCGTACACACCCTTTTTATAACGTGTAACGTATACCCAATTATAACGTGTGACACAAATATGTATAAGTTGTGGCCAGATCATAGAATCGATTACTTCATGATGTGACTGACCATTTCATGAAATTATTGTATTTTGTGAAATGGAAAATTCCCACTGCCACATCATGAAATGATCTGACTAGATAATCGGCGTTTGATGAAAGAAAAATTTAAACACACGGCTACCTCAACTACTACGGTGAATTGTATTTAAAAAATAAGTTCCTTCTTATATGTTATTTTTATTAAGCTTTTTATGTAACCGAAACTCTACATAAATTATATGGCCTAATGTGGATTGACATGATGTATCAATCTGGGCAAGAC
Source organism: Apodemia mormo (assembly GCA_036924255.1). Lineage (NCBI taxonomy): Eukaryota > Metazoa > Arthropoda > Insecta > Lepidoptera > Riodinidae > Apodemia > Apodemia mormo. The sequence continues at coordinate 39,327,509 of JAUPFN010000009.1, read as the reverse complement.
AATGCAGAACTCTAGCACCTAGTAGTCAGCTTAGTAGTGACTTGCATCATTCAATCATTCGCATTTTACGAACTGCCTGGCAGTGCGGCAAATAAATCTATTCTTTAACTGGAGTCCGCACACAAACACGGGCGCAAAAAGTGCATAGCTTCCACAAATACAATCAACTATTAAACGTTTTATATTTTGTAGATTATCCAAAGCGGATGCAGACAATTCGATTTTCATCGTGATTTTAAATAAAACATAAACAATGAAATTTCGTAAAGAACAACGGTATTGCTTGATGTATAAAATAAAACGTTCATCGTCTATTTCTGGTACACTTTAGCTCCCGAATAACTCATAAAGTATAAATATTATGATCTCTCTCGTTATACGGACTGATGATGTTATGCCCGCATCCAGCGGAAACGTTTGCTTTGCCAACATGGATCTCTTTAGATATTTTTGTTTTAAATCAACTCATAAACTTGGCTAAGCATGTAAGATTATATAATCTCTTTATTTCAGACATTAGACATTTACGATTTCGTCTTAGTAACGATTTGATTTTAAAATTGTTTGAGCAGTAATTATTTCCTACACTATTACTTTGTAGATGATTATCGTTATTACTACTACTAGCTAATACGGCAAACGTTGTTTTGCCACACAAATTACTTGTATTGAATATTTTGGTGGGTTACTAGAGAGGGGGGAGGGTTAATTGAGATAAAACTATCATATCTTTTAAGTTGGATCAAACAGTAGATATCTACAAAATTTCATTAAAATCGGTTCAGTAGTTCCGGAGACCATCGTGGACAAACAACGTGACACATAATTTATATATATTAAGATATAAATCTGTAACATTTTTCTGTATATTCAATTTTTAACTTCCCGCTAAAGGAAATTCTAGGTTCCATCACGATTTCGGAAAATCGAGTTTTCAGCTAATCTTCACCTTTTAACTTCCTAGGAACATTTTCCGTATATTTTCATGAGGACGTCAGCAGGTCTGTATTTATGTGTGTGTGTGAGTGTGTATGTATATAAACCTTTATAAATTGATCGGGTTGACCGATAGAAACGCGTCAAATTTAGATTTTCTTAAAAAATAAGTAATTGTGTCTAAAAATATTTTCTTTAAAAATTTCGGCTAATGTCTTAAATTGTAACAAAATTGATTTATCCATTCGGGAGTTATCGTTTACGAAAAATTATAAAAAAAAATACTTTTTGGACTTAATGTCAAGATTTTTTGACCTATCGATTTTTGTCTCTCTACGATATTTTAGCATTTTAAAATTTGCGTCGAATACCCTTTGAAAAATCGCACAATGGCCTATAGTATTGCTAAGTGGGGCTATACCGCTTTGACAGATTTTGATAGATACCCTTTGGAAAATCAAAATTGAATCAGTTTTTTGAAATATGAAATTTTTATTATTTATATTATTTTTTTTAGATTTTAAAATAACCTTCAGACAGACAGACTCCTTAAAAAACTGCGTCAAATAATTTTAATGAGATCGAAATCTATTAATTTGTTCGGGATTTATCGACGAAGTTTTTCGAAAAAAAGCGTTTTACTTAAACAATTTTCAATCAATCGCTTTTGTAGCTATAATACTATTCTTTTCAAAAATTGTAAAACTCGAAAAACGGTGTCGAATGCTATTCGAAAAATTAAATTTGACAATCGAGTTCAAAATAATCATACTGCTTTTCAAAAATTAAAATAATGATTTTTTTAACAAACTTTAGATTTTTGAGCTCACGAATATATGCTTAAGTTTATTTTTAACTTCTCACTACGTATGTAGATAAGGAAGTTACTGATTTTACCCCGATTTTCGAAAATCGAGTTTTCACCAGATGTCCACGGTTTGAGGTCCTAGTAACCTTTTTCGAATATTTTCACGATGACGTTAGTATGTCTGTATGTATGTATGTGTGTGTGTGTGTGGGTGTGTATGTATGTATGTAAACATCTCATAAATTTTGAATGGCTGGACCGATCGCAACGCGGTTGATGGCATTCGATTGGATTCCGCTATACTTAGATTTTCTGAAAATTTGAAGCGATTCGGTCCAGGAGATTTTTGAGAAATTTTGAAAAAACTCAACAACAGTAACAGTACTTAAACAGTATTTTTTTTAATATAACTTCCAGATTTGTGTGCTGACTGAGTACAAAAACTAATCAGCTCTATTCCTCAAAAAACTACGTCTAATACATAAATTGCATCAAAATCGGTTTATCCGTTTGGGAGTAATCGTTGACGAAAAATTTTGAAAAAATTGTTTTAAGACGTAGCTTCGAAATTTTTCAACCATCATTTTTTGGTATTCTACGATATTTTAGTACTAAAAAAACTACGTCAAATGCCGTTTCAAACATCAAAATCGAATCTTATTCTCAAAACTTATAGCTTTTCAAATTAAAATTACGTTGTTTTTAGAAAACTAACATATATTTTTTTAAATAACTTTCACTGTCAATGTCAATTCACTGATTGACTTAAAAATCTTATCAGCTTTTCTCCTTTAAAAACTGCGTCAAATACCGTTAATTTAATCAAAATCGGTCAATTTATTTGGGATTTATCAATGAAGAAAATTAGAAATAATTTTTTTTTGACGTCGCATCGAAATTTTTCAACCTATCGATTATTTAGCTAAAGCAATATTTTAGATCTCAAAAATTGAGTTGAATTCCATCATCGTCTTCAAAATAAACAGCTTTTCAAAAACTAATATACTATACCATTTTTAACAAAATAGATGTTTGAACTGAAAAATCTATGCCTATGTTTTTTACTCTTTTGAGCTTAAAATACCTTAATCTAATGGGAAGTTTCAGGGATTGCCCGTAGGGTCAACCGTTTACACATTTTTTACTACTACTTTGAACTTAAAATAATTAAGCGGGAATATTAAGGGAAGGCTTGCAAGGTCAACCGATGTCTAATTTTTTTTCAAATTTTGTGATGAATTTTCGTTTTTGGAATCACATCAATATTCAAATTTGGATTTTTTTTACATGTCTGTTTGTTTCGCTATTACTCGAGAGGGATTTAACCGATTTTGATGAAAATTTGTACATGGTGAAAACATATTTTTTTGTCTATCTGTATGTTCCGTACTGATCCAAGAAAGGATCTTGATGGAAATTGAAACAGTATGAAACACGCGATTGTGCTAATAATAAGCTACATCTTATTTTATGGGCAATCGATTAGGTACGCCTGGTGAAACGGGCGGGTAATTCCTAGTTTTTATAACAAAAATTTGAAAGGTTACATCTTAAACTTAGGTCATTCTGTATTAAGAATGCAATAAAAGGCGTAAGTATAACTTCATTTTATGACGATATAAAATATTTTGTTGGTATAAATAAAAGAGATAACGCCAACTCTTTATTGCCTAGAAACGGTTGGTTTTAATATCGGTCGGTTCGGATTAAATCTAAATCTCTGATCTGCCTGAAAATCTGTCGATATTAGATTGAATTCAGATTTTTATTGCGGTAAGGTTGCCAAATGCAATAATAGGATATATTACTTATTTCAGAAGCTGACAAAATGATAAATTGTGGTGAATTAATTTGTGAATTTTTAAGCTCTCATGAAGAAAAAGAAATCATCGTATTTAGAGACCAAAGATGTTAATGGTGCATTGTTATCTGTGTGGTATCGGCTCTGGTCTGGAACACGATAGTGACAAGTATTGACGCTCTTACGGCAGGAATATGTAAGGCAGTGGTACCAGGCCCGGGCGAGACTTTGCAAAACTCATACGTAGAGTAGCAACAGTACTAATTTAATAGATTCAGACACTACTTTATGAAAATCCATAATTTAAAGAAGAAATTATGGTATTTAATTTGCAAAATTTCCGCGAGAACTTGTATGAAACTGCTGTGATACAACCGAAACGAAGGGTAGTGTAAAGAATGGGGCAAACTTACTCTAGGCCTGAAAATTAAAGAAGACCGCAGTGCCACAATAGTCCACCCACTTCCACCACACTTTTTTCATAGTCAGTAGCAAAGGCAGTAACACACAAATCACGTACTCAACGCAGGTCTCACTTCGGAACCGAAGCATTTCCAGGAGATTTACTGTATGAAAGGTGAAGCATTAACGGAGTGAAGTGCTATGCGACTCTCCTGAAGATGCTTGAAGAGTAGGCTGTCTACTATTCTACCCGGTTACTCGTAAACAGCTAAAGATTTACTAAACGTATCGTTTCCGTCTGCCACCGTTACTTCTAGATTACCACCACTACTAGAGTTCTAATACTATCTTTTATGTCTATAGGCGATGGTGTTTGTTTCAATCAGGATAATCCATCTGCTTGTTTGCTATATAATGTTATAAATTAATCTACGTAGGCTAGCTTAATAGGTCCACGTAGCCATGTAAGACCACGGTAGTAAGCTTTATTTGCGATATACATGTTCATTATTTAGTCCAAAGAAATTATTCGAATTATTATTTTATACTCGTACGTGAATAAGTCTTATTTCATCAAAAATAAAAGGAGTATGTTCTCAATTTGGCTATATTTTTCATATTTATTACATTAGAACTCGGTCATGAATTAATCGGTTTCGAAAAAGAACGCCACGGTAATCGATTTTAAAAAGCAATGAGCCAAAAACGCATACATATTTAGAATTAACTTAAAAGATCGACGTTTCGGCTAAGTTTAAAACATCTTTTTAAACGACCTTTAAAAAGTATATATATATATATATATATACTTTTATATATATATATATATATATATATATATATATATATATATATATATATATATATATATATATATATATATATATATATATATATATATATATATATATATATGTAATATGGAAATAGTAACCATCGCCTATAGACACCAAAGATGTTAATGTTGCGTTGCTATCCTTGTGGCGAGATAACAATGCCACAACGGCTACCCTTCGTGCGCGAGTCCGATTCGCACTTGGCCAGTTTTTTTTTAATATTGATGGGGAAGCGTTTGACCACGATCTCGCCTGATGGTAAGCTAAGATGTGGCCTAAGATGGAACGCGCTTCCCTAGAAGGTTCTGTTCCCTTGGGTCTGACACCAAATTAATCTGAATCAATTTGTGTAATTGTTCAGTGTTTAGGTATTATTATTTATTTAATTACAGTTATTTATTAAAAAATATAAGGACGGTTTTCACACATAATACTCAGAGACTAACAAAAGTCAATGTTACATACAAGTAATATTCGAGCATAGCACACACAGACATCTCTCACGGACGCGATATCTCGGACTGGTGCGGAACAAACTGTACTGAACCATTCCAAGATATCGCGGCCGTGAGAGATGTCTATGTGTGCGCTGCTCGAATATCACATGTATGCAGATTAACTACTGTTAGTTTCCTGTATACTGTGGTTTTCGTCTATGGATATTAGCGAAAAAAAACGTGTTTCTGAAACCATACCAGTCCATCAACTATAAGATTGTAAGTTAAGAAGGTTATGTTAAAACATTTATTTACATAATTTTTGTGTGGGTATTTTGTAATATATAGTGTACCTACCTTCTAAATGTTGATACAGTGTAGTTAGATATAGAGGGCTTTGCCAAAAAACAGTAATACAGTTTTGCGAATTTTATATAATGTATAATATACTGTACATTTTTATTCTTATATATAAAATTCCCGTGTCAGAATGTTAGTTACCGTACTCCTCCGTAACGGCTTGACCGATTTTGATGAAATTTCGTATGCATACTCAGTGGGTCTGAGAATCGGCCAATATCTATTTTTCATCCCTCTAAATGTTAGGGGTTGTCCATCCCTAAATTTGTTTTTATATTATGGACAAAAATTTTATTTTTATTTTTTTATGATTCAGCATTGAAAAATACATACAGCTCTTAATTTTACCCTTCTATCACTAACCCTTATTTTTTAATTAAATAATTTATATGGCAAAACAGCGTTTGCCGGGTCAGCTAGTCTTTTTATATAATAAGATAGCAAACAAGCAAATGGATCTCCTAATGGAAAGAGACAACCATTGCCTATAGACACCAAAGGTGTTAATAGTGCGTTGTTATCTGTGAAGTGGGATGGCAATGCAAATGAGACGTTAAAGTTACTTGCACAAGTTTACCGGCCTTACTCTCCAAACTGGAACACACAGTGATGAGTACTGATGCTATTGTGGCAGAAATATAAAGAAATAAAGAAAAGAGTAAAATAAAATAAAATAGAATAAAAAAAAATATAAAAAAAAATCAAAAAAAAAATATATATATAAAAAAATATTTAAAAAAAAATAAAAATAAATAAAGAAATAAAGAAAAGAGCTTACTCATTCTTAAAAGGCCGGCAACGCAACTGCAAGACCTCTGGTATTGCAGATGTCCATGGGCGGCGGTGATCACTTACCATCAGGTTTGCCCCCTCTTCTATAAAAAAAATAATAAAAAAATAAGTAAGGCTCTGGTATTAGACTTGGGCGATAAAATGCAGAACTTTACCACCTAGTAGCCACGATGGTAGTGACTCGCATAGGCAATCGTTCCTCTCTTACGTACTGACTAGCAGAATGGCAGATGGTAAATTCGTCAAAAGCGCCCGGACTAACATGGGGAATAAAATAAATCAAAATAAATAAATAAAAAAAATATTAATTTTCCAAAACATTATTCTTGAAAAATTATTAATTTAAAAGTTTTAAAATTATCAAAAATCAAAAAGCTTTTTGTAATGACCCAATGTGATAGTTACATTGCTATTTATCTATTCATGTGGTTATACTATGCATTTGTGTGTATGTGTGTTTGTGTTTGTATTTGTGTTATATATATATTTGATAACTTCGAATCTGCTCAGTTCTAGAAATTTATTCCTATCTATTCTAGATGATCGGCTCCAAAGCAAACGTTTATTTATATTTTATCGATACGATAATAAACGGAAATATTTTCGAATGACCTATTATGTGAGCTATCTTTATTTATATTAAATTATTGTTTTCAAACATTTTATAAAGAAATTATGTATTTTTTTAATTTTATAGGTTCAGGAGTTACTTTGCGGAAATCATTATTCACACTAAAAAAACTAGTTAGATGTTTTACAAATTTCTGCGAACTTTTATGTGTACCCTTGCGATACAACTGAATTTTTATTTTATTTTATTTATTTTTGGAAAACATACAATATGGTATTACATTACTAATATAATAGAAAAAAATTACATAAATCAATTAAGTTTCCACTTATAACTATCACATTTATATTAATTTAGTAGCTTGTAGCAGCAATTAATATATAATAAATTTAAACCAAATTTAACAAAAAAGTAATGAAAACTGAGTAACATGGCAAAACAAAATTATAATTAGGTTAGACCTGCTATTATTTGTCATATGTTTCTCTTATAAATTCCAATTGAACAGCCAGAAGGATCTGCTGATAATAAGGTGACGATTATAAAAATTACATGCGCGATAGAGAAAGAAATGTGTAGCGTACTTTCTTTTAGTAAAGTGAGTATAAAACAACGGTTTATGTCGTGAGTTTATCCGAGGGCAGCTGAAATGTATTTGCTGAAGAAGAAATGGAGAATCTACATAGTCATTTAAAATTTTGTGCAAGAAAACTTTGAAACATAATAAAGCGATGTAAGGAATGGAAGAAACCCAGAATGGGTTTGGGTTTTTGGGTGGGAATAGTAGGCCTGAAAAATAATGAAGACCACAGCAGCACAGTTATGCACACTCGTTCACGACACTTTACTAACCTCAATGTAAGCAAATTATTTGCTTGTGTTATGGGTGTTACTAAACGATACTAATACATAGGAATACTTATTATATAAACACTTTTACATCTATACATATAATAAAATCGTAGGAAAATCAAAACTGTACATTGAATATTTTTTTAAAAGAATACTTGGGGCGTGATCTACAATCGATATCGAAGTCGAAAATATAGTTTTTATAATTTTTGTCTCTTTGTCTGTTTGTCTGTATGTATGTCCGGGGAAAACTCAAAAAGTACTGCATGGATTTACTTCAAATTTTGCATTAATATTATCGGTCGGGTCAACAAATAGGCTACATATTATCACGCTATCACCTACGGGGGAGGAGCTGTGCGGAGTAAACGAATGCGCGCGGACGAAGTCGTGGGCAACAGCTAGTACATAATAAACACCCAAACTTAGAAATACTAACATAAATGCTTATCACACAAATGTTTGTCCCTATCGAACCCGAGCCCCATTGATACGAAGTTAGTTAGGTTCGCTAACCACTTGACCGAGGGGCGGTTATGTATCAGAACAATGAGACAAATCCTGAAGATGGGTTTCACTCCCAAAATAACATGTCATGAAAAAAAACCTTTAAATGCCTTTGCCTTGCCTGAAGCTTTATACCCTTTTAAGTAAGAGTTTTGTAAATTGAATGTAACTGTAAGGGAAAATATTTTGGACATGCTACGAGATGAACTCACATTAAACGAACAAAACTCACCCAACTGTTTGTGTTCGCAAAAAGTTTCTGAGAAAATTAAAATTACTTTTAATTAATTTAATTTCATACTTATTATGCTTTTTTCTGTATTACGTTACAGTATAGTAAAAAACCGGTTTTTTATAATTACCGGAACTAAGATATAGTTCATTTTTAACCATTTAAAATTTAAATCAATTTACAAGAAATATAGTATTGAATAATATTTTTATTACATTTTTAAACTTTCTCATTTAATTTATTCAAATTTGAATTGATATTGCACACATATAGAATTATTTTTATTGACCTTTTGATATTATATTACCACAAATGCTACAGTGGCTACGACCGATATTTCTACTCTGATCTTCTTGTTTTCAATCTTGTTCTGGACTTTTTTTACTTAACAAATCAATTGACTTACTGCCAAGAATATTACTTGTAAAAAACAAGAGTCACAATCGCTCTTTTATTAATTTATTTTTTTTCACACATTTCAATACAATATATTACACTCATAGTACTTTTTTAGTTATGTAGGTCATATCTATCATTATCATTCATCTTATTACTATCATATCATTACTATAGAAGGGGAGCCCAAGAGGGGAATTTGCATTTACTCGAGCGCGTCAGATTGACATCCATCAAATATTTTTTTATATACAGGCGACTAAATTGGCAGAAAAAACGAAATTCCAATAACTTCGGCTAGTGGAAATTTCAGATTATATTTCTTTCGTTATTCTTATATCATTTCCTATATAATAAAAGAAAATCCAGACGAGCTCGAGAATGTCAAAATAAAGTTTCATTTGAAAGTTTGTGACCTTCCTAATCCCTTACGCTACACTTAAGTCGGCAGATTTTCTAAATTTTAATTGGCAATTAACCCACCATACCTTAATAGTAGTACTTAGTATTTCCTTGTCATCGTTTTTTTTTACATTTTTTTAATCTGTAGATTTTTTCCACACCATTGAAATGAAAAACATTATATAATTTTTTATTTTTCTTATAATTTTATCTACAAAATCCAATAGGTCCCTTAAACGCTCGAGTAACTACCCATTAAGCATCTTGGGTTCCCCTATTACTATATAGGTGGTGGTAGGTTTCGGGTCGGGAGGGTATGGCTGCCGGTAAACTTATACATAATATGGCACTATTTCATGCATAACTTAAACGGTTACTGGCATAAACTTGCAAATACAATTAATATCTTCGTTGTCTATAAGTGGTGGTTATCACTTTCCATCTGGATAGCTATCTGCTTGTTTGCTATCCCAGATATATCCCAGTGGCGTAGCGTGCCTTGGCGGAGCCCCGTATAAAAATTTGTTTGGGGGCCCTTATGAAGTGTAGAGATTTCTCACAAAAGAATGTTTGTATAAAATTAAAAGGAATATTTATTCATCATAATTATCTATCTGTCACTTTTCCAAAAATTTTACAAACTATTTAAATTAAATAAATGCTCTCCTTGTCTTTTTTATTGAAAAAAAAAGAAATTACTTTTTTGACTTTTGCCATTTGGGAAATTTTTATTAATTTTTAGCTTACGCACGTTGGGCGCCCAGGTAGCCCGGGGGCCCATATAATTGATATGGCAGATACGGTGGTAGCTACGCATCTGATCTGCCATTCATATTCAGTTCATAAAAGGCTTTTTGTTCATAAAAATTGTTCATAGAAAAAGTTCATAAAAATTGGCTATACGAGTCACTACTATCGTGGCTACTAAGTGGTAGAGTTCTTATGTGGAATTAACATTTCGCCACATTGATAAATACGCACTGTTAATATATTTGGTATCTATAGGTGATGGTTGTCTCTTTATATCAAAATGGCTAGCTGCTGTTATATTACATCTATATTAATATTATAAATATGAAAGTTTGGATAGATGTTTGTTACCCAATCACGCAAAACTACTGAACGGATTTGAATGAAATTTGGCACACAGGTAGATGATGATCTGAAATAGTACATAAGCTATTTTTTATCCCCGAATAATTAGATGATCTCGTGGAATTCACTAAAATTTTTTATAATGCAGCGGGTTTTTTTATATATATCATAAGATAGTAAACAAGCAGATGAGTCTCCTGATTGAAAGAGTCAACCGTCGCCTATAGACACCAAAGATGTTAATGGTACGTTGCTATCTTGTGACGAAGTCTAATGCTACATGCATAAGTTTACCGGCTACCTTACCCTCCAAACCGGAACACGACAGCGAGAAGCGCTGACGCTATTGCGGCAGGAATAGGTAAGGCGGTGGTACCAGACCCGGGCGAGACAATTCAGAACTCTACCACCTAGTAGCATCCATGGTAGTGACTTGATAGCCAATCGGTCGCCTTTTACGACCTGCCTGGCAGAACGGCAGTTGGCTTATTCTTCAAAGGAGGTCGAGACCAACACGGCGACCAACACAGCGGGGCTGCGTGCTGTAGATAGTGTATAATATATATTTTAAAAAACCTTCTTTACATTATCTACAACAACCTTTACATCAATTTTGTTCACCATTCACATTTCTTAGAAATCTAAGAACCACACTCACGTGAGAACATATTGAAAGAATTTCTAAAAATAATTCTTTCATTTTACGATTTTCGCGGAAAATAGAAAATGCCAATCGCAACAAAATGAGTAAGGTAAACGAAGTGATGGATTACTTATACAACATACACCCAAATACACAAATAGGAAGCAAATAAAACTAGAACACCTGACTCAATTTATTTTTAATACTTTTTAGGGTTCCGAAGTCAACTAGTAATCCTTGCATTTTCGCCATATCCGTCCGTCCGTCCATCTGCAGTTTAGGTTAGAGATTATTAGTAGGAGAAAGTTGTAATTCTTAGTTAATGTATACATATTAATTACGCCAACGTTTTGGTAAAATAAAATTATGAAAAATATTTTTTACTAGGTGGTAAGGTTCTGCATTGTCTCGCCCGGGTCTGGTACCACCGCCTTACCTATTTCTGACGTAATAGCGATAGCGCTAGTCACTGTCGTGTTTCGGTTTGGAGGGTAAGAAAGCCGGTAAATTTATGCATGTGGTATTAGAACATTCGCAACAAGATAGCAACGCACCATTAACATCTTTGGTGATTATAGGCGATGGTTGACTTTTTCCGTCAGGAGACCCATCTGCTTGTTTGCTATCATATCTTCACGTAAATTGGAGTACTTCCTCTACACATAAATTGGAGATGTTCATTTTTTTCTTGCGTGTCTCATTTATTTTTCTTTATGTTATTAGATAGCAAACGGGCAGATGGCTCTCCTGTTGGAAAGAGAATTCATCACCTATACCATACCAAAATGTGCGTGCGTTACGATCCATGTGGCGAGATGGCAATGCCACATGCATAAGTCTACCACCTACCTTCCCCAACCGAGACACGATAATGACAAATATTGACGTTATTGCGGCTGAAATAAGCAACGTGGTGGTACCAAATATCTAGGCGAGACGTTGAGAAACTCTACTACCTAGTAGTCATGATGGTAGTGACACGTAAAGCCAATCGGTCGCCTTTGACGACCTGCCTGGCAGAATGGCAGTTAGTCTATTCTTCAAGGGAGTCCAAACCAACATGGCGAAAAACCCATGGTGTGGGGTATTGTTTGAAAACAATTTTTCGAGTAAAGGATCCGTCACGGCTAACTTGACTTTTCAAATTTACGAGTGATAGTCAAGAAACTTATAAAATAAAATTGGAGAAATGTGATTGAAGAAGTTTTTATTGGCGAGTATGAAATAATGAAAAAGCCGTCTTATTAATCCGCATTATTTTGGTGGGGAACTACGGATCCCTATGTGGTGCGTGGCCCGGCATGCACTTAGCCGGTTTATTCTCAATTGCGTAATTGCAGTATAGTCCATTGAAATGTTGCTAAGCGTGCAAAAGCCAGAGAAAGCTATTTTATTTTTTTAATGTCGAGACGAGAAGATTTAGTGGTTTTATATTCCAGGACAGCAAACAAAATGATGGCTCTTTTTTTATATAATAAGATAGCAAACAAGCAGATGGGTCTCCTGATGGAAAGAGTCAACCATCGCCTATAGACACCAAAGATGTTAATGGTGATGTGCTATTTTGTGGCGAGGTCTAATGCCACATGCATAAGTTTACCGGCTACCTTACCCTCCAAACCGGAACACGTTAGTGACAAGCACTGATGCTATTCCGGCAGGAATATGTAAAGCGGTGGTACCAGACCCGGGCGAGCCAATGCAAACTCTACCACCTAGTATCTTCCACCTAGTATTTTGATAGAATGAGACAAATATCGCTTATATACACCAGAGATGTTAATAGTGCGTTGCTGTCTGTGTAGCAAGAATGAATTGCCAGACTTTATTTATTTCAAAATGAATGTACAAAGGTAGACTTAATGTTACATGGAATTCTCTACCAGCCAATCTAAATCAAATCAAATCTGCCACCTAGCATCACCTAGCACTTACTATATTAGTGACAAGTAAATGCTAACTAGGTGGTGCTAACTAGATGTACCGCTAGTCTTGCTATGCTTAGCGGTAAGGCAGTTGATTTAATCTTTATAAGTGGCCCGCATAAACACGGGGCTTGTAAAGGGTAGTGTAAAGTTAAATCCATGTTTGTGGAGTCACACACTTGTCTTTCGGCCGCCATCTTGTTAAATGGTTTTTACGGTTTATCGGGTAAACTGTTCGTCACGCGGAATATTTGTTAAAACACTGTTGCGTATTAAATTCTCTATAACCTTGTTTTTTTATTTTTTGCTGTCGTAAAACCAAAAAGTCAGAAAGTAATTTTGTTGTTTGGATGCCAAGGATTTTGTATACAGAGATTTTACCTTACATAAACGTATACTAGTCCACTGAAAATAACATTTATAATTTCACCATATGTAATTATTCAATGGAATTTATATTAATTTATATTAATATTATAAATGCGAAAGTTTGGATGTTTGAATGGTGGGATGGATGGATGGATTTTTGTTACTCAATCACGACAAAGCCACTGAATAGGTTTGATTGAAATTTGGAACACAGGTATATGATGACCTGGAATAGCACAAAGGCTATAAAGTACATTTTATCCCGAAAAATTATCCGGATATATAAAAACTTTATAATGTAGCGGGCTGCACGCCGCAGCAAGTAATATAATAAATACTTATTAAACTTCAAGTGTTTGAAAATTTTCAGTACACAAAATGTAAATAAAATAACTCATGGTTGTTTTGTATTATGGAATACAAAATAATCTCAAAGCTCTTCTGGTAAAATGAGACAGCCATCACCTATAGGCACTAAAGTGTTAGTGATAATAATAATGTAATATAATAATAATAATTTTTTTTTAATTTACCATAATTTTAGGTTAAAAATGTAGGCTGGAGTCCACTTTTAGGTAACAATATGTCGGTTCCAGAGGACTCTGAATGATGCATTGTCATCTGTGTTTTGAGTTTAAATGCCACATGTATAAGTTTATCGGCTAGTTGATGATAGTTTTATAGCTAAAATACCAAATTGTATCCCCCAATTTTGTTATCATCAGTTTTCTTGAACTGTCTTTCACTATGAAAACAAATTTAAAGACGTATTCACGTCAAAATCGCTTCTTTCTTTAAGCAAAAAGCTTATAACCGTCAAACGATCGAGTAAACAATCTTGAATTGTATCGGCTTTTGTCGATGTTTGTATAGGAAATTGAAGTTTGTTTTTTATATTGTATGTAAGCAAACAGAAAGAGATAACTATCACCAATAAGTGACTATCTTACCCGCTAAACCGGATTGGTATATATATATATATATATATATATATATATATATATATATATATATATATATATATATATATATATATATATATATATATATATATATATATATATATATATATATATATATATATATATATATATATATATATATATATATATATATATGTTATCCTTCATCCTAAGCGTGTCAGGATATACTAGTATAGCCTAGGACAATCTAGTTTAGTCTAAATACTTCAGGCTAAACTAATGTGGCCTAGGCCGAACTTTTTTAAATTATTTCGTACTGACTGAATAATTATAAGTGGTAAAAATGAACACGTTGTGACCTCTGAAGGCAGAATTAAATCCATGTTTTGAAATATTGAATATTTGTTTTTAAAAACTTAGACTAGTGTGCTCGTGTGCTCGTATGTTTGTATGTCCATCTGTATATATATATATATATATATATATATATATATATATATATATATATATATATATATATATATATATATATATATATATACATATATATATGACGTGATGGATAATTTTATGGACGTGATGGAAAACTTTGGACCCATTTTTAAGCATTGTCTTAAAAATGGGTCAAATTCGTCAATTTTTAGATTATATTGTGGAGAACTGCTGAACCTTAATAGTTGTTAATAAAAATTGGAAATATATTAAATTAATAAAAATAAACATAAAACACACTACATTCATGTGACATACATGATATTATACACACATTCATATATATACGATTTTCTTTACGGATGTCAGTTGTCAAACTGAAAAGATTTTAACTGTATAGCCTATAGTCGAATTTCGGCCACAGGCGATTACTAGTATACGGTAGTTGACAACTAACATTAGACTAAAAAAAATATTAGATTTTTTGTAGATCTATTACATCAAGATAATTCGGTCAATAGTGGAGTCACGGAGAAAGGAATATATTTCAATTATATTTAAGTAACTTTTGCAAGTCTATAATTTAAACGCAGAAAAAATTGCAATAACCGTGTTGGTCCCGGGCCCTTTGAATATTGGGACAACTGCCATTGTGCCAGGAAGGTCGTAAAAGGCGACTGATTGGCTATGCGAGTCACTAACAACGTGGCTTACAGGTGGTAGAGTAAAGAACTCTATTGAGTAAGAACTCTAACTGCATTGTCTCGCCCGGGTCTGGTACCACCGCCTTACCTATTCCTGCCGTAATAGCGTCAGTGCTTGTCACTGTCGCGTTCCGGTTTGGAGGGAAGGTAGCCGGTAAACTTATGCATGTGGCATTACGCCTCGCTGCAAGATAGCGCACCATTCACATCTTTGGCGTCTATAGGCGATGGTTCCATAAATAGGCCCATCTGCTTGTTTGCTGTCTTATGATATATAAAAAACCGCCATTGAATTTCTTATATCTCTTCGATCCAGGATCAGATCAAAATTTAATGAAAGTCTGATTTTGAGTGAATCAGATCTTTATTAAATTTATAAGTGACTAAACAGGCGTTATATCCTCTCAAACAAAAAATAATTTTCCATTTCGGTAAATAAATAAAAAAGATCTGAAAGAACTGGAAGCCTTCTCCTATTTGGAAATCCGAAAATACTGGAACATATAATACATAGTCGTGAAATAATGAGACTTAATACAAAAGAACCTTATCACAGCTGTTGTAATGTAAAAGTAAAAAAGAAATATTGTACATCCTTTGGCGTAGAGATCCTTTTGAGATATTTAATACTAGCTGTACTATAAAAGTTACTACTAAATCCTGCCAGAATAATGGGTGTGTACAGAACAAATGCTAACCTAAGATATCTGCCTGAGACGGTCAGACCTGTCAGACTAAACAAAACTTTATTCTGAACATCTGAGCTCAGCCGGTTTTGGACACACTTTCTATTTTTAAATGAAGAACCCTATAGAACAAGTGTCAGAATTATAAAATGGCGCCCTGAATAACAACAAAAAAAATGACGGCATTGGAATATTTTGAAGTAGGTGTCTGAATTATTATAACAATTATATTTAAAAACCGGCCAAGTGCGAGTCGGTCTCGCGCACGAAGGGTTTCGTACTATAATAGCAAAAAATACGAAAAAACATGAGACCATGAACTAGGTGGTAGAGTTCTGCATTGTCTCGCCCGGGTCTGGTACCACCGCCTTACCTATTCCTGCCCCAATAGCGTCAGTGCTTGTTGCTGTCGTGTTCCGGTTTGGAGGGTAAGGTAGCCGGTAAACTTATGCATGTGGCATTATACCTCGCCACAAGATAGCAACGCACCATTAACATCTTTGGTGTCTATAGGCGATGGTTGACTCTTTCCATCAGGAGACCCATCTGCTTGTTTGCTATCTTATGACATAAAAAAAAAAGACCCACCCTTAATATTTGAATTTTTAAAATTTTTATATTTGTTGTTATAGCGGCAACAAAAATACATAATTTGTGAAAATTTCTAGCTATCACAATTTGTGAGACACAGCCTGGTGACAGACAGACAGACGGCCCGACAGACAGCGGAGGCTTACTAATAAGGTCGCGTTTTACCTTTAGTTACGGAACCCTAAAAAACTTAGATGAGGATTGATAAATGTTAGATAAACTAGAACAATTTTCTATGTTTTTAAATTTATAAAATAAAATATATCGATAGGAATAATCGTATAAAAAATTTTGAGTCTTTAATATGATTGGCTTTTATCATCATATTTAAGTGTTACCATAGTATAAAACTTTAATTATATTTACATCAACACAACAATAAGTTTATATATCGTAGTGGTCATTATAAGTATCAAGTAAAAATTCTCTGTTTTTGTACAAAAGAATTGCCTATTTCTTTTTTGTTATTTTAAGTATCTAGTGGAAATATTTGCCTCTGAAATATTTTGATTTCATTTATGATTCGTATTGTGTTTAGAATTGTGTATTATTACTCTATTAATGCTGAGTTCTTATAATCAACGATTTGTCATTCGTAGCAGTAAACAGTAGCAACAATTTAATACTAACGAGGCATTTTACTAGTTAAATAAATATTTACGGGACAAATTACATTTACTGATCGAACCCCAAATTAAGCAAATTATTTGCTTGTGTTATGGGTGTTAGCAACGATACCAATACATAGAAATACATATATAAATACTGGAATATATCTAACAAACACGCAAACCCAGAGATACAAACATTTATGCTCATCACACAAATGCTTGTCCCCGTCGTGAATCGAACCCGAGCCCCGTCGATTATGTAGTCAGGGTCGCTAAACACTCGATCAACGGGGTGGTTAAAAGTTGTTTCGACACTTGGTAATTTTAAATTTATAGGAACAGTTTCTTCTTACGCCTCGTAGAAAATGGAACTCGTAATTAAAACTAGTTGTTTTACCGATATAAGAACTGGACATAAATAAATCATATTTGACATCCCTTCATAGTTTTATTTGAAAAAAATGTAACAACATCTAAACAAAAAATGATTTATGTACAATAGAGTTGTGAATTCCAATCAGCAAAACTAGGGCTGTTTATTCGACGAATTGTTCAATGCAAGGAATGAGTGATTCTCCAATTAAGTGACAGGCTTTGTACGGTTTCTGTATTTCGGTATGCCACATGATTGCGTCTAAGCTTATTGGGTTAATTTCTAAGGGAGATAGTTTCAGTATTACTTGTCATATGCATATCTCCTTAATTATTATCTTAGATATTAATATGTGAGGCAGAAACTCTGTTTCCCTTTTTCGACAATTACGCAAACAGAGGGGTATAAAATTTGGGACAGAAAGTTTAGATATAATCTGTGGTGAGGGTGCGTAGAGTTAGAAACTTGGTTTTATATGAGATATGATAACTTTTTGACAGTGCGAGCCATAGGGTCTCGTCATGGAAATATTTTACAAAGAGTCCTGAAACAGGTGTTCCTAGTTTAAGTTTCAGGATACTTCATTTATTAAATAAAATTGTAAACCATATAATTATGGTATACCTATTGTTGTGGTGGAAAATATAAATTTATTTTTCCTTTTCATATTCAATGGATAGTGTCATTAAATTCGACTTAATTATTGTGAAAGTGACATTAACCACATTTTTATCCGACTTCGCTAAGAGGGTTATGTTTTTTGGGATCGGTTTGCATTAGATTTTCTGTTTTTAGAGGTTGACTGGCGAAAGACAGTAGATATTGAATAGCAATGATAGTTGATATTTAACCAATAAAAATATAATAAAAAGAGAACATTGCTTTACTACATAGTAAATTTCAACGAATTAGTGTAGTAATATTCAGAACAGCCACCGCGCTAAAAGCGCTCTCACGAGTCTATTCACGAATTTGGCAACTGCTGTTTGTAAACATGAACTTTGATATATATGTGCGAGTCTTTTTTTTACAAACATTTTTATTACATAGCAACTATCATTGCTCTTCAATATCTACTGTCCTTCGCCAGTCAACCTCTAGCCTACACTAGGCCACTTTCTATGCACTTTTGTGGTATCTGTTACTGAAAAAGTATTGCATTTTGAGGTTTGAGCTTTGACGTGGTAGTTTAAATTCATGTCTAGATATGATCTACTATTAAAATACGATTTTATAAACATTACAAAAAATAGAAGATAAATGCTGTGTTAAAATTTTATTACTACTAACGCCATCTATTATAAGACTAAAGAGTTAAAATGCTAAAGAGTTAAAACGCTGCTTTGGAGTGGTAGATTTAATTCATTTTCATTCACTCCATTTTAATACAATATTAATCTATTAATACACTTGTACTTTTTAACTTCTCGCTACGTATAAGGAAGTTACTGATTTTGCTCCGATTTTCAAAAATCGATGTCCCCGCTTTGAATTTTCACGACGACGTCAGTGTGTGTGTATGTGTGTGTGTGTATGTGTGTGTGTGTGTATGTGTGTGTGTGTGTATGTGTGTGTGTGTGTATGTGTGTGTGTGTGTATGTGTGTGTGTGTGTGTGTGTGTTTAAATATCTCATAACTTTTGAACGGCTGGACCGATCGAAACGCGGTTGATGGCATTCGATTGGATTCCACTCAACTTAGACTTCCTGAAAATTTGAACCAAATGAGCCCAAGGGATTTTGATAAAATTTTGAAAAAACCCAAAAAAAAATTTAGCGAAACAGATTTTTTTTTATGTAACTTCCAGATTAATGTACCGATTGAGTAAAAAAACTAATCAGCTCTATTCTTAAAAAAATAACGTCTAATGCATAAATTGTATCAAATCGGCTTGGAAGTAATCGTTGACAAACATTTTGATAAACTGTTTTTTCGACATAACCTCAAAAATATTTATAAAAAAATGCATATTGTATGGCAATTAATATATACAATCATAGTCTAAAATTATTACCTATAAATAAATTTCGCAAAAAATTGTTTGACTTACTGTTAAATAAAACATACTATGATATTAGAGAATTTTTAGCAGATAAGATTAAATGTTAATAAACAGAAATATAAGCTTGTACAATTTACCTTAAAATTTAAATGTAATAAAAACTGAGTGTCAAATTTTGTAAAATGGTAATTTTTTTGTAAATTGTAAAAATTTGGATTGAGCATAAGATCATATTTTGTAAATTGTAAAAATAACTTTTGATGTGAAATAATTCTAGTACATTGTAATACATACAATTGTAATACGTGAAATAGAAAAAAAGAAGCCCGCTGAGTTTCTTCCGCCGGATCTTCTCAGTGTGTGGCCGCGTTCCGATCCGGTAGTAATTATAAAGAAATCGACCTAAATTAAAATGTTTGCACGCCATATTATGGTAGAATATGATGGTAATTTAATTTATTTTAATAACTTGTGACACCCATATTCTTGCAAATAAATATTTTTCATTTTTTTTTTTCAAATATTTGAACCAATCATGTTTCAGTATTCTACAATATTATAGAATTAAAAAAATTACGTCATATGCCGTTTTTAAAAATCAAAATTGAATCTTATTTTCAAATTTACAGCTTTTCAAATATTAAAATTACGTTATTTTTAGCAAACTTACTTAATATTTTTTAAATAACTTTCAGACTAATATACCGATTTACTTCAAAATCTTATCAGCTTTTCTCCTTTAAAAAATGCGCCAAGTACCGTTAATTGGATAAATATCGGTCAATTTGTTTGGGATCTATCAATGACGAACATTTTTGCAAAAAAAAAATCGGTTCTCTGTAAAGTTGGTTTACAGACGATAGTTGAACGTGACAACGTCTTAAGCTCTCGCTTGTACTCCAAGCCTTAAACGGAACGCCTCAGAGCGAGGTAACGCTGCATGAGTCATGTTTTTTCGTGCGTGCAGCCAGCTCTATCGAATTATAAGACGTTGTCACGTCAAAAATTTTTCTTGACATTGCTTCGAAATTTTTGAACCTACCGACTATTTAGCTAAAGAAATAGTTAAATTGAGTTAAATGCCATTTGAATTTGACCATTTGAAATTTGATCTATTTGATCATCGTTTCTAAAATATACAGTTTTTCAAAAATCAATATACTGCCATTTTTATCAAAATAGACTGCATGTATGATTGTTTCGTTAGTTCATTCGTAAGTGCTTTCTTGCTTTTTTTGTGACTTAGCAACTGAGACATTTCAATATATCTTAGAACTGAAAAAATCTATGCTTATAGTTTTTACTCTTTTGAGCTTAAAATACAAAGACCTACAAAAAATATAGACGTAGCAAAGCGCTCCTATCGTGAGTCACGTAATGTGATGACGATGCGACAATATGAAGACGGCGGCTTACTAGTCGGCCACGAGCTACAGAGAGTGAGAATCGTTCTTTTTGTGACAGTATTTATTCTGAAATCATGCCATCTGGTGTGATAAACAATTGTAAAAACAATTCATATTTTGAAAAAAAAATCTTCCGGGATCACTTTTCACAAGTAGGTATCCAAATTTCCATAAATTATAACAAAATTGAAATAATATTTGATATAATTTCTCAGAACACAAAATTGAAGCGCCATTGTGGCAGTGTGGTAAGTTAACATACGAATAAATTTCCCCAAACATTAGGGAAGTATACCTTTTATTTAGAATATATATTTTAATGATAGACTTATTGTTTCAATTTGATTCACCGTACTGTATATTTATATACTATATATGCGCATATTTATAAACATTTGTATGTTATATTTAAGGTTTCCTGCTGATGTAACGTAGAAAATCCGAATTTTTAAAGGTAAATTGTATTTTTTGATTTTGATGTGTGTATTTTTTTTATCTCATTTACTTTGAATAATTAATAAAACTTTACTGTCTAACCATCCATAAAAACTAAAAGAAAATATGCATTTTCATTTTAAAGGCGGAAATAAAGTGGGCCCTATTTTGTTTTGAGTAGTTTTATTGCCTATGTAATGTATATATGTGTGTTTATGTATTGACGCCGTTTATTTTTGTTTACAAAATACTACTATATCTTGTTTTCTCATAGATTTAATTTTATTGGAAATAATTAATTGTACACCAAGTTGAAAATTATCTTTGTTTTTAATATTTCCTTGTTATGGGTTGACTGGGAACAATCTCTATTACTACAGATAACCTCGCCCATTGTTCTTATTTTCTATTATTGTTATGTTATGTTAGTGATTACTGTGTACAATAAAGAATTAAATAAATAGATAAATAAGCTCGTATTTTATAATTATTAGTCATGTGTGTACAGTTAAGTGTAGAGAATAAGCTATTTATTATTATTTAAGACGAGTAATAAAAATGTATAATACATAGTTATAGCATTAAAAGTACAAAAAATATTAAAAGCCTATTGAATTATTGGTTGTAATTATTTAGAGTAAAAATGTAAAATATGCTGCATATGCTGCAATATGCTGAAATATGTTCGTAAAAATATTATTTCATTATGTAATCATATTTACATATTATGTAAGTATGCATTAACATAATGGCATACGTACAGTAGATAAAATAAATAAATTTCATGTCCTTCTAAATTAGTTTGTTTTTGACGTAAGAAAGTATCATAGTAAAAAAATTAAATGCCAAATATAAGTAAAACGCATTATAATTTATAAAATGTAATAGTAAAATATTAAACCAGTAAATGGTAATTTGATAGCCAATGCTTGCAACATTTTTCTTTAGCATACGTACATAATGCTTGCAAATGTTGGCGTTGTCTTACGCACACATGTACAAAATCTATCTTCACTGATTTGTTTCTAATTGTTTACAATGACTACGTCTATATTTTTTGTAGGTCTTTGTTAAAATACCTTAATTTAGCGGAAAGTTTCAGGGATTACCTGCAAGGTCAACAGTTTACAGATTTTTCACAATATCGTCGGCCTAGAGTGTAAACCTGCTAACTCACTACAATGAAATTTTAGGGGATGGACAAAAAACTTCATAAAACTTTAAATTGTACTTTAGGTTGCAAACAAAAAATATAGTTGGTTTAATTTGTATCATTTTGTACAATAATATACAAAAAATAAAATATAATTTAATAGTTAGTGTTTTATTAAGGATTTTGTGACTTAGCAGGGTTTTGCAGCTGCACGAAGGATATGAGAATGGATTTAGCAGGGGTTTTTAAAATAAAATAATTAGGTAGTAAAGTAATCATTTATTAAAAAATCACATATTTATTCAAAACAAACAACTTATTATAAAGTAAGCCGGTGCAACCCACTCTTGCACCGGCTTACTTTAACTATAACTTTAACTTTAACTTTAACCATTAACAAAATGTGAAATGAACTGTCAAGTTCGATTTATGCAAGTCTGTCATAAAAGTGAAGAAATTAAAAAGTGGCAACATCGTAGTGTCATCCCTTTCAAATCAATCTAAGAAAAAAGGGATGACACTACGATGTTGCCACTTTTTAATTTCTTTACTTTTTTGACAGACTATACATAATAACATCTTACAAAAAATTCAGTCTTATCGATTGATTATAACAATTTACCCCATGGCTGATTAGTCATGGGGTAAATTGTCGTAATATGGACGGTAATCTTCGGGAAGAGATCTTTTTAAATATTGCAGGTCTTCAAACTTCCTGGCAGTGATCTTCCTTCGATTTTCATGGAGATTTGGAAGTTCATTTAATGATAAAGGAACAACCGGGGATTTTCTTTGGGGTAAAGTTTGCCATTCATCAGGGAATCTGAGTTTGAAATATATATCACCACTTGGAGTATAGCGCAAAGCTCTTATGTCAGTCACTTTAGCGTCACCTCTACCGCGACCCGGACGTATGCTTTTGAAGTACTGAACGTCGTTAAATTTTTTGAAAAACGTATGGCTCAGATAGGTAACGTCATAAGGTTTCGGTTTTTTCCTAGCTGATCTGCAAATTCCGACATATTCAGCAGGCACGTTTATATCTTTATTTTTCAGGGCACGTTCGATAGCAGAGTGCATACTATCTGCTTCCATTTGAGTATGCCCTACCTCCAAAAACTTCTGCTCGATGATTATGTTGTGTTTGATTGCAGTTGAGAGCAGAGCGTTCGACATAATACAATTCCTATTTTGGTAAGTGCAGCCGTCGCTGTAAAATATCGCAGTAAGTATTTCTTCAGAATTTGTATGTGGTAAAACTTTTTTTTCTATTAAATCTACCCATATACTTGCAAACTCTTCAGAATTCAGTCCACCCTCAGTTTCGTTCCATAGATAACAAAATCCATCTTTGTTTTTTAAATTATAAAACGTCAAATTATGAACTTGGAGTTTCGTTCTATAATACAAACTGCTTATTTTTGACTTTGGTGCCATTAGAACTGCTTGTAAATCGACTGTAAAAACAACCTTTCCTTCATCTTTATCTCTGTCTTTTTCTTTTCTAGCTTCGTCTTTCTTGTTCTGATGTTCTTTAAATTCTTCTGGTGACAAGTTTCCAACTTTGTGCAAAGCACATTTCTCGCATTGATCTTTTTTCGGGAGGTATAAGCTTAAGTTTTTGATCTCGAAAGCTTCACTAAAAACAGCTATAGACAAAGGACGCACATTTCGTTGTCTACACCAATCACCTTTATAGAATTCATACAAGGATTGTTTTGTTCGCCATTCTGGCAATAAATATTTTTTTTGGGTTGTGGCGCGACAATAGTGTGATTCCATATTAGGCAACGAGACTAGAAATTCGTCAAGTTCTTTACGTTCTTTGGCAAAAGGCTTTGATGACAAATTCTCAGCACTAGAAGGTTGAGGGACTCTGTGACCTTTACTAGTGTTTGTAACATTTGATTTCTTGTTTTTCCAATTAATCACAGTCCATCTACCAACACCAAGCGTGTTGAGGAACATGGTTCTACAGACTTTGATTCGCTCGTCTTCTTTCTTTAAATAATAGACTAGCGATTGACTTCTTCTAGATTGTCTTTCGTCATGTCTTCCTCGTGGCCTTTTAATAGGCATCGCTGTAACAAAGCTATCGATGAAGGTTTTCTTCTCTGGCCAACTCATGCTCCAAAATCTTTCAAATAACCCTTTTCTTTCTTCTTCTGTAATTATTGAACATTTAATAGTTCCTTTTTCTGTCTGCCTACACCTGCATCGTTCCTTCATTTTTCTAGGTTCTTTTGGTATCTCGTAATTCCACGTATCTTCCTTTTTTCTACCGTAGTATTTCTTCCCCGATTCTCTTAGTTTTCTATTTTTTTCCGCAAACCAATTAGACTTTTGTACTTGCATCCTTTTCTTTCGTTTTTTACTTTTTTTCGGATAATCACTATCAGACTCGGAGTCAGAATGGAAACCGTACGGAACTATACCGTCTTGATCACTTTCATCTGTTATTTGGTCTTCAAAGGATGATGATGAGGTGGAAGGAATATCATCGGATCTTTCTAACGATCGTTGACTATTGTCATGGTTATGAGGCACATTTTCACTGTTTATTTCAGCAACGTGCATGGTTTCTTGATTCACACTCTCTGAAACTAAAATAGGCTCATTTGTGGAAGTAGACGGTAATATTTGAATATTCTGAGGTAATTCAGGATTTTCTAATTTATCGGGGAAATTAATGTATTCGAATTCCACATTTTCCATCACCAACAACGGGCCGTCATCATGTTGCTGAGGCGAAACATTTTTACTTGCATTTTCTTCACTATTTTCACCCAGTAAGTTGCAATTTTTTTCTGAACTTAAAATAGGCTCATTTGTGGAAGTAGACGGTAATATTTGAATATTCTGAGGTAATTCAGGATTTTCTAATTTATCGGGGAAATTAATGTATTCGAATTCCACATTTTCCATCACCAACAACGGGCCGTCATCATGTTTCTGAAGCGATACATTTTGACCTCCATTTTCTTCACTATTTACACCCAGTAAGTTGCAAATTTTTTTAGCTCGCCATAACTGATATGAAGACATCTACAACAAGCAATATTATTGTGGTAAGTTATGATTTATTGTAATTTTATTGAAACTTTATAAAATAGGTAGGTAAATATAATACTGCTAAATCCCTAAAAATGCTGTTAATTATCTGCAAAAACCTGCTAACTCCCATTACTACCAACGGATAAGCAAGTGATACGAAAACCACGATTTAACTTAGATTTCAATAGATCCCATTGAAAACAAATGTACATAAAGGCAATATTCACTTACCGTTACAATATGACGAACATTAAATACACTAACAAACCGAAAAACACACTAAATTGTAATAATTTACACGAGGGCAATGCTTGACGTCAGATGCTCATACAAAATGGCGGTTGACAGCGGATTTAGCCGCCAAATTTGAATCGATCGGATTTACCAGTTTTACTCATCACACGTTTACGAAAACTTGCGATTGAAGTAGGAAATAGCTGTGTTACTTGACGATGTGCTGTCCCTTTTTCTATCGAATGGCATCAAAATGTTCCATGAGCCAAAAATGGATTTAGCAGGTTTACACTCTAGGCCGACGATATGATTATTGTGAAACAGTAGAAGTGTATTAATTGATTGATATTGTATTGAGATCAATTTTCAATCTTATCCCGAGGATAAAAAGTTAAAAAAAATGTATATTCATGCCCGTACCCCCGAAGAGTTAGGCAGAGCTACAACCTGTGCATCCACGATTAGCCGAAGATACGTCTTAGTCCTACAACGTGATAGGTGACCAGCCTATCGCCAATCGGGCACTTTTCCAATCCCGGGCAACGTTATTTTTATTAGAAAATTGAAAAAATACATTTTTGATTTGTCTGACTCGGGAATTGAACCCCGAGGGTTTCTCTGAGAGAAAAATTCGAAAAATTTGTTGGCTCAGGTTCAACCGCCAATTCTTCGTGCCTGCGGTAAGTCCAATATTAATCCTAAAAATTTTGAAGGTTAATTTAAATAAAACATTTTTTTATTTCGAAAATCGATGTGAAACCAGGACTTACCGATTTTAGAATAAAAAATATTTATCTTAGCGAAATGTTAAAGATGTGTTATAAGATCAACTTTCATTTTTAATACCCATATTTCCTTGAAAACTCTTTTACAAGAAAGCTACCATATATTAAAATTGATTTTTATCATTAGGTATTATTACACTTTAAAAGCGAAGTGGTTGCGCGAAATGAATCTTGAGTTGCTACATATTATAGGTAGACCAGAAAATACGGTGTAAAATTTTAGCAGATAACCTTTATATTTGTTCTTTTTGTTAACATTGATAATAATAAAAATCATGTTTTTAATAAATCAAGAAAATTTTAAAGAATTTTTATGAAACATGTCTTAGAAACATGTTTTTTTTATTTTGGTTTTATTTTCCTGTGCCCTCCTAGACCAAAGCCTGACGACGCCTTTGATGCGAATATAATGTTTGGGTAAAAATACGCTGAATTTTTTTAGGTTAGGTAATTATAAATAAAGTCCATGCATTAAAAGATGTAATTCTCATAAAATTACTTTCCTAACAATATTACAAGGTAGTATAACTTTGCGAGCCCTTACAAAGCTCTGCTTTTTGCTAGTTGGAAAATTTGGTCAAAATAAGTAATTTATCATTTATTTACATGTTCGATATCAGCAACGAGTATTGAATTTTTTTCAGTAGAATAGTCACTTTTTACAATGATAAATGTTTTGTGGGTTTTATTTTTATCTGAATTCCGACTTCATAACCCTTTTTGTTGTCATGATATAAATACCTTCATCTATAAACCGTTCATAACAATACATTCGGCATAATTTAAACGTCCCTTCATTCCATACAATATTTAATCTAGCTCCATTGTAATTGTTTGAATAAATCGCTATTTTATATATTAACTTGAGTTATTTCTTCCATTATAATAAAGACACTGTGTCAGTACCGAGTGATGATTATTTCAATATACCGTCAACCCAATTTGTCTGAAGAAGAAGGCGGAAATGCAGCCGAGCACCCACGATTAGTCACTAGCATTGAAGTCCTGTGATAAGATAGGTGGCCAACTTATAGGAGCCGAGCACATATCCAGTCAGTCAGTTTGTGTTTTCCATAAAAAGGCAAAATTTATTAGAAACAATTTTCCCGACCCGAGATTGGAATTTAGGATTTCTTGAAACTTTTTTCTATTGCAATAGCATCACTGAATCAGTGAATGTAGCACTTATTAGTGGCAAACAGAGGAAATCGCAGCACTGAAATCTTTGATGTTACCATTTGTTTATTGCGTTAAGGTTAACTCAAATAAAAATTTGCATTTACAAGCTTAATATTTTACAAACGCGTCTCTTAATCCAAAACTTATTTTCACAAACCTATGATATTTTTTAAAAACATATCATAGGCTATCCAACGACACGAGATATAAATTAACATCTCCACTTTACATGTAGGGGAGTATTAGTTCCTGCCGCCGAATTTCACCATCGGACATCGCGACAAAATTCAAAGTTTCATCCTCAGCATCTCGATATCTGGCAGCGGCGTGCACAGAATTATGACACCGGGTATGCAGCTGTGTACTCGATCACAAAAACTTTTTCTTATAGATTTGTAGCATAGCTACAGCCACGCGTGACGTGACGGATCTCTAAGTCGGAAATCATGCCAACAGAATAAGTCTTAGATGTACTACTATTCATGTACATCTTCTACGGCAACGCAAACAAAACAGCAATCGAGCGTCGCGGCGAATGAAATTGTAATAAAATAAGTAAAATAATAAGCTAAATTAATATCTAACTACTCACCTAGTCAGCTTCAATTTTCACTGAAGATTCTGATTACTTGAGATTACTATACACCGATATAAATAAACGTAAGATTTTGACCACCTCAAATATATTATTCAAGTGAGTGATAGTTACAGAACACATCTCTTGCGAGATATCCGATATAGCCTTATATAATATAAACTTAATAATAAAATTACGGGTTAGTAAAAAAACAAACAACTCATTCATTTATAGAATACTAGCGACCTGCCCGCGGTTTCACCCGCGTAGCTTTTGTTCTCGCAGGAATATCTGAAAGGTTTATATACTGAAACCTTCCTCAAGAATCAATCTATCTATTAAAAAAACCGTATCAAAATCCGTTGCGTAGTCTTAAAGATTTAAGCATGCATATGGACATAGGGACATACAGAGAAAGCTACTTTGTTTTATACTATGTAGTGAAATCTATGCGCCTATCGTTTTTTAAATATGATTTTAGGATATCGTCATAGAAAGTTGGATTGCGTTTTAATTCTATCATTAATGTCGTTTCTATAGAAATCATGGAAAGCTCTGTGAGTCGTTGATTTTGTGTGTTTCTCAAATATGTATACGCTTTGCTGGCCTTGCTGGTTTAATTGTAATTCGGGTACACACCTACATTTAGACACGATTTGATTCTTTTCACTGAATGACAAAATAGAAAAAACTTGTTATTTTTAATTTTTAATAAACACACATTTTCAACACAAACTTCACAATCAAATAACATTTAAAAAAATCAACAAATGCACTAGTAAAAGCAAATCACTACAATTATTATAGAAACTCAGTGATAACCTATTAAATGTACCTACACACTTTCAAATATTAAAATGAAAACTTTATATAATATACTGGTACAAACAAAATAATAAACAATGCTTAACAGTTATCACATGAAAAAGCAAATGGTCCCTCGAAACACTTCTGCTATTTAACATTTCTGCTATTTAAACAAATAAAACCTTACTAAACAAAAATGCATAATGAGAGCATACTGTTTGCCAATAATATTTCGTCTATTATCTTTACCCGGATTATAGAACAAGCTCACAGTAGTTGCCATATAAAATAGCTTGATTGTGTGAGTGAGCCAATTCCGTGCGGATAGGTAATTATGTCTCGCACACATTTACAATGTGAGGCAGAATATTAGCGGCAGGACTTTGCGTTCAATATTATTTATCGTTTAATAAACGCCTGGCAAACATGTTTGAGTGTTGTGCTTGCAAATAGGTGCTATTTAAAAATATTAGGCGTTTTTAAGTTACTATATTTTGTTTATTCATTTATTTATAATTAATTAAAGTCATCTAAAACGTATGAACGTTTTATTAAAATATAGGTAAAGCAGTGCTTTTTTGCCTCTATACAGTGCACGCCCCTGATATCTGGAAGTCCACAACCGTGCGAATTTCGAGGCACTTTTTACCCCGCACTACTCCTATGTGGAACGAGATATCGGCTGATTTTTTTCCGAACGGATACGACTTAGGGACCTTCAAGACAAGAGCCTATTCATTCCTAAAAGGCCGGCAACGCAACTACAAGACCTCTGGTAGTGTAGTTGTCTATGGGCGGTGGTAATCACTTACCATCAGGTGAGCCTCCTGTCCGTTTGCCCTCTCTTCTATAAAAAAAAATCATAACTAGTGGTATTCAATGGTCTATAAAAGATAATATCACTCAATCCCTGCAATTTGTCGGGATCGAACGATGTGCCTACTTTCGATCTATGGTTATTTACGTTACCTAACATTTTTGCATGCTTTTCCGAATTAGGTTATTTGTGTTAACTAACGTTTTGGCGCATTTTTTGGAATAAAGGAGAAGTTACCGCCTCCAAACTCCGGTTACAGATTTTTTTTAAACTGAACTTCAACAACGCTTTGCTTGGCACGGGAATCAAACCAGGGACTTAATAGTTTGCGCCATAAAGGCTAAACAATATACCAAAAAGACATTCAATTAACAATTAAATTTGTTTAGCTTATAATAAGCTATCCATTGGGGGGATTGCGTGGCCTTTGGAAGGGGGTCGTAGACGGTAGTTTAGTGTTACTAAAAAACAAAGACAAAATATTTACTTGGCAATAAGGAAAAATGTTAAAACGATTTGATTTTTTTAAGGCGAGGTATTTCGACGTGCGTCAATTCTATAGGACATGGGTGGCGCGGGATGTTCTGAAACCGCTGGGAAACGTCTTAATTTTCGGATAAATAAATATGGGACTTCAGCTGAATACCAAAATTTAGCACATTCTTTTTCGTATTTAAAACTAAATAACACCATATAAAAATCATGTGGAAGATTAGAAATATTATTACCAAATTATTTGTTTTAGAGATTTTTTTAGCCTGTTTTCGGAATTTTATATGATCAAGTAAAGTACATTCTATCATGTAATGAGTTAGCACATTCCTTAGATAATAAATTCCTTAGAATATATTCAGGTATATCGTGTAATCTTTGTAAAATTGTGATTTAACAATCAATACGAAAAAACGTGGTTAAGTAAACCAGTTTTTTCCCGTTTGTCCCGATGCCTCGCTTTAATGTAAGTTAGGCGGCAGTGGGTCGCAATTTTTTGTAAAATACTGAGGGGGTCGTGTCTTGAAAAAAATTGGAAAACACTGGTTTAGATGTATGGAGATTGGAGATCACATCCCTATCCAACCCTATAGATGTATAAATGTTAATAACCTAGATATTATAAATGTTATTGTAGCGTACGTACGCTGTACTAGTGGATATACCTAACTCGTGTACTCGAAACCAAGGAACTCAACAGCTAGGTAGGTAACACGTTTGATACTGTCAGACGTGAATTGTTGCTCAATTCGTCTGTATATCGTTATAGCCAGGACAAGACCAAGTTAACAACTTGAGATTTGGTTAGTTCAATATTACGCATTATATACCTATAGTAGTTTATACAATCTATACATATAATAAAACCGTAGGAAAGTCAAAACTGTACATTGAATATTTTTTTAAAATAATACTTGGGGCGTGATCTACAATCGACATCGAAGCCAAAAATATAGTTTTTAGAATTTTTGTCTGTTTGTCTGTTTGTCTGTATGTATGTCCACATACAGACAACAGACAAATAGACAAACAGACAAACAGACAAACGGACAGACAGACAGACGGACAGACGGACAGACGGACAGACGGACAGACGGACAGACGGACAGACGGACAGACGGACAGACGGACAGACGGACAGACGGACAGACGGACAGACGGACAGACGGACAGACGGACAGACGGACAGGCGGACAGACGGACAGACGGACAGGCGGACAGACGGACAGGCGGACAGACGGACAGACGGACAGACGGACAGACGGACAGACGGACAGACGGACAGACGGACAGACGGACAGACGGACAGACGGACAGACGGACAGACGGACAGACGGACAGACGGACAGACGGACAGACGGACAGACGGACAGACGGACAGACGGACAGACGGACAGACGGACAGACGGACAGACGGACAGACGGACAGACGGACAGACGGTCAGACGGACAGACGGACAGACGGACAGACGGACAGACGGACAGACGGACAGACGGACAGACGGACAGACGGACAGACGGACAGACGGACAGACGGACAGACGGACAGACGGACAGACGGACAGACGGACAGACGGACAGACGGACAGACGGACAGACGGACAGACGGACAGACGGACAGACGGACAGACGGACAGACGGACAGACGGACAGACGGACAGACGGACAGACGGACAAACGGACAAACGGACAAACAGACAAACCGACAAACAGACAAACAGACAAACAGACAAAAATTCTAAAAACTATATTTTTGGCTTTGATATCGAGTGTAGATCACGCCCCAAATATTTAAAAAATAAAATATTCAATGTACAGTTTTGACTTTCCTACGATTTTATTATATGTATAGATTTAGGTTTTTGATCGATAATGATATAGCGGGAATGTGGACGATTCTTCTAAATCCGTTACTATTAATATATGATTATTTCTGTGACGTTTCGACTCGAAATTGAGCCTGCATAATGCATCTTAATGAAGTATATTACTATGTCAAAAAGTATCTTCACACCCGTATCCCCGAAGAGATAGGCAGATGTACAAGAAGCATCCACAATTTGTCGAAGACATTTAGTCCCATAATGTGACAGGTGGCAAGCCTATCGCCAATCGGTACTTATCCAATCCCAGGCAATGTTGTTTTTAACAGAGAACAGATAAAACACATTTTTGAATTGCCGAACCCAGAAATCATAACCGAGACTTCATGTAGTCGACACCGACACCGCACCACTAGACCACAGAGATAGTATCTTCACGCCCGTATCCCCGAAGAGGTAGACAGAGGTACAATAAGTGCATCCATGATTAGCCGAAGATACTTAGTCCCACAATGTGATAAGTGGCCTGCCAGCCTATCGTCGGGCACTATTTCCAATCCCGGGCAACATTGTTCTTGTCAGAAAACTAAAAAAAAAAATAGTAGCAGTCGTGGGACTGCCGATAGAAGTGAAAACGGAACTATTAAGTTGAGAGTAATTAAAACTATATGCAAAACATAGCTATAGATATACTATTATCATTAGCATGTCGGTGACGCGAACCGAGGATTTTACCCTCTACCAAAACGCTCAACGCGCCTAAAGAAGTTTTCACTTCAAAAACACATTTTTGAATTGCCCGACCCTGGGAATCTAACCTGGGACCTCATGTGGTCAACTACGACCCCGGACCACTAGACCTCAGAGGCCACAAAGGCGACCACAGAGACAACTAAAATTAATTCAATACAAATTTATTAATTATAATTAAATCATATCGGAATATAATTGTAAAGAGTTACTTATTTTATGAAATATTTATACTGTACATTATTTTTCTTATATATAATTTATTTTTATATAATAAATATATTATATTTTCCCCGTGTTGGTCCCGGGCTCCTTCGAAGAATAGGCCAACTGCCGTTCTGCAAGGCAAAAGGCGACCGACTGGTTATACGAGTCACTAACATCGTGGCTACTGGGTGGTAGAGTTCTGCATTGTCTCGCCCGGGTCTGGTACCACCGCCTTACCTATTCTTGCCGTAATAGCGTCTGTGCTTGTCACTGTTGTGTTCCGGTTTGGAGGGTAAGGTAGCCGGTAAACTCATGCATGTGACATAAGACCTCGCCACAAGATAACAACGCACCATTAGCACCTTTGGTGTCTATAGGCGATGGTTGACTCTTTCCATCAGGAGACCCATCTGCTTGTTTGTTATCTTATACTATAAAAAAAATATACTTACTTTATACTTTGCATCGTCGGCACTTGGTGAAATTCCATTACTGTTAGACATAATTGACAATGCACTTGTGCTTCAATTTCACTTCACAACATATATATTTTTGGTATATCCGATTTTACTTTTAAGCATCTTCAGGATGTAATATACTTAACTGATTTATTCTATGGAAACTATATACATGCATAGCAAGATTGTTTTTTTTCTTGTATTTAGGAAGTTCCTTACATGAAATTTTTTCTTAAAATGAGCAAATACTTTTATAAAATAAATTAAGTTTCTTTTTATCTGTGAAATAAGGATTAAAATAATCATTTTTTTTTGCACTTATTTTTCAAGTAAATCCCTTGGGCTTTGTAATTTGCCTTGTGTAAACCGTCCTCACGAGCCTTTTTGTTATATAAACATTGTTTTAATTTCGGTGGAATTTCCCAAGAGAAGAATTCTATAAAAACTGCTTTTGTATACAAAAGTTTAAAAGTGAGAGTGTTGGCATCAATTATATCTTCTTTTTTTACTGGAAATGCCACCAAAGTAAGGTAGCTGGCTAACTTATCCAGGCGTAGACCTCAATGTATTTTTTAAACAACTTAAACAAAGAAGCAGTTTTGACCTATATATGTAAATCAGAAATCAGAAATCAGAACTACTTTATTCAATAAAAAATTTACAAGTTATTTTGACACGTCAACATATTTTTTTTAAAAACTACTACCGGATCGGAAACACGGCCACACACTGAGAAGATCCGGCGGAAGAAACTCAGCGGGCTTGTCTTTTTTTCATATCATCTATTTTTTTACAATATCACAACATTACAAAAAATATATATGAGATCGGTATGAGTAGCAATTAATCCCAGGCTTTTTTGTCTTCTAAATAATCTGAGATTTTATAATATCCTTTTTTACACAGTTTTGTTTTAACACATTTTTTAAATTTATTGACAGGTAGATCTCTTAGAGTTTCGGAAAGTTTATTGTAAAAGCGTATACATTGCCCCATAAAAGAGTTACTTATTCTGTGGAGACGAGATGCATGCACAACAAGATTGTTTTTGTTCCTTGTATTAAGTGAGTGTACATCACCGTTTTTTTAAAAAAGCAAATATTTTTACGAACGTACATCAAGTTGTCAAATATATATTGGGATATAACAGTTAGAATATTGATTTCTTTGAATTTTTCTCTCAAGGAAAACCTCGGGCTAAGATTGTAAATTGCCCTAATAGCTCTTTTCTGCAATGCAAATATAGTATTTATTTCAGCAGAATTTCCCCAGAGAAGAATTCAATATGACATAATGCTGTGGAAGTAACTAAAGTATACAATTCTTGCTGTGTCGACATCAGTTAACTGTCTCATTTTTTAACTGCATAAGCTGCCGAACTAAGTCTATTTGCTAAATTATTAATGTGCGGTCCCCATTGTAATTTCTTATCTAAAGTAATACCTAAAACACAGATCCACCAGATCCAGGTTGTTTCCATCCAGTTGTACGCTGGTATCTACATGCCTTACAATGAATGAAAATTTAACACACAGTTTTGTTACCATTTAATAAAAGATTGTTCGTACTGAACCAGTGTACAACTTTTGAAATCGCATTATTTACTTCGTCATACTTACTAATTCGTCTTTTCACTTTGAATAAAAGTGAATGTACGTAATATTATTGGAATTGTATAATATTTGATTTTGGTGATCTACTTAGGGTTTTTAGTACGTGTGCTAAATTTCGTGTTTGTAAGTTTATTTGTAAGTTTGTATGTTTGTCCACGAATTTCTCGAAAATTACAAGCCATATTGGAATAATCCTGTAGGGATACTACACTTACAATATACACAAACATATACGACACATACACACACACGAAAATTAGTATTTATAAACACATTATATACATAAACAATACAAAATTATACATAAATTTTTTAAATAATATTTTATATCTATACATATAATAAAATCGTAGGAAAGTCAAAACTGTACATTGAATATTTTTTTAAAAGAATACTTGGGGCGTGATCTACCATCGATATCGAAGCCAAAAATATAGTTTTTAGAATTTTTGTCTGTTTGTCTGTATGTCTGTATGTCTGTATGTCTGTATGTCTGTATGTCTGTTTGTCTGTTTGTCTGTTTGTCTGTATGTATGTCCGGGGTAAACTCAAAAAGTACTGCATGGATGGATGGATTTACTTCAAATTTTGCATGAATATTACTAACAGGTCGGGTCAACATATAGGCTGCATATTATCACGCTATCACTTACGGGGGAGGAGCAGTGCGGAGTAAACGAAGTCCGCGCGGACGAAGTCGCTGGCAACAGCTAGTATTAAATATTTATAAACAAATTATATATACGTAACGTTTTGGGAGTGTAATCTTTGGCAAAACGAACGTCGTCAAATGCTTGATAGTATCCAATGTACATCCGGTGTAATTTATTACTCCGATCTTGTGGGTACACGTGGGAACTTCCGTGCCTTCAAACGATTTTGTCACACTTACTACTGGAAGCAAAATTAAATAGGCCATTCTGGTAGGTCCCTAATTTCCAAACTTCCGTGGTGCAATAGCAATCAGGCTTAACCTGATTGTAAAAGTCTCATTTCGTAGCATTTTTATGCTTTTTGCTGTCTCCTGCTAAAAAGGGAGGGAAACAGGATGTATTTTCCTACTCCTCCTATATACTTCTGATTAATTTCGTTGCGGGGTCCAAGACAGCTTAGCTTTTCCCCAGGGCACCCTGAGCTCGCAACTCAGAGGTTATCAGGACGGTTGCCGCTGTTGATTCTGGTTTACAGAAGTTACAGTGGTGGGAACGAGAGGTGGGCCCATACGTAACGTTTTATGTATCCTACAATCCTTTTGTTTTGAATTAGATGTATTTCAACTTAGGGAACAGTTCAAATTTCATCATAATCGCTTCAGTAGTTTTGAGATATGGGTATAGTTGACAGATATTTGTAGTCAGTTTAATTTATTTTATGTAACTCCTAAGCATACAGCAGCCTGCACCCTAATTTTTTCTCGCTGTTGCTTGGGGTTGTCTGGTTGAGAATGCCAAGGGGCATTAAGTTATCCATTGTACTGTAATTGTGCATAAATTTAAATAAATAAATAGTGGAGTCTACAATATTCCGTATTTTCCATCAAGATATTAGGAAATTTATAGTATATAGGCCAGAATACATAATAGTATAAGTACAGAAGAGACACTCCGACAAGTCGGTTAAAGAAATAGGGACTCTTGCGTCAATACAATTAAATTGAATTCAGATCGAGCTGCGCTTATTACAGTTATATTTACCTAGAAGTTGCATCTCTTTCTATCGCGTAACTCTTATCCTTTCCAATGAAATCAGATGTGACTCAAAGACACTCTATCGCCTATAGACACCAAAGATGTTAATGATGCGTTGCTATTTGTGCAGCGGGATGACAATGCTATATACATAAGTCTACAGCCCAACTTCCCCCCAAACGGAACACGATAATGACAAACATTGACGCTATTGCGGCAGGAATAGGTAAACTAGTGGTACCATATATCCGGATGAGACAATGTGGTATGTGGACAATAGGTGGTAGTAGTCACGGTGGTGGTGACACGTATAGCCAATCGGTCGCCTTTTACGACTTGCTTGGCATAGCGGTAGTAGCTCTATTCTTCAAAGAAACTTACCAACACGGGGTAAATGAATTTTGTTAATAAAATTAATTAATATGAACTTTTAAACTAACGCGTTCTACTATCATTTTTAAATATATAAACGGGTCAATAACGCGTACATATATAGAACTTACTTGTAAAGCTCGACGTTTCGGCCATGTTACATTGACCGTGGTCACGAGCAGACTGGAGCAGCGAGTTTCCTCCGTCGTTCACGTCGGGATCGATTTTCATCTACCCCCTTCTGGTCTTGTTTTTTCGAATTTAGCCTACACACAACACTAACCGTATCTTGGACTTTATTTGTTTGCAGGTGCAAAGGCTTTATTCTGCTGATCACTGGATTCCAGGCAGGAGACAACTTAAATCCGTCTTCCCTGTTGAAATTTTTATATTTTCTAATTTCAATAGCTTCCCGTACCATACGGGGAACATAGTGTCGCTCAGTAGAGAGAACCTGAGGTCGGTGGAATTCAATCCAGTGATCAGTGCTGGAATCCAAAATATGTTCAGCTATAGCCGACTTATTAACCTGCCTGTTTTTTACAGCCGTGATATGCTCTTTGAGTCTATCTGCGATAGTACGTTTAGTTTGGCCTATATAAGCACTACCACAGCTGCAGTCCACTTTATATACCCCTGGCGTCTGGAAGGGTATGACATCCTTATCCTCCTCCAAACATCTGGAGCCTGAACTAAACCATGTTCAGGATATACTTAGGAAAAATGGTTATAAAGATAGGCAGAACATTAGGCGTTATAATAAAAAGGTTAGGTATCCTATAGTCAAAAGGCAGCCGGCATTCATGACATATATTAAAGGGATTACCGATAAGATTGGAACGCTGCTGAAAAAATATTCCATACCTACCATCTATACGCCAAGCTTAAAGGTAGTCGGGCATGTGGGCACGCCTAAGGATGTCATACCCTTCCAGACGCCAGGGGTATATAAAGTGGACTGCAGCTGTGGTAGTGCTTATATAGGCCAAACTAAACGTACTATCGCAGATAGACTCAAAGAGCATATCACGGCTGTAAAAAACAGGCAGGTTAATAAGTCGGCTATAGCTGAACATATTTTGGATTCCAGCACTGATCACTGGATTGAATTCCACCGACCTCAGGTTCTCTCTACTGAGCGACACTATGTTCCCCGTATGGTACGGGAAGCTATTGAAATTAGAAAATATAAAAATTTCAACAGGGAAGACGGATTTAAGTTGTCTCCTGCCTGGAATCCAGTGATCAGCAGAATAAAGCCTTTGCACCTGCAAACAAATAAAGTCCAAGATACGGTTAGTGTTGTGTGTAGGCTAAATTCGAAAAAACAAGACCAGAAGGGGGTAGATGAAAATCGATCCCGACGTGAACGACGGAGGAAACTCGCTGCTCCAGTCTGCTCGTGACCACTGTCAATGTAACTTGGCCGAAACGTCGAGCTTTACAAGTAAGTTCTATATATGTACGCGTTATTGACCCGTTTATATATTTAAAAATTAATTAATGTTAAAATATAATTTATGGCGCATTTCAAGTTGCAATACTGAGGCATGATAAATCTACATAATCCTTACCTATAGTACTTAAAACCTACTTATAATAATTACGAGTAAACTAAACAAAACAAATATTTCTTACCCTTCAGAATCATTCGGTAAAGTAAAAAACGAAAACTTTGAATTTCCCCATTTTATAAGAGTACCTACAGTAATAAAACGTTACGTTGCGACGATGGTCGGCAGGCTGTCGTACAGTAACGCGTGTATTCACAGCACCGACCACACAACCCAAGTGGGCTGTGTGGTCGATGATTTGCAAAGCCGCGTTGTCGCGCGCTGTAGGTGCTTATCGCGGTAGGTATAAGCGAGTGTCATATGCCTGCCTGGGTCTTAAACTATCTCCTTGCTAAATTTCACCAAAATCGGTTAAGCGGTTTAGCCGTGAAAGCATAAGAGACAGACAGATAAAAATTCGTATTTATAATATTAGTGAGGATGTATAAGTTCTTACAGAAATATACATATAATTCAGTATCATATTCGGTATTTATTATTCGATTTTGATTCCAAAAATATATAAAAATAAGTACTTAAATATGTCCTAAATAGGCAATTCAATGTTTATGTACATTTTATTGGATAATTAGGGGTATAAGCATCGAAGGTCATTGTTTACCAGGAGCGATTTTCCTAACTTGTGTCTAAATCCGTACGCGCTGAATCACCATCTTTCACACGGTGACCATACTTTTTGAATATTACTACATTAATTTCGTTGAGGTGTATTATGGAGTTAAGCAATGTTCTCTTTTTAGTATATTTTTATTGGTTATATATGGCCACTAACTATTGTGTGCTTTAATATATACAATCTTTTATCAGTATAAGTACCGAAATATATTAAAGAAACACCCAAATCAAAAAATACAACCATCTATTCTTATCACACAAATTTTTGTGCCTTTTGATAATCGAAACCGGGTCCAATCTATACTAATATTATAAAATTGTAGAGTTTCTTTGTTTGTTTGGTTGTACGCGGTAATCTCGAAAACTACTGAACCGATTTGAATAATCCTTTTTGAGTTGGATAGCCTATTTATCGAGGAAGGTTATAGGCGTAATAAAATTAAGTCCGCGCGGACGAAGTCGCGGATAACCGCTAGTAAAAAATATAATATATCAGGTTTATCCAAAATAGGTGATCATATTTCAACACAGCATTCAGCACGACTAACCAAATATATCCAGCCAAAAAGCATGTAATTCAAGGGACTAAAACTTTCAGAAAAATATATAGAAACGTTTTACGCCTTTCTACATAATATCATCCTTTTTTAATGTATGAGTGAATAGTAAGGTAAATAACCTCGCGCTATGGACTATTTTATGAAGAAAGACGTAAAGCGTTGAGACAAAATTATTTTATTCGTAAAAGTCAAAATGTATTAGTCTGTTTAATCACTGCCGTGTTAAAATATGATCATTGATCACTTATTTTGGGAGGACCTTATATATTTATCTATTTATTTAATGCTTTATTGTACACAATTAAAACAGAAGTAATACATAGAGGCTTATTAAAACAGACTGCACAATGGGCGAGCTTATGCCCAATAAAATATATTTCTTCCAGCTAACCTGAATAAGAATAAACACAATAATTATCGAAATGTTAAAATAGTGTACAATAATCATAAAACTAGATACATATGAATATAACGGTCTTAATACATTAAATTTACCCACCATAATATTTAAAAATGAACAACAATCGATAGAAATTTAAAAAAAAATACCATGTAGACCTAGCAAGAAAAAGTTTTCTTAGACTCTTTTTGGAAATTGGAAGAGATATATAGTTATAGTTCTAACGAGTCGCCTTACAGCATGATGCGTAAACTGTTTAATCTTTGATTTCACCCATGCAAAAATTCAATTTTAGAAAAATGAAAGCAAAGCATCAAATCAGGTTTTGTATTAAATTATTTATTTAACACTTAATTGTACACAAAAAATACATAACATTTCTGTTATGTTTTTTTTGTGTGCTATTTTCATAACAAACGAAATTAGTACAAAAGACGAGCTTTTCCCTAATAAGTGATATCTTACAGCTAACCCAAAACAGTGAGGAACTATTTGAATTTCGAATGTTATATTTTTAAAACGTTGCAACCTTCTTAGTAATAAAAAAAAAACAATTGGCGGGAAATGAATTATCCATTGTTTTTTTTATCACCCATCAAAGTTCTACGTACGCAACGAAAATGGAATTAAGTCGAAAAGATTTTGGAGCGATGATGTTTTATGATTTTAAATGTTCTCTTTCTCCGTAAGACTGTACCGCTCGTCTTCAAAATGCTTTTGGGAGAGAAGCACCTTGTTTGAGCACCGTGAGGCGATGGTTTGCTGAATTTGAGAGAGGTCGAGTTTCTTTACATGACTAATTTCGTGAAGGGTGGCCTTCAACTGCCGTCAACGAAAATAATGTGGCTACTGTTAAGCGATTAATTGAAGAAAAACCCCGGATTAACTATGAGAAAATTCGAGGACTATTGAGGATTGGTATGAGCCAAATTCAGAAAATTTTA
The DNA here is from genome assembly GCA_036924255.1 of Apodemia mormo. Taxonomy (NCBI): domain Eukaryota; kingdom Metazoa; phylum Arthropoda; class Insecta; order Lepidoptera; family Riodinidae; genus Apodemia; species Apodemia mormo. The sequence continues at coordinate 39,285,880 of JAUPFN010000009.1, read as the reverse complement.
CACGAAGAATTGAAAGTTCGGAAACTTTGTTGTAGTTGGATCCCTTATGAACTGACAGCGGAGCAGAAGCGGGTTCGCATGGAATGGTGCTCACAGATGCTACTGAAGTACGACCACGGACATTCTAATACTATTTGTGACATTGTCACAGGAGACGAAACGTGGATTTATTGTTTTGAACCCGAAAAAAACAGCAATCTTGTGAATGGGTGTTTGAAAATGAGAACAGGCCAACAAAAGTAAGACAGGCGAGAAACGTTTTTTTTCTACGCTACGCTACGGGTCCCATCTGTACAATTCCACTTGAAGATCAAAAGAGTGTTAATGCCGAGTGGTACTCTACCATTTCTTTACCCAGGGTGTTAGAAAAAGTTCGCGAAAGATGATCCAAAAGCCGCATTTTCCTACACCATGATAATGCTTCTTCACACAAGGCCAACAAAACAGTCATTTTTAGCTTCCGAAAAAGTACATCTCGTCACTCATCCTGCGCATAGCCCCGACCTAGCACCCTGTGATTTCTGTATTTTCCCCAAAATCAAAGATTTGATGAGAGGTTTTACTTTTACCAACTCCAAAGAGGAGTGATAGCGTTCAATCAGCACGTAGAAAACATGCCTTCACATCTGTGGTCCTCTTGTTTTAAAAAATGGTTCGATCGCATAAAAAAATGTTTAAAATGTAAAGGAGATTATTTTGAAAAGCAATAAACATAATATTTTGTATATAACATGTTGTTTTTTTAAGTTACGCAAAACTTATTGTGTGACCTACGTACAATGTTAAAGCGGAACAGTCAGTGTACTATGTTAATTGGAATAAAAAAAAAACTAGCTCTAATTAATTATACATGTGTATAAAAAAATAGCAAATAGTTTAGCTTCATGGAGGCTAATTCTAAGCTGGCTAAAATCCGCCCAATTCGCTGAGCATTGCCTAAATCAATGCTATAATAAATGTTGGACATGTTTTATCTAATTCGATGAAGCCATTCTGGAGTTACAAAGGGACATATTGTCAAGCTGAAATTATATAGCCTATAATTTTTGCAATCGCATGTTCGCACAAAATACCAATTTTCATCAAAATCAGTTAAGCTGTTCTTGTAGCGTTTTTGGGTTTCAGGGTTATTATAACAATAATTGGAGAAATTACACGAATTGATCTAACCCCAAACTAAGTAAATTATTTACTTGTGTCATGGGTGCTAGTCAACGGTACTAATACATAGAAATATTTATTTAAATACTATTATATACATAATATACATCCAGACCCATAAATACAAACATCTATGCTCATCACACAAACATTTGTCCCTGTCAGGAATCAAACGCGAGAGAGATATATTGCAGTATTTATGGAAGATGTATTTCTGTATTCTGTATAAGCATCGACCACACAGCCCATAGACGCCTAATGTTCGATTTTCCGTATTGAATGCATTCTGGCAACTAGCTGAGCTGAGCTGCAACATCGTGATTGGCTTACTCAAGGTCATAGTGAAAGATAGTGATGTACAGAAAATCTGATTGGTCGACACTGATTGAGTATTGGTGCATGGACATTTACATCGGAACTATAAGTCAGATGTGTTGGCAGAAACCATTCGCCTGTTATTAGGGGTCTATGGGTTGTGTGGTCGGTGTGTATAAGTATGGTTGACTAACATCTATACAACAATCAAATTATTTGCCTACACTTTGGTGTCAGATCAATTCGCGTAATTTGATATTTATTTGCTAGCTGCACCGCGCAGCTCGCTGCATTGGAATCTCACGGGAATAACTTTTTCCGGCATAACATATTCTATTTGCTATTCCAGGTCATCATCTACTTGTGTGCCAAATTTCATACAAATTGGTTAAGCCGATTTTGTCACAATAATGTAACACATCCATCCAATTAAAAAATATCACACTTGTTACTTTGGAGATTTTGTTTCCTTGTTTCCCTTTTTTGTAATGTGTTTCGTCATTGAAATCAGGCCACGTTTCAGTTTGCATGAGTTTCATTGAAGTATTCTACGAAATTCATTAAAACTCAAAGTCACGTTACTGTTACGAACCGAAAGCAATTTCTCGGATTCATTTCAGAAAAATGGTTACTAAATTGTACTTTTAATAATAGAACTTGAAGATTTACTCGGTGGTGGTTCTAAAAAGCATTGAAGTGATAATCAAGTTCTTGACGACTTAGCTTAGACCATTTACTGATGGCAGCTTTGAGCATTAAACCAATACTCAAAGCATAATAGTATCCATTAGCAACCAATTTAATAAAAACGAGGCGTACAGCAAGTAATTGTTCGAATTTCGGAGGAAGAGTTTTAACTTACGCCCCGTGAAAAATGTAACTACTCGTAATTGAAACAAGAATTTAACTGATATACAAACCGGGCATAAATAAACCTATTAGTCCTCGGGATAGCACCGTTTGTGTTAAGCGATCAATATATTCCTTATACTCCGTGAGTGGCTTTATTTTAGCAAGTTTTTCAAACTATCGCTCTACTGCTTTTTTTTGAAAATGCTGTGTTTTTTAATAAGCATAATCGAAATATACTGAGTACTGAGTACACGAGATTTTCTTTCTTGATGGACACATACTAAGTTTTAATGCACTAACAAGATATTTTAATAAGTAATTAAATTATTTTGTAACTCCAGACACAACATACTACACCGAAACCATCTGTAACGTTAGACCGTCAGCCTCTATGAAGAGTAGAGGGAGAGGTTTCAAGTCACAAAATAAGCTGTCACCAGATTCCTGAAGCTCGAGAAACCTGGTGGCACAAGGGGAAAGGTTAAATGAAATGCAGATCTAAATATTATATATTGCCAGAAGACAAAGTCCGGCATTGAATATTTATTGGAGCCCCCGGGTTAAGTGTAGAAGTCGGAGTCGCGCTGGTGTAGATGCACGTGGAGAAATACGAGGAACTTGACACGTAGTACTTGCACGGAGTACAGGCACGTAGTACAGGATGTAGTACAGTACAGGAAGCACGCAGAAGGGCGCGCGCTCAGCAGGCAGGACGCTCGTAGAAGGGCGCACGCTCAGGCATGCGCGTAGAAGGACTCGCGCTCAACTGGCACGCACGTCGAGGGGCGCGTGCTCAGCAGGCATGCGCACAGAAGGGCGCACGCTCAGCAGACATGCATGTAGAAGGGCGTGCGCTCAGTAGGCACAGCGTGCGTAGAAGGGCGCATGCTCAGGCACGCGATCAGCTGGCACGCACGTCGAGGGGCGCGCGCTCAGGCACATATATAATAACTAGCAATTTTTGTCGAAAAGTTAGTTAAAAAAAAAATAAGAAATTGATAGATTTAAGGCTATAATTACAAACATATGGTAGTTTTTTTAACATTTTATTGTTTTTAACCGACCGACTCCGAAAAAGGAGGAGGTTCTCAATTTTTTTATGTTTTTTTATTTTTTTATGTATGTACACCGATTACGCCGAGGTTTCTGAACCGATTTACGTGATTCTTTTTTTGTTTGATACGGAATAGTTTCGAATTGGTCCCATAAAAATTTGATTCAGGTAGGCCCAGTAGTTTTTATTTTATGAGCATTTTTTTTATTTATTTTACCTATGCCTATGTCTGAAATCAAATCCCGCAAGTAAATTTTATTCATTTCCAGGATACCGATTGAGCTGAAATTTTGTATACGCATATAAATTGGATGACAATGAAAACATTATGAGATAGACCTGGTGATGGAATCGGAAAGTGATCACAGGAACTCAGTAATTAAATGGTTAAAAATCGTTTAATGACAAGACTCGAGTTTGGGCTCATTTGATTCGTGTTGACGAGCACTTTGGTGCTTGGTGGTAACTAGGGTCCTGCAGGGTCCGATGATGAAGCCAAAGGTGGCCATAGGAGCTCAGTAATTAAATGACAGAACTCTTTCGAGTTTGGGCTCGTTTGATCGATGTTGACGAGCACTGTGGTGCTTGGTGGTAACTAGGATCATCCGGGGTCCGATGATGAAGCCAGAAGGTGGCCATAGGAGCTCAGTATTTAAATGACACAACTCTTTCGAGTTTTGGCTCGTTTGATTCGTGTTGACGAGTACTTTGGTGCTTGATGGTAACTAGGATCCTGCAGGGTCCGATGATAAAGCCAGAAGGTGGCCATAGGAGCTCAGTAATTAAATGACAGAACTATTTCGAGTTTGGGCTCGTTTGATCGGTGTTGACGAGCACTTTGGTGCTTGGTGGTAAGTAGGCTCCTGCAGGGTCCGATGATGAAGCCAGAAGGTGGTCATAGGAGCTCAGTAATTAAATGACAGAACTCTTTCAAGTTTGGGCTCGGTTGATTGGTGTTGACAAGCACTTTGGTGCTTGTTGGTAACTAGGATCCTGTAGGGTCCGTTGATGAAGCCACAAGGTGGCCATAGGAGGCCAGTAATTAAATGACACAACTCTATTGAGTTTGGGCTCGTTTGATTCATGTTGACGACCACTTTGGTGCTTGGTGATAACTATAGGATATTCCAGGGTCCGATGATGGAGCCAGTAAGTGGCCATAGGAGCTCAGTACTTAAATGACACAACCCTATTGAGTTTGGGCTCGTTTGATTCGTGTTGACAAGCACTTTGGTGCGGGTGGTAAATAGTTATAAAAGGAACTACTCTTGACAAAAGCCTTTGTTCTACGTCTGTCAAGTCGGTCTGTTCAGGAGGTAAAGACATAACTTTTGCCACCCCATTGGTCGAGTGGTTAGCGACCCTGACTACGCAATCGACGGGGCTCGGGTTCGATTCCCGACGGGGACAAGCATTTGTGTGATGAGCATAAATGTTTGTATTTCTGGGTTTGGGTGTTTATTATGTATGAAAAAGTATTTATATATGTGTTTCTATGTATTGGTATCGTTGACTAACACACATAACACAAGCAAATAATTTGCTTACTTTGGGGCTAGATCAGTAAGTGTAATTTGTCCTGTGAATATTTATTTATTTCATGTTGTTTCAGTAGGCCTGAGAAGGAACTTTTCTTTTTGTATGGTAGTCGAGCAACGGTAGCAACTCCGGAAGGAAATCATAACGTGCTGTGGCTAATGACGTCTGTTGTTTTGGATATATAATTCCTTACAGATTGTACATGGTACTTCAGCATATTGACATGTCGTGGTTATAAAATTACGCTCAGTCATTGAACGAAGTCTTTGTGACGTCTGACGTGCTGCCGCTAGCCGGTTTTCACGTTGCTGAGCAGACTCGTTTGCTGTACGGTTTCGTATCACTTCTGATCTACGAACTCTGCTCGGCGGACTCCTTAGCTTTTAAACGCTCCTTAATGAGACCAATTCTGTGAGCCTTCTGCTCGGCAGATTCGTTTGCTAGACGCTCATTAATGAGACCAAGTCTTCAATAAACGTTTTTCATGGTCCTTAATAGTTTCACAAGAACTTAACATTGTGTTTCTAAGAGCATTTTTACGGAGACGACTACTTCTATCCGTTCCGGTTTCATGAGATCTATGTTAGTTAAGGCACGCAGCATCTGTTGTAGGTCTACCCATAAATAGTTGACAATACAACAATACACTAAAAAGTATTAAATAAAAATAACTACGTTAAAAACACGACTTCAAATACTAAAAAGTAAAAATAATAAAGATTTAATATTATTAAATACTGCCTATTATTTATATGTGTTATTTACTAATAGGTTTGAAGTCGGTGCCAAGCCTTAAACAAATATTAATATTTTAATCACTTAAATGTATACGAGCAAATTAATACAATGAAATGCCTACTTTAAAGTTTAAGATGCGTTAATATACCTAATAAAGAGCAATTAAATGCAGCTTCAATCAATACGAAGAATAATGAAAAAAAAAAATTACGAAAATGTATTCAACAGAATTCCTAAACTAAATGTTCGTGTGAATTAATGTAAAATTATCAATTAAGCTAAAACGCATCAAAAATTTTAATTTAAAATTTACACCACATAATGGTAGAATATGTTGGTAGCTTAATAAATTTTTAACAACTTGTAACACCCATATTTTTGCAAATAAATATTTTCTTTCTTTCAAAAATTTTATGTAAGTATTCAAGACGTCCGGTCCGTCAACGACGTCTGCCGACGCGTGCGTGCCGGATTGGCTTGGCACCGATTTCAAACCTATTAGTAAATAGCACATATAAATAATAGGCAGTATTTAATTAATATTAAATCTTTATTATTTTTTACTTTTTAGTATTTGAAGTCAGTTTTTAGCGTAGTTATTTTTTATTGATGGAAGCCTACAATATTAAATACTCGAAAACAACGAAAATACCGAATTGCTAATGTAATTCACTGTTTTCGTTTTTACTTAATAGTAGTTTTTTTTATTGAATTTTAATTGGTCTGTGCGCAAATTTTAAAGTGTATTTTCTTAGAATGTAATAAATCTTAAATTGCTCAAAAACCGTTCAATTCCGGATAGGGCTTCACATGACAAAATCGATTGCTTTTCAAAGTAATCTCCTTTACATCGGTCGCATTTTGTCAGGCGATCGAACTATTTTTTAAAACAGGAGGACCGCAGATCTGAAGGCATGCTTTCAACGTGCTGATTGAACGCTATCACTGCCTCTTCGGAGTTGGTAAAAGTAAAACCTCACATCAAATCTTTGATTTTGGGGAAAATACAGAAATAACAGGGTGCTAGTTTGGGGCTATGCGCAGGATGAGTGACGAGATGTACTTTTTTGGAAACTAAAAATGACTGTTTTGTTGGCCGTGTATGAAAAAGTGTTATCATGGTGTAAGAGAATGCGGCCTTTGGGGTCGCCTTTCGCGAACTTTTTTTAACACCTTGGGTAAAGAAATAGTAAAGTACCACTCGGCATTAACTTATTTAAAATTAAGTAATAAGTGGTATTGTACAGATGGGACCCGTAACTGAGAAAATAAACGCGATCATTTTTTTACCAACGTTTCTCGCCTGTCTCCTGTTCTCATTTTCAAACATCCATTCACAAGATTACTGTTTCTTTTGGGTTTAAAACAATAAAACCACGTTTCGTCTCCTGTGACAATGTCATAAACAGCATTAGAATGTCCGTGGTCGTACTTCAGTACCATCTGTGAGCACCGTTCCACGCGAGCCCGCTTCTGCACCGCTGTCAGTTCATGAGGGATCCAACGACAACAAAGTTTCCGAAGTTTCAATTCTTCGTGTAAAATTTTCTAAATTTGGCTCATACCAATCTTTTGATTCGAATTGTCTCATAGGTAATCCGGGGGTTTTCTTCAATTAACCGCCTAACAGTAGCCACATTATTTTCGTTGACGGCAGTTGAAGGCCGCCCTTCATGCAATCCGTCATGTAAAGAAACTCGACCTCTCTCAAATTCAGTAAACCATCGCCTCACGGTGCTCAAACAAGGTGCTTCTATCCCAAAAGCATTTTGAAGACGAGCGGTACAGTCTTGCGGAGAAAGAGAACTTTTAAAATCATAAAAATCATCGCTCTAAAATCTTTTCGACTTAAGGCGATAGGTAATGCCAAACTACGAAATAGACACCTCTTTGAAAACCTACTACTGCTAACCGATTGGTCCAATAATTTAAAAAAAATATGCTTTATACGTATAATATAATTAAGTTTAAATTTTAAGTTCGTTTTTTCAAATTTTATTGTTATTTTTGACGGAAAAAAATCGAATATCTTTCTTATTTTTACACAAAAAATTGCTTATAACTTCCAAACTACTGTAAAGATTTTGATGATTTTTTCTTTTTATTACAGACAATTTATTGCTTTATAAAATTTAAGTTCAAAATTTTACAAAATCATTATAGTGTGCTATTAAATCAATAAAAACCTTATTATTTAATTCGCGGACAGCGCTCGCGTCGAAAGTCAGTCTCCCGGTAGCGTTCATACGGGGAGGCTGTGTCGCATGTTAGCATGCTCCGCTCTCCATATTCGAGACAAAGAGTAATAGTACAGATAGAACGTTTGGCACAATAGTAAGATTGTGCCGTTTGGAAATTGAAGATTTCGTTTACGCTTGGATGTTTTTTTATAGTAGATAATGAGCTTGGACCGAGAAGTCTGTTTTTTTTACAGATGTTGTTCTTATGATATAGACAAGGAATAAGAAAGGATTTTTTTTAATTCATCCCCTAAGATGGTGAAATAGGGGGTGAAAGTTTGTTTGAAACTCTGTCATTTTTGAGTTATTACAACTCAAATAGAATGATAAGCCGTAATTAAATTATCCTTTAACTGAAACAAAATTAAATATAAATTTAATATTTTTTGAAATTCTAGCCTATAGAGAGGTAAAAAGAGGCTTTAAAGTTTGTATCATAAATGAATTGTTTATTTATTGCATTACTATAAAATCTAAATTATTTTAATTTAGTATTTATGATTTTTAATACAATTAAGAAGTACGAATTTTTGGATTTTTTTAGTACTTATGCTCTTCAATCGAAATTGAAGAAACATGCATGTAATGTTCGAAGTTTCATCCATTAAAGGAGTAAAAGTGTGTGTTACAATTTATATGAAAAATCAAAGGTTTATGGTGAAAATAACTTGAAATTCGGCACTTATAATGTTCAACACAATTTATGAATCATATATTTGGGGATTTTTTAAAATTTTATTCCTTAAAGGGTAAAAAAAGCATTGATGTTTGTATAAAAAATAGATTGTTTATTGTAGAATATTGTAGAAATTATTTAAAACTTAGTATTTATGATTTTTAATACAATTAAATGAATACGAGTTTAAGGTTTTCAAATGTCATCTCTTCAAAGGATGAAAAAAGTGGTAAAGTTTGTAGAAAAAATAAAACATGTTTAATCAAAATCTCTTCAAATTTATTAGTCATGATCTTTAATTCAATTAAATAAACGTGCATGTAAGGATGCTGTGAGTTTTATCTCTTAAAGAGGTAAAAGAGGGTATTAAAGGGGCTGAAAGCTAGTACTTTATAAATAGTTTTGTTTGCGAGTAGACGCTGAATAATATTTTGAGACTATTCATGTTTACGCTTGAATGTTTTATTAGCTAGAGATAGATAAGTATTTTGTCAATATTTTGTATAAATGTACAAAAATAAATAAAAAATAAAACATATAAACAACGAAGATAATTCAAGCAAGCGAATAAAAAGCAAAACTCTAAAGAAAAAAAAACTGGTACTATTTGAAGGTAGTAAGGACTTCGCAACTAAAAATAAACAAATTAAATATATTATACATATAAATAGTCTAAATAAATCAACTTATTTAGTAGTTTCCTCTATAAACATTAAATCAAATTATTTATCTTCTTTTTTATTACGAGATTTTGAAACAAAAACTAAGAAGCTAGTTAGTTTTAAAATATTATTCAAGAGATTATATTTAACCAAATCAAATTTTGAAAGGTTTTGTTAAATATTAATTGTTGATTGTATGTATTAAAATAAAGTGCTACACGGGCTGTATTGTATATTACAACACTTTCAAAGAAATAAGAAACGAAACTGTTATTATTGTGTAAATTGTTATATGATTTTTTGTCGATTTTCGGTACATTTTTTTTCTTTAGATATTTATCATTTTTCTAAAACGAATGTATATGTAATCGATAAATGAGCGATTACTGGTTATTGGTTTTGAGTTTGACAACATTCAGTCGATTCATGATGATAAAAGTTCATATAGGTGAACAAAAATGTTAAAACGAAGGTATCTGCATTTACTGTAAATACTCTTTGACGTTGGAGCAAGCTAGCGCGCGATATAATTTTTGCGCTACTCCTGTCAGAAACTCAAGGTCGTTCGCAGCTGTAATCGCCTTAATTCCATTTTCGTTGCGTACGTAGAATTTTGATTGTGATAAAAAACAATTCACAAATCATTACCCGCCAATTGTTTTTTTTATTACTAAGAAGGTTGCATCGTTTAAAAATATAACATTCGAAATTCAAATAGTTCCGATTAGCTAGAAGTGCAAAACTTTTTGTGTGCTCCATGTATAACTAAACTATTACCAACAATGTCAATGATGCGTTGCTATTTTGTGGCAAGATCTAATGCCACATGCATAAGTTTACCGACTACCTTACCCTTCAAATCGGAACGCGACAGCGACAAGCACTGACGCTATTGCGGCAGGAATAGGTAATGACGGTGGTACCAGCCCCAGGCGAGACAATGCAGAACTCTATCACCTCGTAAATCGAATATAAAGTAGTAAAAAATATCGATGACATGTTATTAGCGGGCAAATCACGCGAATCAAATAGTACTGTTATATATTTATGTATTAATACGTAAAGTAAAAATTTTGTAACCCTTTTTACAGCAATGACGCGAACGGTGGATTATGAAATTAGAGCAAAAGTGACACGCGGAGGACTGCAGACCTAATACTTTTCAATAATATGCATTAGAAATAAATTAAATTAATAAAAACAAACATTACACACACTACATCCATGTAAAACACATGCAAGCCTGTTGTCAAACTTAAAATAAATTTTATTTTTTAGCCTATACTTGAATTTTCATCACAAGGCGGTCGCTGTTTAATTAAAGTGATAAAATATTTACTTCAGACGGTTTTTTGTCTTAATATGTTCGAGTCTCAGCAGTCTCTCTGTAACCTTAGGTAATTTAGCACAAAGGACCTTCGCTGTAATCAGCGTACAAGTACTTCAAGTTTATTACAATGAGTAAGAGCATTTGTATAGGGTACTTGTGACTTTTCTTGGCTTCGCACAAGAATACAAAAAGCTACCAGATTAAATGTTGTTAAAATTGGTAGCTCTTTAGGTATGTTAAGTATGTGTACAAGATTTAGTCGGAAAATTTCGTCGAAATTGCTTCTGGCGTTTTTGAATCTAAAAAGAACATACTTTGAATAGTACCGTGCAGACAGACAGGTGATTGACTGATATATCTCTGAACAAATTGCACAAATTGATCTAACCCGGGTGTTAGCAACGATACTAATATATAGAAATACATATATAAATACTGTAACATACATTATACACACCCAGACCACAGAATACTCAGAGAATAACAGAAGTCAATGTTACATACAAGTAATATTCGAGCATAGCACACATAGACACCTCTCACGGACGCGATATCTCGGACTGGTGCGGAACAAACTGCGTGCTAAGTGTGAGTTTTTCTTTTCGCATTCGATCGTGAGCGCGTTTGGAGTTTACTAGGAATTTGTATGTGATTTGTACAGCGCCACCTAGTGGTAAACGTGAGAAATCAGTTTACCACTAGGTGGCGCTGTACAAATCACATACAAATTCCTAGTAAACTCGAAACGCGCTCACGATCGAATGCGAAAAGAAAAACTCACACTTAGCACGCAGTTTGCTCCGCACCAGTCCGAGATTTCGCGTCCGTGAGAGGTGTCTATGTGTGCCCTGCTCGAATATCACATATGTATATAGATTGACTACTGTTAGTCTCCAGTATACTGTGCCCAGACCCAGAAATACGAACATCTATGTTCGTTACAAAAATGTTTGTCCCTGTTGGGAATCCTCGTCGGTTTTTTCTAGTAGCTTTTTGTAAATATAAATAAAAATTCACGAGACAAATTACACTTACTGACCTAACCCCAAAGTAAGCAATTTATTTGCTTGTGTTATGGGTGTTAGTCAACAATACTAATACATATATGTATAAATACTAGAATATATAATAACAACCAAACTTGGAAATACAGACATTTATGCTCATCACACAAATGCTTGTCCCCGTCGGGGATCGAACCTGAGCCCCGGCGATTAGTAGTCACGGTCGCTAACCACTCGACCAACGGGGCGGACAATATCAAAGTTGATATACACTTTGCTATAAAAATCCAACATGTGTTACCCTCTTGTATTGTTTCATTATTGACAAAGTTTCAATCAAATCTTGGCGGGTGGTGTGTTACCACTCCCGTGCCTCGGATGACCACTTAAAGCCGGTGGTCTCAGTTATCGCTAGAAACAGTCGATAATAATTATCAGGTCGATAAAATGCGGCGATAGGTATAGGTATCACCTCTTATTTCGCGTACCGGCAAACCGGTGAATCGTGTTGTACTGGAAAATTTAAACTCGTTTGGTATAATCTGCCTACCCCGCAAGGGAACTGGGCGTGATGGGATACTTTATGAAATACCAAGAAAATAATTTTACAATCTTAATTGACATTTTTATTTTTACATATTTATTGTGTAACTTTTGATTTTTTTTTCATTTTTCAAGTGGATTATAAAATAAATTCTCACTAGCTGCGACTTATTGTATTCTTATAATCTTTAAATATTTGTTAACATCATATTTATGTTTTGACTTCGAAAAGTAACCTAATGTACGTATATTGAATAAATGTTACCAAATAGTGATTTGATTTGAAATCAGAAGCGCGACGAGCAGGGTCTCCGGGCCGTCCTTCACAAACCGCTGCCTCCGAGATCGCGGCCTTAAACTGTCATGTTATATCATGTTGTCACAAAAAAGAGCTTACATGAATGTTTATCGAAATTGTGATCTCAAGTGACTGTCTTCTTAACGTCAACTGTTAAAAAGCTCACATTTTTTTAACATAAGATAGCAAACAAGCAGATGGGTCTCTTAATGGAAAGAGTCAACCATCGCCTATAGACACCAAAGATGTTAATGGTGCGTTGCTATCTTGTGACGAGGTCTAATGCCACATGCATAAGTTTACCGGCTACCTTACCCTCTAGCGACAGCGACAAGCACTGATGCTATTGTGGCAGGAATCGGTAAGGCGGTTGTACTAGACCCGGGCGAGACAATGCAGATCTCTACCACCTAGTAAATTCACATGATTGTTTATTTAAGCTGCGATCTCAAGTTACTGTCTTTTTAACATCAACTGTTTTACATTTTTTATTGTTATTTGTTCACATAAATCTTACAATCTCAGAACTAGCTAACTTTACAGGAGAGCGTTTTAAAATTTCAACGGTTAATAATAATATTATTTATAAAGTTTAGTAGTCGTATGTTTTATTTTAAAATACTTTTATCTTTAAAAATAATATTTGCTTGGTTAGTGTGTATTTTAAAAGCGAAGCTATAAAAGAATTACAATTAAAAAAACTTTTTGACTAAATTTTTTAGAATAAAACTGATCTAAATTTAGATATTTGTTAGTTTTGTTAATTAAAAAAATCAGAATGAATAGCTTTTTTTTTCAATAAAACAAGCATAACTATATTAAGTTTTTATTATGAAATCACAGAATCAAACAAAAATAGTATTTTCCAACTGCTGAATTTGATCTTATACAGTACTAGCGACCTGCCCGCGGTTTCACCCGCGTAGCTTTTGTTCCCGTGGGAATATCGGAAAGATTTATATACTAAAACCTTCCTCAAGAATCAATCTATCTATTAAAAAAGCCGCATCAAAATCCGTTGCGTAGTTTTAAAGATTTAAGCATACATAGGGACATAGGGACATATGGGACAGACAGAGAAAGCGACTTTGTTTTATACTATGTAATGATTCAAGAATTAAAGCTTACGTTTAAGTTGTAACTTTGTTTTTGTACACTTTTTAAGAGAAACAGGCGTATGGACGAAATCTTTGTCACAACTAAAGACTGTAACGTCTTTGCGCGAAAAGAATGCAAAATCGCGCCAATTTAAAACTAAGTAAATAAACATTAGCTCCTTTGGCGGTGGTTTTCGGAAGTAGGCTTATTAAACACTACTTAGTAGAAAGAACTGGTGGTACTAAACATTCTTGTATATATAACTTGATTTTGAAAAATGTAGATATTGTACACTTTTTATAAGAAGCATGTCACATCCCCAACACAAGAATCTTTATCAGCAATTTAATTAATAATTTTGTTCATTGTAATTTTTCATTCATTAATTGTATCTGATATCGAGCAGTATTGTTTCATTTTTATAATTTATTAACTAGCTATGCCCACGACTTCGTCTTCTAAGACTAAGATACTTCTTATTATATACTAGCTATGATGCCCGGCTTCGCACGGGTGTTGATATGAGATTACGTGGTAGTTGAAATATAACAAATGTAACTTAAGACTTTATTGAAATTGGAATTATTAATTTCGCGCCATTATTACGAATGCTGCCATTGCTCGCGGCGCCTTTCGAAATGCAACCCAAATAATCGTTGTTCTGAATGAAGTGCATATATGTACTCGACAACAGATGGCGCCACTACACTTAATTTCCAAGTTGAAGAGTTGGAAAAGTCCTTATATCTTTAAAAACACGCCCTTTAAGTCAAAACGGGAACTTTCTTGTTCGAGGGGGGATAAAGGGCTATCACACTATATAAGTACCTTTATCGTGCCGGGACTCCTTTTTAAGTTTTATAGGCACGCACATTTTATCAACTTAGTTTTATTATATAACTAGCTATGAAGCCCGGCTTCGCTCGGGAGTTGATATGAGATTACGTGGTAGTTAAAATATAACAAATGTAATTTAAGACTTTATAGAAATTGGAATTTTAAATTTCGCGCCATTACTACAAATGGTACAGTTGCTCGCAGCGCCTTTCGAAATGCAACCCAAATAATCGTTGTTCTGAATGAAATTGAAATACTCGACAACAGATGGCGCTCGACTCGGCTACACCTAATTTCCAAGTTGAAGAGTTGGAAAAGCCCTTATATCTTTAAAAATACGCCCTTTAGATTAAAATGGGAACTTTCTTGTTCGAGGGGGGATAAAGGGCTATCACACTGTATAAGTCCCTTTATCGTACCGGGACTCCCTTTTAAGTTTTATCGGCACGCACATTTTATCAACTTAGTTTTATAATATACATAGATAATAATTATGATAATGATGTTATTTACCACTGAAAGTCCCGTCAAAATCGATCTCGCCATTTCAATACAAGGCATTGCTATATGGTGGACGTTCCACGCACCCGGACAAAGCGGTTCGACTCGACATTCTTGATCCGAACCGCAAGGGACCGGAATATGCTTCCTGAGTCTGTGTTTCCCGACGGGTACAACCTGGGGATCTTTAAGAGAAGAGTAAACAGGAAGCGCGTTCCATCTTAGGCCGCATCTTAGCTTACCATCAGGCGAGATCCTGGTCAAGCGCTTCCCTATCGATAATAAAAAAAAGACAGTCTTTAGTGACATGCTGTCACATTCTTTTCATTTGAGACAAAAAGTGACAGCATACTACTTAGGATTTTCCTAAGCTAAGACAATGTTAGTGCAATTAGCCATTAGTCTATTGCATTTTATGGAACCACCACCTAAAATAAATAAATTATATTATCTCCTCTACCCTAAGGTTGTCGTTCTTTAGGGATAAGACCACCTTTGTGTACCTCTGTGTATAAGTTATAAAAAAAAAGTATCTTCACGCCCATATCCCCGAAGAGGTAGGCAGAGGTACAACAAGTGCACCCACGATTAGCCGAAGATACTTAGTCCCACAAATGTGATAGGTGGCAAGCCTATCGCCAACCGGGCACTTTCCAATCCCGGGCAACTTTGTGTTTCTCAGAAAACTGAAAAAACCCTTTTTTTAATGTTCCCGACCCGGGAATCGAACCCGGGACCTCATGTGGTCAACGCCGACGCTGGACCACTAGACCACAGAGGCAAGTGATACTTTTGTAATTATACTTTGTTAATTTTTTGGTACGCAATAAAGTGTTATCATTCAAGAAAAGTCCTGACCCACTGACTGATATATCAACGCCCAGCCTAAACCCTTGGACCACATACCACAAGAATACTAATAGACACAGCATTGGGAACGAAACGTGTCGCCGTGCACATGAGCAAACCCTCCTATCACTGTCAAAAGTGTTATACATTTGTAGATATATTATATCGTGAAAAAATAGACAAACCATGTTGTACAGTTATATCGTACCGAGTGAGATGATGAGGTTTTTTAAAAATTACCCTTGGAGTGATTTTATTTTATCGGTAAGTACTATAGCTCTGTATTTCTGCATTTATGTGTAAACTACGATGACAACCTAAGAAATTGCATTGAAAGGCGTATCCATTTATAATACGTTCCTTGGGTCAAGAAGATTGACATTTTTCACAGAAATTGTTCTTATGATAAAGGCAGGTGTGGCGCCATTGGTCCGTACCGCTGAAGGGTCATAGTGATGGAACCAGCGGGCCAGCTGCTTGTCAGTATGACGTCATTACTGTGGAGGTCAATGACGTCACACAAGGACAGGTAAGGGGAAAAGGAAGATCTTCCCAGCCAGGCAAGGTGTACTGCCTGGGGACCGAAGTCCATCTGAGAATCGTTGAAACTTGTATATAGTGTTACAAGATAAATAATTGTGATATCGCGATTCAGGATTTTATTTTTATATAATTTTATATATTTCCATTTGTTATTGATTTTTGTTTATTTTTTATTATTTTTTCTTGTAGCGTTTGTGATTGTTTTGAGCCGCTACACAGGTAATGAGTAAGCATTTACTCAATTCATCCCCTAATATGGTGAAATAGGGGGTGAAATATTATAGGAAATTGCTTACATTAACGACATGTTAATTTATGAGCGGACAAAGTTGCGTAGGTTAGCTAGTAATCATCTAAGTAGGTATATTACTTAGAAATTGATCATTTGATTTATTACAATGTCATTTTTGGTCATTGGAAGGCACATGGTATGTTCTTGAAAAACGACTAGATCCCCGTGTTGGCTCGGCCTCCTTTGAAGAATGGCCAATTGCTGTTCTGCCAGGCAGGTCGTAAATGCGATCGATTGGCTATGCGAGACACTAACATCGAGGCTATTAGGTGCTAGAGTTCTGCATTGTCTCGTCTGGGTCTGGTACCACTGTCTTACCTATTCCTGCTGCAATATCGTCAGTGCTTGTTACTATCGTGTTCCGGTTTGGAGGGTCAGGATAGCTAAAGTGGTGGTACCTAATACTCGGGCGAAACGTTGCAGTCCCTACCACCTAGTAGTCACGATGTTAGTAATTGGCATAGCCAATCGGTCGTCTTTTACGACCTGCCTGGCAGAATGGCAGTTGGTTTATTCTTCAGAGGAGCCCGAACCAACACTGGGGCAAAATTCTTCAATTAGAGGGAAGTTTTTTCTGCTAGGAAAATGCAGGTTTTTAACTGATTATAGAAAATCATAATAGATTATACCTTAGATATTTTTTTCTTTATAATATGGTTTGTTATGAAATAAATTCCTTGATGTGATTAAACGAAATTGATATGAGTACATGGGTATTCACATCAACCAGAGATTTTTATCCCTAATTGTGAAAGAAATCATTTTCCTTCCCTCCCTCCCTTATTGTATAGGTAATTATTTAATTTAAAATATTTTTTCTAGAAGAAATTGTTGATTCGATATCTATTAAACTTCACATTATCATCGGCTGAGTTAATTGGTCATCTGGTTAGTGCTGAACATTAAAAAAAAATATCGCTCCATTCGTTTTAAAATCCACACGGACCAACACGAAACTCTATCAGCTAGTTATTATTACCATCAGAGTATAAAGGAGTAGAATTTTTCAAAATCTGGCCCGAGTCTGGTACTATCGCCATACCTATTCTGTAATAGCTTCAATATTTTTATTGTCATGTTCTCCGATTAAGAGAGGTAAAAAGATTCAGTTATGCTGATAGAATAACAATTCTACTACGCTGATAAGGTATAATATGGTGGCATAATTCAGCGCAAGCTAAATGCATGACACTATACTACGACTACGTATCGGCAGTCGTACGCATGCCGAGACAGCCATACATGTGCCGAGACAGCCGTACGCGTGCTGAGACAGTCGTATGCATGCCGGAGAAGCCGTACGTCACATAAATGGCTTGATTTGATTCGCTGCTCTCTAATTAGTAAATAGAGAGCAGCGGTACAGTGAATAGTATTCACACTCCGCAACATCAGTACGGCTCCGAACGGATTCCAATGCTGCCGCGGCAGCCGTATCGAACCGTCGGGAGCCGTTCAACCGTCGTCGGGAGCCGTTCAACCGTCGTGGAACATTAATGTAGCGGAAATAGGAAATATTCCTATTTACACGTTTCAAATTACCGTATTGTAAAATGCCGTCTTGGCTGGGCCGATGTGAGCCGAGTGTGTAATGTTTATTTTTATAAATTTAACATAGTTCTAATCACATACCACATAAGTACGTTCTAATGCATATTATTTAAACACATTAAGTTTTTGTAGTCCTCCGCAATGTAAACTTTAACTGTGCCAAATTACATACTCCACCGTTCATGTAGTGGTCGAAAAAATGGGTACAAATTTTTGCATCACGTATTAATTGTAGTAAAAGAGAGGCCTGAAGGAAGTGTCGGTGGTTATAGATGAGAAAGAGCATGTTCCATGGTTTTAACATTTATAAAGAATGGTAAGTATATAAAAGGGTAACTGAACAGATACACAATGCGAATGTGAAAGGATGGTGCCGGAGACGACTAAGACTATGATCAAGTACTGCCTGAAGTGGTGTCAAGAGTCTTTGCACTCGGTGTTTTTCTATGGAGGGAGTAATGAATGTGGAGGAAGCGAGATAAATCTGCAAAGATCTTGACATATGACATTCAGTTCTCTGCATACCCCATAAGGGGTCTGACGTGAAGAAATATATGTATTAGTACACTATCCATACAAAAGATAATTTTTAGGCATCAGAAGTACCAATAATGTTTAAAATGTTGTGAGAATAAATCAGAATTAAATTACTTTAGTAACAGGTTTGTCATTGTATTTTAATACATTTTTGAATTCGTTTATGTAAATCTTGATTAGATAGCATCGGAAAACTTATTATAGAAGCAAATATAAAATTGCTTCATAAAGTAGATAAAAGTATTCTTTGGAAATGAGATACGTGCAATGTAAGATTGTTTTCTAGGGTTCCGAAGTAGACTAGCCTAGCTTAGATATCCTTAGTACTAGATAGCTGTAATTTGGTAAGAATATACATATTTATCACAGCAACAATGTGGTAATTAATATAAAATCTAAACAAATATATTTTATTTTAGGATCTCCTCTACATGAAAGTGGGAATGTTGATTATATTTCCATCACTTATTTGCAAAAGATCTTGGTGTTCTTTGGTCATATAGAACGGATATATGTATACAACCTTGTGCTGACGCCAGGTAAATGGCAAGATGCTGTGAGATCATACTCCGATTAGATGATCTGAACAAATCGTCTAACGCTAAACAATAAGCTGCATGATGCGCTCCACAATGCTGAGATAGTCGCAGATGGAAACAAAATACAAGAGAAATTAATCTCTTATCGGGGAATCACGTCCTTAAAGATGCGAGGAGAATTATTGTATAGAATTATCGTATATAGAATATGTTAAAAGCTGCTCACCGCAGCCTGCTGCTTCATATTGGTCTGTAGTGAATCCCACGGCAACAATGTTGGGAACAGTCTATGTCGATGGTTGGGAACGAATAGGTACAATGGAAAAATTTCAGTACATTTTTTAATGGTAGACTACGCATAACTTTTTTACAGAGTAATCCGATTTTGATAACTCTTTTTTGGAATTAAATTGGAATGGGCATACCCTGAGGGTCTTATTTTTAAATTTCGACCATAAGGGTACGTAAACAAGGGACGTCTGATTGTTCTTTTTTATATCATAAGATAAGAAACAAGCAGATGGGTTTCCTGATGGAACGAGTCAACCATCGTCTATAGACTCCAAAGATGTTAATGGTGCGTTGCTATCTTGTGGCGAGGTCTAATACCACATGTATAACTTTACCGGCTACCTTACTTTCCAAACTGGAACACAACATTGAGAAGCACTGACGCTGTTGCGGCAGAAATAGGGAAGAATATGTTACCAGACACGGGCGAGACAATGCAGAACTCTACCACCTAGTT
Source organism: Apodemia mormo (assembly GCA_036924255.1). NCBI lineage: Eukaryota > Metazoa > Arthropoda > Insecta > Lepidoptera > Riodinidae > Apodemia > Apodemia mormo. The sequence goes on along the minus strand of JAUPFN010000009.1, from coordinate 39,265,973 downwards.
TCCACGATGGTACTCGTATCTAAGCCAATCGGTCACTTTTTACGATCTACCTGTCATAAAGGCAGTTGGCCTATTCTTCAAAGGAGCCCGGGACCAACACGGGGATAACTTGTTCACTCATTGATTTTAAGCTTATGACCACGCAAAGTTATTACGTCAGTAATTTTTTTGTTAAAAATATATTATTACATAATTTACGGCAAATGCCATAGTAATATATATATATATATATATATATATATATATATATATATATATATATATATATATATATATATATATATATATATATATATATTCCTGTACTTATGTAATTTAAAAACATAGATGTGACTGTGTTTTCTTTTTTTCACTTATACTCACTTTCAATTTTTTATCATAGATTTTGTCTCACTGTCACTTTTTATAGAAATCATTATCAAAGAAGCAATTTTACCTTGCATTTATCCTTGTTTGTTTTGTTAAAATTTGTTTTAGTTAGTTTTAATCTCAAATGTACACCATGCCTGCTGTTTATAACTAGTGATTTTTTTTTAACAACCTGTATGGTTGGTTTTGCTGGAAGAAATCTCTTAAAGAGATAAGCACGCCATTGTACATATATTTTCTTTTTAAATAAGTATTGTTTTGTATTTCTGTGTGTACAAAAGAATAAATAAATAAATAAATAAATAATATAAATCACACGTGCGAATAAGCGAAATCTCGACTAGAGGTCACTGAAAGGTAGGCTGAGTGCGCCTCTGTCTTTTTACTGAGCGTCGGTGTCGTTTTTCATATTTTTAGGGTTCCGAAGTAAACTAGGAACCCTTGTAGTTTCGCTATGTCCGTCCGTCCGTCCGTCCGGACTATATCTCAGAGATTCTTATTATTAGAAAGCTGTAATTTGGCACAAATACCTATGCATATTAGTCACGTCAAAAAAGAGGTAAAGTGGGGAATTTAATTTTTTTTTCACGTGCTCCATTGTGCGAGGTATAGTTGGATAGTTTCTTAAAAAATATTGCAGGTTTGTGAAAACAAGTTTTCGATTAAGGGACGCGTTTGTAAAATATTAAGCTTTAATTGCTAATTTTTATTAGAGTCCAGTGTCACCCCCCTCTGCAGGCTAAACGGTTGGTTTTGGGGTGGGAAAAAATCATAGTAGTAGTAAATATAATGAAGTTAAAAGGAAAACTATCACGTCTTAAAAGGCATTACAAGTGTTTGAGTAATTGTCCAACTTATAAAATGTACTTAGAGAAGTATTTATAGGCGGTGAACCTGTGGTGCGGATATATATTTGTCATTGACGTTGGATAGCTTAAATATTCATAGTATGAAACTATAAAAGCCCTTTTCTCAGTCCGCATTACTGTAATGGGTAACCTCGGAACCCTATATACATTGCGCGTGGCCTGATACGCACTTTACCAAAATTTTTCAACAACTACTTACAATTAACGTTTTTAATGTTGTAAATTTCTTTTTGATTGATTAATATTTTCTTTGAATTATTTAGGGTCGCTTGTACAGAGCCGAATGCTAAAATAAATTTTAACAATAATAAAAAATGGAAAAATTCCAAAGTAAGCAAATTATTTGTTTGTGATATGGGTGTTAGTCAACAATACTAATAAATAGAAATACATATATACATATTATATATTGTTTAGGTATATATACTGTTACATACATAATATATATACCCAAACCCATAAATACAAACACGTGTGCTCATCACACAAATATATGTCACAATCGGGAAACGAACTCGACCCCTACAAATAGGTTCACTAATCACTCGACTAATGGGGTGGTCGCAGAAAAGCGATTATAGCTTTAAAATTAGTTAAAGGTTTTTTTATAATTTTAATGAAAATAAATATTCTGAAACACATTTAAAGTTTACAACATGAGATATTAAAATTCTCTTCTTGCCATTCAAGACTAACTTTCAAATGAACAAAATTTTGTTGCGCATCCTCGTTTTGTCCCATGTCGTGTCGCCTCGCTGTTGGAAATATAGTTTATGGCTGTAACGTGTTGCACTTATCTACTTTGTTTTTTACGCATACTTATATTTGTGTATGGTTGGAATAATGGAACACTAGAATTATAGTGAACTCGAAACTTTATATAAGGATTTACCACATTTGGAGAGGATAGGGTAAAAAAACACAAATTAATACAAATTACAAAATCAGCAGTTAATTTTTAATAACGCATGATAGCAGAACCGTATTTGGCCATTTAAAATTCAAAACAATGAATAAAAAAATATAAGTCGTTAAGGATTTTTTATTTTTGGTATATTTTTAGGTTTCGCACTTAAATGAATCAAATTTATGGTAATAATAGCTGACCTGGCAATTGTTGTTTTGCCATAAAAATTCCTTATATTGAATATTTTGGTAAGGTACTTGATAGGAGGGGGATGGGGGGAGGGGATATTTGCGATACAAACTATTCTACCTTTTAAGTTGAACCAAACAGTAGATATCTACAAAATTTCATTGAAATCGGTTCAGTAGTTTCTGAGTCCATCGCGGACAAACAACGTGACATTTAACGCCTCAAACGGTATAGTGGCTAAAACAGGTTCTTCTACTCTATGTTCAGTAAAAAAAGCAGTAATATCATTGTTACATAAACTACTACGATATGCACCAAATTAGGACATCAAAAACATCAACATGGAAAGGGTTAATAGGTAAAAGAAGAAGAGGCTGCCCAAGGAACAATTAGATCGATGAAATAATAACGACAGCTAAATAATGGAGTAAGAAAGTACGGAACATGGAATTTTGTATACACCTGCACGCGGTGATTCATTTTGTTATTACTTTTAATTTTGTTGTTTGAAAAACAATGTAGGCCGTGGTCCCAGGGACATACTTTTTTTTGATTAAAAACAAGCTGAATTTTTGTGGGCAGCTTCGTTTTTACGAGACCCAAATCTTTTCTATCTTCGAAAAATCTCAAATCGGGTAACTAATAAAGTTAGGGGCTTCGAACATTTTAATTCGGTGTAGAAAAAATATTTTATTAATAACAATAATTAACTTTTTACTTTAATCGCTTGATTATTTTATGAAAAACACGAAAAAACTTTTGTCCTACACACTCGATGGTTTTTCCGACGAGTCTTCCGATCTAAAGATTCGGAATTATGAGCTTTTTAAATTGATTTTAATCAATTTGAAAAACAACCAATTTTTTTCACAACAGCTTGTTAATTATTATTATAATTCAAGTGTTACTTTGTGTTACACGTTAAGTGGAAACTTTGCTTAATTCGACGCTGTAAACTTTTCTCTTTGTCTATCTTTATTAGTTACCTGATTCGAGATTTTTCGTAGATAGAAAAGTTTGGCTTCTCATCAAAACGAAACTGTTCACAAAAATTCAGCTTGTTATTAATCAAAAAAAAGTTTGTTCCTGGGACCACTGTTTAATGTTATTAGTTTTAAAGACTTGCGAGTGTGTTTGCAAGTGGACAGTTCCCCTTTCCTTCATACAATAAAAAGACTATGCTCGGTTATTTTCGGGGCGTTCTACTTTCATCGTGCAAAGTGATTACAGTCTGTACTTGCTGCTACATAAAAAAGTGTAATAATAAATATAAGAAAAATCCAACTTTTATTGAAATGGACAACCACCTTGTAGTACCCATTATCATTTCTGGAGCCCTAAGGTCATGTGAGAATCTAGGGTCAAGGGCTAAACTAGATGAAAAGCTTTGTGTTCTCACATATCTAATCTAATCTAATACCTTTAAACGAGCAATTCTTGTATATATATAATTGGAATCTCGGAATCGGCTCCAACGATTTTCATGAAAGTCACAAATTAGGGGTTTTTCGGGTCAAGGAATCGATTTATCAAGGTTCCAGGTCCAAGAAAAGCTCGGTTCGAAAGATATGGGTATGTGAAAAACCGAGCAAAGCTCGGTCAACCAGATATTAAAAATAATATCGCTGGACAAATAACACGAATTGATCTAACCCTAAAGTAAGCAAATTATTTGTTTGTGATATGGATGTTAATCAGTGCTACTAATACATAGAAGTACATACACAAATACTGAAATATATTAATAAACACCCAAACATAGAATCATTACACAAATGCCTGTCCCTATCGGGTATTTATTCGAGCCCCATCAGTTGTGATGTCAGGCTTGCTTAGTTACGAGTATTTTACAAATATATTACATTTTTGATTAAACACATGTAATTTTTCATTACTCTTAGGTCCGCTTGCACTAAACCACAGAATACCAAACTCTATAAATACTTTTAAAGGAATTTTATCTAAGTGAGATTTTACTTAGATATAATAATTTTTAAATAAATTTAACATAAATAAAATTTTACTTAGGTTAAACTAGCTATACCCGCGACTTCGTCCGCGTGAAAGAATATTTACCCGTATTAATTCTAGGTAAGTAATTAAAAAAGTAAAAAAATATTCTAAATAGTTCCCGTTTCTTTGGGATTTGCGGGATAAAATTTATCTTATGTCCTTTCTTGGGTTTCAAACTATCTTTATAACAAGTTTCATCCAAATTAGTTCAGTGGTTTAGGCGTGAAAAAGAGACAGACAGAGTTACATCCGCATTTATAATATTAGTATGGATTCATTCAAAAAGGATTTAAATAGTTGGTTGCACAGGTTGGGTGCAAGCGAATCTTAAAATACGAGACTTCATCTTTTTGAAATAAATGAACTTTTGTGGTGTAGTGAGTACCCTTTATATTAGGGGAGCCCAAGAGGGGATTTTGGTATTTACTCGAGCGTGTCAGATTAACAGAGGAGTGGGTACCTTAATAGTCTTAAGACTTTTCACCAAATATCTTTCTATAGAGGGCTATAATAAGAATTTATGGCAGAAAAAAATAGTGAAAATTAAGATAATTTCGACTTGTCGAAATTGTCAAAATATACTTTTTTCGTAATTCTTACATCATTTCCTCCATAATAAAAGAAACTTCGCGCTCGAGAATGTCAAGACAACGTTTTCTTTGCAAATTTATGACCCTCCCACTCGCTTACGCTACACTTGAATCGCCAGATTTTCTAAATTATAGTTGGAAATTAATCCACCATACCCTACCTAATCTGACGCGCTTCAATCTTTCCATGCCACTGATTTTTTAAACATTTTTTTTATCTGTAGATTTTCCCCCACCTATGAAATGAAAAACACATACCTTTTATTTTTCCTATCATTAATTTACAAAATCCAATAGGTCCCTACGATGCTCGAGTAACAACTACCCATTTAGAGTATTCTGGGCTCCCCTACCTATTAAGAGATTGACGTAAAAATCGTGGGATGATTTTTTTGATAACATAATATTTGAATTATATGAATTATAGCAGTTCAATGACATTTAAGTTATTTCATTAGTTCCGTTTTGTTGGTCCCGTTCCCATTTTATTTGATTTCGATGATAAGTTCTTTTTCAGAACATTCAGTTTGTTTGTAAGTCCATAATATTATAAAAATCTTATGGTATTACGTCTACGCGATGATTATCTCATAAGGACGAAAATCCCTTTATTATATATGTCCTGTGATAACAAATGTTTATTTATGATCTTTCCTTTTAATTTTTTCTCATTAATAGATAAAAATAAGAACGAGTGATATTACGATGACAAAATGTTTATATTTCTCTTTATTTTTCTTCTCATACTTTTTGCATAAGCTGAACTTGACATCCCTAGAGCGACCACCAAGCTTAGATTGAAAATATTAAGTACATAATATATCATGAGCTTTACTTCGGCACTCCCGGTTTTTGTGATTTATTGCCATGACAAATATAAATATATTTGTCCCCGTGATGGCTCCGGGCTCCTTTATAGAATAGGCCAATTGCCGTTCTGCCAGGCAGGTCGTAAAAGGCGACCGATTGGCTATGTGAGTCACTTCCATCGGTAGTAGGTAGGCTACTAGGTGGTAGAGTTCTGCATTGTCTCGCCCGTGTCAGGTACCATCGCCTTAACTATTCCTGCCGCAATAGTGACAGTGCTTGTCGCTGTCGTGTTCCGGTTTGGAGGGTAAGGTAGCCGGTAAGCTTATGCATGTGGCATTAGACCTAGCCACAAGATAGCAATGTACCATTAATCTTTCTTTAGTATCTATAGGCGATGGTTGACTCTTTTCATCAATAGACCCATCTGCTTGTTTGCTACCTTATGATATAGAAAAAAATATCACCTCTGTATTCTAGTGATCCGGTGTCGGCGTTGACCACACCAAGTCCCCGGTTTGATTCCCGGGTCGGGCAAACCAAAAATTTGTTTTTACAGTTTTCTGTTAAAAACAACGTTGCCCGGGGTTGGAAAAGTGCCTGGTTGGCGATAGGCTAGCTACCTATCACATTGTGGGACCAAGTATCTTCGCCTAATCGTGGGTGCACATATTGTACCTCTGCCTAACTCTTCGAGGATACGGGCACGAATATACTTTTTTTTTAAATTTAGGATAAAAAACAACCAAATGGTTTTCATGATAGAAAAAGTCCATAACATTATAACGTGTCTTTTTAAAAAGTTTCTGTGTATTACTTCTCTTTTGTGTACGATAAAGCATTAAATAAATAAATAAATAAAAACGAAAAAGAAACCATCTTTATACAACAAATATATTGACGGTGAGTTGCTATCCGTGTGGCGTGTTGGTATTGCCATATGCATAATTTTACTATTATTTTTAAGAATATGTATATATATGGTGGTACCAAACACGGACGAGACATTGCAGAACGATCTACAATACACATGTGATTTTTTTATATCATTAGAAAACAGATAGATCTTCTGAAATCCACAACTGTGCGATTCTCGAGGCACTTTTTCCCCGCACTATTGCGGCACAATTACCGGCAGGGGTTTTTCCGAGCAGATACGACTTAGGGACCTTCAAGAAAAGAGCCTACTCTTTCTTAAAAGGCCGGCAACGCAACTGCAAATCTTCTGATAGTGTGGTTGTTCATGGGCGGCGGTGATCAATTACCGTCAGGTGAGCCTCCTGTCCGTTTGCCCCCTTTTCTATATAAAAAAAGAAAAAGTCAACCATTGTCTATAGATTTTATCAAGCTGCTTTATAATATAATGATAGTGCATGGTACGACGACACTATTGAGCCAGCCAGCCAGTAAATAGGTGTTATAAGTGTGTTAGGCCTCAGTGTGTTATCCTGTATCCATATAAAATTCGTCAAAAACGCATATCATAACACATACCATTAGAGCGGAATTTTGTGATAACCACCTACAAATAAGCCCCCCCCCCCCCCAATTTTTTCCCGTGTTGGGTTGGTGAAGAAAAGAACATTTTTTGTTCTGTCAGGCAGTTTGTAAGAGGTGAACGATTCAAATTCAAATTCAAATTCAAATTATATTTATTCAGTTAAATAAATTGTGCACTACACTGAATTGTAAAATCACTAAAAACTATCTTATGATCTAACTTAACATGTATCTGCGTGAACTAGGTTAACCTGTGTTTCAGGCGATAGGGGCTAGTGAAATACAATAATTTTAATAATTACTAATAAAAAAATTTGCTATGCGAGTCACTAATATCGTGGCTACTAGGTGGTAGAGTTCTGCATTGTTTCACCCGGATTTAGCACCACCGCCTTACATATTCCTGCCGCAATAGCGTCAGTGCTTTTCACTGTCGTATTAGTAAAGTAGCCAGTAAACTCGTGCATGTGGATGTGTGCGTGCATCAAGACCCCGCCACAAGATAGTACGTTTTTGGTGTCTATATGCGATGGTTGTTTCTTTCCATCACGAGAGCCATCAGCAAGTTTACGATCTTATAACATAAAAAAGCACACGTAAAGCCGAAGGTAAATTTAACGTTTGCAATTGTATGTTTACTCGACCACTAAAACAAATGGAAAAGTAAAACCTTTGACAAAAGTTTAAAATAGTGCTAGTATTCTGTGATAGTACCCTCGTCACACGTCAAATTTGTTTTATCAATGACTTGAACATTTTCTATTGGTATGATATTGTCTGGTTTGCTGACTTTTGATATTGGCAACACAGTTTTGTATACTCTTAGTTTTACTAGTAAAGAGAATATATATTCTGTATAATGTTTTATTTGAAACTAGCGACCTGTCCGCGGTTTCACTCGCGTAGTTTTTGTTCCCGTGGCAATATCGGAAGGGTTTATATACTAAAACCTTCCTCAAAAATCAATCTCTTTATCAAAAAAAAAAACTGCATCAAAATCCGTTGCGTAGTTTTAAAGATTTAAGCATACACAGGGACAGACAGAGAAAGCGACTTTGTTTTATATTATGTAGTAAAGAAAGACGATGCTCATAGACCCATTCGTAGAATGGGCAGCTTTCTTGTGCTCTATTTTATATTACAATTATTAATAATATGCTAACTTATTTAAAAATATTGTTTAAATTGTTTATATTATTTTGTTTTAAAAGTTTTATATTTAGGTACCTCGCACACTACGACGGCAGACGACAGACGGCAATGACCACGACAAGTCGTGGCCGTGGCCACAGCCTTGGTCGCAGAAGCTACGGTTAGGCTGCATCATAGTTTGCGGCACTCATGTCAAACTATACGTAAGTTGGTAAGTTGGTCGCAACGACCAGTCGTGCAGGCCCAGTGTGCGGCCAGTTGGCTGTTGCGGCCAAGTGCGCGACGTTCATATTGTTATTTTAGTTAAACATTGCGGCCACTGGTTCTCAATTCACGTAACAAAATGTCAATCGATTTGAAGCGCTTAAGGGTCTTACAGATATAAACATGATACAACGTCGCTCGTGCTACGACGCGGCATAATCTATATATATAAAAATTAATTGCTGGTCGTTAGTCTGGTTAAAAATCGCGAACGGTTAAATCGATTTGGCTAATTTTGGTTTTGAATTAATTTTTGAAGTCCAGGGAAGGTTCAAAAGGTGAGAAAATATAGAAAAAAAGAGTAGTTAAAAATGCAGAACAACGTTTGCCGGGTCAGCTAGTATATAATAAAATGTATAAGTGTCTACACACTGCGACTTGATTGATGTTTTGTTACGTGAATCGGGCCGTTGGTCGTGGTCGTGGTTGTCTAGTACGCGAGGTGCCTTAACGTGTTTGTTAACATTGACAAGCGTTTCTGAGTGCATAAACTGTGATCCCAGGAAAAACTTTTTTTTATTAATAACGAGCTGAATTTTTGTGAACAGCTTCGTTTTGACGAGACGCTCGTCTTTTCTATCTCCGAAAAACCTCAAATCGGCTAACTCATAAAGTTAGGGGGCTTTATTATTAGAGGGATAAAGAACTAGCATAAAGTATTATACTTTTTATATGTTAACAGGTACTCGTATATTAAAAGGTACATAAACCGCTCTTTTAAGTGTGTAAGTACCGAACAACCACAAACATAATAGGGGGTGTCGAACCGGGAAACGAGCTGGGACGTCACGGTCGCCAGCTCTCCCGCGCGTGCTATAACAGGAGGTATGTAAGGGAAAAGCACTACGCACATTACGGATGTAAGTACCGACCATGATTAAGCAATCGATATAGCTCAGGTTCATTCCCGACAGGGGCAGGAATTTGTGTAATTTTTTTGGGTTTATATGTGTATTGCTATGTATTGATATCGTTGGATAATATCTGCTTGGCAGAGATAAAATCTACATACGCAAGTTAATTGGGCAATCCTGCTCTCTAGGTTAATAGTTATACAGCGAAAAATACAAATTAATTAGTCGGAATAAGATTGTGGTGGCAGGAAAAGGCTCAGCATTAGGACATACCCAGCCAAATTTTCACCTAACTTGCGGTGCTGTGTAGTAAATTTGCTCAGCTTTAGCTAGGCTTTTACGAACTGCCTGGTGGAAAGAACATGGTGATTGTGATATCATCAAAAAAAGTAAATTTAAACAAAAATATCACTACTGTAGTGGGATTAAATTGTTACTAGTTCAAGCTAAAATAGCTGAAGAAACTTAGGTAATTTTTTTCTATACAAGTAGTATATATGTCGTCGTGAATTTGTCAATACCGTTAGATTAAAATCTACCTAGGGAGCAATTCCGTTACATTATAATTTAGCTAAGTGATTTTATAATTTAACTGCTAACCTAACCTAACCGAATTAGGTAGATTATAATCTAACGGTATTGACAATAACACGGCGACATATACACAGATATAATAAATAAGCTACTTTTTTACCCTAAATATGCATAGCTTCCATGTTATTTACAAAACAACTTTGATGGCACAGTGTTAAACCATTTTTAAGAAAACATTTTAAATTTAATAAATCTTTTATATTTGTCGCCTCTGTGGTCTAGTGGTCCAACGTTGGCGTTGACCAGATGAGGTCCCGGGTCCGATTCCCGGGTCGGGCACATAAAAAAGTGTTTTTTCAGTTTTCTGATAAACATAAAGTTGCTCAAGATTGGAAAGTGCCTGGTTGGCGATAGGCTTGCCACATATCACATTTGTGGGACCAAGTATCTTCGGCTAATTGTGGGTGCACTTGTTGTAACTCTGCTTACCCCTTCGGGGATATGGGCATGACGATACTTTTTTGTATTATTTATAAAAATGTGTAGAAAAAAATTACTTTGCTTACGTACTAAATTTTTTACATACAAATAGAAAATAATTACACGGATATAGCCCAATATTTTAAAAAAAATCTTTCTTTTAAAATATTATTGTAAGTAAATTAAAAATATCCACAAGAAAAATGTACAAATATAAGAGAAGTTTAAATATGAAAGAAAAATGTAAATCAGATACTTTGGTGCTGAAATACTATTAGTTATATTCCTAAATAATTTAAAAATTACTTACCAAAATCACGAAAAAATATTTATAATTTCACTTTCACTTCCAAAAGTTTTTTAATTTTGTCTTTTGTTAATTTTAACACAAATGTCGTTTTGTTAAGTTTATTGAAATGTTTATTATGTATTGTTTAATATCGATGTTAGCGACACTAGCGAATAATCGAGGAGTTTCGATACACAAGCGAGTGAATGCTCCAAAGGTGCGATTACGACTGAAACTGTGAATTCTGAAAACTGAAATCAAACGTTATGTAGAAAAGAGGCTGGTCACTTGTTAAGGCAAGGTGTGATGAATAACTGTTGCCAAGATTCGTGTTTACAATGTTTAAGACTCAATACTCAATAGTCAATCATTTTATTGCATTATATGTTACAAATAATTTATTTGTTAGGTATTACAATAATTAAGATGTAGTAAACATATGTACACCCTCTATGGATCGGTCCAGTTCTACATTGCAATACCTTAAGTATTGCAATGTAGACCGATCCATTTCATAAAAGACTTGTGTGATTGTAATTATAATAATTTCTTATTAAGTTCATACATGTGGGGTTTAAGAAATACAACATATTTTTTATTTCATTTCTTTATATTTTTCTATACATATTTACATAGTGTGAAATAAAAATGAAAAGAAAAATAGTGACATCAATGTCTTCATATAAAAATAACCATGATTTTCTTGGGACAATAAAAAAATGTATTATGTGTTATATAAAATTACAGCCTCGTCTCCTTTTTCTAGGCCCTCATAGACTAAGATAAAGCTTAAATATTGGTTATTAATAATAGTATTAGCATGACCTTTACCTAATATTTCATTATTTGAATTTAGCTCTCCTGCTGTTTCAGAAATCGAAATTTAAAATTTGTGAAAATGCGCGTGGATCGTTAAGTCGTGTGTTCGAATTCTGGAAATAAGAGCCTTTAATATAGGAAGGAATATATCTTAGGTCGTAGGGACTTAGGGCCTGAGGACGTAAGAAGTTACGGTAACAGGCTTATGAACCCACCCGCTCAGAGGAGATAATTAAGTACCGAATACAGTCGGACTAATACTTGCAACCTACTTTACTTGCTTAGCACGGTGAACGCTACAGACACTATATACGAGTAAGTAGATCGTTAATCTTAATGTTTGTCTCCGCGTGTATCTGCAGCCTTCCACATTAATGAATACAGACTTAATAATATTAAGATACACGTTATTAATAGTCATTCAGTTCTAAAAGTAAACCTTGTTTGTATAGAACGATCATTCGTCTATATAATATAACCTAAACAGTATATTCACGTTTGTATAGAACGATCATTCGTCTATATAATATAACCTAAACAGTATATTCACGACCGTATCCCCGAAGGCAGAGGTACAACCTAAGTGCACCCACGATTAGCCGAAGATACTTGGTCCCACACTTTTGGAATCCCGACTAATGTTATTTTTATGAAAAAACTGAAAAAACACATTTTTGAATTGCCCGACCCGGGAACTTATATATATATATATATATATATATATATATATATATATATATATATATATATATATATATTACATATATATATATATATATACATACATATATATATATATATATATATATATATATATATAAATATATATATATTATATATATATATATATATATATATATATATATATATATATATATATATAACATGATATTTTTAACGAAAAAAATATTTTATTTCAAAAATAATTCCAATGTCTTATATAAATAATAAACCCAATTGCTTACGCAACTAAGATATAAATATTTTGTTTATTTGGATCCTAATGAACAGATTGAAATGTATCCGGTGACTGTTGGAGGGTGGGGACGGAGTCCATACAAAATCCCTCATGGTCCTTTATCCATGTGGCATTGACATCTCGTCATACGGGTAACAACGTACTCTTGTCATCTTCGGTGTCTATAGGCGATGGTTGTCTCTTTCTATCAAGAGACCCGTCTGCTTGTTAGTTATCTTATAATATAAAAAATAAATAAAAAAAGAACGCAATTTAATTTTTAAATGTATAATACATGGACTCTACCAAACCCAAACGAAGAGGAGCGGAGTTGTGTGTATTTAATCGGTTAAAAACACATCTTTCTATTTCTTGTTTATTCTTTTACACTTCCTTTTAGTCTTCTCTCTGTAGAGAGCAGAAGACAGGAACATACTTAGTTTTGGGGCTGGTAGTCTCCTGTCTATGGTGATTCAGCCGCTAACCGTAAATACGGCTAGGCTAAATCACTAGGCTAGGTTCTTGGATTGGGTAAGGATTGTCACCCCCTTTCCTAAAATAATCAATTAATAGATTTTGGCATTTTCCATTAATTGTTTTTTATACAGACTGACTGGTGAGTTACCTTCGATACTTCTGGAAAGTACACGGTTACTAAGAAGTATTTTAATATTTATTTTTAATGTTATTTTTTTCTAATCATATATAATCACCAACTATCACGTCCTTAAATATTAAAGGTAACTCACCAGTCAGTCTGTATAATATAATAAAAAACAAGCAGATGGCTCTCCTGATAGAAAGAGAAAACCATCGCCTAAAAATACCAAAGATGATAATAATGTTAATGGTGAGTCTTAATGCTACATGCAAGTTTACCGGCTACTTTACTCTTCAAACCCGAATTCAATAGTGACAAGCAATGATATTACTGTGGCAAGAGAGGCTGATGGCTGGCTGATTAAGATGGCTACTTACCCTTTAAACCGGAATGCGACAGGAATAGACAAGGTGGTGGTACTAAGCTTGGGTGAGACAATGCAGAACTCTTACTTAGTAGGCACGATGATAGGTATTCGCATACCCAATCGATCTCCTCTTATGAATTGCCGATGGTCTATTCTCCAAAGGGGCCTAGCTTAGCAAGGGGATATGGGTGTTATTGGGTGTTATCAGTGACCGAATCCCGCTAACCCCTGCGTCACACCACCGCGTGCGATCAAGCCCTACCGTTAATAGAAATCAGAAACCAGAAGTACTTTATTCAGTAAAACTTTTTACAAGTTATTTTGACGCGTCAACATTGTTAAAAACTACTACCGGATCGGAAACGCGGCCACACACTGAGAAGATCTGGCGAAAGAAACTCTGCGGGCTTTTCTTTTTTCATATAATTTTTTAAATAAGATATTATATAATGTTTAATTTGAAAGTATCTAATTGTTACAGTAATAATAAAGATTGCCGATATGAGGAGCAGTTAATCCCATGCTTTCCTGTCATATAGGTATTCAGTTATTTTAAAGTAACCTCTTTTACACAGTTTTCTTTTAACACATTTTTTGAATTTGTTAACTGGTAAATCTCTAATGGCATGAGGCAGTTTGTTGTAGAAGCGTATACTTTATTAATACCTAATAGGGTGTCCCTATCTAGCAAAAGCGCTTACGACCGTGATGGTGACTTGGGTGAAGAGTGGGGTTGTTTTTATTATTAACGATATCCCGTGGGATCAAAAACAGACAAACAGAGCGTCCTTAAATGCTGTTAAAAAACCTGCATGGTTGGTTAGCTCAATTTTGACTTTAACCATTAGCAATTTGGTACAATATTTGCATTCGAAGCGGCATAACTATTTGAATCATATTTGTATATGTATGTATATGTATATGCTTATGTATGTATGTGTATCTATCTATATATGTATATGAATATTTAAATATGTATGTATGTGTATGATGATAATAATAAAATATATAAAGTTCAATGGCACCTTCACACCTTCATTCTGTTGGCCCAAAGGTTGACTGGTGGATAATGCCAATAGGCATTAAGTTCGCCTTTTGTACGAAAATGTATGTTTTTGGTGTACAATAAAGTTAAAATAAATAAATAAATAAATAAATACTATGAATCATTACTATCATTTTCAAATTAACATTCCTTATCACTATGGATGTCTTTAATAGTAATTAGCAATCGCACTGTTGTACGAAATACAAATAAAATCTCAGTTAAGTTTGACAACATATTTTACAGTACCCGGCGATAAATATTGCACATCGAACTTTGGAAAGAGACAGTCGGATAATTTCGGCTGCGTAGAGCGTTATCTCAGTCCCACACTACCTATGTGACGTTTAGTCAGTCGTTGTTCAAGTACGATAGAGTGCGGTCGCGTCCCGATCAAAATATATATTTAGAGTTGATAACACCCACAAATTTAAATAATTTAAAGTTGTAATATGGCATCTTTCAGAAAAAGAGGGAAACCTTTACGAGGTCAGTCACGTGAAATTATCTACAATGTTTATAAATACTTTGTAACCGAAGCTGATAGATTTAAAAAAAAAGTAGATGAAAATGTAAGTTGTTATTTTAAGAAGATTCAAGAGCGAGTTGCAAATGCCACTGGAATTTCAAGAAGAACTTTGAACAATATATTAAACGAAGTCAGTACTGAAACACATTCGACTGGAATTAAGTTCAGCATTCCAAAAAAAGGGAGACCAAAAAAGCAATTTCGTTTGGATATGGACGATTTTGATTACGATGTTGTTCGAAGAATGGTGTATGATTTTCACTTACGATTTAATGAACTGCCAACAATAAAATCATTAAAAGCTAAATTATCTGAAGCTATTAATTACAATGGGTCTGAAAAAACGTTGAGAAAAATACTTCATGACATGGGATTTCAGTTCACTAAAATGGAAGATAATCGAAAAATTCTAATGGAAAAGCACGACGTTAGTCTCAAACGAATGGAATACCTTGATAAAATACGCAAATTTCGCGAAACAGGAAAAAATATCGTCTACATGGATGAGTCATATATACATGCATCCCACACTAAATCTTGGAGTGACGATAAGAAAAAAGGAGTAAAAAAGCCAATTTCAAAAGGTCAACGTTTGATAATAGTTCATGCGGGAAATAAAAAAGCTTTGTACCCGGTGCTTTTTTAACGTATAAATCCACGGACACTACAGGTGACTATCACAATGAAATGAATAACGATAACATTGAGAAATGGCTGGTTAACCAATTAATCCCAAATATACCCAGTGATTCTGTTCTAGTTATCGACATATCACAACAAATATATTGAGAGACCCCCCAACTCAAACACCATTAAACGGGAAATGATCAACTGGTTAAACAGACACGAAATTCCAGTTGATCCAAAATTAACAAAAACCCAGATTTACGCTATTATATGTCAGCACAAGGAGAGGTATACAGAGTTTTCTGTGGACAAAGTACTTGCCGAACATGGGCACACTGCGTTGCGATTGCCACCATATCATCCGGATTTTAATCCAATTAAAAATATATGGTCTCAACTGAAAGGCTATGTAGCCTCTAGAAATGTGGGTATGAACTTAACTACAGTAAAAACATTATTGACTGAAAAAGTAAACATGATCGGCGCTGAAGAGTGGAAAAAGGTTTGCGATCATGCAATCAAATGTGAGAATGAATATAGAAGCATTCAACACAGTTTAGACAATTACACTGATAGATTAGTGATAAATACGGCTGATAGTGGCAGTGATATTGACCTCTTTGAGAGCACAGATAGTGAAATAGAAGTAATTGAGAATTAGAATTATTATTATTTTTATTGCAATGTCTCATTTTAGCAATAGGTATAATGGTGTTTATTATGTACACTAAAGCTGTAATGTTTCAAAATAATTAAATACGTAAATATAATGTGAACATGTTTTTTTAATTTATTTTACCCCAACCTAAAGCCATCACTTATAGAAAAATTAGTGTATTTTATACAAAGAATAAAAATATTAAAGAAGCAAATCATACTTGTTTTAACAGCCCCTAATAGGTACCGGACTGTTTGTATTTTGTGCGACAGAGATAACGCTCTACGAAGCTGAAATTAGCCGATTGTCTCTTTCCAAAGGTCGATGTGCAATATTTATCGCCGGGTACTGTAGATATAAAGAAAATAGTATGCATGTGTGTATATTATCATGTATGTCCACATAAATGTAGCGTGTATAATGTAATTGTAATTATGAAATATGTTTCTAAGGCATATTATTCAAAAATTATTAAAATGCTGCAGTCCTACGCAATGTAAACTTTAAATGTGGCGATCTGCAAACCGCTTCGTTTGCGTAATTGTCATCAAAAGGGGCCCAAAGTATTTATTTCACGTCATGAATTATTAGATAATGGCGGAACTAGTACTCGGATTAATCTCTAGAAACAACCTAAGCTGTATCTCAGTGTATGAGGTCTTGCTATCTCTTTTTATACTGCTGTGTTAGTAAGAGAGGGTGAGACCTTAGAAGATGACAGCAGTATTTAAGTTTTGTTTCAAGTAGATATTAGAAGTGTTACCTCCAGGTACGAGTATAATACAGCTTCATGACTTCACGTATTAATACATTGTCTGGCCATAAATACTGTTACAATTAAAATTAAACAAAATAAAATATTTGAATTTGGAACAGGTTTAGACAGTATGGCTTGCTCTAAATGCCATGATAATTTGGAGTCCCTAATACAATCTACTCGATTGGCAGTGAAGAATTTTCCCATGGAAAGAGTGCGTGCTTCTACTGATAATATGTCTCAAAGTCTTAAGGACTGTATTGTAGGCAATGGAGACCACTTCGAATAAGCTTTATATATTTTTAATAGTTTTATATTAATGTATTAAACTTTACTAAGACTGTAATAGCAATAAATGTTGCGAGCAATAGAAAAAAATTTGTTTTATCTGTAACAATATTTATAGCAAGAGTAGGTATATAGATGATACAATTTGTTATTTTAAACTATAATAAAAATTATCTTACATTACTTAAGTATAAAGCAAGTTTAATACTTAGTGAATTTCATAGTTTAATGGTCGTTACAGTAAAATATGGGTCGTAATATTTTATACTATGAGCCGAGGGTTAGAGCGTCTATTAGAGAGAGAGTTAGAGCTGGAAGAATTGTTCTATGTTTTATTCTACCCTGCTTATATTATTAGTTTTACAGCCTTATCTATTTTAATTTGAAAAGTAAATGATCATGACCATTTTGACATCACTAATAACGTGACAAAAAAAAGCTCTTCAAAAAATGCTAGTTTTTTTAACAACGATAGAGAAATATTTGTTGTCAAAAATCCCGATATTAACAATAAATAGGAATTGCGTCAGTGATCCTTAAAATAATTACGTGATTGAGACATTAACATAAGACATGAGACGTTAAGACATAATATCTAATATATGAAATAGGTAATTTTAATTTGAAGAGGGAAGGATCATGACAATTTTGACACTACTTATTGACTTCACAAAAATCAACTCTTCAAAAAATTCTAGTTTTTTATCAACGACTAGCTGACCCGGCAAACGTTGTTCTGCCATTTTAACTACTCTTATTTTTTTCTATATTTTCTCACCTTTTAAACCTTCCCTGGACTTCAACAATTAATTCAAAACCAAAATTAGCCAAATCGGTTCAGCCGTTCTCGAGTTTTGGCGAGACTAACGAACAGCAATTGATATATATATATATATATATATATATATATATATATATATATATATATATATATATATATATATATATATATATATATATATATATATATGTATATATATATAGAAAATATTATATTATATAAAATTCTTGTGTCACAGTTTTAGTTATCATACTCCTCCGAAATGGCTTGACGGATTTCGATGGAATTTTATATGTATTTTGGTTTTCAAGCCACCTTCGCTCACAACACACTAGCCAGGTTCACCATTGACGGATACGTCAAGGATATTCAGTGTGTATATCATATATATATTCTCTGACTCTCAGACGTACTGAATATACATATGTCATATGTATATTCAGTACGTCTGAGAGTAGGTTGTTATCTATTTTTATATTTACCCCTAAGTGATACCACAAATTTGTTTGGACAAAATATTTTATTAGCGATTATGAAAAATAACTATAAAATCAATGAGGCTAGGGTTCTATCGAACCCTATCTAGGGTTCGGTCGATTCCTAATGGGGGCAAGAAATTATACGATAAATAATTTCAGTGTTTTATTTTTCATTATTAATTTCCTTTTGTATTTTTTACTAGCTTTTGCTAGCGGCTTCGCTCGCGTTAAATTCATTTAAGGGAAGTGAGGGATTAGAAAGAGACAAAAAGTAACCTATATCATTCTCTATCCCTTCAACTATCTCTACTTAAAAATTACGTCAATTCGTCACTCCGTTTTGCTGTATGACGGACAAATAAACACACCCACTTTCCCATTTATAATATTAGTATGGACTATGGATGGAATAACAACATATTTTTAGCAATGATTTATAATTTAAGATTTATAGTTAATTTAATAATATTAATATATTTTTAAAAATACTATTTGTCTATGTAAGAGAAAAACCTCATTTCACAAGATTTTGTAAAGACGGCGTTTGTGGAAACACAGCTATGAAATCAATGAGGCTATAGTTCAATTCCTGGATGCTAAAGGGGACAAATCTTTGTATGATTACTGATTTAATTGTTTATTTCTTATATATCATGGGAAATAGAGGAGGTGAGGAAGAGAAAGGAGGAAAGGTAGATTTAGGAGAGTCCCCTGGAAGGGGAGGGTGGATAGAATGAAGAAAAGAGAGAAAGTGAGAAGAGGGGAGGAAGAAAGTGGGAGATAGGATAGAGAATGGTAGGAGGAGAATTCCCACTAGAGTAAGCAAAGTGGGGAGAGAATGGTAGATAAAGAAGAGTAAGGGAAGAGGAAAGCGGAGAACAGGACTGAAAGACGGGAAAAGGGAAGAAGGAAGTAAGAGAGCTAAAGATGGATAGAGATAAAGAGAGAAAGATAAACACAAATATAGATACTACTAAATAGAGAGTTTTAAGGACAGATAAATATATTGAGTAATAGAGGTAAACCGGTGACAGAAAGAAAGAGAGATAGAGATAAAGGGAGATGGAGATCAAAAGAAATAGAGTGAGACAGATATATAGATAAAGGGAGATTGGGATAAATAGAGATAAAGATACTTAGAGATATATTAAGATACTATAGAGATAATAAGATACATTAAAGTGATCGGGATAGAGATATAGACAGATAGAGAGACAAAAAGATAAAAGGAGATAGATTACGAGAGATAAACACATAGACAATTATAGATTCTTAGCGATTTATTAGCGATATATTCTTAGTATCTGTTAATTGTGTCCATATTTTTAGGTATGAAGTCAGAGACTGCAATCGGTTTAGATAATTCACCAGTTTCCGAGCCTTGATCCCTGGGATATTTAATCAGATCTTTGTGAAATTTAAAGAAAGAAAGAAAGAAAGAAAGAAAGAAAGAAAGAAATCATTTATTTGCCAGAATATGGGAGTTACAAGTTATTAAAATTTGATTAAGTTACCAACATATTCTACCATGATATGGTGTGCAAATATTTTAAAATTATAATTATTTATCATTAAACTAAAAATGTTGTGAGTCGATTTTTACAGTTACTACCGGATCGGAACGCGGCCACACACTGAGAAGATCCGGCGGAAGAAACTCAGCGGGCTTGTTTTTTTTTTTAAATTATAGTTACATGATACAATTACTCACATTAATTGACATCACAACTTATTTCTATGAATTACAAAATTAATTTTTTGTTTAATTAAAATATTGACATTTTACAAAGTTTAAACACAGAAGAAAGATAATAGATAATTTGTATCAATTTAGTTAAGTTATACAATTTAGTGTATATTTATCAACATGTTCTACCTTATAAACTAAATTTTTTAATATGCAATTTTATAAATTACGTACTTGTAATTTAAAAAGAGTAATTTCTAATTCATGTTAGTTTAAATTTATTAATTACAACATTTTTTTATAATTATACACAATAAAAGATTTATTATTAGATTAATATTTAATTTTATCAGCAAGAAATTCATTTACATTATAATAAGATTTGTCTAGTAGTAAATCAAATAGTTGTTTGCGGAATTTATTAAGAGGTAAGGATTTAAGACTATCAGGAATATGATTGTATATATTAATTGCCATACAATAGGAATTTCTTTTAAAAATGTGGAGTCTTTGGCTGGGCACATGTAGTTTTTCACTATTCCTAAAATATGTATTACCTAATACTTCAGCATTTGTTTTAAACAAGTGTTGATGTTTTTTTACAAATACGCATACCGCCAGGATATAAAGACAAGGTAATGGTAGTATTTTAAGTTTTTTAAAAAGTGGTTTACAAGAATAAAGTTGATTCACATTACATATTGCACGTATACATTTCTTTTGTATTCTAAATATTTTTATTAAATCTACTGAGTTTCCCCAAATAGGGATTCCGTATTGCAATACAGATGAGACATATCCATGATATGCTAACAAGGTAGCATTTAAGTTTGCTATTTCTCTTATTCTTCTTAAAACATACACAAATCTATCAATTTTATTGCAAAGTGAATCAATGTGTGCTTTCCAGTTACAATGTTTGTCAATTAATATTCCTAGAAATTTAGTATTATCTGTATTTTCTATATTGGTATTGTTAAAAAATATGTTTGAACTTTTGATATTATTACTGTAATATGTTTGAAATTCAACTATTTTTGTTTTACTCAGATTAATTTTTAGATTGTTGCTTTTAAACCATTCTGAAACTTTAAGTAAGGTTTCAGATGTTTCCTTTACTAAAAGATTTTTGTTTTTACATTTAATAAGGAGGGTTGTGTCATCTGCAAATAAAAATGATTCATGTTCGATAGTTTCTGGGAGATCATTAATATAAATTAGAAAAACAAGGGCCCTAAAACACTTCCCTGTGGTATTCCACAGTCACTACAGCAATAACTTGAAGTAAATGTTTTTTGATGATTGCCACATACTTTTGAAATTTCAACACATTGTTTCCTTTTATCTAAATAACTTTGTATCCACTCTAATGATTTTCCTCTGATGCCATACTTTTCAAGCTTTGTCAACAGAATTCTATGTGAAACAAAATCAAATGCCTTACTCATATCTAAAAATACACAAAGTGGATACATTCTTGTATTCAGGCATTCCGTAATACTTTTTACTAACTCAAAACATGCTAAGGTTGTAGATCTACCTTTCCTAAATCCATATTGATTATTTTTTAGTAATTTAAATTCCAGTAAATAATTATACATAGCTTTTTCAAAAATTTTTGAGAAAACTGGAATTAAAGTAATAGGCCTATAATTATTCAAATCAAACTTATCTCCTTTTTTAAACAATGGTCTTACAATAGATTTTTTTAGTCGTTCCGGGAAGTTCCCTTCTAAAAATGACAAATTAACAATATGGCTGAGTGGTTTTGATATTACTGGAGCAACATATTTGAGTAATTTTGTACTAATATTATCATAACCAGTTGCACTAGTGTTTTTTAGAGAATGTATGATTCTAAATATTTCATGCTCATCTACTGGTCTTAAAAACATAGTTTTATTACTATTGGAGAATGTATGTGATTTTGGAATATTTGTGAGTGTATGATTGTTATTACTTGTTTTTGCCTGGTTTATAAAAAAAATCATTAAATAGTTCACATATTGTTTGAGTATTTGTATAAACTGAGTTATTTACTCTTATTTTCTCAATTTCTTTGTTATTTGTTTTATTCTCAAAAGTGTTTTTAATTAAATCCCATGACGCTTTGCATTTATTAGATGATTTATCAATAAATTTCAGAGATGACTGCTTTTGTGATTCTAATATACATTTAGATAGAATTTTTTTGTAATGCAAGTAATTACTTTTATTTTCTTTTTTATTATACTTAGTGTGACGATAATTCAAGTACAACTGACGTTTGACTTTGCAACATTTAAGAAGACCTTTTGTGAGCCATTTATTTTTTATTGGTTTATTTGACACTTTGATTTGAACTTTTGGAAAGCATAACTCAAAAAACAATAAGAATATGTCATGAAAATTATTAAATGGGATTAAACCTATACCTTTTCAAACAAAAAAAAACAGCTTTTTAAATCGATTAATGAATTAAGGGGAAAAAACAGCCGAATTGAGAATCTTTGAAAAGCAGGTTAAAAAAATTCATCTTGGAAAAGTGGGTTGAAAAACTCATCTTGGAAATGTAAGTTGAAAAAACTAATTTTTGAAAAGTATTTTGAAAAACTCGTTTTGGAACAGTAAGTTGAAAAAAAAAACATTTTTAAAAAGTAGTTTGAAAAAACCAATCACTCTCGTCAAGTTTCAAATTTATAATTTTCGTGGAAATATCTCCGACTCCCTTAAATGTTATCCTAAAGTGCCGCTTCAGAATAATTCAAAACAGGATAAAACTTTCAAGAAAGAATTATAACCGTAATAGGCTTTCATCAAAGTAAAATTGCTTCACCGCTTTGGCAATGTTGGACATTTTTAATTTGTTTTTTTGCGGGCATTCTACCTGGAGTTAATTGATATACTAAGGACTAGTTTATGTTTTAACTGTCTAAGTAGTTGCGCTATTTCGTTGATTTTATAAAATTCATGGTTTCATAACAGGTTGGACATAACTAGTTGGTGTTTTGTTAGTCTAGGCTCTCTTTGAGAAATCTACCATTCTACCAGGCAGTTCGTAAGAGGCGAACGATTAACTATGTAGGTCACTAACATCGTGGCTACTAGGTGGTGGAGTTCGTCTCGTCTGGGTTTGGTTGCACCACATTACCTATTCTTGTCGCAATAGCGTTAGTTCTTGTCAATGTTGTCTTCCACTTTTGAATGAGACATTAAGACCTCGCCATAAGGATAATAACGCGTCAATAACATCTTTTGTGTCTATAGGCGATGATTTTCTATCAGGAGACCCATCTGCTTGTGCAATTGCAACAACCGACTTTCAGTCTCCTATATTTCTGGAGCTCTGAATCAGATCTTTAACAAATTTATAGGGGACTAAATGGACCGCCCATTTTACGGACAGGTCCTGGTTATCTTAGTAACAAAGTTATAATGTTAAATAATATGTTTGTTAGATTTTCAAACATTCACACTTAAATTAACACAAAGCTATTTCGGTACAGTAGGTATAGCCGGTATTTCTACTCTATATCTTTTCAAACAAAAGCACAAATCGGTTAATAACTGACTGAGCTCTGATGTAATAAACATTAAAAAACATACAGAAAATTTTTAGAAATTCGACTAAAGAAGAGGTATTGAAGATGATTTATTTTAGAACACATAACAAGATTTTATCCATACTAATATTATAAACGCGAAAGTAACAGTTTGTCTGTTCTCTTCTTCACGCCTAAAACTCTGAACCGATTTGAATGAAATTTGGTACAACGATAGTTTGAGATCCGAGAAAGGACATAGGATTTATCCTGGAAATCTCACGGGAACGGGATCTATGCAGATAAAACCTCGGAACTATTTATCTTTATATATTGCATATACATTATATTATTGCATACATTTTATCGCATTTGTACCTATTTGTTTAAAGTTACTTATTGTATCTTATCGTATCTCAATAATTGTATTCTTAGTATTTTATAATTATATCCATATTTTTGATGCATTATTTTGAGTTATGGGGTCAATAAAAATTTCTAGAAAAAAGTCTAGAAACATTATCAAGGGCCCGTAGTTGGCTTTTTTATATAATAATATGATAAAGACGGCTCTCCTGAAAACGCTTTGGGTTTTCCGACAAGAAAATCGACGAGATGATAGTTATTTACTTTTTACCCGAGGGTTATGTTTTCTATTGGATATAAATATGGATGAACGTAAATTTCTATGGCACGCTCTGAAGTCTAAACGGCTTGATTCGGCAGAATCATTATAATTTATTATATATTATATTATATTACATATTATTATTATATTAGTTTTTTTTATATCATAAGATAGCAAACAAGCAGATGGGTCTTCTGATCGAAAGAGTCAACCATCGCCTATAGACACACAAGATGTTAATGGTGCGTTGTTATTTTATGGCGAGGTCTAATGCCACATGCATAAGTTTACCGGCTACCTTACCTCCAAACCGGAACACGACAGTGACAAGCACTGACGCTATTGTGGCAAGAGTAGGTAAGGCAGTGGTACCGGACCTGGGAGA
Organism: Apodemia mormo; assembly: GCA_036924255.1. Classification (NCBI taxonomy): domain Eukaryota; kingdom Metazoa; phylum Arthropoda; class Insecta; order Lepidoptera; family Riodinidae; genus Apodemia; species Apodemia mormo. The sequence goes on along the minus strand of JAUPFN010000009.1, from coordinate 39,241,026 downwards.
GACAATGCAGAACTCAACCACCTAATAGCCACGTTGGTAATGACTCACATAATCTGTCGCCTTTTACGACTTGCCTGCAGGACAGCAGTTGGCCTATTCTTCAAAATTATGTGTACCTACTTATTAATGTGCCTTCTGTGAAATAAAGACATGTATGAAAAAAATATTAAAAATCTCAAAGGAATTTGTACATTTTCTCTCCATGAACTGATCTCTCAACAAAGACTAGCCATTATTCGGTATATTTATGGTATTAAAGGAGCCGTAATATAAAACACTTTATAAGCTCTTTCAAGTAAACCATGGCGTATTTATTACATTAGGCGCTGAAAGTGAATGCCAATTTTTCTCGTGGCTTAACGCTGAAGCAACGAAAAATTGTATTGAAAAAAATATTTTTTAAAAGCATCTTAAAAATCCTTTTTACTTATATATAAATATCATCACGCCGGTCCTAATACCGTGTTTTAATGCATTTTAAGACAATCCATATTATTATTATTAATACTGGCTATCGCCATAATAATAATACGGATTGTCAAGTGGAATAATAATATGGATTGTGTATTAATAATAATAATATGGCTATCGCCAGTATTAATAACAATAATATGGATTGTCAAGTGGAATTATAATATGGATTGTGTATTAATAATAATAATATTGCTATCGCCAGTATTAATATTAATAATATGGATTGTCAAGTGGAATAATAATATGGATTGTGTATTAATAATAATAATAATAATATGGATTGCCTGTGGCCGAAATTCGACCATAGACTAAAGAATAAAATATTTTAAGTTTGACTAACATCTGACTTTAGCCGTGAAGAAAATGGTAGAGATGTATGTATAATACCATGTGCGTCACATTAATTTAGAGTGTGTAATGCTTGTTTTTAGGGTTCCGAAGTTAACTAGGTATTCTTACAGTTTCGCTATGTCCGTCGTCCGTCCGTCCGCACGATTGTTCATAGATCCTTATTACCAGAAAGCTGTAATTTGACATGAATATACATATTAGCCACGTCAACAAAGTCGCAATAAAAAAAAAATAAAAAAAAAAATTTTTTCAGGGTAGTTCTGCTACATGTAAAGTGGGGATGTTGGACATTGGATAGGTTTTTAAAAAATATTTAGGTTTGTGAAAACAAGTTTTAAATTAAGGTACTCGTTTGTAAAATGTTAAGCTTTTAAATGCTAATTTTTTTAAGAGTCAAGTGTCTTTCCCCCCTCTGCTGGCTAAACGGTTGGTTTTGGGGGTGGGAAAAAAAGCATGGTAGTAGTAAATATAATGAAATTAAAAGGAAAACTATCACGGCTTTATAAGTTTTTGAGTAATAGTCGAACGAACTTACAAAATGTAAATACTTAGAGAAGTTTTTATAGGAGGTGAACCTGTGGAGGTGGAGATGTTCCGGTTTGGAGGGTAAGGTAGCCGGTAAACTTATGCATGTGGCATTGGATCTCGATACAAGAAAGCAACGCATCATTAACAGCTTTGGTGTCTATACGCGATGGTTGACTGATGACTGATGGTTGGATGGAAACATCAGGAGATCCATCTGTTTTTTTGCTATCGATATAAAAGAAACAAATAATACATTTTGCGTGAAAAAAGTACATACATACATACACATACACATCTTCACGCCAGATCCCTTATGTGGTAGGCAGAGAGAACCGAGTGCCATACATCACGATCTTTGCAGGCTTGTCTTGTTTCCTCCACATCCATCACTCTCTTCATACACACGCCGGTTGCGAAGACTCTTGACACCACCTTCTTACACTTCTTCACAGTACTCGATCAATCTGCTCATGGTATTCAGTCTTGGTCTTCCCCGGTACCTACATCCTTCCACATTCGCTTTGTATACTGTTTTTAAAAAAGTAAAGGAACCAGTTTATATTAGAAATGAAGTTTACAGAAGACTAATGCAGACGCTGTCAGGTAAATATTATATAGTTTATAGCCTATGTCACTCTCACAATCACGACAAACTAATTGACACCTCTTTATATTAAAGTCATCAAGCTATTGTTTATACAGACAGACTGGTGAGTAACCTGTGATCAGTAGCTCTACCATGAGTTGCTATAGAAAAATTACTGTAATCGATCGCGCATAAACAAGCATCGAATAGATTTCAATAAATGTCGTACCATGAGTCAATAAAGTATTTTTGGACTCGCTACGGTTAGCTCGATACCATCGAATAGTTTTAGGCGGTCATGTTGGTACACGGTTAATAATGTGTCTAACTTCAAACCGAATAAAGCTATCTCATTCCAACTTTACTCAAAAGACAGAGTAAGCTACATATCCGTCCTCTTTAAGTACTTTCTCAGGAATAGTTAGCGGATTTTAAATTTATATTGGTTATATTCTGTCAAAGAAGTTTTATTTTAAATACCTTTCCCTTTCATTCGTTGTTTTGACACATTCGTTAGATGTTGTTGTTTTTCCAAAGTTTTTGTTGATTTTTATAAACTACAATGCGTACCAGTGCTTCGCCATTTCAGTTAATGGTCGAGTACATGGAAAAGTATTTATTTTTTATTTATTCGAAGTAGAAACAATTTTTATAGCCACATAATTATACTACCTATTATTCAATTACATGTTTTATGTAACGAAACTGATCAAAAATACAAATATTTACTTTATTTAAAAATATTGGGATTGTGCAGGAAATATATATGTCATGGGCCGATCGTTTAATTGGCCATATCGTGCTATACCCGGGCACATCTTGATACGCCGGCATTTCATGCATGAACTGGCCATCTCACATTGGCCAAATCGTTCGACGCTTATCGTTTGACGATTTGGCCAACGGTACTTAGGCAAATCGTTTGTGTAGAATGTCTAAGCAAAAAAAATGAAATTTTAAAATGGAAATCTTTATTTTATATTTCTAATTTTACTTTATTAATATGTAATTTTAATACGTGAATTTCTTACTTTAAAAAATACACATATAATCTGACTCTTTGGTGATAAGATAGTGTTAGAAATAATTAAATAAACATTACGAACTACACAACTAACACGCAGAACAAAGTGCTGGTAACATTTAGAATATAATGAAATTTTTTATACATATAACAATAAACTTAAAGATGTTCTTATAGTGATCAGACTCATTAATCAATGCAGGCAATCGATAGAATACAATCAAAATGTTTTTAAACATAAATTAAAAAAATATTATACCTACTTAATAATCAGTTTGAAACAAATTTTATAATAAAAAACACATGTATAATAAAAAGAAATACAACTACTTCACGATCGGCCCAGTGTTTTTACTGGAAATATCGACAAAAACGTTATTCACGTCGATCCGCCTGACTCTCTATTGGACTCTTTACAATATGGCCAGGCATATCAAGAAATGCCGGCGTATCAAGATGTGCCCAGGCATATCACGATATGGACAATTTAACGATCGGCCCACGACATATACAAAAAAACACGTTATTAAATACAGTGTTACGATTTTGTATGGTTGTTCGCTGTTGTTAGTCAGTTCACAAGGTCACAAACCTTTTCTAAAAATACTTTTTTCCAAGTGGCTATCAAGTGGATAATTGAAGTTAAAAAATGCGGTTTTGAGTACCTATGCTTTAAGAAATATTTTTTTGTAGAAATGGAGACCTTAGTAAACCCACTAAAGAACCGCATTTTATCAAAATATAACCCAAAATATCAAAACACTATGGGATCGTCATGCTTTCACGCCGTAATTTGCAAGTGAAACAGTTAACTTGCCTCGATACGGTATTTCTCACTGTCACCTGTCAAATTTGTGACTCATGGTACGGAATTTGTATGCCAACAAATAGAATACTTGAGTCGCTAGAGTAATGAATTCGATAGGTTTTTTACGCATTGACTCATGGTACCGATTTTAGTTCTTCAAGTGAGTCAGTTTTCCATACAAAAATTTGTCACCGTCGCTAGCGAAAACGATAGTTAAAAACTCATGGTAGCGGTACAGAGTGCTAAGTGTGAGTTTTTCTTTTCGCATTCGATCGTGAGCGCGTTTCGAGTTCGCGCTCACGATCGAATGCGAAAAGAAAAACTCACAGCTAGCACTCTGGAGAGTATTCGGTACTCGATTCTCGTTAAAATAAAATAATAAAGTTAGGGGCTTAATTTTTGATCAATATTTCTCTAAATTGTTTATTATATCTTGCTTATTTCTCCCGCGAAACAGCTTTGCTGTGTTTCGGTGAGAAGGGCGAGACAGACAGTGTAATTACTAGCACCGAGACTTAACATCTTATGTCTCAGGATAGGCAACACACGAATGAAATACCTGGACTAGTTCCATCCCAGGTATCCCATTTTTGTTCATTGGCGACGTCGACCTCTTACCATTAGGTGGCACGTCTGCCAGTTTGCCTATCTCAATAATATAAAAAATATGATCTCTAAACACCCCGCGCTGTTTGTTTTGTACCTACCTATGTATTTTGTGTTGATAGCTTGCAGCGGGATACGTGCGTCCGCGCGGTGTCCAAAGATGACGCAGGTAAATATGGGATTCTCGGTGTACTGTTTACTAAGTTTACTAAGAAGTATTTTAATATTTATTTTTAATCTTATTTTTCCCATCATATATGATCGCCATCTATCACGTCCTTATATATTGAAGGTAACTCACCAGTCAGCCTGTATATGCTACAAATCGTGCCAAATATATGCTTAAAAAACAAAACCCCATTTCTGTCGTAATCAGGTAAAAAAGTTATTTAGAAAGATATTAAAGCGCCTGAGTAATTTATACGCTAGTCTTGTCTGCAGGATAATTGCTTATTAAGTTTCCTCAGGAACTAAGTCGCTTGTGAACAGCTCAATTCCGGACGTCCTTAGTGACGTTTTTAAATTTTATTAAATTTTTAATTACTTACCTCTTTCATCGCTACTTCTTTCAATACCTTAGTGGTTTATCAGTAACGCCTTCAGTAGAGACTCCCGTGAGAATTATGCATCCGATTTATCAACGAATCCGTCGGGTAATTAAGGATGCATTAGTTTCGCCTCTCTTTTGCATTTATCTCAATTACTTATTGTTAACTGCGATACAATTATGACACTATATTTTAAGCACTAATTGTCGTTGTTTACCATTCTACTACCTATACATTTTCTAAAGTGACTAAGTCACAGTGGTCTTTCTTTCAACCAAAGGACAAGAAAGAGATGTATAACATTTAATCCTGTCAAGTATGAAAGCATGTCTTTCACTTGTCTAGTTTGAGTAATAAGAAGCTCCTCAATACCAGCTCCTTCCTTTTGACCGCATTCAACGTAGAGCGACTCGAATCGTCAATAACAGGACTATTTCTGATCGGCTTGATTCTTTGGCATTGCGTAGAGATATGGCTTCGCTCTGCATCTTCTATCGGATCTATCATGGGGATTGTTCCAACAAACTGTTTGGATTAATTCCTGCCGCAGAATTTCACCATCGGACATCGCGACAAAATTCAAAATTTCATCCTCATCATCTCGATGTCTGGAAATCCACAACTGTGCGATTCTCGAGGCACTTCTTTCCCCGCACTATTCCTCTGTGGAACCAATTACCGGCAGGGGTTTTCACAAGCGAATACGACTTAGGGACCTTCAAGAAAAGAGCCTACTCTTTCTTAAAAGGCCGGCAACGCAACTGCAAATCTTCTGATAGTGTGGTTGTCCATGGGCGGTGGTAATCACTTACCATCAGGTGAGCCTCCTGTCCGTTGGCCCCCTTTTCTATAAAAAAAGAAGACAGTAGTTACACTCTCAGACTACAACTACTTTTTTATTTTGTGCTACAGCACCCGCCGAGGCCGGTACCTCCACACACACTACCTTGACTCATGGTGTTCATCAACAGTACGTTTTCAGTTACGTACTCGGAACTTTTTAGTTCGTACCACCAAGTTATGGAATGAACTCCCTAAGTCTATATTCCTGAAAAATATAACATTGAATCTTTTAAGGAGCGAATTAATTAATTGCTAAAGAGTCGGCAGCGCATTTTCTCTTATGCTGTGTATGTCCATGGGCATCGGTGACCGCTTTCTATCAGGCGGCCCGTATGCTCGTCTGCCAGCTCATCAAAAAAAAACCTAAGACCTCGGGTCTCCAACTATCTTCTTACCAAATTTCATCTTAATCTTATAAATGCAAACGTCAATTTATCGGATATGCTGTAGAAAGTTCAAATAGGCTAATTAAAGTGGAAACTTCTATAGCTATGTTAAACAATTTTTGGTTGGGGGAAAAAAACTAACATGCTAGTGTAAATACCTAAGTATATTTATAGTTTTTAACTGTATGCATATAATAGTGTATTATAAACTCAGTAGATGTCACTATAATAAATCTACGCTTTTAAAGTAAATACAGTTTTAAGTTTTCATTCCACTTCCATTGGCAGACTGTCTGCGAATTTTTTCAAAATTAGATACAGGAACAAAGTTTGTTTGAAAGCTTATATCGTTGATATCAAGCTGCGCGGGTTAGATGGTTTATAAATTAGTATGGATTAATTATAATTAATCAAATGTAATGGAGAGGTGAATAATTAAAAATCAAAATAAATTATTTTCTGTATTTTATAAAATCAGTACATCTATTGATAAACTTAACTACAACTGCATGAAAAATAATATTATAAACACTATTCGTCTTATTAATAATCGTTAATTATAACACCAGATAACATACAGCTGATTTATTATTATTTTTTAATTAATAAGACAATATTTCAACAATATTATTCTAATTATTCTCTAATTATTTTTATTTGGCAGTATACGTTTTCCATAATATCTTATAATTACTATTACATTATTATTATTAAATATAACACAAACATGCTTAAAATATAATTTTTGTCATAAAATTAATAATGCCCCATTTGCTTAGGCCTATTGAAGAATTGACCATATACCTTCTTGCCTGGCAGTTAGTAAAAAACGAACGATTAGCCTAAATTATCACTACCAAAATTACTACTAGGTGGTATAAGGTGGTGCCAGCGTTCTGTTTGATTTGCTAGGGTTTAGTAGGTACTTTCGCTTTACCAATTCCTTCTGCTGTAGCATGAATGATAGTTAGTGTTGTTGACCGATTTAAAGGATAAGGTAGCTGACATTAATTACATCCCCGCTATCCGGATATATCATCCGCACCTTTCACATCTTTTATAGTACGGAATGACCTAAACCCGCACTTTAGCCATTTTCCATGACCTATATTTTTTTTTTTACACCGAAAAGCGGGGATAAAGTGTGGTATCATGTCACAAGCTATAAAATAATATACGAAACGTCCGATTGTTAGCTGTCTGATATCGCGTCGCGTTGCACCCTCACTGCGCTCGGGCGCTAACTTTAAGCCATGAGATAATAGATAACTTAAGTCAAACGTATCGTAATGTATTGTTTTACTTATGGCATTGGTTATTGCTTCCTATCACGGGATCCAACTGCTTATTGACTATGCCATAATATAAAAAGGCACATTTGGTAAAAAATACTACTATTTTACTAATATAAGAGTTACTTTTTTTTAAAAACATGTCTACATCTTATTGTTCATATCGTTTACGTGACGTATGTTACGAGCAGGACGATAGATATTGCTTGACTTTATGAAATTTGATATTTTTAGCTAAAAAGTAAATTTAATAAATGTAAGCAATAGAAAACATATTTTTAATGCACGTTTCGCTATGAAAGGTGGGCAATAGTTGGTAAGTGATTAACCACAGCCCATAGACACCCGCAACATGAGATATTTTACAGTTGCATATTTAAGGAAACCCGAATCTTTAATTTTATTAATTTATTTTCTCCTTCCTTTAATAATTTCCTTGTCATATTCTCGTTACTTAAAGGTTTACGTAAAGTAAGAGCTGGTTTGACAAAACGAACGTTACCTATGTATATCAGGTTACACAACTACATAAAAATAATAGAAACTAACTGCTTATATAGCACAATAGTCCCACCTCTCCTTCTCACCACTTTAACTTCTGTAAACCAGAATCAACAGCGGCAACTGTCCTGATAACCATTGAGTTGCGAGCTCAGGGTGATCTGGCTAAAAGACAAGCTGTCTTGGGATCCGCAAAGACATTAATCAGAAGTATATAGTAGGAGCAAGAAAATACATCCAGTTTCCGTCCGTTTTCAGCAGAAGACAGCGAAGTGGTAAAAGCATTAAAATGCTAAGAAATAACTGCTATTGCACCACGGTAGAATAAGTAATTGAGGACCTACCAAACCGGTCTACTAAATTCTGCTCCCAGTAGTAAGTATGACAAAATCGCTTGAAGGCATGGAACTTCTGATATGTAAAAAATCTTTATCGAGCGTTACTTTAGCATTTTTGCCCCTCATTAGTTCTATGAGGAATCAATTATCCGGTGGGTGATTCCGAACGGATACTACATAAAACCACATTGCAAAATAACTAGTTTTCTTCGTCTACATAAAAACCTTTATGAAAAGAGCTTACTCAGTCTTAACCATGATGTATTAGGTAAAGGTGGAGCAAGCACTCGGATTGATCACTTGAAACATAAACCTACTTGATATCTAGCAAAATAAAAAAAATATTGAAAACAAAAAACCCGACTGCATTTAATCTTTAGAAAAGGTTCATTGCCTGAAATGAAAGCTAAAAAGAAAGAAACAAGCCCAGTAGTTTAGAATCATGTTAAAGCGATTTCAATGGTGAAGTTATTCATTATTACTTAAAAAATAGACAAAAACAGTGGTAAAAATTTTATTCAGCCGTTTGAAAGTTTTTAAATAATTAAGAAAAAGCACATTGAAGACAGAGACATCTCTTGACACATATTGAAAGTATCTATGTAAATAAGTGAAACCATTCATAGTCAATTGTATTTATCCAAATAATCAAGAAAAAAATATGGATCAAAATATAACCATACGTAAAAAATACAGGCCTAATTCTCATGATTCAATAATTTCTCTAGATAGTGAAAATTCCTTTGAATCCTCGACATCAAATAAATTAACACGTAGCTTGCCTGACCTGTCAACAGTGGACCAACAGGAAATAAATGACTTGAAAATTATTATTAATAATCTTGAGATTCAGCTGCAAAGCGCACACAATGAAATAGATACACTTACCCTGAGTAAAATCTCACTTGAAAAAAAAGTTCATGACTACGAATTGAAAATAAATAAACTTCAAAATATCTACTCCACACCAAACAAAAATAATAAGAATTCAGGTAAGAAAAAGAACATCACGGCTGATAATTTGTCTAATAAAACTTCACAGCGCAAGGGAAATTCAGAAATAAACACAAAATCATGGGAACACGAACATCAACAAAAACTTATATGTCTACCCTCAACATCTGAACAAAATATATCGGACGATTCTAAAGAAATGTTGCCAGATACTCAAAACAGAAATTTACCTAATACAGAAGTGTCACAAAATATTTTTGTAGAAAATATGGTAAATAAAATATTAATTTTTGGAGGAAACCAGTGTGTGAATTTAGCTAAGTCTTTAATAAAATCGAGAATAAATTCTAGATACGAGAGATATTCGGTATGTTCTCTTGTCAAACCATGTGCAAGCTCGGAAGAAATTTTAAAGGGACTAGATATATCGTCAATTGGAAAAAATGATAAGGTAATTATATCTCTGGGGGAAAATGATAAAAATCCTAATGAAATAAAATATTATTTATACAAAATTCTTAAAAATCTGAGCAACCATGATGTTATTGTACTTGGTATTAAAAATAATTCTTATCTTAATGAAATATTGGTAAACAAAGAAATAGAACTAATATGCAAGCAATTTAGAAAAAGTAGTTTTATAAATGCGTATCATTATAATAAATATAATTTATGTAAAAAAATCAATTTTATAATAGATTGCCTAGATTATAACTACAAGTTTCTCAATTTTAAAAATGTAAATAATTGTAACAAAAAAATAGTTTACTATGAAAAAGGCACTATACCCTATTATTTTAATTTATGTAATATGAAAAATATGCAGAAAAAAAGAAAAGTAGTTAATAACTCAGATTTAGATAATCAGCAGCTTTTTCGTGGACCCTCAATGTCATAATACGTTTGACCTATGTATATTTCATCAAAATATAGCTGGGTTTCATTCTAAGAGAGATCTTCTCATACTGACGTTAGAAAGCTTAGTGGAAAAAAATAATAAAAATGGCATAACAAAAATTGATATCATTTGCCTTTGTGAAACATTTGTTCCCCAATCAGGATCAAAGTCACTTAGTTTAAATAATTATAATCTTGCTTCATTTTTCGGCAGAAAGCAACAAAAACGTGGTGGGGTGTGTATATTTGTGAATAAATACCTAAATTTTCATGTATTAAATATGGAAAAACTGTCATCTGAAAAATATTTTGAATGTTGTGGTATTGAAGTCGGCAATTATATAGTTATTTGTATCTATAGAATACCTGCATCAGATTATAAAATATTTCTAAATAAACTGGAGCTTCTACTATCTGGATATATTAAAAAGAAAAAGAAAATTATAATAACTGGTGATTTCAATATTGATATACTTCAAAAAACACAAAAATCTCAAGATTTAAACGCAATCTTTAAAAACTTTAACTTAAATTCACATATAAATACCCCAACAAGGCAGGGTGCCTGTTTGGATTTATTTCTAAGTAATATTGTAGATGCTGTCGGAGCTACACACGAGTTAGGCCTATCTGATCATAATACAGGACAGACACTTCAACTCAAAGCTAATGATGTAAAATTAAATTATAAGTATTGGTATGCCACCCGCAGGGATTACTCACCAGATAACATATTGAAATTTAAAAATTATGTGTCTTGTTTATCATGGAGTAACGTTTTCCAGTATGACAATGTCAACGATGCTTTCAATGAATTTTACAATTTTTTTACATTACTATATAATTTATGTTTTCCATTTCATAAAATTAAGATAAAGCAAAAAGATAGGAAACATAACTGGATAACAAACGGTCTTAGAGTGTCGTGTCGTACTAAGCGTTACCTAAGATTTAAATATTATACAAAAAAGACATTTATAGATAAGAAAAACTATAAAAACTACTCAACAATATTAAAAAAATGCATACAAACATCGCATAGGATTATAAATAAATTTAAGCTATTAAATGCGAAAAACAAAACTAAAACAATGTGGGATATAATAAAAAAATATGATCAACAAAAATTAGCTCAACCAAACAACATACCTGAAATGTACATAGAAAACAAGATTGTTAGTGACCCACAACAAATTGCAGAAAGTTTCAATAGGTTTTATGTGAACTTAGCAAAAAACGAAACTAACAGAAGTAATAACTATGCTTGTAACTTAGTTTCTAAGCAAAGTCAAAGTTTATTTTTAACGCCATGTAGTGAAATAGAAATATATAAGATTATTCGGGCTCTTAAAAATACATACTCCACTGGATGCGACGGTGTATCAACTTTTATTTTCAAAGCCGTTGCTCCTTACATATTAAGCATAATAACTTATTTAATTAATATGTCATTTGAGCAAGGTATTTATCCCGATAAATTGAAAATATCAGTTGTAAAACCGTTACATAAAGGGGGAGATAAAAACATATTAAATAACTATAGACCTATCACTTTGATTCCTACTATAGCCAAGGTATTTGAAAAATCATTTCACAATCGGCTCTCATGTTACTTAAACAAATTTGATATAATAAACAAAGACCAAAATGGATTTCAAAAAAATAAATCCACCACTCTAACATCGTTTAATCTTATAAGAAATGTAACGCAAAATATAAACAGATTAAAATCGACAGTTGTATTATTTTTCGATATGACAAAGGCATTTGATCTACTTGACCACAAATTGCTACTACAAAAATGTCAATATTATGGTATAAGAGGTCCACCATATGATTGGTTAAAAAGCTACATCACGTTAAGAAAACAGTACGTAGAAATAGAGAAAGTAAATAAATCATTAGAAGTGAAAACGTATAGGTCTAAATGTGAGGAAATTCAGTATGGAGTTCCACAAGGAAGTATTTTGGGACCAACATTATTTATTTTAGGAATTAATGATTTGCCCAAAGTCACAGATCACCAATGTTATCTATACGCTGATGATATATCTGTTGTGATTACAAGCAAAATATCGCAAATTCAAATTGAATGCAATAATACACTAAAACTGATAGTAGAATGGCTTAATGCCAACAATTTAAAAGTTAATTTCAATAAAACAACATATATTCATTTTCAAAGCTATAAAACTAGTCCCATTAATCTTACTATGTCTTATAATAATACCTCAATACAAGAAACAAATACATTTAAATTTCTTGGAGTTGTACTTGATAAAAATTGTAATTGGAAGGCACATATAGAGAAACTATGTAATAATATTAATTCACAAGTATATGCTCTCTTTAGATTGAAACAAATTTGTGGTGAAGATATAGCTTTAACTTCTTATCACGGATTAGTAGCATCCAAGCTAAGGTATGGACTTATTCTTTGGGGAAATTCTACAGATGTTCAAAAAGTGTTGATCGTTCAGAAAAAATGTGTGCGTGCAATATGTGGCATAGACCCTTTCATTTCTTGTAAACCGTATTTCAAAAGACTAAAATTGATGACCTTACCTTGTATGTACATCTATGAAGCAGCAATGTTTGTGAGAAGGCATCCGAATATTTTTCCTAGATTAGGAGACTTAGCTAACTTCAATATTAGGGATAAGGATAAAATTACTATGCCAGTTTTAACTAGTTCCATTGTAGCAAAGAACTGTTATGTTATGTGCATTAAAATTTATAACAAATTACCAAAAGATATGAGAATGTTGCCAATAAATAAATTTAAAGCAGCTTTGCAATCTTTATTAATTAACAAAGTTTATTATACAGTACAAGAATTTTTCGTAAATTATAAAGATTAATATTAGAACCATGACCTATTTATCATTTCTAAGTTCATTCCATCAAATTGTTATTGTCTTTTTTATTATTATTATTTAAATGGATGCTAAATTAGTTGCACGAAATTTGATAGATATTTTGCTACGTTTTTACTTTTCAGGCTATAGATATTTCGTAACATTTGTTTATAATTATAGAGTAGATTAAGTTTATTTTTAGATTACTAAATAATAATGTTATTTAAAAAGTTTGGAAATATTAACCATGACAGGCATATGACGATTGTATAATTATTCTAATTTATTGTTGGTTCAAATACTTAAATTTTTGTGCCGAAGTAATATTAAATTAGTAGTTTTAATTTATAATTATATTTGTTTAAAAAAAATAAATAAAAATTGCATGCCAATTTGGTAGAATACGCGGATGTATTATAACTAATGTAAACCTATAAAACTGTACCGTATTCTGAGCAATAAATTTCATTTCATTTCATTTCATTTCATCTCTGTGTGTGAAGTCTCCCCATCTCTTTTTATACAGCCGTGTTAGAAAAAAAGGGTAATACCTCAGAAGGTGACAGCAGTATTAAAAGTTATGTTTCAAGTAGGTATTAGAAGTGTGCCTCCAGCTATAATACAGCTTCATGGTCTTAACAGACCGATAACGCAACTACAAGCCCTCTGATATTGAGGATATCGATCGATGATTGTAATTACTTAACATCTGGTGAGCCTCCCGTTTGTTTGCTTATTTCTCTATTAAAAATTGCATTGACGTTATTTATACGATTCTCAATACTTTGATATTAAAACAAATATTTGGCAATTCAAGATATTTGTTTGCATAATATAATGGATTTATGGGTTCATTGAATATTCAAAGTCACGTATTGACATTTTTCGAGGACATGTTGAAAGCAAATTTCGAGAGAATAAACAGAGAAAACAATATTATAAAAGATCTTGAACGAAAACATTTCGCAAGATCGTTTCATAAATATTAAGTATATGTGATTTATTACTAAAATATAATTCTATATCGAATGAGATAGAAACCATTATTATGCGATATTTATGAAAAATAATTTGTGAAGTTTGTAATAAGATAAAAAATATTGGTATTGTATTTTACAGAGTTTAGATACCGTGTAGATAAGTAATTAGATAAGTAACGATAATTACCATTTCTACAATTTTGTTTTAGTAAAGTAGGCAGAGGTAAACTATACAAGATTCTCTTGGGTAAGATTCTGTAGGTATTGCAAAATCGCATTTTAGAGATGGATTTTTTATATCAATGATTTTAGCACAGAATACCTAATAGTTAGTTAGAGGTGACAATCTTACGAAATGTTAATTTGAATGTAATCCCGCTTCTCTAGGAATTTTTTGGAAATTTAAAATCTCAAAGAAAAGTAGCCCCTACATAAATATAACAATATGAAATGCTAAATTAACATGTAATTTTGCAATTGCTTTATAATTTATATTAAAAAATATTTTAAAATTTTTAAAGTAACAGTCCCAGCTATATTTGAAGATTATATTAAAAAGATGTACGATTTTAATGGCCTTAAAAATAAACGTACAGCATTATACACATATCCTGGAATAGGTAAGTGAAAGTGCAGCTACACCGTTGATTAACCAACGGTATAAGGCTCCATGATGTGACAGGTAAACAACGTTTTGTTAAACTAATAAAATTCACTGGAATAAGGAACAAGGATCAACTATAATATTTTAAATGGATTGACATTCTTTCATTTACACCACGCGACTCCTCATTGACACAGATTATGTATAATTACTTGTCATTTAGAAAAATTACTACTTATTTGTACAAGTTGATGCAAGTTATCATATTTGTTATCCGAAGAATCATTCATACGAAAGGCGAAATTCATCCAAAATAATAACGCCAGTAGAGCAATTGTCATTATTCTCAATTTTGAAAAATATTGAGAGGAAACTGTCAACTCGTTTTTATGAGAGTTTTTGAGGGATGACAAAATACAGAATAAATTATTTAAAAATATACAATTATTTATTTTCTTTTGTTACTATTACAGTAAAAGTGATTGACGAAAATAAAGTTTACATCTTTATGGCCTGAGAAGAAGATTTATCTCACTTAAGACATCACGTAGGTACTTCAAATTTTGATTGCTTGTTGGTTGGCAATATACGGCATTGAAATTGGTAGAATAATAACGACTGCTAAATATTTTCTTTTGTTTTATATTTTTTTTCCATATAAATCAATCCAATTACCTATAGCTTCTATGACTTTTAAATTTAATTCACGCATAATTGGAAACACACGATCAAGAGAATAAAACACACGTTTTTAGGTTGTTATCTTTTAAACCTATAAATAAATACAATGAAATGGGCACAAGTTTAAAAAAAATCTGTAAGTATATAACAAAAATGGAGGTTTTTGTTAAATACAATAAAAGTTTTGTACGAGCGTCAGGCTGGCAGAAGACTACTCGTAATTATAACCAAACTGAAAACGCACGTAGAATAATGTATTTTTATTTTCATGTGGATATCTAATGCTAAAATTACATCGATGTAACAAAATGTGGCATATTTAATACATAATTATGCAGTATTTAATGTAAATCCTCAGTATAAATAAGTTATAGGTATACTTATTAATTTCAGTCCTTCTAATTATAAACAACATTTTAATTATTATATATTATAAGGAAAATATGCTAAGGTAATAAATTTAATGTTTCCAAATCACTATCAAGGCTTAATCAACCTTCCTCTTAATTTCTAGTAATTTCAAAGTATGAAGGCACCAGAACATAGCAGATATTACGTAAAATACTTGCAAAGCGGTTGTAAATGGACTAGGTGTAGAAATACTTCTAGTTAAGAAGGCTAGGGCTGAACATCTGAGGACTTCCAAAATGGGCGCATATCGAGAGTTGTCGAATAACATTCCAATTATTGTTAGTGATGCTATGATGTACAGCACGAAGATAGTCACAGACACTGGAGTCATACCCTGTAACAAAAAAATTAGAAACTATAGTGAAATTCTTATTTAGGCAATTTATACCACGTGATTATTTCATGCGTTTGGCTTCATACATAATTCATTGATTAAAATATTCATCAATCCCATATAATTTAGGAAGTGAATAAATTAGGAGTCCCGCTATCGGCTTTTCTATGCAGTTATCTCTGTCATTTATAGAATAGAACAGCACAGCACAGACTAGACCAGAACAACCAGAATATTATTATCGTTATTTTTGCTGAGTCGGATAAAAACGTAGCTCACGTTATTTCTAGGTGGTGTAGCTTTCTAATGGTAAAAGAGTTTTTAAGATCGGTCTAATACTTTTTGTGTTTATTCATTACAAATGTACAAAAATACATTTTTCTCGTTATATTATTAGCATAGCTATTTTTACAGGTTATAGATGGGTATGCATTATTAAACTGAGCCCTAGACTCATTAGTTCCCTAAAATTTATCTTTTATGTTGTTACGCCGCCGTTTCCCTTACGAGGGGCAACATCTGTAGACTTTCCAGTACACCGAGATTCATCGGTTTGTCGGTTGGCGAGACGAGTGGTGATCCTCATTGCTGGATTTTACCATCTTAGTAACAATACCGCTAATTTCTAGCAATAACCGCAACGCAGTGCTCATGCGAGACGTGGGTTAAATTTTAGGCTAAATCACTTTGTAATATTCGCTCTACAGTTAATCACAATACACAGAACACATATGGTAATATTTTTAAACGAAGTAAATCCTATTAAAACTTTTACAGAACAATGGCCAATTCCAAAACTTTCAAAAAGTTAAGAGCTAATTCTATGATAAAATATTAAAGCCTAATGATGCAGAGTCTGAAACTCAGCTTTGAAATTAAGGAAATACATCTTCATTAAAGCGGCTTGAGTTTATCCTCCAGCGATAAGTCAGAAATTTATGTAAAAATCAATTATAGAATTAAAAATACAAGCCATCGGGTGTAGCCGAAATTCGACCATAGACTTAACAACAAAATTTCCTTTAAGGCGAGGTATTTTGACGCGCGTCAGTTCTGTAGCAAACATTGATATATTTATATCAATGGTAGGAAATGGGCGGCGCAGCAAGTTCTGAAGCCGCTGGAAAACCTGTTAATTTTCGGATAAATAAATATAGGATTTCAGCTGAAAACCAAAATTTAGTACATTATTTTTGTGTTTAAAACTAAATATCACCATTTAAAAATCATGTGAAAGATTAGAAATATTATTAACAAATTACTTGTTTTAGAGATTTTTTAGCCTGTTTTCGGAATTTTATATGATCTAGTAAAGTACATTCTATCATGTAATAAGTTATACATTCCTTAGATAATATCTACAAGTATTTCGTGTAATTTTTGTAAATTTGTTATTTAACAATCAATACAATAAAACGTGATTTAGCAAACCAGTTTTTTCGCGTTTGTCTCGATGCCTCGTCTTAAGTTCGAGAACTGATTTTAGCCGTAAAGCAAATAGTATACGTTGTATATATTATCATGTATATCACATGAATGAAATGTGTGTAATGTTTTTTTAGTTAATTTAATGAATTTCTAATACATTTTATTTAAAATTAGGTGTCTACAGTCCTCCGCTATGTAAACCTAATTTCTTACAACACCGTTCGCGCAATTGTCTTAAAAAGGGGTCCAAAGTTTTTCCTTTACGTATTAATATATAGGTAGATGATGTTTTACCAAATGCTGAGTACTTTATTGTGTTTTATATTACGGTTTGTATTATTAAAGTACTATAGAATTACAACTCTCCTTTCCTGTAAAACTAGGATATTTAATTAATTACATTTTAATTGCTACACACCCGATATACGGATTTTATTATATTGTTTGAATATGTAAGTGCGCTTGAGTATACGAATATATTTCAGGAGCAAACAATAGTATGAAACGACCGAGAAGTAGCTTCAAAGGACAAACGAAATGTAAACATTTTGTAAATAGACTTTGGCTGTATTCATTTACATTTTGTTAATAAGCACTGTGACTTTGAGAATATGACAAACAGAAATAAATGAACAAAAAGTCTATTGATATTCAATAGCTATAAAACTTCACTAAATTTTATATGGTTAATTTAAAAATTGCTTAAAAGTTGCATTAAATAACTTTATATGTTGTTAAATCCACAGGAAACATACACACACCGATTTTTATAAATATATGGTGATTCCGTTCTAACTGTGATATTCAATGTCCTGTATTGTTTGTTCTCACAGGTCGTTAATTAATAATTAATTTATGAAATTTTTGTACTTATTGGAAAATAATAAACATATTTCAACATTATTTTCATATAATATAACTTGCCACTTACAGAAAACTTACAATATATCACTTAAATGTCAATACCGTGTCATGTCCATTTCTAGAATTTATTTATAAATTGTTAGTTTTTTTGTCGTAATAAATGATTTAAACTAATTACCTCATAAATTCTAATGTTTACGACAAAAAAAAACTAACAATTTATAAATAAATTCTAAAAATAGACATGACACGGTACTGACATTATATCACAGTTAGAACGGAATCACCCATATATGCTCATCACATAATAATAACTTTTTCTATTATAAATAAAACATTCATTTAAAATTTATGAATAGATCAGTTCCTTTGTGAACTACAGGGTGGTAATATAATATACATATTTTTGGCTGCTTCCATTATTTTCAACTGATAATATAACCTAAAAGTAAATAAAAGGTAGAATCAAAAATATGAAATCAATTGGATACATTGCATAGGAATAAAATAATACGAGTGAGTATTATGCTCGTGTTAATGCCTCGGGCACTAATGTGATAATGAGCGCGTCCCACTCAGACTCGTAGTCTTCTCACACCCTTGTATAAGGGAGGGGGAGATGGCTTCGGGGCTGATGCCCCCCTTGCCATGAAATCAACCGCTGGCCGTGAATACGGCCAGGTCATTGGGATAGAATGTTAAAAATTCCTTTGGTTTTCCTAATTGAAAAGTGGGGAAAATTTTGTTCGGTATTTCTCTCATACCTCGAGTTCTTCACGCCACCACGAGCGATCGGCCCCACCGGTTTAGACCCGTTGGAGAAGTCCAGCGGAGACCGACCAGCGATCACGGTGGCGACTTTGGTGGGGATGGTGGTGAGAGAAGAGGTTGTCAATGGGATAAAAGGTCTCGTGGGTATGGCCTCGCGTCCGGAGGGCGCGAGTGCCATGGGGCTATATCTACAATATGAGTTTGGGATGACGAGTCGGCGCGATTGTACATCCTTCTTGCTACGTTCTTGATGAACACTTCCAGGTCTTCTATTTTAAGGTCCCTCTGGAGCCCACTCCGACTCAGGTGCAACGCCTTTTATAGATGCAGTGACGTTTTTTTTTTATCTAGCGGAAAGTGTTGCCAACAATATATAAACTTTTATTCAGTAAGCTTATAATATGACTGAAAAAAATTATTATAGTAGGAAAGCCTCAGAGGAGATTCCGGAATTTATTGGAGTGCGTTAGATTGGTATGGGGAGGATACTTCGAATACTGTAGGTGCTCTCCACCAAATATAAGCTATTTATATAGAGCCATTTTTCCCCCATGTTGGTCCGGATCTTCCCCCATGTTAGTACGGGCTTCTTTGCTGAATATACCAAGTGCCGTTCTACCAGGAGGTCGTAAAAGGTAATCGATTGGTTATACGCGTCACTACCGTTATGATTACTAGGTGGTAGAGTTCCGCGATATCTCGTCCGAGTATATGGTACCACCGCCTTTTTTATATCATAAGATAGCAAACAAGCCGATAGGTCTCCTGATGGAAAGGGTCACCCATCGCTTATAGACACCAAAAATGTTAATGATGCGTTGTTATCAATGTCACATGCATAAGTTTACCGGCTACGGTACCCTCCAAACCGGAACACGACAGTGACAAGCACCGACGCTATTGCGGCAGGAATAGGCAAGGCAGGCAGAGTGGTACCAGACCCGGGCGAGACAATGCAGAACTCTACCACCTTGTAGTCACTATGGTAGGGACTTGCATTGCCCATTGTTCGCCTTTTACGGCCTGCCTGGCAGAATAGCAGTTGGTCTATTCTTCAAAGGACCCTGGAACCAATATGTGGAAACCGCCTTATCTATTCATACAGCATTAGGGTCAAAGGTCGTGCTCTGGTTTGGAGGGTAAGGTAGCCGGTAGACTCATGCCGTGGCATTGCCATGCTGCTACACAGATAGTAACGCACCATTAACATCTTTTGTGTTTATAGGCGATGGTTTCTCTTTCCATCAGAAGAGCCGTCTGCTTGTTTGATATCTTATAAAAAAAGCCGGATATCTAGGTCAGTAGAAAATAAATCCAATAAAATCGGCTAAAGGAAATGGTCAGATTATACTTTTGTCGTTGTATTGACATAATTTGCTTTAAAACAAAAGAAAATATCGACTGCGCTCGAGAATATGAAGATAACGTTTTCTTTGCCACATTGTGACTTTCCCACCTCACAAATCATCAATTTTCTAAAAGTACCTACCTAAAATTCTAAGCTCGCAATTAAACCACCATAACTAAATCTGCGCACTTCAGTATTTCCATGACACTGTTTTTTTTACATTTTAGAAAATCTGTAGACGCTTTCCCTATAATTGAAATGAAAAATATTGTATAACCTTTATTTTTCCTATCATTTCATTTTTTTTTTAAGGGCAATGGGCCCACCTCTCGTTCCCACCACTGTAACTTCTGTAAACCAGAATCAACAGCGGCAACCGTCCTGATAACCTCTGAGTTGCGAGCTCAGGGTGCCCTGGGGAAAAGCTAAGCTGTCTTGGATCCCGCAACGAAATTAATCAGAAGTATATAGGAGGAGTAGGAAAATACATCCTGTTTCCCTCCCTTTTTAGCAGGAGACAGCAAAATGTTAAAAGCATAAAAATGCTACGAAATGAGACTTTTACAATCAGGTTAAGCCTGATTGCTATTGCACCACGGAAGTTTGGAAATTAGGGACCTACCAGAATGGCCTACTTAATTTTGCTTCCAGTAGTAAGTGTGACAAAATCGTTTGAAGGCACGGAAGTTCCCACGTGTACCCACAAGATCGGAGTAATAAATTACACCGGATATACATTGGATACTATCAAGCATTTGACGACGTTCGTTTTGCCAAAGATTACACTCCCAAAGAATGTGATGTGCAGTTTGTTCATATTTACAGTTTAATGTAGAGCACTCGCAAAAGGGAGAAGGAACTAATTTAAACGAGAATAATTTAGCTTTAAAATTACCGTGGCTAGTGAGAAACTGTGCAACACAATGATCTATTTCTATCCAAGTTTTACTTAAGCGATCCCGGATGCACGGGAAAAAGTTATATAAATGCCGTCCTTTAGTTGAACAAGACCAACGCGACTGCCATTCATCAATTAATTCATTAGTAACGTCGATTACGGGATTAAAAAGGCGACGTATTTTTGTTTGGGCTTGCGAGTTGATAAATTCTGGGTTAGTAAAATTCCTAGAATTGTAATACATTGAAGCCCGACGCTGAATTTCTAAATCTAATGGTAAGACGCCTGATAAAACGGGTAAAGCTTCGGAGCTTACAGTGCGATATGCTTTGCATAGAAATATTAGTGCTAGACGCTGATTTTGAAGTAGTTTGCGCCGGATCGCACCACTCGTAACTTTATCAGCCCACGCTGAACAAGCATAACAGATACAACCTAAATACGTGGCGTTATAAATTATCTTTAAAGTGTTAAACGTTAAACCCCATGTCGAGGTAGATATGCCCGCAAAGGATAAGAAATTCCGTTTAGCCTTTTCACCGATATAGTTAATATGATTTATAAAAGTATAATTTTTTTCTATGACCAAACCTAAATATGTTACCGATTCTTTTCTCTTTATTGTGCTATTATTTATTTTTATACTGGGAGATGATAGGAGCGAACCTTTTAATATTAAGTAAAACGTTTTATGGGGCGCAAAGCTTAAACGATTTCTCAAGCCCCAGTTGATGATCAAATTAAGACTAGTGTGAGCCAGCGACTCTATCTGTGCTCGTGTGTTAGCTTGTATCATTAAAGCAACGTCGTCTGCATAACCTATAAGCGAGCATCCTTCCGGCAAGGCTAATGAGAATAAATCGTCAAATCCTAAGTTCCATAGATATGGTGAAAGTACTGATCCCTGAGGGCAGCCTAGAGTAAGGCGTTTAGACGCTGCGTAATGCCCTAGCTGCAATTTCGTATGACCGTTTTCTAGATACGATTTAATTAGCTTATATATATTTGAATAACACCCCCTTGTTTTTAATTTCAACAATAACATCGGCCACCAAGCGTTGTCAAAAGCACCAGAAATATCCAAAAAAATACCTACAACATAATTATTTCGTGATATATATATCATTTCATTTATAAAATTCAATAAATCCCCACAAAGTAGTGTAGCCGATCGATTGTGGATTATCGATAGGATATCGATATTCTATCGATAGTAGTCCGATAGTAGTACTATCGATATTATAATCGATAGTATCGATTAAATCGTTAGTATTGATACTATCGATTGTTCAAAAAGATACAATACTATTTGAAAAATAAAATACTATTAATACTATCGATAGTATCGTATCTCCCAGTCAGAAAAGTATCGATCCTATCGATAGTATCGATACTATTGACTTTCTAGGAAACGATAGTATCTACAGTATCGGTACTATCGTAAATTAGCATACAATCGATAGTTCAAAACAATCGATGGTATCAATACTGTAAATTCTATCGCTACTATTGTTTCCTAGACATTCAATAGTATCGATACTATCGATAGTATTGATTATTTTTTTAATTAGGAAACACGATATTATAGATAGTATCGATAGTATTGCACTTAGCAGACTGTATTGTATTCTAAATTATAGATTGAATCGATAGTATCTATAAAATCGATACAATCGATGGTTGTATCGATGGTATAGGCTTTTTCAGATTAAAACTATCGATGGCGGAACTATCGATAGTTTGGCAACACTACCACAAAGTTTGAGTAAATCCCCATTTAACATCTTAAGCTACCCTACTGTAAATGAAATATTCATAAACATGTTCCAATATAAATTACATCAAAGGTTTTGGGAAACAGCCAATAACATTTATCAATACTTCAATACCGATTTCATTATAGAGTTTGAATATGTAAGTGCACTTGAATATACGACTGTATTCCAGCAGAAAGCAATCGTTTGAAACGACTGCGAACCTTGTTGACATTTTTAAACGCGCGGCTACAAAGAACGAACGAATTGTAAGTACTATGCGTTCCAACTGAGAATAGGACTGTCAGGATGACATGTTGCCCCGCATTTTGCAAAAACTTAATAAGTGATAAGTAAGGTCTGCAAAAAATTTTTAACAAAGAAACACTTAAAAAATATTTTCATTATAATTGGTATATTTTTTATTTAGATTCTATCTAGATATATTTTACTGTTTTTTATTGATGAATATTATATTTTAATACTTTTTAGCCTATTCTGGACAAAGAAAACCCAAACCCACAAAAAATCGCAACAAAATTGGCCCCGTCGTTTTAGACTTATAAGTAGTGTAACTAACATGACTTTTATATATATACATGAACAGCTAAAATGATGTTTTTTACTATTTTTTTATTGATGAAAATAATATTAAAACGTTATTTGTTCTTCAATAAAACAGCAATATTTTTTGAACAAATATTTTTTGCTGACATTACTAATTTCACACTTGTGGTATCTATGAAGTTGATAACGAGCGCGATCCTATTCTTTGTTAGAACGCATAGTATTTCGTAACGCAAATTGAGAGTTTTGGCTGTATTCGTCGTGGTTTTGTATTCTATAACACTATGTATTATAGATCGTGGTCCCAAGAATATTTTTATTTTTGATCAATAACAAGATGAATTTATGTAATCAACTTCGTTTTGACGAGACGTCCATCTTTTCCTATTTTCGAAAAACCTCGAATTGGGTAAATAATAAAGTAAGGGGCTTCAAATTTGTTAATTTGTCGAAGAAAAAATATTGATTTACAACAATAATTAGTTTTTTCACATTAAACGTTTTTTTATAATATACTAACAACCTGCCCGCGGTTTTACCCGCGTAGCTTTTGTTTCCGTGGGAATATTGGAAAGCTTTATATACTAAAACCTTCCTCAAGAATCAATCTATCTAAATAAAAAAACCGCATCAAAACACGTCGCGTAGTTTTAAAGATTTAAGTATACATAGGGACATAGGGACAGACAGAGAAAGTGACCTTGTTTTATACTATGTAGTGATGATAGCAAACAAGCAGATGGCTCTCCTGATGTAAAGAAAAACCATCGCCTAGACACTAAAGATGTTAATGGTGCGTTGCTATCCGTGTTGTGGAATGGCAATGCCACATGTATGAGTCAACCGGCTTCCTAACCGTCTTAACCGGAACTAGACTGTGACAAGCACTTACGGTAGGAATAGCAGGCTATTCAAAGGAGGCTGGATCAATACGGGAAAATGCTTGATTACTTTATTAAAAACCATCGACATAGATATATTGATTTCGCTGTTAAAAACACGAAAAAACATTTGTTCTACACATTCGATGGCTCTTCTTACGAGTCCTCCATCTAAAGATATCGAAATTATCAGATTTTTAAATTGATATTAATCAATTTTAAAACAACTTAATTTTCCCACAACAGCTTGTTAACAGACATTTCACAAAATCACCCAACTAAAATTTAAGTATTTTCTAATCGAAGCGGCAGCTCGACGTCATTATGTTCACCGCCCGTATTGCACCTAGTTATGGTAAAATGAAAACAGTTTGATACTTTTAATATTTTAATTATTTACTATAATTCAAGAGTATTTTTGTCCTACACGAAAAAGTGGAAACTTTTTCTTAATTCGACAGATAGATAGAAAAGATGGGCGTCTCGGCAAAATGAAGCTGCTCACATAAATACAGCTTAACAAGCTGTATTCTATGTCTATATATATATATATATAGACATAGAATACAGCTTATATATATATATATATATATATATATATATATATATATATATATATATATATATATATATATATATATATATATATATATATATATCAATTGCTGTTCGTCTCGCTAAAACTCGAGAACAGCTGAACCGATTTGGCTAATTTTGGTTTCGAATTGATTGTTGAAGTCCAGGGAAGGTTTAAAAGGTGAGAAAATATAGAAAACAATAAGAGCAGTTAAAAAGGCAGAACAACGTTTGCCGGGTCAGCAAATCAAAAATAAAAATGTTGCTGGGGCCGCGGTCTATTTGAAAACTTTGACACGCAAGGGCAAATTTTAAGCGCCAGGACTCATCACTCGCTTTTTGGCGGGAATGGCGTCCCAGGTGACTCGTTGGAAAAAAAATCTTTTTTTTCTTCAACTAAGCCATATTTTATCATTCTGTGAACGACTGTGTATCAATTGATATATTTTCTGCCTTAATAGGCATTGGTACATAGCCACATACACACACACACACACATAAACACATACATACTTACAGACATACTAAAGTCATCATAAAAAGTATCAGAAAAGCTTCCAATAACCTCAAAACGTAGAGTTCTGATAAAAACTCGATTTTCAAAAGACGGGGTGTAATGATTAACTTCCTTTAGCAGGAAGTTAAATCATTGGCATTTGATGATTCATTCGTTTGTGTAGATTTAGAGATTCTTTAGGAAAAGCATTTGTATTTTGGATTATGAATGTACACAAGTTGTTTCAAAGGACGAGTAAAATCAGTATATACATTATGTAAATTGACAATTTCGGTTGTTTGTCGCGGTATGGATAATGAGGACAAGGGCAACAAACAAGTGTGGGTGTGGCTTGCTTGTGAAGAAACATCACACAACAAATAACCTATCGGCTCAATCATATAATCAATATATATATATATATATATATATATATATATATATATATATATATATATATATATATATATATATATATATAAATTGACGTTTCGTAGATATCTACTGTTTGGTCAAACTTAAAAAATGGCATAGTTTTTATCTCAATTAACCCCAGCCACCTCTCAAGTATCCAAGTAATTTGTATGGCAAAACAACGTTTGCCTATTTTTAATCTTCTATACTCTATACAAATAAATAAAATTGTAGTGTCTGTTTGTAATATTAAAATAACCTGTTTTAACTAAATGCATATAGATGTACACATGGTACATATACCAAAATAACACTTTTCACGAACTTGTCTGTCTGCCTGTATGTTGGTCTGTCTGTCTGTTTGTTTTTTCCGGCTAATCTCTGGAACGGCTAGACCGATTTTGATGGGATCTTTCACTGGTAAACTGCTGATATAATAAGGAGTAACTGAGGCTACTTTAAAAAAAAATCCCACGCGGACGAAGTCGCGGGTACAGCTAGTACATGTATAAATTACGTGTCACGTTGTTTATCCGCGATGGACTCTGAAGCTACTGAACCGATTTCAATGAAATTTTGTAGATATCTGTTTGTTATCTCAATTAGCCCTTGCCCCCTTTAAAGTACCTAAGTATGTCAAAACAACGTTTACCGTTTACGTCAGCTAGTTTTAAAACAAACAAGTTCCCAATAGCTTACGTATGTGCTACATTATGTGACAAAATCATTTGAATTTAAATGGCAACCTGTATACGCATAAAAATAATTGACAAAACCGACCAAATTTGAGTTGGACTCGCACACTGAGGGTTCCGTGTAAACTTGTAGGTAATCTTAGCTACACAAAGAAGTTGATTCTCTTGCGAAATTCCAAAATATGCGACATATACGGTCACATCTTTTGATTATGTTGACTTTTAAGTTTGATTTTTTCACAGCTAAAAGTGAACAAAAACCTGAGTATTTGATATAAATTTCAACTTGATACCTCTACGCGCTCATGAAGAAAAGGGTCTTTATTGACAGACAGACGAACAATGAAGTGATCCTTTAAGGGTTTTTTTATGAGGTACGGAACCCTAAAAACAAAATCTACTTAACAAAAAAAACAACTTAAAATAAAAATCAAAATGGAAGAACCACAGACCACATAAATACTAACACGGCGTTTAGCATTGAACATGTAGCCGTGCATATGAGCGAACGCTCATATCACTGTCAAAATTATGTCAAATTATTGACACTAATTGTAATTGACTTTTTATTGTTGACGTACTGTTGCATACATTCTCGTAACATACATTTTGTACTGATATAAATATTAATACAAAATTCAGCTACGCTTGATGTCTAAGTAATGTTCATCCATTTACTCTGTGAGAAGAACGTACTTAGTAGTTTAGAGATATTTTAAGCAATGATGATAGTACAAGCAGAGACCGTTAAAAATGGTGGGATTGAGTATAAAAACAAAAATGGACTTATTGCTTTTTGGACATTAGCAAAATAATAATCGATCGGTCTGGCTATCTTTAACTTATCCATTTTTTTTAGAATAACTAGTTTGTATTTTTTTTGTAAAAATGATGTGCAAGACATGAGTAAAATGTTTCACTATTTAAAGATGTATTGATCAATAAAACATAAAAAATTTAAGTCTGGCATAAATAAAAATAGCATCTAATGCTCTTTGCATTTTTATTAGTTCTGTAATAGCCGCGGGATGTCACAGTGTATGTTGAATGATGCAAACGTTCTTGAAACATTGTGAGTGGCTTTCTTTTGGCGAGTCGTCCAAAGTCTCTGTCTACGACTTTTTTCGAAAGCTTCTATGGTTTGTAGTATTGAACTTTTCGTAGTACAGTTTGTAGATATTGAACGACATGACAGGTAATGGTTATATCTAATACCTTTAAACGAGCAATTCCTGTATATATATAATTGGAATCTCGGAATCGGCTCCAACGATTTTCATGAAATTTAGTATATAGGGGGTTTCGGGAGCTATTTCGATTCGATTCGATTCGATTTATCGATCTAGCTAGGAATCATTTTTAAAAAATGTCATTTTATTCGTGTTTTAAAGTCCCAATTAAAACTGAAAAATATGACTCTTCCTGACATCTATTGGCGAATAATAATACTATTTTTGGATTGTAAGTTATTCCAGCAGATGGCGTTGTTAAGTAACACGAAGTCAATTAGTGTTTGTTTTGAGGTTAGACTAAGAGAATCAATTGTTTATTTAGGGGTGTTTCGGGTCAAGAAATCGATTTATCAAGGTTCCAGGTCCAAGAAAAGCTCGGTTCCAAAGATATGTGAAAAACCGAGCAAAGCTCGGTTAACCAGATATTGTAACTAACGGAAATATATTAAAAAGAGAGTATTGCTCTACTCTACTATATAGTAAACCTCAACGAAATCAGTATTTTTTTAAATTTATTTTTTTATATCACAAGATAGCAAACAAGTTCCCCGTGTTCGTCCCGGGCTCCTTTGAAGAATAGGCCAATTGCCGTTCTGCCAGGCAGGTCGTAAAAGGCGACTGAGTGGCTATGCGCGTCACTACCATCGTGACTACTAGGTGGTAGAGTTCTGCATCGGCTCGACCGGGTCTGGTACCACCGCCTTACCTATTCCTGCCTCAATAGCGTCAGTGCTTGTTACTGTCGTGTTCCGGTTTGGAGGGTAAGGTAGCCGGTAAACTTATGCATGTGGCATTAGACTTCGCCACAAGATAGAAACGCACCATTAACATCTTTGGTGTCTATAGCCGATGGTTGACTCTTTCCATCAGGAGACCCATCTGCTTGTTTGCTATCTTATGATATTAAACAAAAAGCAGATTCTCATTAGGAAGAATCTACCTTGACCTTTCCCGTGTTGGTTCGGTCTTTTTCCGTTGGATAGTTCAACAGGCTTATTGCTAGGCATCTCGTAAAAGGTGAGAGGAGGCTAACACTTGTCACTAATATCGTGACTTAAGTAGCCGGTAAACTTATGCATGTGGTATTCCATCCCTGCCACACATCATTATCAACGTTTACAAGGCGATGGTTATCATTTATACCACGAGAACCATATCCTTGTCTGCTATACCTGTCCCTATTAACAGTGTCGGATCTGCAAATCAGTCGTTTTACAGGAGAGCGCGCCAAAGTTTAAATTGTTAATATTTTTTAAAATTATAAGAGTTAGATTTCCAATAAAATACTATGTATTAATAGGCATTCAAGAGATTAAGTACATTGTATTTATACTTATAATGTAAAAAAAATGATGTGGTGTCGCGGGACACCAGGTAGGAACGAACCTCCTTCGGCTAAACGGCACTACTCGCTTGTGTACGCGACTGTCGCGCCTGCGCACGTCTCATTTAACGCTTTTATTCCACGCATGTTTTCTTACGGTTTTACTATCACATTTTTTCAGTTCGGTCGCGCAGCAAAATCCCTATCCCCTCCAAGCCTACCGTAAGGAACTTCGTTCCAAAATATGAACAATTTAAATTTTGACGAGCTCTCCTTTAAAACTGCTGATTTGCAGATCCGACACTGTTAATAGGGACAGGCTAAATATGTTATATCATATCTGCTCAAGCGCGAGTTGGACTAGCATAACGAGGGTTCCGTATAAAATTATATTTTTTGTAATGTAACTAAAAATTATTTACGGTTTTTGGATATTTTCCTTTATATGTGCTATAAGACATTTCTTCTTATCAAATTTCATAGTTCTTAAAGGATTACGAAATTTGGTGCATAAACTTCCCTTCTATTCAAAGAGAAGTTCAAAATAGGTAATGATTCTCTTTTGAAATCGCAAAATATGTAACACAAATGGTCATATCGTTTAATCGCATTCACTTAAAAAACTTGATATTTTCACAGCTGAGAGGGACCGTAGACTCGAGTATTTGATATAAATATCAACTTTATACCTCTACGCGTTCCTGAGAAAAAGGGTCTTGACAGACGGACAGTAATCCTACAAGGTTTCCGTTTTTCTTTTTCAGATACGGAACCTTAAAAGCATAAAAAATGTAACTTACCATATATTTGGAAGCCAGTTCAAAGAATCCATAGAGCACAAGAGCGTAATGCATCACTAAGTACACGTTACACCACGCGGGCAGTTGAACGTTGTACTTATCTCGTTGTTCAATCTAGAATAAAAATGAATATTCAATGCTAGAACATAGTTGGGACAAAAAATTGTAAATAAATAAATAAATATTCACGGGACAAATTACACTTACTGATCTAACCCCAAAGTAAGCAAATTATTTGCTTGTGTTATGGGTGTTAGTCAACGACACTAATACATAGAAATACATATATAAATACCAGAATATATTTAATAAATACCCAAATCCGGAAATACAAACATTTATGCTCATCACACATGTTTAAATTATACTGTTAACATTATTTTTTAAGTTTTCAGTGCATATTACAGTTTTTGAGGTCTACCGTGGTTACCGAGGTTAGTTTTACCGTGTCCGTCGGCCCGACCACGGGATTCCTTGTATGTATTTGTTCTGTGGGCCTGAGCATCGCGTCGTAGTCTAAATCAGAGAACGGTCGTGCTAGAACAGTATTTTGGTCCAAATGGTCATATCGATTGATCGCGGTAACTTAAAAGTTTGATTTTTTCACAGCTGAGAGAGACCGAGTATTTGATATAAATTTCAACTTGATACCTCTACGCGTTACTATTATTCTCCCCGTATTGGTCCCGGGCTCCTTTGAAGAATAGGCCAACTGCCGTTCTGCCAGGCAGGTCGTAAAAGGCGACTGAGTGGCTATGCGCGTCACTACCATCGTGACTGCTAGGTGGCAGAGTTCTGCATCGGCTCGACCGGGTCAGGTACCACCACCCTACCTATTCTTGCCGCAATAGCGTCAGTGCTAGTCACTGTCGTGTTCCGGTTTGGAGCGTAAGGTAGCCGGTAAACTTATGCATTAGACTTCGCCAGAAGATAGCAACGCACCATCTTTGGTGTTTATAGTTCCATTAGGAGACCCATCTGCTTGTTTATCTTACGATATAAAAAAGGAGTCAAGTCCCTCCCCCTACTGGCAGCTAAACGATTGGTTTTAGAGACGTGTAGATATCATGGTGATATGAGCATAATGAATTTCAAAGAAAAATGTAGGTTATACAAATTGACCAGTAATTATCGACAAAATCAACTCTCTCATCTCTCTCTTATCAAAAAGGATCAAATTTCTTAATATGAAAATATAAAAAGCCCATTATTGTGATGGGCAATAACGGAACCCTACAGTGCACATGGCTCTGCTCGCACTTGGCCGGTTATTTGTTAGATGTGATATCGGAGGTTATAAATGGTTTGATTTGAAAATTCGCAAGTCAGTTTTTAATATTTCTGCCGCTGGAATTCATAACTTGGTTTTAAGACTTCAAAATATTGCGATACGAATTTATTCATTGCTTGAAGAATGCAATAGAATTTGATATAGTATAGGTATGCGCTGATGAAGTAGTTAGTGAGCTTGATCGTGCAACCGAAGAGAGTTGGGTTGATTTCCAACAGGAAAAGCAATTGGGTGATTATCACAGATGCGGTTATTTCTGAGTTTGGTTATTTTTTATAGTAGTTTTTACCTATTTGGGTGTTAATGTCAGTATGCATGTATATATTTTAGTATTCACAAACGAGTACTACCCATGTTACAAGCAAACCTTTAACTTTATCTTAGGGTTTAATCGATCCGTGTGATTTGTCAAGCGATATTTACATCAATTTTTTTATAGCATTCGCGTGATCCAAAAAAATTAATTAATTAAAATAATTTAATTGATTATTGTATTATTATTATAATTGATTATTATATATAATTAAAATAATTGAATTGATTATTATTAATGAATTTAATTTTAAATAATTCGCGTGATCAATACTTTCTTGTGCTCAGTCGGATAAAAGAGTAGCGTTTATCACAGTTCTTGGATAGTGTAGATTTCTAATAGTAGAAGAATAATTAATTATCATTAAGATTGGTCCGAAATTTTTGAGTTTATTTATTGCAAATATAAAAATTCAAAACTATAAATGTTTCTTTTTTCTTTTACAATATTTGTTTAGATTTTATGTAGTTACGGAACACTTTAGTCAACTTTAAAAAATATTTGAGTACATACATACTACAGATCACTCATTAAAATGATTTTAAAAATCTCAGCACCCAATTATAAATTAAATACATGTGTTTCCCCATATACCTCTCGATTTAATTTCTTTTTATTTATATAATCACTTTTACAATATGAAGAGGCCTTAAAACAAACAAATTGATCGTTCAGAAATATTAGAAATCATTGACCTGATATGTATATAAAGCATTATTTATATCGTATTTTATTAAAATAATAACTTACATCTTCCTTCAGTAGCTCATCACCAAGCCTTGAAGTCCCTGGTTCCCAACTCGGTCCCCAAAAAACGGCACGGAATTTATCACCAAATGACTTCATAGATTGAAATTTTTCTATTACGTATGCAGTGTAAAATGACTGAAACAGGTTAAAATTATACATTAGTTGCAGTAAAATTAATCATTAGTTGCAGTAAAATGAAATGCCTCTTAGATTAAAAGGAAACAGCATACAATTGTAGGTTGCAAGCGGTGCCATTAAAATGGGTGATGATAAAAAAAAAACCGGTTTTCTTTGATTTTTGGACATTAGACAAATAATAATCCATCAGGCTGTCGGACTGTTAAGTGTCCAATTTTTGTAAATATTTTCTTTTTCTATTTTTTTGTAAAATTATTGCGTAAGACTTGAGTATGATGTTTTACCATTTAAAAGTGTTTTAATTAGTAAAATAGAAAATTTAAAACTGTTATTCTTGACATAAATAATAATAGACCACCCTCAAAATATTTATTGCAATTTTATTTTAACCTTATTTTCAATACGGCATTGGAGATCACCACTCATCTCACCAAGCGACCAACCAGTGAACCACGGTAAACTGGAAAGTCTACAGACGTTCGGTTTACTCTGCATACCACGCAAGGGAACCAAGCGTAATTTAGGCGTTTGATCAACATTTTTTCAAAGCGATATGAAAACACTAATATTTATAATTACGTACTACTTAACCTACGCAGTTTCTTTTGCGAGTAGATTAACGAATGAATGAATATTTTAAGTTGCAAGAATATTTATTAACATGTCATCGATAAGGTTTTCAATACACACTTACATCCCCTATTAAAGCTTTGTATGCAACCCCTATATGAAATTTGTGTTATTCTCCATAGTAGTTTAATCATGAAAAATAACATGCTGTATCTAATATATTTATAACTAGCTGACTCGTGCATATTCATCCGCAATATAGTAACAATTCATCAATATCAGAAATTTCATAGAATTTTTCTTCCATTTTTCAGCCCTAAAGGGGTGATTTTTGAAAAAAAAACTAGATTATATTTCACTTACTACAACTACTCTGTTATGGAACCAATTACCGGCAGGGGTATTTTCGAACGGATACGACATACCTTCAAGAAAAGAGCTTACTCATTCTTAAAAGGCCGGCAATGCAACTGCAAGATCTCTGGTATTGCGGATGTCCATGGGCGGTGGTGATCACTTACCATCAGGTGCATCTCTTGCTCGTATGCCCCCTCTTCTATAAAAAAACCCGAAATCTTCTAATATCTACATGCAAAATTTCATCCAAATTTGTTTAGTAGTTTAGCCGTGATAGGGTTTAGACGAACGTAGATTTTCGCATTTATAATATTAGATAGGATATGGATATCAAACGATTACGTTTGAAAAACGCTGTGAAAAGTGTAAAATAGTAGGTAAGTACTTAATTTTTCGTCGATGAAAATTCTTATTTTAAATTACATACATACCTGTAAATAAATAGGGTTGAACGATGGGCGGTTATAAATAAGACCGTAGACGATTTCAAGCTTGTCAGTTTCTGGTCTGAATGTCCCGAATAGTCGGTCCCAGATGATAAGCACTCCACCGTAATTCACGTCTAAACAATATTTGTTACTGCCTGGAACAAAAAAAAAACATTTTTTATTCAACATCAAGGCATTATTATATATGCAACACAAGATATTTAGCATACAAGTAAAACGCATTTTTATTGCATGTCATTTGGTAAAATACGCTACACTGTTCATAGTTTTGTTAATACACTTGTACTGTTTCACAAATTACTTTAAATTTAATTAATATCACCAACCGGTTTCGCCTTTTACGGCATCTTCAGGGCTATGACACTTTTGTAAATATATTCTTAACGTACTTACTTTACAAAAGTGTCATAGCCCTGAAGATGCCGTAAAAGGCGAAACCGGTTGGTGATATTAATTAAATTTAAAGTAATTTGTGAAACAGTACAAGTGTATTAACAAAACAACAAATGGAGTTTCACCAAGTGCCGACGATAAATAGTGTAACATACTACACTGTTCACTTTTATACCTACAAATATATTGTAATAATAATAATAATTTTATTTGCCAGCATACCATGTACCATGTACCATCTTCTAAGCAAATAAATTTCATTTCATTCAACAAGTACGCGTTTACCACGAGTAGATCTTGTTAGACTTTGTGAGTTGCAAGAACTCACGAACAAAGTAACAAACAAGAACAAAGTAAGAAGAAGTTCTTACTAAACGCACTAAACAATAGTGTTTAGTTATCCGTAATAATCAAGAAAAACATAGATTATGAGATGTAAGTTGACCATGTGCTCTAACAAATCTGTAAAACTCTAGATTCCAGAGAATTGTGTGCATTTTAATTAGTTTTGAAAAGTTTCGATTACGGTTTCGGCCAAAACCGGAGCAGAAGCCGAAGGTTCGATTTCGGTTTCGGTTTCGTCTGAAAATCCATTTATTCGGTCACTAATTTTTATTCCGTTCACAGACTTACACTAACATTGTAAAGATGAAAAATTTGATTGTAAGATTGTATTAATGGACAATTATTAATACAAACTTACAATATAAAAGGCCATATATAATCATATTTATATACATAAACAAATAATTTGCTTACTTTGAAGTTAGACCAATGTGTGTAATTTGTTCAGCGATTATTATTTTTGTGTTATAGCAATCACCCCGTGCTTGGGAAAACATGAAAAACTTTAAAAACAACAAAGAAAAATATCGATACGCGGGCCCCGAACCTGCGACCTCCCCTAAAGCCGGAGTACTCTCCCACTGAGCTAGTGTCGACAAGCTCGACGTGGCGAAACTTTTCTTTGCTATATGATCGATCGCATCGATTTTACTGATTGCTAGATATACATACGTATTGTTCACGCCTGCACGCAATGTACACCACAATTCAATAACTAAATAATTGTTTTTATAAAATTGCAGGCGTATGTCATATTTTATGCACAATTAAAAATGTATTCTCATTCATATTCACGCCTCCAAACAGCAAACATTAATTTTATAATACAACAGTATTTGAGTTCAAAACTAGTTTTTTTTGAATTCCATTGGGCTCACTAAAGGCCCAAACATTGGCGACCGTGACAGGACAAGTCCAAAATCAAGTCAAGAAAGTATTATCTGCAACTTCGTGACTCGACATCACCGCCCGGCAAAAGGACGGATTTCGAGACATTGCCAAGCAGTTCCAGAGCCCTACGTGTCAGCTGCTACTTTAGTTAAAACACAAAGAAATAGCGGAACAAGTAAATATATCGATGTGGAAGAAGAAATAACGGGACTTTGCCGAGATCATCGCCGAGCAGTGACGCATCTAAAGCACCACCTCGCAGCAGATTTCACAAGTTAAGTGCCCTGATTATCCCTTTTACTCCCTTAACACCACTATCCATCCTAAATCCATCCATTATCCCTAAAATAACACATTAAATCTTAAATTTCAGTTGTGCAAATCGAGTTACAATTATTTTTTCGGCTACCTACATCAAACCCAATTATTAAAAAGTTAATTTATTTTTGCAATTTTCAACTTGATAAATTAAATAAATACAAAAATCACGTAAATAATAATAAAATCAATCAGTGTCAACTGTTTCACGCCAGTTTTTACGCGATATTTAGTGGTTTTTTGTCAACTAATTCCAGGTTGGCGGGAACGCCGATTGAGTGTTGACCTTCGACCTTCAGCTGTCCGAATTGATTTTCCTGGTCTACAGACAGCTGCCTGCGACTCCTCGTGTACCAGGTATCGCCGTGGATTGACGTGAGACGGAATATTTCATTATTTTACCACCTTTCATACCTGTAAATTGTTCTGTGATTTATTTCACTAAATTTACATGTATAACTAACTATTTACAAAAAACTAATTCAATATTTTCAACTTTAAGATGTCTTTAAAGGATAATACAACAGATTTCAAAACATTAAGTAGTTGTACAATGAAAGATTTAATTACAAAACGTAGTTCTATAAAAGGACAAATTACAAAGTTTAAAAATTACATCAATACTGTCACAGAGCAATCTACACTATCTACTATTGAATTTGCAGAGTTAACTTTAAAACTCAACCGCTTTGAATGTTTATCTACAAAGTTCGATGATTTGCAAACTCAGATAGAGCTCTTAAATTCTGAAAATCTTGATTCTGAGATTGACGAACGAGAACGCATTGAGCAGGACATAATTTTATGTACTGCAATAGCTAGGGGTCTTGTTGACAACCAAAACGAGTTAAAAACGATAGAACAAGATAAAACAAGGCGTGATTCTATACATCCAGATGCTCAATATACTCTTGATCAGAATGACATTGGCATAAGACTGCCTCAAATAGAAATTGCAAAATTTGACGGTTCGTTTTTCCGCTGGCTTGAATTTCACGACACCTTTTCTAATCTAATACATAAAAACATTCGCATTCCCCATATTCAAAAATTTCATTATTTATTATCTTACCTTGAAGGCGAGGCAAAGCGCATAGTTTCAAACATAGAGGTTTCCTCTGCTAACTATTTAAATGCATGGGACCTACTTTGTAGTCGTTACAACAATAAAAGGCTACTTATTAATCACCATTTAAAATCTCTCTTTAATATTCAACAATTAAATCGTGAATCCGAAAATTCATTGAGGTATTTTGTTGATCATGTAACGAAAAACTTACGTGCACTCTCAAACCTAGGCTTACCTACTGACCATTGGGATACACTACTTATTTTTATGTTAACATCCAAGCTCGATAACAATAGCTTAATGAAATGGGAGGAACAGCATAGTAAGTGCGAAGATTTGCCTACGTTAGAGCAATTTAAAACGTTTTTACTTGACCGTGCCTATGTCTTGGAATCAATTAATCGTAGGTCTTCTCGCCCGATCATAGATGGCGCTAGTACACACAAAAATACAAGTACCAAATCGTTTGCATCAATTAATCGTGAAGTTAATACCGTATTTCGCTGTATCATTTGCAACCAAACTCATAAAATTTATGACTGCCCCATTTTCAAATCCAAAAATATAAACGATAAATTAATTGACGTCAAAAAATATAAACTGTGTGCAAATTGTTTGAGACAAGGTCACTTTGTTAGTGAATGTCGTTTAGGGCCTTGCCGCCTGTGCAAAAAACGTCACAATACATTGCTGCATACTAGCAACACCAACCAGCAGGTAACCACAACACCGCCAGAGGCACCTGTTGATTGCAGTGATATTGTCGAAGCCCATTCTAATGCTAGTGTTAACTTTTCTAAAGAAGGTAGCAGCCAGGTTTTATTGCCTACTGCCTTAATAAATGTAATGAATCCTGAAAACAAGCAAGTAGTACAGGTTAAGGCCTTATTAGATTCAGGTTCTATGTCGTCATTTATCAGCAAAAATCTACAAAAAAAATTATCATTAAAAACATTTCCCACTTCTTTAAACGTGACCGGTATTGGTGACTGTCATGCCAACACAGTCAGCGAAAGATGTGTCGTGCAGCTCCAATCCCGTGAAAATATAAACAATTTTAAAATAAATCTATCTTGTTTAGTTTTAGATACTATTACAGGAAAATTACCAAAGTTTCCCATAGATTTATCAAAATTAGATATTCCATCAAATATACAGCTAGCTGACCCTCATTTTGACCAGCCAGCCCCCATCGATGTGTTGATCGGGGCCGATATTTTTTGGGACGTCTTAGGTGATAGTCACATATCTCTAGGAAGGTGTAAGCCAAAACTGCACAACTCCAAATTCGGTTGGTTAATAGGTGGTCAAATAAACACACAAAGCAGTACTAATATCATTGCCAATCATGCATTACTATTTGAGCAGGATTTGTCTAAAGAATCCCAAATAGATAATTGTCTACTTAAATTCAAAGAGCGTAAAGTGCTTTCCAAAAAATATAGATATTAGCCCTAGTCAGCTGATGCACTTAGTACTTTGTGGTATAGTCCAAAATAGTTACTAAATGACGAGACAAATACTTAGGTTTCATTAAAAATAAAAATATAAGATGATTTACAATTTAACACTTTGTATCCCTACATGGTCTCTTTATCATTTAACATGGTACTTTATCATTTAACTAATCCAGCTGAAATACTTTCCGATAATGGACGCAACTTTGTAGCTGCAGCTAAAGAACTTAGAATTTTTCTAAAGGTCAATAGTGAATGCCTATCTGAGTTTGCAACTCAGGAGGGCTTTAAATTCAATTTTATACCGTCTTACGCCAGTCATTTCGGTGGTACCTGGGAGCGCGGCGTTCGTTCGGCAAAACATCACATTAAACGCGTGATGAGTAATTCTCACCTTACGTTCGAAGAATTACTAACTTTATTTGCACAAGTGGAATCAATCCTTAACAGTCGTCCTTTGTGTCCGCTGTCCTCATCTCCTGATGACTACCAATACCTATCCCCAGGGCATTTCTTAATTGGAAGACCGCTGAATGCGTTACCTGCTCATGATTTAAAGGACAAGAATGAAGGGACCCTGTGTCGTTATGCGCGCCTAGAAAAATTACGACAGCATTTCTGGCAAAGATGGCAACAAGAGTATATTTCGGAACTACAACATCGAACGAAATGGAAGCAGAACACCAACAACCTGAAGGTTGGTGACTTGGTGCTCGTTTCTGAAGACTCACTACCTCCACTATGTTGGCGTGTAGGACGAGTAACCAAATTGTTTCCCGGACCAGACAATATTTCGAGAGTTGCTGATGTAACCACGACCAAAGGAACCTACCGACGTCCACTGGTTCGACTATGTCCTCTCCTTCCCGAAGATCCCGCAAGGAGTTGAAGAACAGACTCCAGTTCTTCAACGGCGGGGAGTTATGTTCACGCCTGCACGCAATGTACACCACAATTCAATAACTAAATAATTGTTTTTATAAAATTGCAGGCGTATGTCATATTTTATGCACAATTAAAAATGTATTCTCATTCATATTCACGCCTCCAAACAGCAAACATTAATTTTATAATACAACAGTATTTGAGTTCAAAACTAGTTTTTTTTGAATTCCATTGGGCTCACTAAAGGCCCAAACACGTATAACTAGTTAAATGAGTTCATCGTTACAGATGAAATTCACATTTATAATTTTGATTAATACTTTTGTGTTTCTAATTTGTCTTTAGGGGAGGTCGCAGGTTCGAGTCCCACAATTTTTCTTTGTTGTTTTTAAAGTTTTTCAGCGATTATTATTATTATAAAAAAGCTATTGAACTATTTTAAAAATTCATTCACCTATATAAAGGTGAATTATTCTGCAGTGACATAGGCTACGTGTGTGCCACACTAAGTAAAAGGAAGCAAAAACTGGAAATTTTTTGTTTGATTGAAAATTCTTCAGGTGTATGATAGCTGCATTCATGAAGAAAACTATAGACTAATTTTTACCTGAGTAAAATTTTAGGTTACGCGAATGAAATCACGGGTAATAGTCAGTATACTTAGCAATAAATATATTATCTATTAATGTCGGTTTCATTGAGTGGGGAAAAATTAATCCAATTTAGTATCCAATAATCGAATTTATGCATGCCTCCGAATTTCAATAACAGTCATCGCATCAAAATTTAAAGTTACGCCTTTATCATTGAAAATCTATTAATGTACGATTCTCGAGGCTCTTTGAGGTTCCTCGTTGGAATCAATTATTGGTGATAGTTTTCGTATAATAGATATCCAGTTCAGGTGGGATAAAATTATATAATTTATGTTATTCTCGTTAAAACGAATCTAATGACAGCCTCAAGCATAAATATATCAAGTCGTGTAGGGTACAATATATAGGTAGCTACAAACGTACATACACTCGAAAAATATGATTCTTTTTCTATTTTCAGTTAAAAATCCGTTGAAAAATTGTTTTCTTTCGTTTTCAGTCTTGCATTAGAAAATAATTTGTTTTAATTGTGATATTAATTATTTTTGAAGTGAAAACTTCTTTAGGGGCGTTGAGCGTTTTGGTAGAGGGTAAAATCCTCGGTTCGCGTCACCGACATGCTAATGATAATAATATATCTATAGCTATGTTTTGCATATAGTTTTAATTACTCTCAACTTAATAGTTCCGTTTTCACTTCTATCGGCAGTCCCACGACTGCTGCTGTTTTTTTTTTATATATCATAAGATGACAAACAAGCGGATGGGTCTCCTGATGGAAAGAGTCAACCATCGCCTATAAACATCAAAGGTGTTAATGGTGCGTTGCTATCTTGTGGCGAGGTCTTATGCCATATGCATAAGTTTACCGGCTACCTTTCCCTTCAAATAGGAACACGACAGCGACAAGCACTGACGCTATTGCGGCAGGAATAGGCAAGGCGGTTGTACCAGACCCTAAAACTTTCTTACTAGTTTCGCTGCTTTCCTTTATAACGAAGACAACTTTTGAAAGACAGTAACATGATATGATAGTTATTGTACAGAAAAATGAGACTTGAAGGTTTGATAAAGGTAATACAAAATACATGAAAAGTTAATCACATGATGCTTATTTCAAGGTTTTGTATGAGAGTAACATAAAAAAAGAATTCACTTTTTGCCCGACGATAGAAATGTGGAGAATTGCGAATTGTTTCGCCGGTGTTCTTGATTGTATTACCGCAACATACATCTTACATAATCTTGGCGAAAGCCGGGGAGTGAGAAAATAAAAATGCGAAACACGAAAAAAGCTGCTACAGATGCCAATTTTGTTTTATCAAATTACCTTTGTTTCTCATTGATTTAGAAAATTAAGCGAATAGGTTCTTTTATTTCAGAGAATAGCAAATTAATAGATGATTCTCTTGTTTAAACGACAAACATCTTTTATAGACACCAAAGATGTCAATGCTGCGCTGATATCCATTTGGCGGGGTTCGAATGTATGTGGCTCAATGACGTGTATAACATGTGGCATAAGTATTTATTTATTTATTAAATGTTAGGGAAACAAACAACTAGAAAATATAACTACAAAATTTTCCACAAAAAGTTTCCCCAAATAATATGTAACACATATACAATATGTAACTGGATACAAAAAAAGTTAGATGTAAAGACGCCTGTTAAAAAGAAAATAATGATAATATTTACATACAAAACAAACTCACACAAAAAAGTTAGTCTCTTTTTTGTCTGAGTTAATTAAGTAAATGACAACATGGGGCTATAAAATAATT
The DNA here is from genome assembly GCA_036924255.1 of Apodemia mormo. Lineage (NCBI taxonomy): Eukaryota > Metazoa > Arthropoda > Insecta > Lepidoptera > Riodinidae > Apodemia > Apodemia mormo. The sequence goes on along the minus strand of JAUPFN010000009.1, from coordinate 39,199,368 downwards.
ATTATTTAACATGAGTTCAAAATTTCTCTGAGTTTAAGTATTTCCCTAAGTACGCAATCAACGAGGCTCGGTGCGATCCCCGACGGGGACAAGCATTTGTGTGATGAGCATAAATGTTTGTATTTCCGGGTTTGGGTGTTTATTATATATATTCTAGTATTTATATATGTATTTCTATGTATTAGTATCGTTGAATAACATCCATAACACAAGCAAATAATTTGCTTACTTTGGGGTTAGATCAGTAAGTGTAATTTGTCCCGTGAATTATTATTATTATTATTTATAAATCGATATGTTAAAAATGTCTATACTGACAAAGTGATTATCAATAATATGACATTCACGAAACAAGAATGTATTAGATGTGAACTGGCATGTTAAAGATACGTTTACAACGGGAACCCAGTCGGGGACAGGTAAAGCAAAGCAAGTATAAGATTATCTTACTCTGCGGACCGAAACAAGATAGCACTGACGCTATTGCGTTAGGAGTAAGTAAGGTGGTGCGACCGAAACTTGCTTGAGAGGTTGTACCCGGGCTGCGGATCCACCCGCACCCAGACCCGCGGAAGTGGCCTCTCAAGGCACCCCCAAATTATCTATAGATCACACGATAGAATTACTCCTAGAAATATTGAAAACCATTCTGGGATAGACGCCTGGATGAGGCCAACGACGATTGGAGCTCCTTACACTGCCTCTGCCACCAACTATCCGGTGCGCTCCTACTTCACCCAGACGGGACGCCCCGGTACCGTGCCGCGGATAGAGCTGATCTCTTTGCCGAACACCTTCAACGCCTTTTCCGATTGAACCCAACTGTTAACGCGACCCACGCTGCAGCAGTTGAGCAAGACCTCCAAGCTTACCTTAGCCAACCCATTCTTTCCACAGTAGATCCCAACCAAGTCCAAAGGGAAATCTCCATATCCAAACTAAGAAAAGCCCCCGGCGCGGATGTATGGCATCCTAACTAAAACTATTAAAAAAGAATAAAAAAGTCTTGCGCCACCTTTCCTCCTAACTAAAACTACTAAAAAATACTAAAAAAGTCTTGCGCCACCTTTCCTACCGAACAGTGGCATCGGTGGCGTGACTATTTAATGGCATCCTGCGCACGGGTGAATTTCCTGCCATTTGGAAGAACGGCAGAGTAATTATGATTCCGAAAAAGGGCAAAAGCTCCTTAGACCCCAAATCATACCGACCTATTACCCTTTTGCCAACCCTCTCAAAAATATTCGAAAGATTCCTGCTGCAGCACCTCCTACCTCACATCCCCACCCCATCCCATCTCGACCGGAACAGTTCGGGTTCTGACCCGGCCATAATACTACCTTACAACTCACGAGGGCACTGCACATGCTGACTGCGGCATTCAACAAGAACGAATCAGTGGTAGCAGTACTCCTCGATACGGAGAAGGCGTTTGACTGTGTTTGGCACGCCGGGCTCCTTCATAAGCTATCCAACACACCAACCCCCTACAGAATAGTACCAGTGGTGGCTTCCTTTCTTACAGGCCGCCGATTCGAACTCTCGGTGGACGTCTCTCTTTCCTCAAAACTCCCCATCCTTGTAGGTGTCCACCAAGCCAGTTGCTTGTCTTCTGGCCTTTACTCATTATATACTCATGACTTCCCAGTTGAAAAGGGCTGCACTTTGGCGTTATACTCCGATGATGCGGCCCTAGTCACTTCATCAATTAGTGCTTCCCACGCCATCAAGAAAATACAGGCCAGTCTGGACTGGCTGGACAAATGGCGCATCCGGGTTAACGTCGACAAAACCCAGGCTCTGAGACCCAGAAGCAGAAGAGGACCCGTTCCCCAACTTCGAATCGGCAACCAGCCAATAACCCGGACCCCATTGGTCAAATACCTAGGGATCTCAATAGATAACCGACTCACATTTAGAAACCACACCAACGAGGCGATCGGAAAATCGCGTCAAGCGATATCCGTCCTCCGCCCCATTCTGTTTTCCCGGCTCCCTCTGCGGATGAAGCTGGGAATTTACAAAACTTACGTCAGATCCCGGTTAACTAACGCTTCCCCAGTCTGGTACAATTATATTGCACCAGGCAACAAAACCAGACTGCAACAATTGCAAAACGCGCCACTCCTGAAAATCACCAGAGCCCCACGCTTCGTCCTCACCAGCGTGATAAAGAGGGACCTGGGAATAGAAAGCCTACACGAATTTATCACCAAACTTACAGATAATATGTTTAACAGATCTGGAACATCCCCCACCACGAAATCAAGGACATTGCACCATGGCACGCGCGTCCACCGGACGTGAACCCATACCCGCGGGACCTGATTGCATCCTCAAGCGGACCACCCCCGTGAGTTGCTGGGCTTCCCCCACAAGCCGCCATCCTTGTTCGCTGGTCGCCTAGTTGGGCCTCCCCGAACGGGGTCTTACCGAACATGGCGATCGCAACAGTATGGTGTGAAGATGGGAGGGGGGGGTGGGGGGGGATCCGCGACTCCAAGGGGACCCGCGATCGCAGTAAAAGAAGACCCGCACCCAACTGAATACCAACTCGATCCGAAACACCCAACAATATTATCACTGATTTCCACAATGAATGGCAACATTCCCACCCAATGACTGGACCGTATTAATATTCCACGGTAGATTTGATGGTCAGGGGGTCCAGACCCCGGAACCATTTTCTCCTATCTCCTTACGGGGACAAGAAGTATTTCTACGAGCGTCGACAGGTTGCGAAAATCTTTCACCAAATTAGCAGTCACGACTCACGATGTTAGTTCCGTGTTAACATTCTCTCGCTTTTCTATCGCAAACGTTCAAACATCCTAACATCTAAACATCCAAATATACAAACTTTCATATCTATGCGTATAAATAATGTTAAAGTGTCTATCTGTGATTTCAAATTAACTAGTTTTTTTCAAGCACAATGTATTATTTTTACGATACTAATAACTAAACACCGATTTTTAAAATTTCCACCTGTATGTCGGTCATTCTGTTTGTAGGAGGAAATCTTTGGAACGGCTAGACCGATTACTATGTAACTTTTACTAAAATATAGAGGAGTATATAGTGCTGAACATAGGCTCTTTTATCTGAGTGAGCAAAAGGAACTAATGATCTTGGATCAAGTGAACGAAGTCGCGAGTAAAAGTTGGTTTAAAATATGTATGTATGGAATGGATATGGATAATTGTAGCATTAAAAAGTCTCTTGAACACTTTGGTTGAACAGGCGTCTTTATGACATATCAATCAGAATTTATTGGTGATAAAATATTTACACCCGTCGTAAAGTATCTACCAGCCATTTATCGACGCGGCCTCACAAAGTTTCTTCTGCAAATACCCGCTTATTATACGCATCTATATTATTATATAAATCTATATAAAAATATCTTCACGCCAGTATCCCTGAAGAGGTAGGCAGAGGTACGACCAGTGCACCCACGATTAGCCGAAGATACATAGTTCCACAATGTGATAGGTGGCAAGGCTGTTGCCAAACGAGTATTAGAAATACAAAAGTACAGAGTGCTAAGTGTGTTTTTCTTTTCGCATTCGATCGTGAGCGCGTTTCGAGTTTACTAGGAATTTGTATGTGATTTGTACAGCGCCACCTAGTGGTAAACTGGTTTCTCACGTCTCAAAATTATAAATGTGAATTTCATCTGTAACGATGAACTCTGACTTAATTTATACGTATGTATAACTAGCGATCAGTACAATCGACGAAATCGATCATAAATATAGCAAAGAAGAATTTCGCCACGTGGAGCCACGTCGCCACTAGAGACGGTTTCAGGTTCAAATCCTGCGTGTCTTTATAGTTAATCTTTATTTTTTATTTATACGTGAAATTTGGCAAAAAGATAATTGATCATCAAGCGTCAACCACAAGCCAACTTTCTTTTAAAACTTCTTAACAACAACGACTTAGTTCGTTAGGTCTATCTAGGTTCGATCCCCGTGTCGGTCGGTGTTATTGGTGCTATTACGAGGTTTTCCTCTAAAATCGGGATTTCAATACTAGCTTAAAATTTGTTGGTTCTCATTCTTGGGTAAGCACGAAAAGCGGTTAGTCTCGGTTATTGCAAAGAAAAAGGTAAATATTCTTTATGTGATTATTTGAAAACGTCAATGGTCATCTGGCCATCCGACAGACCGGTAAATCGTGATGAAGCAGAGCCTTTACCATTCGCGCAAGGGAATAGGCATGATGATTTTTTTTATAAAAATTAAGGTGTTACTGTCAAGTAATATTATATTATTTACATAATACAAATCTTATTTTTTATTTTTTTTGTATATTACAGTAACTGCTTTCATCTCTAATAGCTTTTTGAAGCAACAAATAACATAAGGTATATAGCTGATACCGAACCTGGTAAACTTACCCCCTCGAGGGTAAAATGGCTATAGTATGCGAGGTGCGTGCGTAGGAGTGGTGCTTAGAACCAATCATCATAATTACTTATTTTAATTCTCAAACTAATGTCGTCAGTGTGTAGTAATTTATTTCCAAATTACCTAACTACGTTGTAATAGTTACATAAATTTAAAAGAATTACATTGTGGGTGTGAAGTAACTTACATAGTAGTTTGTTGAATAATACAGATATTAAAATTTACTTATATTGTTTCCTTGAAATAATTTAGTTAAAGCACAGTAGACTGGAGACTCAGTAGTCAATCTACATACATGTGATATTCGAGCAACGCACACATAGACACCTTTCACAGACGCGACATCTCGGAATGGTTCGGTACAGTTTGTACCGCACCAGTCGGAGATATCGCGTCCGTGAGAGGTGTCTATGTGTGCTATGTTCGAATAATACTTGTATGTAACATTGGCTTCTGGTAGTCTCTCAGTATTCTGTGGTTAAAGTCCGTTTTCCCACATAGGTCATAATAAGGGTAACAATAACAATATTTAAAAGGTCAGGAACCACTGATATAAAATACGGCGAATGCTTAGTAAGTCACTATTATTGTTATTACAGGCTGTAGAGTTCTATAACTTCTCACTACTTTTTACAACCGAAAAATGTCAAAAACTTAACTGACGATATTTATTTTAGTACTTCTGTATTTGGGAAAAGTTCACTAGCGCTATCCTGTGCTTACGAATGCTTTAAAAACTCAACAAAGAAAAATTTAAACACGACAGGATTTTAACGTGCGTCGTTACCTCTGGCCGACACGCCCTTACCAGCAGAATCGGTCACTTAACTGTCGTATTCGGAGGTAAAGTTGTTTCACTCTACAGCGCTTCATTAACACATTAAAATTTGATGTCTAAATGCGATGGGTTTTTTTATTCCCGTCAGGATATGCATCTACTTATATGGTATTCTATGTAATCTGTACATTAATACGTGAAGGAACTTTGTACCCCTTTTAAAGACAATAACGCGAACAGAGGAGTACAAAATATGACATACTTAAAATTCACAACGAAGAACTGCACAAACTTATCTTACTGCAATATCTTAAAATAATATGCAATAGAAATATAATAAAATAAATTTAAATAAATAAAATAAATTTAAACTAGCGACCTGCCTGCGGTTTCATCCGCGTAGCTTTTGTTCCCGTGAGAATATCGGAAAGGTTTATATACTAAAACCTTTCTCAAGGATTAATCTATCTATTAAAACAACCGCATCAAAATCTGTTATGTAGTTTTAAAGATTTAAGCATACATAGGGACAGACAAAGAAAGCGACTTTGTTTTATACTATGTAGTGGTTAAAAAAATAACATTACACACATTAAATTCATGTGACATACATGATTTATTATACACACATGTATACTGTTTTCTTTAAGCCAAAGTCTGTTGTCAAACTTTTATTGTTTGATATATGATCAAATTTCGAGCACAGAATGATCGTTGGTAAGAATAAAATTGCCTGTCAAGTGTTCGGTAAAATGTATGTAAATATGACACGCTCAATGGCTCAACTATACGACGTATTAATTACTTCGTCATCAATTAATTAATAGCTTACCGCCGTTAATTAAATGAAATGACATCATATTAAATTATTTTCGTTGCTGTAATTTTAATATTTATTCGATCGAGAGAATACATATCACCGAAAAAATTAGCCAAATTGGAGACACACCTTTACGAAGAACTTGGTATATTCTTCAAAAAGACCCAGAGTATTTTAATCATTTATATTATTCCCCAAATAGATTTTACATACAGGTTGCCCCAAAAATCAACGTCTATCCGAAAACGGATGACGGGCCAAGAGATGGTGGTTCTCAAAAAAAGATGATTTTTTTTTACCTGCTGAAATAATTGAGCTAAATAAACATTTTGTAGTCATATTACTTGAAAAATCATAACAAAATGTTGATTTTTACTTTTATTTTTAAAATGGCTATAATTTTTAAAGTGAAGGAAAATTTTTTTTTTTGTATTTTTTTGAGAACCACCATCTCTAGGCCCGGATGTTGATTTATGGGACACGCTGTATAGTAAGATTATAAATGTAAATTGTACTCGTCTATTTACCTATTTCGTTGGCATTTAAATTACATGAGAGAAAATGTATACTACTTGCTTTAAATTAAAGAAGTACCTACCATGATGAACTCTGTGGTGACTTGGTGTATTGAGAATGTACTCCAGAGGTCCCAGACTCTTGATGGCTTCTGTATGAATCCAGAACATGTAGAGGTAGCTGAACTGGTGGTGCATTATGAATTGGGCTGGTGGGATCATCAGTGCTAGTGGTAAGTAGAAAATCTGTAAATAATTAGATCACTATGAAAAACAGTAAATAATTACTACACATGTATTTAAGCACTGATAGGGAAATCTTAAAAGGTTTAAAACTAAGAATGTTGTCTGGAGTTAAGGCAAGATGATCGCTGGTTTCCATTTCTGTCAATTTTTTTGTTAAAAAAGCAATGAAAAAGTTTGACACGTCGATTGACGAGATTGGTAGTGATCCACATCGCCGCATTTAGCTACTTAATAACGACTATTACTTATTTCTTACTAGAACCCTGGTAGTCCCACGAGCTTAAGGTACTTATCCGAAGAACGAACAAGTTAACACACATCACCATTCCCCAAACTTTTTTTTTATATCATTAGATAGCAAACAAGCAGATGGCTCTCCTGATAGAAAAACAAACTATCGCCTATAGACACCAAAGATGTTAATGGTGCGTTGCTTTCCGTGTGGCGGGATGCAATGCCACATGCATAAGTCTACCGGCTACTTTACCCTCCAAACCGGAACAGGATAATGTTAGCATTGACGCCATTGAGGCAATAATAGGTAAGACGGTGGTATCAAATAGGCGAGACGTTACGAACTCTACCACCTAGTAATCACGATAGTAGTGACATGTATATCCAATCGGTCGCCTTTTACGACCTGTCCAGGAGAACGGCAGTTGGTCTATTCTTCAAAGGAGCTCGGATTAATATGGGGGCTGATAGAAGTCATTTTTTTATATCATAGGAAAGCTAACACGCTGATGGTTCTCATATGGAAACAGACAACCACCACCTTTAGACACCAGAGTTATTAGTGGTGCATTAACGTTGTTATCCATGTGGCAGGGATGGGATGCTAAATGCATAAGTTTACCAACTATCTACGGCATCGACAAGCATCGACGCTATTGCGGCAAAAATAGCTGATGTGGTTTGGTATCTGAACCTGGTCGAGACATTACGGAACTCTACCACCTAGACACAATATTTAAACACGCAGCCTTTGCTCACCTTTTAACGAAACCCTAGCTATAAAGTTTTCTATAAATATATCATATATATTATTCTAAGAAGAGGCGGATCAATAGGACATGAAAAATATACTAAACATGATTTATATTTAGAAAATTGAACATTTTGTACGTTAAAATTACGTTATTGGCTTTTCAATTCGATTCTATGGCTTTACAAACGTTATTCAAACACAAAATCAATTTCTTTAATAAATTAATAATTTAGTAGATAATATGATAGCAATGACAGTCTTTGTGATTTATCTGTATAGGGTATAACTGCCACTTGATGTAAGGGTTGTCGGCATCAGTAATACAGGTTTTAAGCCATTTTTACGGGAAAACCTTTTTTTTATATGTCATAAGATAGCAAACGAGCAGATGGCTCTCCTGATGGAAAGAGAAACTATCGCCTATAGACACCAAAGATGTTAATGGTGCGTTGCTATCCGTGTGGCGGGATGGCAATGCCACATGCATAAGTCTTGCTTCCTTACTCTCCAAACCGGAAATGACAATGATAAGTTGACTCTATTGCGGCAGGAATATGTAAAATGTTAGTATTAGTCGCCTTTTACGACCTGCCTGGCAGAACCGCTGTTGGCCTATTCTCAAAGAAGCCCGGGACTAACACGGGGAAAAATATTTAACATTACCCCTAAAATACGAGGCATTTGGTCAACCCAGTTACATTAATTAAATAACGATACAATACATTTATTTTTTTAGATTTAGATTACAGTCAGATACTTTAATTAAATAACAATAATATTACATAACCTAATTTGTAATCTCTATAGAAAAGTACTTGCTGAATATATATTTATAGTAAAATCTAGAGGTTAAGCCGTCCGGATAAGATCATGAAGTCCAGGTTTCGATTCCGGCAAAAGTATTGTTAAGGTTTTTTCGAAGTAGAAGAAGAAAAATCAAATTCTTGCAAGCCTGGCATATATTTATGAAAATGGCGGTAGTTTTAAAGAGTTATACTTACAAAGCCACACCATCCTTGCAACATTGACTGTCTAATACCGACGCCCATATTGAAGTCCTCAGAAGTGTGATGGACTTGATGCTGTGCCCAGAGTATGTGTATCTCTATAACAATAAAAATAATCTTTATTGTGCCAAAAAAGCAAAACAAGCAGATATACTGATTAGTTTCGTTACACCTTCAAGGTAATGTCTGAGATGGCCAGTGTAGCTTGCATTTAGAAATACGGAGTTGTAGTTCTTGTTTCAGTCTTTTTTATATCATAAGATTAGTAAACAAGCAGATGACTTTCCTGATGGAAAGAGACAACTATCGCTTACAAACACTAAATATGTTAATGGTGCGTTGCTATACTTGTAGCGGGGTCTTAATGCCACATGCATAAGTTTAACAACTATCTTATCTGAGGTAATCCTCGAAGCGCTCCCATTTTCAAGCGCTTCTAATGGAGCGCTCCTAAAGTATTTCTATAAGCGCTCCTTTTAATTGTGCTACCGAAATTAATTATAATATTATTCCTCGAAGCGCACCCATAGGGAAGGGCGTAAAGCAAGTGGTGTAAATAATTAAAAAGTAATTATTATCTGAATATTAAATTTATAAAAATCACACGTTGTTTCGTTATATCGAAAGTTATTGTTGATTAAATATATATTTTTAGGTACATTGGATCACAGTCATTGTAATAACAATGGAAACAATGTTAAGTCTTAAAATTAATAGTTTGTAGTAAGTCCTAAAAAAATTTAATTTATTTTTTTATGTACATTGGATCACAGTCATCGAAAACAATATTAATTAAAAGGAGCGCTTCGAGGAATACTTTAGGAGCGCTCCATTAAGAGCGCTTGAAAATGGGAGCGCTTCGAGGAATTCTTCTCTCTCTTATTTAGTTCTCCATTGTCTCGCCCGAGTCTGGTACCACCGCCTCACCTATTCCTGTTGCAATAACGTCAGTGTTTGTCACTGTCGTGTTCCGGTTTGGAGGGTAAGGTAGCCGGTAAACTTATGCATGTGACATTAGGACTCGTCACAAGATAGCAATGCACCTTTAACACCTTTAGTGTCTGGCTTTGGTGTAGGCCATGGTCTTTCCATCAGGAGACCCATCTGCTTGTTTGCTATCTTATAATATAAAAAAAATCTTACCCTCCATACCAGAGTAGGTAAGATGATGATAACAAACCCGGGCGAGACAATGCAAAATAGCCATGATGATAGTGACTCGCATAGCTAATCTTTCGCCTCTTATAAACTGCCTGGCAGGACGGCTGATGTCTGTTCTTCAAAGGGAGGCCTGATGAACGTGGAGGAAAACCACACCTTTTACAAACTGCCTGTACAAAAAGGCCAATGATTTCGTTTACAAAAGTTTCAGACCAAACCAGCATGGGAGAACTAATATGTGAAAAAACTTGAGTGAAAGTAAAATCTTACCATGACATGCCCTGTGCATCCAGTAGTAGCAGAAGTCAACTCCTAGAGCCGCTGCATACCACGTCAGCACGTTGTCCCATGGTAAATCTACTAGTCTATAGTTAGAGTATATCCATGTATATAAATAGGACTCAGCTCCTCGCCATATTAACCTGAAACAAAATAGGTTTATTCAAAATGTAATTTTCTTCGTATTTGTCCAAACTTTCTGAAGTATTATCATGTGGTTTTCTGTTTTGTTCATGCTTATAAATTTTTAATTATTTGTTTTTGAAATGTTAGAAACAAAACGAATAATTATCTACTTTAATGTATAAAAACAAAGTACTGGCAGAATTTAATTCTATATTCGTAATCATACATTTCCTAAAATCCCTGAGGGGCTTAGAACTGAATATCGTTGGTACTTGGTAAAACTCCATGTTAAATTTGATTTATATTGTATTAAAAATACTTGTACTCTTTTACTTGGTTTTTATTTATAAACACCAACCGGTTTCGCGTTTTAACGCATCATCAGCATCAGCATCGGCAACAAATTAATATTGTTTACTAAACAATTGTTTACTTTTACAATTGTTTACTAAACAATATTGATTTATTGTTTACTTTTACAATTGTTTACTAAACAATATTGATTTGTTGCCCTAATGATGCGTTAAAACGCGAAACCGTTTGATGTTAATAATAACAACCAAGAAAAATAGTACAGGTGGTTTTAATACCATATAAATTATAAGGGGCTTTTTTATAAGATAGCAAACAAGCAGATGGGTCTCCTCATGGAAAGAGTTGAGAGAACATGGATAGAATGTTAGATTCTTCGAAAAGGGCTCAAGACCAACATGGCGAGGGAAAATTCAGGTATAATGGTAAGTGAACTAAATCAGTCTACGCAACAGTTTTAGACAAAATATGCAGTCAAACATTAGTTCTAACTATGTAACTGATATTTTGTCAAGGGTATGATGGACAATAAACTTTTGTTACGCGCCGCTGTTGTAGTCTATGACATCGAGCGCTATAAAAAAGAATACTTGTGACGGCGAGGCGACGTTAAGAAAATATCTGACGATCGGATGGATTGGTTGTCATTCTGATATTCTGATTTGATTTACTGTAAAATTAATACAAAATTATAGTGATTAACACTACTACACACTATTGGCTTTAATTAACACTTTTTTGCCTCAATTTGAGTGCAATTTTAAAGCTTTACTCACGAGTATATAGTTGTGACGAAATTTTTTTAATGAAGAAACAGTAATTTAAAAAATCTGTGGTGAGAAAAATAAGAGGAAAACCTAAAGATTAATATGACCATCGATGAGAATAACAATAAATCGCATCACTGTGTATGAGGAGTCGCTCCTGAAGACCTTTTAAATAGATTGCGGTGTAGGTAAAATCTAAAAATATTTTATTAAATCCTCAATACACTACTGCATTTTTTTGTTTATTTGATTGAAACATAAGGAATAACAGAAATCTAAATTTTTATCAGTTATAAGCTTCAGACTTTTAATACCAGTAAAATAGTCTGGTTTTCTCCTATCATCATATACCGTTCACTTGCAACAAATGTGGACATTTCTCAAATAATATAATTTTACATGGGAGTAATTACTGTACGCGAGTAGGGATGAGAATTATAGCTACTTTAATTTCACTATCACGTCGTAAAATTTTTTGTTTTTTATCATTGTCATACCACGGGTGATAAATCACGTCAGTTATATTTTTTAGTAACGATTATTGTCACAGTGGGTGCATTTTATTCCGTATGTTACATCGCCGCGCAATGATTACAATTTAGAACTCATTATATTAAAGTAAAATAACATATTAAACAAATTCTCGCTTCTTCGCTTTGTCTCTTTCGCACAATGGAATTCTGCGACTTATACGCCGCGAACAATAAGAAGTAGTTTGACCCACGTGAATTTAAATCACGCTCGCGTGATATATAACGGATTCGATGCGTATAATTGGTGTGAAACGTAAATTATTTTATAACGAGTGATTCGTGCAATGTGCTATGCCTAGTCGCGAGTCAGCAGAACGATAGATACAATTCTATAATGGCATATAACTGAAATTATTTTCTCACTCTTTCACTGTGGAGGCTAAAGAAATTACATTTTTACAGTAAATGGAGAATCATTTTTTCTATAAGACTGTATAATTAACTCTTAAATCGTAAATTTTAAGATATGTGGAATTTGTAGCAAAAAAGTGATATACAAAAATGAATAATTGTTTGTTCGTTGTTAACATAAGATATTATAAAAACAAATACATCGTGGACTGTACTACATCAAATTTCAATACTTACATACGAATTTACGTTTAACAGTTCATATTAGATATCAGATTTTTTGTTTAAAATTTCCGGTAGATTATTTATTTATCTTTAAGCGATAAACTTTCAAAATGAATATTTTTATCAAACAGGTCATGGATTCATTATATCACCAAATCACATGGAGATAAAATGGAATTCATACATTTAGAACAAAAATATCATGTCAACTAACATGTAATTGGCAGATAAGTTAGCAAAACTTCGAAAATATTAAAAAATCACTGACCTCGATATCTAAAATCATAATCTAATACAGTTAATGCCATTTTCTTTCATACGTCAATAAAAAAGCAGACGACTCCCTCGATAGAAAGAAATACTCATTGCTCATCGACAAAAAATATGCTAACAACAATGTTGGTATCAGGTTTGTAGTAGGTACCACTTTACTTATTCTCCTGTAGAACCTCTTTACTTTTTTTTAAATACCTTTCTGACATATATTTGATCTCTGATTATAGTAATATATATATATATATATATAGTATAATATATATACTATAATAATATATATATATATATATATATATATATATATATATATATATATATATATATATATATATATATAGTATAATATATATACTATAATAATATATATATATATATATATATATATATATATATATATATATATATATATATATATATATATATATATATATATATACTATAATAATTGACTTTAAAATGTGCGTACATACGTACGCAATGTGCGTACAATAAAGGTGTTAAAAAGTATAGCGTTCTACACATTTAGTCAAATTATTGACATGCAAAATTTTAACCAAAAACATTATGGTATTCTCCATTATTCATCCATTTATCCAAATATCCTGCTTAGAAGCTCCATTTAATTACATTACTCTTTAACCTTTAATTACAATTATTTAATATTTGGTTAATATTTATATATATATATATATATATATATATATATATATATATATATATATATATATATATATATATATATATATATAATTAAAGGTTGAGGAGTAATGTAATTAATGGAGCTTCTAAGCAGGATACTTTATAACATATCATCTAAAAATAATTTTAAATGACAATATTATCCCGTTCATTTTATGAATATAATTTGTTACAATTACATATACCTAATACCATAATGTTTTTAGTTAAAATTTTGCATGTCAATACTTTGACTAAATGTGTAGAACTCTATACTTTTTAACACCTATTATTGTACGCACATTTAGGCAAATAAATATTATTATTATTATTGCCACAATAGCGTCTGTGTTTGTTACTGTCTTGTTCCGGTTTGGAGGGTAAGGTAGCCGCTAAACTTATGACCATACGATACGAATCTTTGGTGTTTATAGCCGATGGTTCTGATAGCTGATCTGATTTTTTGCTATCTTATGATTAAAAATAAGAATGTACATGACTTAATATACCAGTTCTTTTGGCCCAATCACACCAGATTTTCAGTCATTTATTTTAGTAGTTTATATTCTCGCCGTGTTGGTCCCGGCCTCCTTTGAAGAACGGCAGTTGGCCACTGCCGTTCTGCCAGGCAGGTCGTAAAAGGCGACCGATTGGCTATCGAGTCACTGCCATCGTGGCTACTAGGCGGTAGGTAGAGTTCTGCATTGTCTCGCCCGGGTCTGGTACCACCGCCTTACCTATTCCTGCCGCAATAGCGTCAGTGCTTATCGCTGTCGTGTTCCGGTTTGGAGGGTAAGGTAGCCGGTAAACTTATGCAAGTGGCATTAGACCTCGCCACAAGATAGCAACGCACCATTAACTTTTTTGGTGTCTATAGTCGATGGTTGACTCTTTTCATCAGGAGACCCATCTGCTTGCTTGCTATCTTATGATATAAAAAAAAAAATATTGTTATGAAAGTAATTGTAACTGACCTGCCACATTCTACGAGGATTCCATGAGATATACTAGTTATGCCATCATTTAACCGAATTCCTTTTTTGCCTTCAAGCCGAAGCACGATATGTTCTATTATCATAAATATCAGGAAGTATGGATATGACTGAAACAAAAAAAAATAACAGTTAATTAAAATTTTTATTAACGTATTCAATGAATTTAAATCAGCAATTCCTGTATCTAGGTATATCACTACATAGTATAAAACAAAGTCGCTTTCTCTGTCTGTCCCTATGTATGCTTAAATCTTTAAAACTACGCAACGGATTTTGATGCGGTTTTTTTTAATAAATAGATTAATTCTTGAGGAAGGTTTTAGTATATAAACCTTTCCGATATTCCCACGGGAACAAAAGCTACGCGGGTGAAACCGCGGGCAAGTCGCTAGTAGTTTATAAAACTTTGTTAAACTAAGTGTTGGAACCGAATCTTTGTTTTCATTGAGAAATTATCACTATACAGTAATTTACACTGTCTCGTTGTCTAGGGGTAGTTTATTCGGCTATATCATGAGGTTCGATTCCTAGGTCGGGTAAAAGTGTTATTTAGGTTTCTTCGAAGTTTTTTCAAAATATAAAACTTCAGTAGTAGCTTGGAGTCTGGCGGAGAAGTGTATTACTACTACCCTGCTTCGGATGAGCTCGTAAAGCTGTCGGTGCCGGTATCGTTAGAAATAGTTAATAATCGTTAGCATGTCGGTAAATGCGGCGATGAGGATCACCACTTATTTCGCCAATAGATAAACCGGTATTCACCGGTTGACAAGAAACTATGTCTTGAGTTTGACTTGACTAAAAACCAGTATTCACCTGTTGACTAGAGACCGCGGTGAACTAGAAAGTCTATACTTTCGGTTTACTCTACCTACCTCGCAAGTGAAGCGGGCATGATGATACTCTCTCACAGTAATTACACTATGATAGGATGAAACAGAAAATACTAATCACACCAAAAATATTTTTATGTAAAATGTTTCCAAGATGAGTGCACACGGCTTGCACTGTAAAAAAGTTATCAGATCTTATATGACGCCAAACTTCTAACTGTTCATGATCTAACTTTACATGCCGTAACTCTACAATAAACTAACTTTATATATCCAAATTCTACATGCCCTAACTCTACATGCCCTAACTCTACGTGTGATGTTATGATAAAAACAACGTTGGCGGGGATCGGATAATTGCCCGGTTAGCGATAGGCTTGCCACCTATCATATTGTGGGAGTATTTTCGGCTAATCATAGGTGCAGTGCAGTGCCTACGTTTTCGGGGATATGGACGTAAAGATACTTTTTTGATGCAATAAATGATTATAATTATGGTTATGTTGTTACTAAATTTACATGCCCTAACTCTACAATAAACTTACTTTACATGTCCTAATTCTACATGCCCTAACTCTACGTGTAATATAGTAATAAATTATAAAAAAACGTTAGCGTGGATCGGATAAGTGCATGGTTAGCGAGAGGCTTGCCACCTGTCATATTGTGGGACAGAGTATCTTCGGCTAATCGCAGGTGCAGTGCCTACGTTTTCGTTAATACGGACGTGAAGATATTTTTTTAATGCTATAAATGATTATAATAAGGTTATGATTTTATTATTATTGATCACCAATCGACACCAAGATGTATAGGCGATGGTTGTCTCTTTCCATCAGGAAAGAAATTTGCTTTCGGCCACCTGATATAAAAGAAGCACGGAGTACTAACAAACAACATTATAATATTTATTATATTAAAATCCATTACGCCATTTTAAGCTGAAGAGGAAAAGTGCTAAAGGGGGAAATACACATTTTACATACGCTTAAAAAACTTCTTCTGATACGATCGCGTAAAGAGTAATTTTCTTACTATAAATGGCAAATTAGTTTAAATTAGCGATCGCCTTGCGGTCGCAATTCGACTAAAGACTAAAAAATAAATCTATTCTAAGTTTGAAAACAGACCTTAGTCGTAAAAAATGTGTATTATACATGTGTGTATCATGTATATCATATGAATGTAGTGTGTAATATTCATTTTTATTAACTTAATGTATTTCTAATACATATTATTTAAAAATATTAGATTTCTGCAGTCCTCTGCAATATGAACTTTAGCTGTGCCAAATTTTAACTTTCCATTTACGTAATTGACTTAAAAAGGGATACAAAGTTTATTCTCCAGGTATAATATAATTCAGAGTTACTTTTAAAGGTCCTGCGAATTTTTTATTATTTTAAATTGAATAGAAAGTGCGTTTTAATTATTATTGTAAAATTATAATAAGATAAAATAAACAAAAACATTTACAAAAAATGAGATTCACCGAGTCGGGCCAGTGAACACTGTTGCGGGCGATTGAAGAGCTATGTATCATTTTAGATTTGCTTACACATAGATATATTACACGTCCTCAAAGTGCTTACAATTATGATAGTGAGCATTGTGCCAAAGATTACTCAATGCTTACTATCATAATTGTAATTTTCTCCATATTACTTTTAGATGGAAGATTTTGATTAGTAAAAAAGTATCTTCACGCCCGTATCCCTGAATGGGTAGGAAGAATTACATCAAGTGCACCCATGATCAGCCGAAGATACTTGGCCCCACAAATGTGATAGGTAGCGAGCCTATCGTTAACCGGGCACTTTCCAATCACGGGCAACATTGTTTTTATCAAAAAACTAAAAAAAAACACTTTTTTTTAATTGCCCGACCAGGGAATCGAACCTGGGATCTCATGTGGTCAACGCGAATACCAGACCACTAGACCATAGAGACGACATATTGACTAGTGAGGATAAAAAGAAGATATATATATTTTTTTTATAGTATAAGATAGCAAACAAGCAGATGGGTCTCCTGATGAGAACAGTCAACCATCGCCTATAGACACCAAAGGTGTTAATGGTACGTTGCTATCTTGTGGCAAGGTCTTATGCCACATGCATAAGTTTATCGGCTACCTTACCCTCCAAACCGAAACACGACAGCGACAAGCACTGACGCTATTGCAGCAGGAATAGGTACTGCGTTGGTACCCGACCCGGGCGAGACAATGCAGAACTCTGTCACCTAGTAGTCAATTAAAATAATATTTGGTGCGAAACAGTCTTTATATTAGTGAGGATTGAGTTGGCCCTTTCAATATTAGTCCCCTTTAGTACTGGTACTTTCATTTATACCTCTCCACGATTTTATTGATTAAAGCGTTACAATGCTGTAATTCATAATTACAATCTAAAATAAATTAAATTAGCTATTTTCCGAGAACTATTTTAAGCGACCCCTGCGATACATTGGAAAGAAAGTCGGTGGTTTAATTAATGGATAAAACTCGCTGACAGTTCGGTATAAAGATCTCAACGGTATAATTATCCAATCCAAAGGTGTGGTGGATGCGGTTGGATAATTATGCTGCTGGCACTTCTTCTTTTTAGTCCGGACCGTCGGTGAGTTTTATTCATATAGTAAACCACCGTCTTGAGTATCGGTGGCATCGCCGAAACCACATAAAACAATTTGGGAAAAATAGCATATTGAAATACCTTCAACCTCACTAGTTTCATAGCGTGTAACATACAAACAATTTCTATAGCCCCAGATTCCGAAGCTTTAACGATGTATAAGCCCTTTAGCTACATTAATAATTACAATGGTACATTTACATATAAGGGTCGGACACACTGAACATGGTTTTTGTTCGCCACGCTGCATAAGAGCCTTTTTTACACTTGCATAAAATTTTATACGACTCCCACTCAATAACTTTTAAGCTTTACCACGCCAGTTCTTTTGCGTGGTGTACAGAGAGTTGAACATCTATAGACAAATTCTGTCGACCAATTATTAATTATTTCTAGTGGTAATCCAGACCGATAGCTTTACGTGTTGGGATCACCTCGATATATATATATATGTGTATATATATATATATATATATATATATATATATATATATATATATATATATATATATATATATATATATATATATATATATATATATATATATATATATATATATATATATGATGGATCTACTAATACAAAAGGTCAAGCACATCGAATATGTTAATGATGCGTTGTTATCTTGTGGCGATGTTTAGACCTCGCCTCAAGATAACAATGCATCATTAATATATTATACATGTAGCATTAGTGCTACATGTATAAGGTTGCCGGCTACCCTAGCCTCCAAAACTAATCACGACAGTGACAAGCAGGTGACAAGCAGCAACTGAATCCATTGCAACCATTTTTAACATATTATGTTATATTTTTCATCATACAAAGTTGACATAAAAAAATCAGCTTAAAACAAGGTAATAGGGTCTAAAACATTAAAATATTTAATGAAAGTTGACCCACACTTAAGATAAATGAATTTATAAAAAACAATGTTTAAGGCAGGATCATAATGTCGATTTAATAAGTTTAACGGCTACCTTACCATCCAAATCAGAGATCTGATGCTTGCTTGCAGGTAAGGTAGGGTAAGATAGTTTCAGATTCGCGCGAGACAATACAGAACCCTACCACTTATTAGCCATGATGGTAGTGACTCGTACAGCCAATCGCTTCTAACGAAACAGGGTCCGGATCAATACAGAGTATAGATAACAATAAATACCCGGAAATTGAACCCGAGTCCTATTTCCGTCAGTTGGAGCAGACCCTATACTAAGACCGTTAAACAAGTTTTTATGGAGTCCAAAATATAGCCGACCATATACGACTGACTACATCTGAAACACCAAATATGGTTTGATGAGTTTCCTTTTACGATGCTGGAATGTAAGGCTTTCTGTGCAAATTTACCAGCTACTGGCTCTCCAATGTGGTATCTGGAACTGGTTTATAAATATGTGACTTGAGGTGGTTCTCTGTAGCCTTTTTTTGTTAGCTTAAAGGGGTTTAACGTGTGACGCGTCGACATCAAAAATGTTTTATATTAATTGCCTAAATTTTTATATTTGACTGTTGTCTCGTGGTACAGAAGATACCAGTTCTGCTCAGTTCTTGAGTTCCCGGGCTCAATTATCGGGTCGAATAAAAGTAATACCACAGAACACTTACTCTTTACAATAAACTTCCCGAAACTATAAGAGATCTACCAGTCAATAAATTTAAAAAATGTGTTAAAACAAAACTGTGTAAAAAAGGATATTATAAAATATCAGATTATTTAGAAGACAAAAAAGCCTGGATTAATTGCTCCTCATAACGATCTCATATATTTTTTGTAATATTGTGATATTGTAAAAAAATCAATGATATGGAAAAAAAAGACAAGCCCGCTCAGTTTCTTCCGCCGGATCTTCTCAGTGTGTGGCCGCGTTTCCAATCCGATAGTAGTTTTTAAAAAATATGTTGACGTGTCAAAATAACTTGTAAAACGTTTTATTGAATAAAGTATTTCTGATTTCTGACTGGAGACTAACAGAAAATCTACATACAAGTAATATTCTAGCAACGCACACATTACTTGTATGTAGATTGACTTCTGTTATTTTTCAGTATTCTGAGGTAATACTGAGGTTTTTTGAGGTTTTTTCTCGAAAATCCAAAATCTCAGTAGAGCTCGGGGTTTGGCAGGGTGGTGTGTTACTTTTCCCGTACATTGGATGAGCATGTAAAGCTGTCGCTCCCAGTTATCGCTAGAAATCATTATCAGGTCGGTAAAACGCGGCTATGGGGATATCCACTAATCTCGCCAACCGACAAACCGGTGAATCGTGGTAAACCGGAAAGTCTTTAGATTTCCAATTTACTCTACCTACCTCGCAAGGGAATCTAGCGTAATTATACATTTAAATTAACGTTTACAGGCACTTTTGAACAGTTAATGGTTTAGAAACTAAAGAATCGGAACGCGACCACACAGATAGAAGTAAGTACATTTAAATTAACGCTATCTAGTCGAAACTGGGCCATATTTTTATTAATTTTATTTTTAACTTCCCACTACGTATGTAGATAAGGAAGTCACTGATTTTGCCCCGATTTTCGAAAATC
The DNA here is from genome assembly GCA_036924255.1 of Apodemia mormo. NCBI lineage: Eukaryota > Metazoa > Arthropoda > Insecta > Lepidoptera > Riodinidae > Apodemia > Apodemia mormo. The sequence goes on along the minus strand of JAUPFN010000009.1, from coordinate 39,178,879 downwards.
GAGATTTCACAAGATCTCCACGTTTTGATCCTTTCCCGACTATTTTCACGATGACGTCAGTATGTCTGTACATGTGTGTGTATGTGTATAATATGTAAACATCTCATAACTTTTGAACGGCTTGACCAATGGAATACGGTTGATGGTATTCAATTGGATTCCGTCAACTTAGATTTTCTGAAAAATTGACTAAATTTGGTCCAACAGATTTTGAGTTGTAAAAGAGATTAAAAAAAATTTGGCATAACAGTATTTTTTTAATATAACTTCCAAATTACTGTACGATTGAGTACAAAATTTAATTTGAATCTGAATGAAGAAACTTTTTTATCATATCATAAGATAGCAAACAATCTTATGATATGATAAAAAAGTCTCTTGGGTGGGTGGGACAGATGGGTCTCTTGATACAAAGAGACAACAATCGCCTATAGACACCAAAGATGTTAATTGTGTGGCGGCATGATAATGCCAAACTCATAAGTTTACCGGTTAACTTACCTTCCAAACCGGAATACGACAGTGATACTCACTGACTTTATTGCAGTAGGAATAGGTAAGGATGGTACCGAATCCAGCCGGGACATTGCGGACATACAAACAGACGGACAAACAAACATTCTCAAAATGATAAAATGTATGTAAGCCAGTCAGCAGAAATGAATAGTTTACAAAAATGTTGAAAAAAAAAGATGTATTAATTAGTATCATTAACTGACACTCATATCGCAAGCAAATAATTTGTTATAAATCAAATCATGTAATTTGACCAGCATGATATTCATTTATTCATTATATTAATTTATTCATTATACTGTTTCATTGGTTATATCAATTCAGTGATTATATTAATAATTCATTTTATTTATTTATTCATTATATTTATTTATTCAAGCCGCTCACCTGATGGCAAGCGGTCAAGGCTCTTGCTGAACATATGCAGTAGGATGACTAAATTTTGAGGTTACTTAAAAACTTAAAAAAAATGACACGGCAGGAGTTGAAGACCTTACCTCTGGTCGAGAGGCTCTAACCATTTGAGCTACAGTCGACTGGTTCAAAGTGGCGAAATTCTTCTTTGATTTGTAATCGATTCCGTCGATTGTACTGATTGCTATACATATGTAAATCTATGTTATGTATATGACGTATGTTTTCTTATGATTTTTTTATATTATAAGATTAAAAATATGCTCTCGTGATGGAAAAAGACAACCATCGCATATAGCAGCGTTTCTTAACATTTTCAGTCCGCGGACCCGTAGGAAAATCAAGCATAATTTCAGGGACCCCTTTAATAGAAAACATTGGTATTTATTTATTAATTCAAATGTCCATAGATAAGGCGGCGGACCCCCATACACATAATCGTGGACCTCCTAGGGGTCCGCGGACCACAGGTTAAGAAACACTGGCCTATAGACACCAAAGATGTTAATGATGCGTTGCTGTCTTTGTGCTATTTGCATAAGTTTACCGGCTCACCCTCCAGACCGGTTCACAACAGTGACAAGCACTGATGCTATTGCGGCGAGAACAGGTAGGGCGGTGGTACCAGACCCGGGCGAGACAATGCAGAACTCTACCACCTAGTAGTCACGATAGTTGTGACTCTTGTAGCCAATTTTTTTAATCTTACAAACTGCCTGGCAGATCGGCAGATGGGCTATTAATATGTAGCGCGAAGTTAAAAAATTGGATGTACGTTTCGGAAGAAACAGGGAACATAAAGTAGGTTTTGCAGTTTTACTGCGTTAATCCATTGAATTGCTTAAACAAATGTTATATTATATACTGTTGTATAAAAGATATTTGAAAACTATTCCGGATTTGACCTTCAAAATTCTTTGACTGAAAATAATTTGATTAACTACATCATAATATGATCAGAAAACAGAGAAAATCCGTAATTGGCTAATGTTTAATGTATATAGTATTGTAAGTATTTTCTGTCAATTAAGCTGTGGATTATTGTTTATGTAAAATAAATAAATAAATAAAGATTATCTTTAGCTAATTGTTTCATGTGACATCGTTCGTGCGACACACAAATTACTTTATTTTTACTCAGACAAGAAAAAAATAGGCCATATCACTCAATGGTAATTCATCTTTATATATATCCTGTACTACATAAAATGTTGTTTAGCAATCACTTGTTTCAACGTAAACAGTAAAGAAATAGGCAAATTCCCTAATGAAAAGAAATACCTAACTACCGTCTATAGACCATAAAAATGTGAGCAATGCAAAATTCGGTTATTCTTGTGATTATAACCAAGCTTAGTAACGGTCTGGTTCTTTTTTTAAATAATTAATTGAGTTTTCAACTTGTCTTTGTAAATTCGGCTGTTTCCGTTATAATTGGAATGGCCGTAGGCGTTTTATTGTGACCATAGCTGTATAAAACCAATACGGGATAGTTATTATTATTATATATTATAGATAGTAATTAAAAAATGAAAGTAACCAACAACGAGGTGATAGAGTTCTGCATTACCTCGCCTGGGTCTGGCACCACCGCCTTACCTATTCCTGCCGTAAATGCGTCATTGTTCGTCTTTGTCGTGTTTTCCGTTTGGAGGGTAAGGTAGCGGGTAAACTTATGCATTTGGTATTAAGACTTCGCCACAATGATAGCAATGCGTCATTAACGTCTTTGGTGTTTACAGGTGACGGTTTTCTCTTCCCATCAGGACAGCCACCTGCTTTCATATTAACACAAACATAAACAGAACAATTAGAATAACTATACCTATCTCTACCTATTTTATACCTACTTCTTCGAGAATATGAACGAAGTATTTCATTTAAGGTATGGTTTTCGTAAGTATAGAAAATTTTGTGCAAATCAGTTAAGAGCTTGTAGTGGTGATGGTGCTCGAAGTGACTTCACCAATGTGGAGGTCGATGACGACACGCAAGGTTGGAAAAGGAAAAATCTTTCAAGCTAAGCAAAGTGTAATGCTTGGGAGCCGAATTTTATTTAAAAAGCGTCGAAACCTGTACATAGAAGATGAATAATTAATTGCCATAGCGCGATTTTAGGTTTATTGAATTCACCGACCACACAACCCATAGACCCCTAATAACAGGCGAATGGCTTCTGTCAACACATCTGACTTATAGTTCCGATGTAAATGTCCATGCACCAATACCCAATCAGTGTCGACCAATCAGATTCTCTGTACATCACTATCTTTCACTGTGGCCTTGAGTAAGCCAGTCACGATGTTGCAGCTCAGCTCAGCTAGTTGCCAGAATGCATTCAATACGGAAAATCGAACATTAGGCGTCTATGGGCTGTGTGGTCGATGATTGAATTATTGAACATTTTTTGATTGCTAGATTCGACTTGTCTATGTTCCACATTACGAGGTATTTAAATATTAGGAATAGCAAGTTAATACCGTGTGAGTCCGTGCCCCCTTTGAAGAATATACCTTCTGACATTCAGTCTGGCAATTTGTAAAACCTATACCTGTCGCAGTAGCTTCATTGCTTTGACCGCTGCGATGGTCGAGTGGTTAGCGACCCTGACTACGCAATCAATGGGGCTCGGGTTCGTGTAAAATTGTCCAGAGATATTTATTATTATTATTTATAACTTGTTACTGTGTACACCAGTTTAGAGAGTTAAGCAGCCGGTATTACTAACCTACCACATAGATAGCTAAGCGCATTCACAGTTTTGGTGTCTAAAGCGATGGATGTGTGTGTGTGTGTGTGTGTGTGTGTGTGTGTGTGTGTGTGTGTGTGTGTGTGTGTGTAATGATGATGTGTGAAAATGGATGAAAAGTGATTCCATATGATATAAAAAAGATAATAACTTTTGTTAATTTGACTACCCTATTATATAAAGAAAACAGTAACTTTTATTAATATAAAATTGAAGTATCACCACCGAAATTGAAGAAGAAATTGAAGAATAACCATCTTCACCCTCGTCTCTCGCCTATGTTCAGTTTTCTCTGTGTCGCGTGCATAATGAACGTGCTCGAACTGACAAGTGCCGCGGCTTATAAATGTCATCTTGACCAGCTCCTGATTTCAATGATGCTTTCTTTTTCTTGAGGTGTCCTCGGAACGTCGCTAATATTGAGTTTTTTTTTCGTGCTCGTGCTCGCTGCCTCGCCTAACCTCGACGTGAGTGAAGAGCTCTGATCTGAGCTAGCATTATAATCCACATCCAAATAAGATTGTGTTATTCCTCTAAGGACAGTCCTTTATATTCGTCGCATTTGGTAACGCTATTTAAAGCTTGCTATTCAGAATTACGAATAAAATATAGTAACAATTTCTTAAAATAGATTTTCAGAGACTAAAATCTTTTTTTATCAAAGAATTATTTCTCGGAAATAATCGGTAATTTACAACTGAAAATGCGAAGCGATAGGCAATTTAAATATTGATTCTACATTCAATTAATGCCATTGAATGTCCTTTATCTGTTTCAGTCGTCTCTTTCAAATAGTACTTCTATTTTATTTTAATATAAGACGTCTCTTATTTAGGATGCCATGAACCTAAACTAGAAATCGCACCCAGTTTGACTCATTTGTGAGTTATTTTTCATTCAATAAAACCACTTACATCACCTAAGTATTAAGTAATAACTACTAACAATAAAATAAACATCGATAAAAATTATTATTAACCCATTATTTATTTCTATTTAGGATAGCGCATATTTTATGTAATATATACTGCACAAATGTTACTTTTGGCATCGGACTGAATCGATGCTGCACTTTGACAAGAGAAAGATAAGGAATTGACATTAATTTCCATACACCATCAAAATTGCATGCATTTCAATGCTGAACAAATAAAAATGGCTACAAAAATTTTGTATGTGTTCTAATTTCAAATCATTTAAGAAAATTAACGTCACCTTAAACAGCTTGCGGCCAAAACGCCATTACTAAAATACGCTGTCAATGTCGGTAAGTTAAAATTTAATGTCAAATAACCCTTTGATTACATAAAAATAACTACGTCAAAAAAACCGACTTCAAAAACTAAAAAGTAAAAAATAATAAAGATTTAATACTACCTATTATTTATATGTGCTATTTACTAATAGGTTTGAAGTCGGTGCCAAGCCAATCCGACAAGCATGCGCGGGCAGATGTCGTTGCCGGACGTTTTGAATACATAACATTTTTGAAAGGAAGAAAATATTTATTTGCAAGATAATGGGTGTTATGACGCAGCTACACATGTCGGGCTACGGCGAAGGTTCGCGCTAGCACAAACTACATCGCGACACCTGCTTACGTCATAAGGACGTCGTATTATCACTGGTCATCAAACCGCGGCCCGCAGGTTATATTTGTGCACCCCGCGACAAAGCAAACAAATGACAAGAGACCGTTCATTAAACTCTTTAATTTTATGTTAATAAATATGTCGTCGAAATAGCTTTTAATACAAATTTCATCCCCTATTTCAGCCCTTCAGGGGTTGATTTAAAAAAAAAAATAAACCTATTTTGACTCCGGATCTTCAACTATTTTCATGCCAAATTGCATGAATGGCTGGACCAATTTTGACGGAACTTTCACTGACAGATAGCTGATGTGATAGGGAGTAACTTAGGCTACTTTTTTTAGGAATTTCTCCACGCGGACGAAGTCGCGGGCTCAGCTAGTATATCATAAATACCTGGCAGAACGAGGGGCGGATTGGTCATCATAATCGCAATGCAAGCAAACGGGTTACATGAGGAAATTTATATAGGTACATTTAAGTATTTATTTTTAATTAACTTCATGTGCAAATTAAAGTTTGCTATTATTATTATTGTTTATTATAATGATATTATCTATTGTGTTGGCTGCGCACGCACTAAATATATCACCCGCGGACTGCAGTTTGACGCCCACTGCAGTGACGCGTCAAGGCCCTTCGCGAAGCAGTTCGGGATATCGCGCTAGCACGAATCTTCGCCGTAGTCCAATATGTTACAAGTTTAATTAAATTAATTGATTTTTAACACCCTTACAAGTTGTTAAAAATTAATTAAGCTACCAACATATTCTAACATTATACAGTGTAAATTTTAAATTAAAAATTTTGATGCGTTTTAGCTTAATTGATAATAATTCTACATTAATTCACATGACCTTTTAGTTTAGGAATTCTGTTGAATATATTTTCGTAATTATTTTTTTCATTATTCTTCGTATTCATTGAAGCTGCTTATAATATTAACATTTAATTGATCTTTATTAGGTTTATTTACACATCTTAGTCTTTAAAGTAGGCATTTTATTGTAGTAATTTGCTCGTATTCATTTAAGTGATTAAAATATTATTATTTGTTTAAGGCTTGGCACCGACTTCAAACCTATTAGTAAATAATACATATAAATAATAGGTAGTATTTAATTAATATTAAATCTTTATTATTTTTTACTTTTTAGTTTTTGAAGTCGGTTTTTTAACGTAGTTATTTTTATTTAATACTTTTTAGTATATTGTTGTATTATCAACTATTTATGCTTGTACCTACAACAGATGCTGAGCGCCTTAACAAATATAGATCTCAAGAAACTGGAACGGATAAAAGTAGTCGTCTACGTAAAAAGCTCTTTGAAACACAATGTCACGTTCTTGTGAGACTATTAAAGATCATGAAAAACGTTTGTTGGCCATGAAAGTATATATGAAATCACGCTAACGCCAGGAAACTTTTGAACAGTATAATACTAGACTCGGGAATCCAAGAGCGTCTAGCGAATAAGTCTGTTGAACAGAGAGCTAATAGACTTGATCTCATTGATGAGCGTCTAGCGAACCAATCTGCCGAGCAGAAAGCTCATAGAATTGGTCTCATTAAGGAGCGTTTAGCTAAAAAGTCCGCCGAGCAGAGAGTTCATAGATTAGAAGTGATACGAAAATGTGCAGCAACCGAGTCTGCTCAGCAACGTGAGAGCCGACTAGCGGCAGCGCGTCAGACATCACAAAGACTTCGGTCTTACTGAGCGTAATTTTATAAGCACCATAAGTCAATATGCTAAAGTATCATGTACAATCTGTAAGAAATTATTATATCCAAAACAACAGACGTCATTAGCACCAGCAAGTTTTGATTTCCTTCCGAAGGAGCTACCGTTGCTCGACTACCATAAAAAAAGAAAAGTTCCTTCACAGGCCTACTGGAACAACATGTAAGTTGTGTCTTTACCTCCTGAACTGACTGACTTGACAAACGTAGAACAAAGACTATTGTCAAGAGTAACTCCTTTTTTAACTAGTCACCTCCTTGAAAAATGTGCTCGTGAACACGAATCAAACTAAATAGATTTCTGTCATTTAATTACTGAGCTCCTATGGCCACCTTCTGGCTTCATCATTGGACCCTGTAGGATCCTAGTTACCACCAAGCACGAAAGTGCTCGTCAACACGAATCAAACGAGCCCAAACTCGATACAGTTGTGTCATTTAAGTACTGAGCTTCTATGGCCACCTTCAGGCTTCATCATCGGACCCTGGAGGATCCTAGTTACCACCAAGTACCAAAGTACTCACGTAAAAACACGAATCAAACGAGCCCAAACGCTATAGAATCTTGTCATTAAACGATTTTTACCCATTTAATTACTAAGTTCCTGTTCCATCCTTCCGATTCCATCATCTGATCAGGTCTATCTCATAATAAGTTTTCATTGTCATCCAATTTACATACGTATACAAAATTTCAGCTCAATCGGTAACCGGGAAGTGGATCAAATTTACTTGCGAGATTTGATTTCAGACATCGGTATAGGTAAAATAAATAAAAAATGCTCATAAAATATAAACTACTGGGCCTACCTGAATCTAATTTTTATGGGACCAATTCGAAACTATTCCGCATCAAACAAAAAAAAGAGTTACGTAAATCGGTTTAAGAACCTCGGCGAAATCGGTGTACAGACATAAAAAAAATATACCGGCCGAATTCAGAACCTCCTTTTTTTGAAGTCGGTAAAAAATATTAAATTGATTTTAGCGTTTATTTGTATTTTTCTATAATTTTAGTGTGTACCTTCAATCTAAAATAAAAACTAATAATTGTGAAAATAACATCAAGTGCAATATAATTTATCAATTTTTATGCAGACAGTAAACAACTGTTCTTAAGTCCGCTATTATTAGAGACGAAATGAGTGAAATGACACGGTTTTCCCTTGGTTATTTCATATCTAGCAGTAATTTCCTTCATCTAAGATGCTGCATCACGTTTGCGCGACTCTGCTTTACGTCAAGCATTAAAGTCGCGTGTTTTAGCATAATATATACACTCGTAGATGCTGTATCGCGACTTTACTGCTTCCTGCGCTTAGATGCAGTATCGGAATGGGGCGTTTTAGCGACTCTTCCGATGCAGGATCGGGTCGGTGTCACGGTCGGTCGAGTGTTGGAATTCGATTCTCAATAATATATCGATTGTTTGCCGAATTGTAGAAATGTTGTTTACAACTGATAAGTCTTTTTTCTTTTTAAATAGTAGCAGTAACAAAAGTCTATAGCAATATAAAAATATAGTGGTAACTTTATGGTCTCCGTTTAATTACATTGCTGTAAAAACATACCGAAATGTACTGCAATTTGGCAAACTATCAATACCTAATCGATTATAGATCGCCTTATTTAACCCTAAGTTAAACAATAGTATCGATACTATCAATAGTTTGCTATTCAAGCACAAACCATCGATAGTAATTATCGATAGTCTGAATATAGCTAGTAGGATAGTAGAGACGTTGGGAGTATATATAAGAAATGTATGATGTCGCCACGCCGCGTGGCATGTTTAGTACTTTCCCATACATTTGTTTCAAACGCCAGACGCTTCGCCATTCGCGGCGCGTGAAAAACTCACGTGCGCGAATTTCCCGTGGTCAGGCCAATAGCGACTCAATCGCCACATTTGGGGTTTTAATTATGTTGTGTGGATCGTTTGGTCACTGCATTTAGCTTTCAAAAAGCGACTAAACAGTCTATCCCCGATGATAAAAGTAGCATGTATATAAACTCGGTGCTCGTATCGCTGCTACTGTATTTTATATTACTCCACCCGATCAATATGGCTGCAATAAAGTCGGGAGGTTGGCAGGCATATCACCTAAAATGTGCAATCCGCCAGCAATCAGCGATGACTGTGAAACGAAACATCATCAAAAACGTCGCCAATTGCTTGCTGTGTGTGTGCACAGCACCAAAAGTAATTAATAACGACTGTCATTTATATAAAATACTGTTATGTGTTTTACAATAACTAAACAATTACGATAATTGTGCATGCAAAATACGTGATAATCCCATGGAGCTATTCGATCACGCTATCTAGTAACACTAAATCCCAGAGTGGCGCCACTGGTCCGTACCCCTGAAGTGATGGAACCAGCGGGCCAGCTTCTTGTCAGGTGACGTCATAACTGTGGAGGTTGATGACGTCACACAAGGACAAGTAAGGGGTAAAGGAAGATCTTCTCAGCCAGGCAAGGTGTACTGCCTGGGGACCGAAGTCCATTTGAGAAGCGTTGAAACTTGTATATGGTGTTACAAGGTAAATAATTGTATTATCGCGATTCAGGATTTGATTTTTGAATTTCATCATTTTCTATTTTTTATTATTTTTTCTTGTAGCGTTTGTGATTGTTTGAGCCGCTACACCCTGTTTCTTACAGCAACACCCTGTCTCTGTCAACAGGGCCCGAGGAATTTAGTAGTGTAGTATGTGCTTAATGGCTAATTGCACCAATCTTGTCTTAACTTAGGGCAATCTTTAGTGGCATGCTGTCACATTCTTTTCATTTAGGATAAAAAGTGACAGCATACGACTTAGGATTTTCCTTAGCTAATGTTGGTGCAAGTGGCAATAAGTCAACGCTCATATTGTTTCGTTCAATATCATGTATCGCTATTTTGCAGTCGATGCAATAAATGAACGCTTATCTAGAAGTATGCTCAAATAGATTTAATAATACCACCACTAATGTTTTATTTATTTATGAATGTGAATATCAGTTATACAATTATTTCATTGTTTATTTTAAGTGCATATTATGTTACCATCTTACAATCTTATTATGTCTTTACGCCCGCATCACCGAGAGGTAGGCGGAGATAAAACAAGTGCACCCACAATCAGCCGAGGATATTTATTAGTCCTACACAATGTGATAAGTGGCAAGCCTATCGTCAACCGGGCATGTATCCAATTCCGGGCAACGCTGTTATGAGAAAACTGAAAAAACACATTTTGAATTGTCCGACCCGGAAATCGAATTCAGGGCCTTATGTGTCATTGGTCAACACTGAAAACGGACCTCTAGACCACAGAGGTGATAACTTATAGTATTGTTGTTCTAATTGTATTAGTTTCTTTATCACAAATAAATACGTATAAAAAATATGGTAATTAATATAAATTAACTATTAATTAATTTAATTAATTAATTAATTAATCAAATTAATTAATTAATTAATTAATTAATCAATTAATTTAATTTAACTAGCGATCGCCTCTATTCGAAATACGACCATAGACTAAATCTCTTCTAAGTTTAACAACGTATTTTAGTAATAAACATATTAGTAGCACATGTGTGTATATTTATGATATTCTAGCTTTTATCCGCGGCTTCGCTCGCATTTAAGATTTCTTTTTTTATTAAAAAGTATCCTACGTTACTTCTAATACCTCCAAGAATATGTGTACAAACTTTATGATGATCGGTTAAGTAGTTTTCGCGTGAAAGCGTAACAAACAAACTTACATTCGCATTTATATTATTAAAGTAGGAATTTCAAATTAACGTAGTGCGTGAAATGTTTATTTTTATTGATTTGATGTACATCTAATTCTAAAGCGTATTATAAAAAAATATTAGTTTCTGTATTCCTTAGATTTTAACTGTGCCAAATTTCATATTCCACCATTCGCGTAATTGTCCTAAAAAGAGGTACAAACATTTTATTTTACATATTAAAATTTAGATATTTTGAAAGAAGACATGAACAAGTCGTTTTTACTGTTATTAATTATATCCAACAAGGTACAAAGGATTCTCAGTTGAGCATGCTTTCATCTAAATTCAGGCTACTATACACACTGAGAATTTGCGGACTTAGATGCCATTCTCAGATAATACCTACTTAACTGACATACTATTTTCAAGAACAGTAAGTACACTTATTTATAAAAGGTCGTCCTAAGAAATACTTTGACGCACAATTCCTAAAGATACTCGTATCATAGGATCAATCGCACGATCACACAACTCACGACTTATAATACCGATGAAAAATCTATAGATGTTAATAGGGTGTTTATAGGGAAAATATATTTTTTTCTTTTGTAAACAAAAATGCCGATAAAACGTTGTGTTGAACATTTGTATCACAATATTTTTCAATTATCTAAAAAATGGACAAGATTTTTTTTAAGTCATTCAGTCTTATTAATGCACTAAAAATAAAAAATCTTTTTATTACAAGTTTAAAAATATTTATTCTTAATAAATAACTATCTGCTAAACTTTCATTGTCATCGTGACGTCAAATGGCTGATTATACTAGCTGCAGCGTACAGCAGGCTGCATAATAAAAGTTTATGGCAAATCCCGTTGGATTACCTAATTTTTCCAAGATAAAAAGTAGCCTATGTGCTATTCCAGGTCATCATTTACCTTTGAGTCAAATTTCATTCAAACCCGTTCTGTAGTTTTTGCGCGATTGAGTAACAAACATCCATCCAAACATCCATACTTTCGCATTTATAATATTAATAATAATAAGATAGATTACCATTACATAAATTTAACTTGTTATAAAGTTTTTGAACCAGTTTTTATTTGTGTGGTTTCATTTTTACAGTTGTAATCAACTTTTCTATAACAATTAATAGAATCAAATTTATGTTTATGTTCTTTACCTCCATGAAACACATCTTTTTAAATATACAATTTTAATACCTCTATAGAAATAAAGTTTTAATCATACTTTTTGAATTATTTTCCTCTACTCACGCGACGATAATTGCTTATAATGCGTTCCGTACTCATACATATGTCAAATACATAATTTTCTAGCGAAAAATCCACCACCCATATTTCTTACTTCTATTAGTTTATGACACCATATTTTTTATATTTCAATAAATTTTATATTAAATAAATTTCAGATCGCCATAATCTACTGACAATGCCTGTGTGCAAATACATAATATAAATCTACTAAATACTAATCATATTTAATTAAATTAAACTCATAAATTATGTTTACCTACTTGCAAATTAGGTGTAGCCGTTTTTTGTGTGTTATATACGTACATGTCGCTTTCTGTAAAATGATTTGAACAAACAAAAAAGTTTCGGAAAAAGTATTCCTCATAATATGAACCGGCTATTATAATACTCGTCCATGTTGCGCAACGTATTAGATCTCGTGGAAAAAATGCAATAAATATATGCTATAATATATTTTGCGATTAACTAATACTTATTAGGTACTAAAAAATAAAACTATCAAAGTATTATAATAAGTAAAATATAATAAATAATATGGAAGCAACTCCATTTCTTTTGCGAACAATTGTGTAGCAAGTCGCAAACGTGTGACATAATATTTGAATTTAAATATAGCCGTCTTCTTTCTACGTATATCTAAGTGTGTGTGGGACAAGGACAAAGAAATATTGTCAATATAATTAATTCGTTTTTCAATCAGTACCTAATAAATAATTCCAAATTAAATGAAATATCGTGTTCAGAGGCCAAATACATACTATAATAGGTCAAAGAATTATTATACTTACAAAGAAATGTAATATTCTATCTTTTCTATCTTTTTTATTCTTTGGCTACGTAATTTTTATAATTTTTCACTATACAATACGGCATTCTTAGTGTCTTGTCAGTCTCATTGGTAAATGACGTATAACATGAAATTATTTCTCTTTTTACGTTTTATTTTTCTTTTTATTGGTACACTTTTAGAGGGCGGACCCGATGTGCATATATTTGTAAATCAATGCGAATTTACATTAAAATAGTTGTGATGGCTTCGAATTTCAAGACATTTCACGCTGTTTTTATACATTCGTACGATTTTTGTCGAAAGATTGCGAATAAGGACAGCGACAACTATTAATAGCAAGAGAAAGTGACTGTCAATTAAATTAATTAGGACACAACTCAATATCGAGAAATATATTGGCCTGCGGCCTAATGTAAGGTCAAATTGAGAAACGACAAATGTGATTTCATTGATACGTCTAAATTAAGTTCGCTTTCAGGCCGTTAATAAAAAACAACTGTCTGATTGATTTTGAGGTTAAATCTGTGTGCCTATAAGAACACTAGCTGTTTCTCGCGACTCGGTTTGCATGACCCAAAATTATTACTTCCTTTTACTAAGTGGGATATAAAAGTACCCTTTGTCACTATTTGATAGTGTAGTTTTCTAATGCTATAAGAATTTTTAAGATATTTATTGATTCAAGCGTTACTTTGCGGAAATCCATTATTACAAAGATGAAAGTAATTAAATTTGAAAAAGATGAAAGTAATGAAAGTAATAAAATTACTTACACTCGCGTAGAGTAAGGTAATATTCGTTTCTCCTGAAGATGCTTCGGTTTCGAAGTGAAATGTGCGTTGAATGCATAAATTGTGTGCTTTTCTGCTTGGTGCCGGCGAGGGACGTTGGTGGAAAAGTGTGGTGGATGTGGGTGGATAATTGTAGCGCTGGGGTCATTTTTTTGTCCGGACCATCGGTGAGTTTTATCTATTTATTAAACCAACGCCTTTCTGTTTGGTGCCATCGCGGAATACACACAGAATAGTTCGCGGCTAATAGCAAATTTAATTACTTTTATCTTTTTAGAATTTTTAATATCGGTCGGTCAGTAGTTTGAGTTTATTTGTCACAAACAAACAAAAACACAAATGTTTTCACTATATAATATTAACATAAATAAAATTCCAGATACGGGTAAATAAATCCCTATTCGAGTAAATCTATATCTATATTAATATTAATTATAAATGCAAAAGTTTATCTGTTTATGCATGGATGGATAGATCTTCAATCACCCAAAAATAGCTTGATCGATTTTGATGAAAATTGAAACACAGGTAGATTGCCTCACATTGCATAACACACTAGGTTCACCATGGGACCCGCAGCATATTAAAAGTGTTTGGTCAATCCCACTTGAATACCTTAATTTTTTGAGATTAAAAGGATCCTACATACTATTCCAAGTCATCATCTTCCTGTGTGCCAAATTTAATCCAAATCGGTTTAGCTGTTTTTGTGTAATTGAGTAACAAACATCAAACATACAAACTTACTTATTTTTATCATGTATGCGATTATTCCTAATCTGGTATAGTGATAGACATCAGCATAAACTGCTTGTTTGCTAAAATAGCGTATATAAAGAAATATGTATTTGAAAAACTTACTTGTCTATAAAAATTAGGTACATCTTCTGGTTTTTCATAAAGTTGTTCTTTAGGAGAATGTATGTAGAATAGTCTTCCGATACCCTTGAGGTGGTCTGTCACTACGTCGGAGTAGCCATCGCTTATGGTAGAGTTGACAAATTCATACCCCATTTTGTAAAATTTCTGTAAAAATTAAAGTAAAAAATATTACAATGTGTACTATTACCTAGTAATAAATAAAACTATATATCTCCCATCCCATCACATCCCATCCCATATCTCCCATCATCCCATCACATCCCATCCCATATCACCCATCATTCCATCCCATCCCATCCCATATCTCCGAAGAGGGAGGCGAAGGTAAACAACCAGTGTACTCTATTACCCGAAGTACGTACTTATTCACACAATATGATAGGTGGTAAGCCTATCGCCAATACTAATAATTAATCAGCGATTGTAATTAATTGAAATATGGAAAGTTTGGTTGAAATGCAATATATTCTCTTACTAGCTGTGCCCACGACTTCGTCCACGTGGACAATTTTTTAAAACAAAAGTAGCGTAATTTACTCCTTATTACATCAGCTATCTGCTAGTAAAAGTCCCGTAAGGATCAGTCCAGCCGATTCAAAGATTAGCCGGAATAAACAGACAGAAAAAAATTGTAGAAATGATATTTTTGTGTGTATGTACCGTGTATACATCCATATGCATTTAGTAAAAGTGCTTATTTTAGTATTAAAAACAGACACACCAATTATATTTATCTGTAGGTATATAGATAGTCTTGTTTGGTTTTCACACACTAACGGCCCGTTTCCGAAACGCAAATTAATGTTAAGGCGAGGCATGCATCGGGACAAACGGGAAAAAACTAGTTTGCTAAATCACGTTTTTTGTATTGATTGTTACATAACAATTTTACAAAAATTACACAACATACATGAAGATATTATCTAAGGAATATGTTAACTTATTACATGATAGAATGTACTTTACTCGATCATGTAAAATTCCGAAAACAGGCTCAAAAAATCTCAAAAACAAGTATATTGTTAATCAGGGCGAGCGAAGCGAGCCCTACACTAGGCCACTTTGTATGCACTTTTATGGTACCTGTTACTGAAAAAATACCGCACTTCGAGGTTTGAGCTTTGACGTGATAGTTTAAATTCATATCTAGATATGATCTACCATTAAAGTACCATTTTATAAACACTAAGAAAAAAATGTATTAGAATTTTATTACTACTAACGCCATCTATTATGAAACTAGCGAGTTAAAACGCTAACGAGTTAAAACGTTACTTTGGCGTGGTAGATTTCATTCATTTTCATTCACTCCATTTTAGTACAATATTAATCTATTAATACACTTAAACTTGTTACTTTCTGCTACGTATGTGGATAAGGAAGTTACTGATTTGGTTCCGATTTTCAACAATCGAATTTTCACCAGATGTCCGCGTTTTGAGGTCCTAGGAACCTTTTTCGACTATTTTCCCGATGACGTCAGTGTGTCTGTATGTATGTATATGTATGTGTGTGTGTGTTCGTGTGTGTGTATGTATGCCTGTATGTAAACATCCCATAACTTTTGAGCAGCTGGACCGATCGAAATGCGGTTGATGGCATTCGATTGGATTCCACTCAACTTAGACTTCCTGAAAATTTGAACCAAATAGGCCCAAAGGATTTTGATAAAATTTTGAAAAAACCCAAAAAGAAATGTTGGTGAAAGATTTTTTTTAAATATAACTTCCAGATTAATGTACTGATTGAGTACAAAAACTAATCAGCTATATTCTGAAAAAAAAAATCGGTTGTCTGTAAAGTTGGTTTACAGACGATAGTTGAACGTGACAACGTCTTAAGCTCTCGCTTGTACTCCAAGCCTTAAACGGAACGCCTCAGAGCGAGGTAACGCCGCATGAGTCATGTTTTTTCGTGCGTGCAGCCAGCTCTATCGAATTATAAGACGTTGTCACGTCAAAAATTAAGTCTAATAATCAATATTGATGAAGATAAACCAATTTGATGCATAAATTGCATCAAATTGGTTTATTTGTTTGGAAGTAATCGTTGACGAAAATGTAGAAAAGAGTCTTTTTTCGACATAACTTCGAAATATTTCAACCCTTTTTTAGTATTCTACAGTATTTTAGTAGACGAAAAAAATTACGTCGAATGCCGTTTTAAAAATTAAAATCGAATCTTATTTTCAAAAGTTACAGCTTTTCAAATATTAACATTACTTTGTTTTTAGCAAACTTACTTAATGTTTTTGAAATAACTTTCAAGCTAATATACCGATTGACCTCAAAATCTTATCGACTTTTCTCCTTTAAAAACTGTGTCAAGTACCGTTAATTGGATAAAAATCAGTCACTTTGGTATCTATCAATGACGAAAATTTTTGAAAAAATGTTTTTTGACATTGCTTAGAAATTTTTGAATCTACCGATTATTTAGCTAAAGCAATAGTTAAATTGACTTAAATGCCATTTGAAATTGACCATTTGAAATTTGATCAATTTGATCATCGTTTCCAAAATATACAGTTTTTCAAAAATCAATATACTGCCATTTTTATCAAAATAAACTGCATGTATGATTGTTTCGTCGGTTCATTCGTATTCCTTGATGTTTTTGGTGACTTAGCAATTGAGATATTTCAATATTTCTTAGAACTGAAAAAAATCTATGCTTGTAGTTTTTACTCTTTTGAGCTTAAAATACCTTAATTTAGCGGTAAGTTTCAGGGATGGCCTGCAAGGTAAGGTAGCCGGTAAACTTACGCATGTGGCATTAGACTTCGCCACAAGATAGAAACGCACCATTAACATCTTTGGTGTCTATAGGCGATAGTTGACTCTTTCCATCAGGAGACACATCTGCTTGTTTGCTATCTTATGATATAATAAAAAAAAAGGTCAACCGTTTACAGATTTTTCACAATATGATTATTGTTAAACAGTACAAGTGTATTAATTGATTAATATTGTATTGAGACCAATTTCCAATCTTAGTCCGAGGGTAAAAAGCTAAAAAAAGGTATGGTCATGCCCGTATCCCCGAAGAGGTAGGCAGAGGTACAACGTGTGCATTCACGATTAGCCGAAGATACGTCTTAGTCCCACAACGTGATAGGTGACCAGCTTATCACCAACCGGGCATCTTTCCAATACCGGGCATCGTTATTTTTATTAGAAAATTAAAAAAAAAAAACACATTTTTAATTTGTCTGACTCGGAAATCGAACCCCGAGGGTTTCTCTGAGAGAAAAATTCGAAAAATTTATTCGCTGAGTTTCTACCGCCAATTCTTCGTGCCTGCAGTAAGTCCAATATTAATCCAAAAAATTTTTAAGGTTAATTAAATAAAAAAAATATTTCGAAAATCGATCTTATCTTAGCAAAATGTTAAAAATGTGTTTTACTTTATAAGATTAACTTTCATTTTTAATACCCATTTTCCTTGAAAACTCTTTTGCAAGAAAGCTACCATAAATGAAAATCAATATTAGGCTTTAAGAGCGGCGATGATTTGGTGGCGCGAGATGGATCTTGAGTTGCTACATATTATTGGTAGGCCGAACTAATTATAAGTAGACCAGAAAATATGGTTTTATGGTTTCAGTAGATAACCTTTTTATTTGTTCTGTGTAGATAACATTGATAATAATAAAAATCGTGTTTTTAATAAATCAAGAAAATTTTAAAGAATTTTTCTTGTAAGTTTAAAAAAAAATTGTCTTAGAAACATGTTTTTTATTTTGGTTTTATTTTCCTGCCCTTCTAAACCAAAGCCTGACGACGCCTTTGATGGGAATATAATGTTTGGATAAAAATACGCTGGCTTTTTTTAGGTTAGATAATTATAAATGAAGTCCATACATTAAAAGATGTAATAATTCTCATAAAAATACTTTCTTAACAATATTACTAGGTAGTATAACTTTGCGAGTCCTTACAAAGCTCTGCTTTTTGCTAGTAATATTTCTAATCTTTCACATGATTTTTATATGGTGATATTTAGTTTTAAATACAAAAAAGAATGTATTAAGTTTTGGTTTTCAGCTGAAGTCCCATATTTATTTATTCGAAAATTAACACATTTCTCAGCGGTTTCAGAAGATGCCGCGCCGCCCATTTCCTATAGAACTGAGGTACGTCAAAATACCTCGCCTTAACAAGCAATTAATATGTGTTTAAGATATTTTTTTACAAGCATATGATCTGTTAAACACAGATTAATTGCTTGTAAAATTAATTTGCGTTTGGTAAACCGGCCGTAAGTGACCCGCACATCTTTGTAAAGTAGATTAATATATCGTTGTTATAATCTTTCATAACAACGTAAATAAATTAAACATAATATTTCGTAACAACAAAAATGCATCTCGTCTTCACAGAATAAAGTAACTCTTTTATAGGGCAATGTATACGCTTTTACAATAAACTTCCCGAAACTCCCGAAATAAGAGATCTACCAGTCAAAAAAGCCTGAAATTAATTGCTCTTCATACCGATCTCATATATATTTTTTGTAATATTGTGATATTGTAAAAAATAGATGATATGAAAAAAAGACAAGCCCGCTGAGTTTCTTCCGCCGGATCTTCGCAGTGTGTGGCCGCGTTTCCGATCCCATATTAGTTTTCAAAAAAATATGTTGACATGTTAAAATAACTTATAAAAAGTTTTATTGAATTAATTACTTCTGATTTCAACTTTCATTCCCTATTTCAACCTTAAGTATTAATGTTATTTGCAGTGTTTTGATAACATGTTGGTTACAACTAAAACTGGGGGCAATTCAAGTAACAAAACGTAAATCGAGTCGAAGCACTTAGGGCTCTTACACATATAAACACGATACAAGGTCGCGTGTCGTGATATGAAGCGGCATAATGTGTAAGAAAATGGGTAACACATTTCTTACGTGAATCGGACCCTGGTAGGTACATTTTGTCCTGAGGTGGAGGTGGGAGGATCCTATAATAAAATGATAATTGGCCAATTACGTCATATTTATTGTGACACATACTTTAAGAGATTATTATCGGCAAATGAAAAAATACTATATTGTTTATGTAAAATGAAAAAATACTATGTTGTATTATTATATATAATATTGAACAAAATAAGATGTGATAAACAATGTAACGGAAAATAACTTTTACTCAGAACTCCTTAATTTCTTTTAGGACTAACTTAAAACTTGAAATTGCAAAACTTTGCTTAGTCCCAATTGTTTTCTAGAGACTTTCTTCGTCCCTTATTAAAGGGGAAATATTCATAGTTAAAATTTCAATATTTATTTTGAAACTCTTTAATATTATATATCACTTCATAATTTTTATGTGGTATTATATATAATATGTTGCTGTATGAGAAAAAACTTCTTTGAAAATTCAATCTCTATAGACGCGAAAGTGAAGCCGCTAATAACAATAGAATTGTGTCCACTAAGAATGAATCCGATATATTATAGTTTTTAATATTTAATTATGATATAGAGATAACAAAAAAATACAATATTTGTAATAAAAGGTAAGGATTAACAATATTTTAAGACGCCATGATAGTTCACAGTAAAGAAGAAGTTCACAGAAAGAAGGGTGAGTTCACACCTTGTATTTAAAATTATCGTCTTCAGTCAAATCTGCTATTATAAATAACCTTGTAATTTTATAAAATTTTACTCGTATTTATTATGTTTGAGTAAGGCCTGTGAAAAAAGATATTAATTTTTAAATTTTTACTATACATATATAGTCTATGTTCTCTTTAAAGTTGCCGTTATTATTTATTTATTTCTCTTTACACTCAAAATGTTGCCGTTCTAAAATAGACTTATTAGATTTTTCCCATCCAATACCCTATTTTGCAACTTCATACCACAAGTGTGAAATTAGTAATGACAGTAAAAAAATATTTGTAAAAAAAATATTGCTGAATTTTTTAAGAACAAAACGTTTTCATAACATTATTTTCATCAATAAAAAATAGTAATAAACATCATATATATATATATATATATATATATATATATATATATATATATATATATATATATGTATTTGTCATGAAGAAGTTCAATTAATACCCTGCTACAATCTTAAGTAAGAACGTCGGTATTTCAAGTGAACTTTTCGACTTGAGGCATGACACAGATTTATCTCTTTTAAGCTCTGGTTTCTCAGTGCTCTCGAACATTTGTAGTCTCAACCATGCCTGCCTTGTAACCAGGATTTTCGACAAGAAAAAAATTGTCTAGAACATCAATCTTTCGTTAAACGTTGACCTCCCATGACAATAATCTCTGTAAACCGAAATCTGCGCTCAAATGTACTGCAAGGACCACATAGGACCACTCGCTGTACCTATATCTTGATAATATTATAGTCACCCCTTAATCCTTTATTTACAAGCCTCGCTCACAACCAAAAATACTTTGATTTTCATACAATATTGTGTTTTTATATTCCTCGTGACGTTCCAAGAATTCAAGTAGCTAATGGCGTCGTAATTGCTATTGTTCAACTCGTGCCTGTGGTCGATACGTTTGGAAATTTTCGGATTGTGCATTAGTCATAAAAATAATAATTAATCACTTAACAAGGCTATTGAGCGACTTTAGTGTTAACGTGATTCTTTTGTTTACAGCTTATTTTTGAATTTTTGTACGATAAAAGAATAGTGATATTCACTCCCTAAATACAAGGAACAAAAACAATCTTGCAGTGCATGTCTCGTCTCCACAGAATATGCAACTCTTTTATGAAGCAAAGTATACGCTTCTACAATAAGCTGCATGATTGGTATCATTAGAGTTAAAAAAATAAAAAAATGTGTTAAAACAAATTACTATGAAATATCTGAATACCTAGATGACAGGACGGCATGGAAATAACTGCTCGTTATATCGGCAATCTTTATTATTACTGTAACAATTAGATAACAAATTTAACATTTTGTAATATCTTGTTTAAAAAATTATATGAAAAAAAAAACAAGCCCGCTGAGTTTCTTCCGCCGGATCTTCTCAGTGTGTGGCCACGTTTTCGATCCGATAGTAATTTAAAAAAAAAATGTTGACGCGTCAAAATAACTTGTAAAAAGTTTTATTGAATTAATTACTTCTGATTTCAACTTTCATTCCCTATTTCAACCTTAAGTATTAATGTTATTTGCAGTGTTTTGATAACATGTTGGTTACAACTAAAACTGGGGCCAATTCAAGTAACAAAACGTAAATCGAGTCGAAGCACTTAGGGCTCTTACACATATAAACACGATACAAGGTCGCGTGTCGTGATATGAAGCGGCATAATGTGTAAGAAAATGGGTAACACATTTCTTACGTGAATCGGACCCTGGTAGGTACATTTTGTCCTGAGGTGGAGGTGGGAGGATCCTATAATAAAATGATAATTGGCCAATTACGTCATATTTATTGTGACACATACTTTAAGAGATTATTATCGGCAAATGAAAAAATACTATATTGTTTATGTAAAATGAAAAAATACTATGTTGTATTATTATATATAATATTGAACAAAATAAGATGTGATAAACAATGTAACGGAAAATAACTTTTACTCAGAACTCCTTAATTTCTTTTAGGACTAACTTAAAACTTGAAATTGCAAAACTTTGCTTAGTCTCAATTGTTTTCTAGAGACTTTCTTCGTCCCTTATTAAAGGGGAAATATTCATAGTTAAAATTTCAATATTTATTTTGAAACTCTTTAATATTATATATCACTTCATAATTTTTAAGTGGTATTATATATAATATGTTGCTGTATGAGAAAAAACTTCTTTGAAAATTCAATCTCTATAGACGCGAAAGTGAAGCCGCGAATAACAATAGAATTGTGTCCACTAAGAATGAATCCGATA
The DNA here is from genome assembly GCA_036924255.1 of Apodemia mormo. Taxonomy (NCBI): domain Eukaryota; kingdom Metazoa; phylum Arthropoda; class Insecta; order Lepidoptera; family Riodinidae; genus Apodemia; species Apodemia mormo. Next base: position 39,156,512 of record JAUPFN010000009.1, on the reverse strand, counting down.
TATTATAGTTTTTAATATTTAATTATGATATAGAGATAACAAAAAAATACAATATTTGTAATAAAAGGTAAGGATTAACAATATTTTAAGACGCCATGATAGTTCACATATATATATATATATATATATATATATATATATATATATATATATATATATATATATATATATATATATATGTATGTAAAAAGTTGCGTTAGTTATTTTACACCTTATTTCAATAAGTTCGTTAAGTGCTTGCACGTTATTCACTGATTCTTGTTTATATTTAGAAAAATCATGACAACTTTTGTACTTATGCTTAATTTGTAAAACAACCTTTGAAAGTGTTTAACTTTTTTGCATATTCTTAATGAATTTACTTCACCTCAAAATATTTAAAGCATTTTTGAAACTCCAAACCCCTCGGATTGATAAAAAGATATATTTGAAATATTCTAGCATTTATTTAATTCTTTCCTTCCATTTATTGAAGATGTAATAAATATCTTTCAGGTAATTTCTTGTATGACAACTTACCATTGTTCTTTTTATTTCAATACTTAACGCAAAATCTTTATTATAGTATTTTTTAAATTATGAGATAGCAAACAAGCAGATGGGTCTCGTGATGGAAAAAGTCAATCATCGCCTATATCCTATAGCTATACCTAAAAATGTTAATATCTACACCTATATCTTGTAGCGAGGTCTAATGCCTCTAATAAGTTTACCGGCTACCTTAACCTGCAACCGGAATACGGGAGGGCAATATCACATGCATAAGTGCTGTGGTGTTGCCCTGCCGCCACACGGATAGCAACGCATTATTAACATCTTTGGTGTCTATACGCGATTCTTTCTCTTTCCATCAGAAGAAACATCTTCTTGTAGATACTTAATGATATAAAAAATTGAGATTATTGAAATATATATTATTGTAATTTTAACTTCAAAATTTTTGATTTTAAAATGTTTCAAAGCAAATTGAGATATTCAAAGATCAAATGACATTGTGACCAAGCATTACATCACAGATAGTGATGGACACATCATTATAAATACGTATCAACGGCTGTCGTTGATAACATTATAAATGTTGTTGACTAGCAAAAACTTCGTTTGATTAAAAGTAATTAGGGTTGACACATCTCAGCCTATATGCTGTTATTATAGATAATAATATATCGATATGACCATGACAATTACTATAAGGATGGCAACGCATCAATAATGTGCTATCGCGTGTACGGGCGATAAAAAAAGATAATTTTTCATCAGATGAGCCATCTGCTTGCTATTTTGTGATATATGGAAATGTATAAAATACAAATAGTGGCAATTTATCATATTCAGTTATAGTGTTATTTCAAAAATTGTGTTATTTCAACTAATAGTTATCATATAGAAGAAGGATTTCAATTTTTGTATTTTTTTTAAATCATAAGATAGCAAACAAGCAGATGGGTCTCCTGATGAAATGAGTCAACTATCGCCTATAGACACTAAGATATTAATGGTGCGTTGCTATCTTGTGGCGAGGTTTAATGCCACATAGGTTTACCGGTTATTTTACCCTCCAAACCGGAACACGACAGTGACCAGCACTAACGATATTGCGGCAGGAATAGGTAAGACGGTGGTACCAGACCTGGATGAGATACTGCAGAACTCTACCATCTAGTAGCCACGATGGTAATGACTCGAATAGCCAATCGGTCGTTTTTTACGACCTGCCTGATAGAACGGCAGTTGGCTTATTCTTCAAAGGACCCCGGGACTAACATGGGAAAAGGTAGCACAGGTTTCGACTGAATTCAGAACAGTTGACGCTCATACGGAAACTTTTAGGGCTCAAACTGGATCCCGGCAAACTGCAGCGTGGCGGCGAGAGCGGTGCGATCTAAGCTAGCTAGTCTTCCTCCTGTGGTGTTTGTTTCTTCCTTTCCAGGTTGTCGTAATGAAGGTAAGTAGTAATTGGAAGGTAAAGTTTGTGTTGGTAAAAAGGTATAAAGATTTTTGTTGGTAAAAAGGTATAAAGGTTTTTTGTTGGTTAAAAGGTATAAAGGTTTTTTGTTTTTGAAAAAGTAAGATATCGAGGACAAGCGTAAGTATTACTGATATATTATATTGTTAACCATCATGGTTAGAAATTGTTAAAGATAACCGTTATGGTTGAAATATATGGTATGAGAGTTAGGGATTTAAATGATTGAAAGAGATAACCATCATGGTTAGAGACTTGGGACGACCGTCATGGTCGCTAAGAGATAACCATCGTGGTTAGTTAGAGGTAATCGTCGTGGTTAGATGAATGGATTGAGGAATGATGGTGGCAGCTAATGGTAGTGTTGGCTACCGCCAAAGCCTCAAATTGAATGTCGGCGATCTGCGGCGTGGCGACAATAGCGGCGCCATTTAGTGCTCTAACACATTGTTCGCACGGCCGTCGCGCCGCTGTCATCCAGTTCATTTTCTCATTTTCATAAGAATCTAATGCGGGCAGCTGTCAGAGCGCTAAATCGCGCCGCTCTCGCGCGCAACCAGAAATATGATAATTTTTGATAATAATTTACGCCGTGTTGGTCCCGGCCTCCTTTGAAGAATAGGCCAACTGCCGTTTTGCCAGGCAGGTCGTAAAAGGCGACCAATTGGCTATCGTGTCACTAACATCGTGGCTACTAGGTGGTAGAGTTCTGCATTGTTTCGCCCGGGTCTGGTACCACCGCCTTACCTATTCCTCCCGCAATAGCGTCAGTGCTTGTCGCTCTCGTGTTCCGGTTTGGAGGGTAAGGTAGCCGGTAAACTTATGCATGTGGCATTAGACCTCGCCACAAGATAGCAACGCACCATTAACACCTTTGGTGTCTATAGGCGATGGTTTACTCTTTCCATCAGGAGACCCATCTTCTTGTTTGCTATCTTATGATATAAAAAAAAAAAATTAGTCAGTAGTAATTTGTAAACTACGCATAGCCGCACTTATATATGACGACTAGCGTTTTATTTAGTAGAAAGAGACACACTCCACCCGTGTCGTGGTACTCTTCGGAATGATTTTAAAGCACGTGTGAACATTCCGGGTAGAATGTAATTTCCTTGGTTATTACATATTATTATGTAATCTATGGCACTTGGTACCTGAAATAAAAAATTCATTCATTCATGCATTCATAAATGTCAAACTCCGTTAGCGTAATTTTCATAAAAAGAAGTATAAACTTTTTACTTCCCGTATTAATATATAGAAGATAATGAAAGTTTGTCGTTAAACTTAAATAAGTTTTTAGTAAGATCTATGATTAAATTCGAATCTATGATAAAATTCAATCGAATTTCGACCTACAGGCGATCGCTAATAATTTATAAATACATATAAACGGCTGTTGTTAATAACGTAATATAAGCTGACTCGCGAAGCTTCGCCAACGAGTTCATTAGGATGCCATCAATGTAAGAAATCTCGTACTATTTTTCATCCCCTATTTCGGCCCCTTAGGAGTTGATTTGTGGAAAACTTAACCTAGGTTTGAGCCTGTCTCTTCAACTATCTTTTAGCCAAATATCATCAAAATAGTTCAAAGAAAACGTAACTGACAGGCAGACAGACGGACAGACAGACAAACTTTCGTATTTATAATATTAAATATTAGTATAGTCTGGATGTTGCTTACTAGCACAAACTTGTCTAGATTAAAAGTAATTAGGGTTGACACATCTCAAGCCTACAGTCTGTTATTACGGATAATTACATATGAATATGAGGTTTAATTACAATAATAGCCTTACCCGCCACACGTGTGGAAACATAATTAAAATCTGTAGTGTTTTTGGCCGATGGAAAGAAAAAAAATTCCATAGCAACTCTTTTAAGCACACGCCTTATAATAAATCAGCTTATGCTGTAAGAGATTTATCTGTTACCAAATTCAAAAATCTATTAAACTGTGTGAAAACAGTTATTACAGAATATCTGAGTGCTAAGTGTAAGTTTTTCTTTTCGCATTCGATCGTGAGCGCGTTTCGAGTTTACTAGGAATTTGTATGTGATTTGTACAGCGCCACCTAGTGGTAAACTGGTTCCTCACGTTCACCACTAGGCGGCGCTGTACAAATCACATACAAATTCCTAGTAAACTCCAAACGCGCTCACGATCGAATGCGAAAAGAAAAACTCATACTTAGCACTCTGAATATCTAGACGACAAGAAAACGTAGGATTTATTGCTTCTCAATCCAAATATCAGCATCTTTATTTACACATGTAACAATTACATACTTACATTTTTTTAAATATCACTAGATAGCAAACAGGTAGGTGACATCATTGCCTATAGACACCAAAGATGTTAATAGTGCGTTGTTATCTGTGTAGCGTGATGGTAATGCTACATGTATAAGTTTACTTGCTACTTGACCTTCCAAACCGGAACATGATAACAAGTATTTACTTTCAATACTGAGTATTATCGGCACTTGGAAACATTCTATTAACGTGTACTTATATCATAAAAAATATATAATACATATTATTTTATATCATAAAATAGCCATCAAGCAGATGCGTCTCCTGATGGAAAGAGTCAATCATCGCCTATAGACACCAAAGATGTTAATGGTGCGTTGCTATCTAGTAGCGAGGTCGAATGCTACATGCATAATTTTACCGGCTGACATATCCTCTAAGACGGAACACGACATCGACAAGCATTGACGCTATTGCGGCAGGAATAGGTAAGGCGGTGGTACCTGACCCGGGCGAGACAATGCAGAACTCTACCACCTAGTAGCCACGATGGTAGTGACTCGCATAGTCAATCGGTCGCTTTTAACGACCTGCCTAGCAGAACGATAGTTAAGAATAAGAAATTATTTATTAATGGACAATTACCATACAAGAACAAGAAAAGAAACAAATTAAAGCTTATTCTAAAAAAAACTTACTTATATCTAAAAGAAAGAGCAAAAGGTGATAGTAATAGTGAGTGGTAAATTGAGTCCATTAAAGATGGCCTATTCTTCAAAGGAATCCGGGACCAAAACGGGGAACAACGCAATGTGCTTACACTTTACGATTCTATAACGGTAGTGATAGAACGGCGCTAGATAACTAGCCTAAAACTAGCCAAAAAAAAAAGTATCTTCACGCCCATATTGCCTAAGGGGTAGGCAGAGGTACAACAACTGCACTAACGATTAGCCGAAGATACTTGGTCCCACAAATGTGATAGGTGGCAAGCCTTTTTTTTTTTTTTTTATATATCATAAGATAGCAAACAAGCAGATGGGTCTCCTGATGGAAAGAGTCAACCATCGCCTATAGACACCAAAGATGTTAATGGTGCGTTGCTATCTTGTAGCGAGGTCTAATGCCACATGCATAAGTTTACCGGCTACCTTACCCTCCAAACCGGAACACGACAGCGACAAACACTGACGCTATTGCGGCAGGAATAGGTAAGGCGGTGGTACCAGACCCGGGCGAGACAATGCAGAACTCTACCACCTAGTAGCCACGATGGTAGTGACTCGATAGCCAATCGGTCGCCTTTTACGACCTGCCTGGCAGAACGGCAGTTGGCCTATTCTACAAAGGAGGCCGGGACCAACTATCGCCAACCGGGCACTTTCCGATCCCGGGCAACTTTGTATTTCTCAGAAAACTGAAAAAACACTTTTTTTTAATGTGCCCGACCCGGGAATCGAACCCGGGACCTCATGTGCTCAACGCAACGCTGGACCACTAGACCACAGAGGCGACTAGCCAGTTTGAAAGATTTATATCGGGTTCCTATATTTTTAGCAGTAACCATCAACCACCAATTTAAGGTGCTTGATAATTTGACTAGACCTTTGGTATTTTGACCTTTATAGGAGCAGTTTTAGCTTACACATCCTAGGAAATGTTCCTACTCGTCGTTAAAACGTGTTGTTTTACTGACATAGGAAGCGGACATTAAAGATTACTAATGACATTTTGTGCAAGCTGTTGTACAATTGCTCACGAATAGTAATAGACATAATTATGAATAAAAATCAGCGGTTGTCTTTAATAACATAATATAAATGCTGTTTAGTGGCAAAAACTTCGCTTATTTTAAAGTAATTAGGGTTGACATATCTCAAGCAACAGTGTTATTATTACTATAGTGTATAGATGTGAGATTTCATTAATTTTTTGACACTGATTGCATTTCGTAATACAAATATGTTCATGATTAATGTTAAGCTATAAGTACACATAATAAAATGGTAGGAAAGTCAAAACTGTACATTGAATATTTTTTTAAAAGAATACTTGAGGCGTGATCTACAATCGATATCGAAGCGAAAAATATAGTTTTTAGAATTTTTGTCTGTTTGTATGTCCGGGGTAACTCAAAAAGTACTGCATGGATTTGCTTCAAATTTTGCATGAATATTACTTACAGGTCGGGTCAATATAATATAGGCTACATATTATCACGCTATCACCTACGGGGAAGTAGCAGTGCGGAGTAAACGAAGTCCGCGCAGACGAAGTCGCTGGCAACAGCTAGTGATTAATAAACGTGTTCATGATTAATAGCTCAACTTGACATAGTTTTGTTATAAAATATGGAGCCGTGTTGATCATGAAGATTACTATATAGTCTGTATCAAATATATGAGTATAATATGGAGCGGAAATGTTTTTATAATTTTTCTCACTACTAAAAAAAAATACATTATTAAGCTTTTGTGGGCTTAAATATGCAAAATATTATTAGATTCGTCTTAATTGGTGGGAATGTCTAGAGTATATGGGTGATTCCGTTCTAACTGTGATATAATGTCAGTACCGTGTCATGTCTATTTTTAGAATTTATTTATAAATTGTTAGTTTTTTTTTGTCGTAAACATTAGAATTTATGAGGTAATTAGTTTAAATCATTTATTACGACAAAAAAACTAACAATTTATAAATAAATTCTAGAAATGGACATGACACGGTATTGACATTTAAGTGATATATTGTAAGTTTTCTGTAAGTGGCAAGTTATATTATATGAAAATAATGTTGAAACATGTTTATTATTTTCCAATAAGTACAAAAATTTCATAAATTAATTATTAATTAACGACCTGTGAGAACAAACAATACAGGACATTGAATATCACAGTTAGAACGGAATCACCCATATCTGACTGCGTTAAAATGAAGATTATGTTTATTTTGGATCAGCAGGCATACTCTTGAAAACAATATAAATCTTTAACCAATATTGATAAAAACAATAACTTTCGAATATCGTCAATAAACGGTACTCTTGAAACCAATATTTCCCACATTGATTCGGCATAGTAACGACCTAATTATTGGAGATAGATGTCATCGTTACATGCCAAGCTAGCGTTGTAAGTGGAAATTTTAAGTACCGTTTTAAACAAAATAACGAATAAAAGCAATAATGAGTAGTTCCAAAAACTTTCAAAATCCGTGAGGCGCTGTCGCCGAATCCAATAATTGAATATATAGCTGCCCAGAGTACGAAATACTTCAAAACTCATTAAATATTCATTTAAAATTGAAATCGGTTTTCAAGAGTAGCCCTACAGGTCGCAATTGATTTTTCTGTCAGAACCCATGTGACAAGCAGACAGATAAATAAATAATTTGTTTATTTTGGGGTGAGACCATTTTGTTTATTATGTCCAGAGACATAAACATATCTAATGTTATATAAATATCGAGTGTCACGGTGTTTGTTGACACACTTCTCCGAAATGGCTCAATCGATTGTTATGATTTTTTCCATATATTTGGTAGATGAGTAGGATGTAGGGTTCCCACTTGCCGCACCTTGATTAAGCTATATATATATATATATATATATATATATATATATATATATATATATATATATATATATATATATATATATATATATATATATATATATATATATATATATATATATATATATATATATATATATATATATATATATATATATATATATACATACCTCTAAAATACGGGGTATCTGGTCATCCTAAGTGTACCTATTCAAGACTTTTTTGCGTTCTCCTAAACCCACTCCCTATAATACTCTCCCCACCAAAATATTATTTATATGGCAGAACACGGTGTACAAGTTAGCTAAGTTTTAATACAATTAAATTTTAAATTCGAAAACATTCTAATGTTCTAATCATATTATACGTTCCATCACTTATTTTTGCAAATATCATCAGTTAGTTTGAACTAACAGTAACAAAGTTGGAAGGTTATCTTTTTCACTACTTTGTATGTGGTCGATTTTTTTATGTTAACGATTGCTTAGAATTTATCTGCTATAATAAACATACTTAAGATATCTCATTATATAAACAAGAATGTTATTAAAAGTGCCATTATTATTAGAATAGAATAGAATATATTTTTAATCAAAATGAGTATATAATAGTAGTTTGTTCACCAAGGCGAGAAAATGACCGATACCTTACGAGAGTGTAGTTTGAGGCCCGAAGCGCAGCTGAGGGCCTCAATACACTCAAGTTAGGTATCGCATTTTCTCCCGAGTATACATACTGCTTTATACTACACCAATGAGGAAAATAAAAACATTTTAGTTAAAATTTATATTAAAATTATTACAATTATTGAAACTCCATAAATTCTTCATATGTTTTGTTGTACTTATGCTTGGACTTTTCTGGCAAAAGGTTTAAAATGACTGTTTGAGCAGCTTCTTTTAATTCAGGTGGCGTAAATAAATCTTCATTCTCGCTACTAGACATAGACATTAGAACAGAATCTAAGAAGAAGATACAATAAAAAAGAAAATTCGCGCGTACAATCGTTTTTTTTTTTTAATATTGAGGAGGCAAATGAAATAAAGCACATACTGCCAAGTTTCCTTAGTAAATGCAAGTGGCCAGTAACATTTTGATGTGCTTCGAGATACAAACTTATGAATTTTAAAAAGTTAAAGGAGGGGAGAAAATTACTTTCTCCCCAAGGGGAGAAAGTAAATCCCATTCATTTTTGTCGCCCACATATTGGTTCGCTTGGAATTAGGTACTTTTTTCTCGTTTTTCAAGTAAGAACTAATGTGCTTTCCGAATACATTTTTTGAACGTCAAAACTACTATGACAAAGAAAAACGTATTACTATATCATAGAAAAAAAGAAATAATGTAAATACATTGTCATACCTTAAATTATTTAAAATTCTGAATTATTACGTCTAAAAGTTAATTGATGATTTTGAATGTCAATTTGGTCAAAAATAATGTCAATTTGTTATTATATATTAGTTTTGGGTCCACATGTACTATTTAAATATATCTTGAATTATTTTACTGTGTGGTTAAGTTAATTTAAAATGTAAATAATAATAATATTGCTGAACAACTTACACAAATCGAACTTACTCCAAATTAAGCAAATTATTTGCTTGTGTTATGGGTTTTAGTTAAAGAAATCAAATATATAAATACTGTTTCATATATAATAAACATCCAGACTCAGAAATACAAACATCTATGCTCATCACACAAATGTTTGTCCTCGTCGGGAATTGAACCCGAGGGGGACAAACATTCGACCAACGGGGCGGACAAATATAAAAAGTATTTAAACAGCTGATTTATTAAATATGATTAGTGGTAAGTTTTTATATGAAGAAACCATGATAACATTTAAAAATAATGGTTATAGGCAAAGGAAAACCTAGAAGAAGCAGTCCTAACCAGCGAAATCGAGGTATTCTATGTCGATGGTCCTAACAGATGGTTAGACCGGGTATCCCAACAAAAAAAAAAAACATCTAGATCATTGATATAAAAAACCCAAGATACACAATCAGTGTCTCCAAAACGTCCTCTAAAAATGAGCGCACAATTTTAAATAGTGCGCTCATATCAAATAGAATCGCGTCGATCGCGACACTGTCAATTTTATTATTTTTTGTACATTGCTTTTTAAAAACAACCATAAAACTTGCGCTTAAGGTTAGATATGCAAAAACATATGTTTTTACCATATCAATAACTAATTATGTGAAATTAGGGACAGTTTTGAGTGTCAGTTTTGTTCGGGCATCTTGGATTTTTTATATCAATGATCTAGATACATAAATAGTGCTACAAGCATCAAAATAGTAATAATACCTCTTTCGCTGGCTACAACGATAATTTGGCACGTGGCCAAAATCAGAACTAACGCTACCATATTGTAAAGCGTCAGTTTCGACAGTCAACTGTATTTGTTAACAGTATTTGTTGTTCGTTGTAGTTTAATAAAATTTCAATATCTTAAATTTCAATAAAGTAATGAATGTAAAGGTAACAAGATAAATCTGCAAGGATCGTGACCTATCTCACTCAGTTCTCTCTGCCTAGTAAGGGAGAGAGAACTGAGTACTATACGTTCTCTCTCATTTTACATACATGACATGTTGCGTGAAGATATGCATGTATATAAAATGAGTGAACTATGAGAGATCTAATACATTATGCCTATCATGAATAATATATGATGTTCTGTATTGGAATTAATAAATAATTTATTACATTGTAAAAGTTATATTTCGTGATGTTACTTTCTTGACAATTGTGAGCGTGTCACGAACTCGCGTCTCACGAGAAATGCACACGATAGTTACAATGTATAAACTATTTTATTACGTGTTGCCTGAACTATACAGAAACATAATATATCAAAAATTATAATAGACCTAAATAAAGTGCCGCTAACGGCTTATCCCTATCAGTTACAGTGCTGCAAATTACATCGTATTATATGGCTAGAAATAGACACAAGTTTATATCTACAAGCCATTACCCGACCTGTTATGTAATTTTTTTTAAATATAAGATATCAAACAAGCAGATGGGTCTCCTGATGGAAAGAGTCAACCATCGCCTATAGACACCAAAGGTGTTAATGGTGCGTTGCTATCTTGTGGCGAGGTCTAATGCCACATGCATAAGTTTACCTTACCCTCCAAACTGGAACACGACAGTGACAAGCACTGACGCTATTGCGGCAGGAATAGGCAAGGCGGTGGTACCAGACCCGGGCGTGACAATGCAGAACTCTACCACCTAGTAGCCACGATGGTAGTGACTCGCATAGCCAATCGGTCGCCTTTTACGACCTGCCTGGCAGAACGGCAGTTGGTCTATTCTTCAAATGAGCCCGGAAGCAACACGGGGAAAAATAATTATGAAGTAGGTTTGTTAGGTTGTTTTTTCAATCGACTTCCCCAAAAGAAGAGGTTATCAATTCGACTATATTATTATGTTTTTATGTTAACTCAAAATTCGACTATTTATGAACAGATTTTGAAATAAAGATATCGCCTCTGTAGTATAGAGATCAGGTGTTGGAGTTGGGGGATGTCCCGGGTTCGATTCCCGGGTTGGAAAATTAAAAAAATATGTTTTTTTCAGTTTTCTGACTAAAAAAAACGTTGCCCGGGATTAGAAAAAGTGCCCCGTTGGGGATAGGCTGGCCATCTATCATATTGTGGGACTTAGTATCTTCGGCTAATTGTGTGTGCACTTGTTGTACCTCTGCTTACCTCTGGCGATAAGAACGTGAAGATACTTTTTTTCTACAATTTTGAATATTCATTTTGTAATTATTTTTGTGTTATTGTCTCACCCCGTGCTTGGGAAAACTTGAAAACCTTTAAAAACTGTCGAAACTAGCTCTGTGGTATAGCGTCACGGCTTTAGGGAGACGATCGCAGGTTCAAATCCTGCGTGTCGATATTTTTCTTTGTGGTTTTAAAGTTTTTCAAATTCATTTCGTATTTATAAGGATTGTACTTCACGTGTGGTTCTTATTTGGTGAAGATCTGATGCCAGGTTTCAGATATACAGGAGACAGGAAGGTGGTTACTGCAGTTTTACTGCGTTTAAAATTATTTGGTAGACAGCTGAAAAACTTATTCAGAATGACTTGTTTGACGGAGCATTTAAATTTAGATACCTACTCTTGGTTTTTTTATAGAAGAGGGGACAAACGAGCAAGAGGTGCACCTGATGGTAAGTGATCACCGCCGCCCATGGACATCCGCAGTACCAGAGGTCTTGTAGTTGCGTTGCCGACCTTTTAAGAATGAGTAAGCTGTTTTCTTGAATGCCTCAAAGTCGTATCCGTTTGGAAACACCCCTGCCGGCTCGTAACAGAAGGTGATGCCACTGAGTGACTTAACTGTCACGATGTGTGTCGCTAACAAAGACTTCTATGTACTAACGTAGTAGACAACGCATGCGTTACGTCACATGTGCTCCACTAATGTGCGGACGACGTTCGGACGGACCGAACCTACGTCAGAGTTCGTTGAATGTAACGCGTAAGTGGCGCTAAATTCGCGGCGGCTGAGACCTTTTGGTCGCGAATGTATGTTATACTCTATTATACGTTGCAGCGCTACTTAGTTTTGACTTTGGTTGGACGACTTATTATTTTTCAGCGCTGCAGCGAGTGTTAACGACATGAAACATGACTTCTATTTAGTAGAGCTTCTCTAGTAAGTACGTAGTATGTGAAACTCTCTGGTCGCTAACCAATTCGCTAACGAATCATTCGTGCTAATGTTCGAAACATGTTATTGTCCAAGGATACGAGGTGTGTTGTCGCGGTAAAGCAAAGTAGGTGGCCTCATAAGTATATCTCGTCTTGTATGTCCATCTCGTTTCAATTTGCGTACCGATTAGTAATATCTTAAAATATGCCTGAATTGATAGGAAGTGCTGTTGTTGTGATGGTTAAAGAAAGGAGAAATCAAACTGAATTACGAGTTTTAACAATTTCCTGAAACTAAGGGGATTTTGTTAGCTGCAAATTCTAATTTCACAGCAATAGGATTATTGGATGATTTGCACGAATTTACCTCACACCAAATGTGCGAATCGACATTTTGTATTTTTTTTTCTGTAGGTGATTCGCACTAAGTTAATTTATTGGTGTGCGAATCGACAACTCAAAAAAATATGTTGTGGGCTATTGGGATATCCCTCAGGAATAGAATCCGAAAGGAAGAAATTCGTATGAAGACCAAGGTCACTGACAGCTCAGAAGGTTAGCAAGCTGAAGTGGCAATGGCCGGTCACATCTGTCGTAGATCTGACCACCGATGGAGTAAACGGCTCTTAAGAGTGGAGACCGCGTCTTGGCAAACGTAGCGTGGGACGCCCCCTTACGCGGTGGCGCGACGATCTGTGCAGGGCGGCGGGAAGTAACTGGATGAGTAGAGCCGAAGACCGGGCTCAGTGGCGCGCCTTGGCATAGGCCTATGTCCAGCAGTGGATGAACACCGACTGATGATGAAGGTTATTGGCCCTCACGTTGTCTTTTGTGCAATTCAGTTACGATAAGGTACACTCTTGTAGCAAAGTATTTAGGGTTAAATATTTTTATCGATATGAAATGAGACATAAATTAATCAAAAATGTCTATAAAAATAAAAACTTCTAAATGTTCTCTTCATTCACTATGATATGATTTGAGGACTGAAAAATTATCAAATCTCGTTCACAAAGCAATAGGTTATTACTATTTGACCATACATAAATAAAAAAATGATTATGCATGGCTTTCCCAGTTTTAAGGGAAATAGCTGCTATCTAACCTTTGATTAATTCGTCGTAGTTTTATTATTCTAAAACGAATGAACTTTTTATTTTGTGTACTGAGTGCTAAGTGTGAGTTTTCTTTTCGCACTCGATCGTGAGTGCGTTTCGAGTATTGCATTGCATTGACGTGTATAATGTGGTAATATTATACACGTCAATGGGTTATTGGATGTTATTGCATTGACTTGTATAATGTGGTAATATTATACACGTCAATGGGTTATTGGATGTTATTGCATTGACGTGTATAATGTGGTAATATTATACACGTCAATGGGTTATTGGATGATTCGCACGAAGTTCATTTATTGGTGTGCGAATCGACAACTCCAAAAATATGTAGTAGGCTTTTGGCACATATTTTAAATTACATAGTGCTAAGTGTGAGTTTTTCTTTTCGCATTCGATCGTAAGCGCGTTTGGAGTTTACTAGGAATTTGTATGTGATTAGTACAGCGCCACCTAGTGGTAAACCTGAGAAACCAGTTTACAGGTTTAATTCGCACACCAATAAATGAATTTCGTGCGGATCATCCAATAACCCATTGACGTGTATATTACCACATTATACACGTCAATGCAATAACCCCAGCAACGCCCTCATGTAAATGTCATCCAAGTGCCAAATGATCCTTGTAGCACTGTATTAATCGCAACCCGTGGAAGATAGTTTTTCCCTTCGCTACTAATCGGTACGATGCGTACCTATTAGTGGCAAAGGGCGCAAATCTGAATAAGAGAGTTTTCCCCATGTTGGTTGCGGGTTCCTTTGAAGAATAGGCCAACTGCCGTTCTGCCAGGCAGGTCGTAAAAGGCGACCGATTGGCTATGCGAGTCACTACCATCGTGGCTACTAGGTGGTAGAGTTCTGCATTGTCTCGCCCGGGTCAGGTACCACCGCCTTACCTATTCCTGCCGCAATAACGTCAATGCTTGTCGCTGTCGTGTTCGGGTTTGGAGAGTAAGGTAGCCGGTAAACTTATGCATGTGGTATTAGACCTCGCTACAAGATAGCAACGCACCATCTTTGGTGTCTATAGGCTATGGTTGACTCTTTCCATCAGGACACCCATCTGCTTGTTTGCTATCTTATGATATAAAAAAGAGAGAACGAAGCAAAAAGTCGATTGGCCAATGGTAGGTACTAACTATCGGTCTAGCCGGTAAACTTATATATGTGGCATTCGAACCTCGCCACACGATGCCACAGATAGAATGAATTCTATTTATTTATTTAACTCTTCTTGTACAAAAAAACATATCTATACTGAAGTATTATATAAATTAAACTATGTACAAAGGTGTGCTTATCTCTTTAAGAGATCTCTTCCAGCAAAACCTGTACAAGGACAGGTGTTGGAGAAAGTTTATAGAAAGCAGGTAAGCGTACATTAGACCTTAAAAGCTTAACTCGTGCAACATATAGGTTCGTGCAATTAAAATTAAACCAATAATTGTATTATTAAAAAAAATACGAATAATATTGAAAACAAAAGAATAGTAAAAAAAAAACAGGAAAACTAAAAAGAGCTAATTTCCCAAATCGATACATTGTAGTTAAATAAGTTAAACCATTACTCTAAAATAATAATAATAATAATAATAAGACCAAAAAAAAATTAAACAAAATTTATAAATAATAACAAACGTAACGAGAAAAAGACCTCCAGGATTACATGTTGGAAAAATAATACTGTTAAATTTTCTGTTTGAAAGAACCAACAGTCTGACACTCTTGTATATACTAAGATAGCTCATTCCATAGTTTAGCCGCCAAATGTAAAAGAGTTACCAAAGAAACACGTATTGTACGATGGAACTGAAAAATATTTGATATTGGTACATCGACGAATTAGTCGGCTACTAGGAGGAGCTAAATTAAATCGCTCACGCAGATAAGGCGGAATAGATGCGTTAATTATATTATATAATAAAATTAGTATATGGGCATTCCTGCGGAGACGAATCGGAAGCCATTGTAACTCTGAGCGGAAATGGGAAACGTGGTCGAATTTACGCAAACCGTAAATAAACCTGATGCATAGATTCTGAAGGCGCTCAAGTTTCATATTTTGCTCGTCTGTGACATCTAAGTAGCAAACATCAGCATAATCCAAAAGCGGAAGGAGGAGGGTGTGGGAGAGCAGTATTTTTGTATTAATTTTTTCTCTTAATTAATTCTCTTTCCATCAAAAAATAAAAGTAGTCAGTTCGCAGTAGCATAACCATGAAGTTTTCGCGAAAGCCCACTATACGAGAAATCTTTGGAAGACAATGTGTCCCCGTTACAATGAAAAGTTTTATCGTGACGCAAATCTTTGTACGATTATATAGCCTCGAGAAGATAAATATTTAAATTAAATACAGATTTACATAAAGTTAATTTTATGGTTTGGAACCGGTATAAAGCCTGTTTACGCTAGACGGTACAATCCTGCGACGTCTCGCCCGGGTACACCTGCCCTACCTATTATTGTCGTCATGATGTCAGTGTTTATCAGTATCTTGTTCCGGTTCGAAGTGTAGAGAAGTCGATGAACTAATTTGTGACATATATTTGCCACGCAGAGAGCAATATCCACAATTACATCTTCATTGTTTATCTGTTACGGTTAAAGCCTTTAAAATTAAAAGACCAACAGAAGTTGCCTCGTGGTCTAGGGGTAGCCTTTTTGGGTCAGATAGTGAGGTCCTGGGTTCAATCCCCACTCAGCCAAAGTTGATATTGAGTATTTTTTTAGGTTTTTCTCGAGAATCTTAAATCTCAGTAGCAGCTCGGAGTCTGGCGGAATGGTGTATTACCACTCCCGTACCTCGGATGAGCTCGTAAAGTTGTCAGTGCCGGTTATCGCTAGAAATAATCGATAATCGTTAACATGTCGGTAATAATACGGCGATGACAATCTACCCCGTAAGAGAACCAGGCGTGATTAACAAAAACCTTCAATGTTTAATAACTCACCGGCGTAGTTTCTTTAGTAAGTAAATTGGCTTGTCGAGTCGTAAATATAATGATTCACAAAAAAACATTCCCCAATTCGTCCTTATAGGGGCCGATCATTGAAAAAAAATAGCCTACGTTTGACCCCGGAACGTTCATTCGAAATGTCATAAAAATGCGGTTTATACCTGGTTCCTATAAACAAAATCGTATTAAAAACCATTAGCAACTAATTTAATAATAACGAAGCATTCCCCAAATTGCTTGGATATTGACAATTTTATATTTATAGGACCAGTTTCAGCTATTAAAAAATGTGTTATGTTATTACTCGTAACTAATCTTATATTTTTATAGTCTAGTGAGCGCGCGAAATTAACAATTAAAAAAAAGATATATAAACAATGAAATTTTTTTAAATCTCTATTAACAATATTATTAACTATTGTATAGAGAATTTAAAAAAATATTACTTAAACATTATGTTTTTTTAATATATATTTCATGGGTCGAAAGTACCCAAATTTGAGATTTTTCGAACCTTTAAAAATTCATATCTTTAAAAATATTAACTTTATCGTGAAAAATCATAGGACCTTTTTTTATTGGTATTTCAATAAAGAATATAAAAAAAATTGTCCGGTTGAAAAATAACAATTCCTTGCAATTGTTAAAACAATTTCGGTTTAAACAATGTGGCATCGGGTTGCCCCATGGCAACATGCATTTACATCATCAGTAGGGCAATTTGAAGAGGATCGCATAAAAAAATTGAGGTGAAATAGTTTTCGGTACTCATGCGCCGATTCCTCCTGGACTATTACGAAAACCGGGCATTAGCCGAGAAAGCATAACTAAAAGACGTTCGCATTTATAATTTACATTAACATAAAAAATCCGAAGTTTAGATTATTGGATGGAGGGTTGAATGTTTGTTGCCACGCAAAAACTACTGAACGGATTTGGATGAAATTTGTAACTCAGATAGATAGTGACCTGACATAGTACATAGGCTATCGTGTAATAAGTTAGCACATTCTTTAGATAATATATTCAGGTATATCGTATAATTTTTGTAAAATTGTTATTTAACAATGTAAAAAAACGTGATTTAGCAAACCAGTTTTTTCCCGTTTGTCCTGATGCCTCGCTTTAAACGAGCAATTTTTGCATATATTAACGGCTTCAACGATTTTCATGAAATTTAGTATACAGGGAATTTCGGGTCGAAAATCGATCTAGCTAGGTTTCATTTTTAAAAAACGTTGTTCTTACCAAAACAAAAAAATACCGAGCAAAGCTCGGTCCCTCAGATACTAAAGGTAGGTATATAAGTATGGATAAGTTGCAACTGAAATGTATGAGTTTTACATATTGTATATGTAATTCCTTTTTATCAGTTTTTGGCGCTGGGCGTCTCGTTAAAGGCGAGGAAAAAGTAAGTTTACCGCCGCGTTCTGCAACGTCTTGACGAGATTTTGGTGTCACCGCCTTATCTAATTCTTTAGCAATAGCGTCGCAGTTTATCGCTGTCATGTTTTTTTATAAGATAGCAAAGAAGCAGAGGAAAGAGAAACATTCGTCTGTAGACACCAAAGATGTTAACAGTGCGTTACTATCCGTGTGGTGGGATGAAGATGTCACATGCATAAGTTTGCCGGCTACCATATCCTCCAAATCGGAACACGACAATGACAAGCACTGACGCAACTGGAATATACCTAATAGTAAGGCGGTGGTACGACATACTCGGGCGAGATGTTGCGGAACTCTGTTGCAGTTTTTAGAGTAAGGTAGCCGGTAAACTTATGCAATAGGATTGAAAGTGTAAAATCTATTATGCAGTAGGCATTATTTCGTAGCGTTCGTATTGGATAGCGTAACATCGTTCACATTTCTGCGACTTAAAAAAAGAAAATGTATTGAAATCCCCCTAGTTAGGTTAGGACTCTATAATTATGGCAATTTGCGTTCATTTTACTTTAAAATTATCAAAAATTCCAACAGATATTATCCACGATTTAGAACAGCTGATTGAATAATAGTGATCATCCGCCATTTTTAGCGTAATTTACAGGGTTCTAGCGTTCGCTGATTATCGGATCACAATTTTGCTTGTCAAAAGTGCCACTTGGCTAAGGTTTTGTATGAAAATGATCATAAATGATCGATGCAATATAACGTTTTGTTTCACGAATGACACTTGGCCACCAATTACAAATTCGTTTACGCTCATATCAACAGCTTATGTCAAATCCATACATTTTGTTTTCTATTCTCCTAGCGTTGATGCCACTTGTCTTGGGGGGCTGGTGCCCATAAGCTATTGTAGAAACTACGGGCGTGTTACGGTAGTATTCATATATTTGAATTTTATCATTGATAATTTTTACATTATAATAAGTAGAATTGTTTTAGTCAATATGGATTATAAACTTAGATTTCCGGTTTTTATACAGTGTAACTGGAATTTTTCTGCCTATAAAAATCACACTACAGCCCGGAGTAGATATATTTAGCGGAAATTTGCCAAATAAAATACCTTATTTTCGACTTTAATCCTATCTTATTTTATTTCAGTACTGCCACATATTTTCCGTAGCGATCTCATAGTGACTTTCATGCTCTTTTTGATATAGTTAACGCTTACTTCCACTTAAAAATGTTGGAATAAACGAATCATACAATTTGTATTTTGACAGTAAGCAGTGTTCCATTACAAAATAACTTTGTTTAACTTTACATATATGAATATTTTTGTGAATGTTGTTTGAATACTAATAAGCCTTACAAAACAAAAACTACTCATTCGAATAATTCTTCGTTTCTTCGAATTGTTGCGTACTTCGGAAAAGCAACAAATAAGTGAATTGGTGTAGATAAATGTCTATTTACATAACATTCATTCAATGCGAATTGAAATATTGAAATACCAATCTTTATTGATTGAAATTGAAATAATATTGGTATTTCAATAGAAGGATGATTGTGTACTTGGATTAGATTTCATGAAGAAGAATGCCTGCAAGATTGATTGCAAGACAGGAGCTTTCGTATGTGGGCTAGAAGAAATGTTCATGGATGGGGGATCAAAAGGAAAGGTAACAGTGGCTATAAGAACCATCTTGCCTTTAAATCGAAGACATTGGTACGCGTGAAGTTACCAACCAATCACAAGGGCCGGGGTAATAGGAGTGTGTTAATTGAGGACAATGGTGCAATTCCACACTGTGTTACAGGCCGGAGTTTGGTTTGTGACAACGGCTTGGCAGCAGTGCAGGTAGTCAACTTGAGTGACAATGATGTGGTGCTTAAAGCAGGCGATGTTGTAGGACAAAGTGATGAAGTTATGACTTTAAGAAAACTGACATCGACAGGAAGTACAACATTAAGAGACGTACCACAGGAACTCAAGGATTTAGTGAACAAGTGCAGATACCTTACCGCGTCACAACGGCAGCAGGCTAAGGATCTACTTTCACGTTATGCCAACATTTTCTCTAAGACTGATAGAGATATAGGCAGAACATCTATAGTCAAACATAAGATTGACACTGGAAACGCGCAGCCGATAAAGCAGAAAGCTAGACGTGTCCCAATACCCAAAGAAAAGGAGGTACAGGACATAATAGATGAAATGAGAAGAAACGGAGTTATAGAGCAATCTTCTAGTCCATGGTGCTCTCCTGTAGTGTTAGTTAAGAAGAAAGATGGGTCTACACGTTTCTGCATCGACTATCGTCGGCTCAATGAAGTCACCAAAAAAGACAGCTACCCATTGCCACGAATAGATGACACTTTGTACACTGTGGCAGGAATGTCTTGGTTCTCAACTTTAGATTTAAAATCTGGGTACTGGCAGGTTGAACTTAGCCCTAATGATAAAGAGAAGACAGCATTCTCCACAGGACAAGAATTATGGCAATTTAAAGTAATGCCGTTTGGATTGTGCAATGCGCCGGCGACTTTTGAAAGATTAATGGAATGTGTTCTAGCAGTACTTGTAGGCGATGCCTGCTTAGTGTATTTAGATGACGTAATAGTCATAGGAAAAGATTTTCAGCATCATCTGTACCAACTGGAAAAGATTTTTAATAAAATACAGGCTGCAGGGCTAAAGTTGAACCAAAAAAGTGTCACTTATTTCGGAAGGAAGTCAACTATCTGGGTTATGTGATATCACAAAACGGCGTACAGACAGACCCTGAAAAGGTTAGTGCAGTACAGAAGTGGCCAACACCCAGAGACAAGACCGAAGTTCGCGCATTTTTAGGACTATGCTCTTACTACAGACGTTTTGTGAAGGGATTTGCTGAAATAGCAAAACCGCTGCATAGATTCACTGAATAAAAGAAGAGTTTTGATTGGAGTGACATGTGTTAACAAGCTTTTGATGAACTTAAGAAGCGGTTGTGTGAGTCACCAATTTTGGGCTATCCTGATCGGAAAGGGCAGTTCATCGTAGACACGGATACACGTAACACTACCATTGGTGGTATCTTATCACAGAAGCAAGTTGATCAAGAAGTTGTGATAGCTTACTTCAGCAAATCATTGTCGCGGCCGGAACGAAACTATTGTGTTACAAGAAGAGAACTATTGGCAGTAGTGAAGACTCTTCGACACTTCAAGAAGTATCTGATTGGGCGACCCTTCAAGCTGCGTACCGACCATGCTGCTTTGAAGTGGTTGTTACAATTCAAAGACCCGGAAGGCCAAGTGGCTCGCTGGATTGAGCAATTGCAAGTGAAGAACACCGCAGTGGAAGGTCTCACTCGAATGCAGATGCATTATCACGACGACCTTGTACGGAAGATTGTAAACATTGTGTAAGGATGGAGACGAAGGAAAGGGGTTCAAGTATTGCGAGCTGAGCCTACAGATGACAGGTGGGAAACTGATGAGATGCGTAAGGCCCAGTATGAAGATAGAGATTTGCGGCCTCTAATAGAATGGATGAAGCAAGACACGGGAAAGCCCGAATGGCAGGAGCTGGCTCCCTTCAGCGCCATTACGAAAAGTTATTGGGCGCAGTGGGAAAGCCTTGTGTTGCAAAACGGCTTACTGTGCCGCAAATGGGAAAAACCTTCAGGAAGAGACTATCATCTACAGTTAGTCGTGCCAAGAAAACTTATCAAGGACGTACTACGTTAGTTGCATGATGGGGTTTCTGGGGGACATCTTGGAGTACGACGAACATTGGTAAAGGTGCGAGAGCGTTTTTACTGGTTGAATTGCCGAGAAGATGTCGAGAATTGGTGCCGAAAATGTACGTCATGCTCAGCAGTGAAAGGTCCGCAGGTTAGAAGCCGAGGCAACCTTAGACTATACAACGTGGGAGCCCCCTGGGAAAGGATAGCGATTGACGTGGCTGGGCCATTTCCTAAGACAGATAACGGAAACAAGTATTTTATGGTCGTGATGAATTATTTCACAAAATGGCTGGAGGTGTTCGTAATTCCTAATCAGGAAGCCACGACGGTTGATGAGAAATTAGTGAATGAGGTGATATGCAGATTTGGTGTTCCGCTGGAGATTCATTCAGACCAAGGCAGAAACTTTGAATCTAATGTATTCCAGGAAATGTGTAAATTATTAGGAGTGTACAAAACAAGAACTACACCTTATCACCCGCAATCTGATGGAATGGTCGAACGATTTAACCAAACTTTGGAAAGACACTTAGCCAAGCTGGTAGAAGATCACCAAAAGAACTGGGATAAATACATACCTCTGTTCTTACTGGCTTACCAAACAGCGGAACACGAAAGCAGAAAAGATCTCTTGTTTGGCTACATAATCCGGTTCGACGAAAAGGAAAATCTCCTAAGTTACAGCGACGTTGAGATGGGCCATACAAAGTAATCACTCGGATCAATGACGTAACCTACCGAGTGCAGAAGCAACCAAGAGGGACCATGAAGATTGTTCATGTTGATCGATTAGCCATCTATAATGGAAGTAATAATGTTCGGGACGAACATAACTAAGAGGGGGGTAGTGTTACGAATAATCTAGAAGCGTGTAAATTGGAGCGCGCGCGCGCTATCTAGAAATAAAGGAAAGAGATAGCTACTCCTGTTGACAAACAAAAGAGTTTACCTAGGCTATGCCATAATGGACTTTGTGGGATATGGCATAAGGTTGAAAGTAGCGTGTGCTAGGATTTATGACTCATAACATGTTTACGATAAGAAGTGATTGATTGTTTTCCGATAAATTTAGATTTTTCTGGATCCAGCTAGGACTTTACCCTGCCTATAAATAGAGAGCTGTTGACAAACACAGGGCAGTTTTTCATCAAGCGATCGAGAGCGATACATCAAGTGACCAAGTGCGAAGCGAGAAGTGTTTTATTGTGTAGTGTTCTAAGTTCAGTGATAGTATAGCGAGTTACTAGTGTGTAAAGTGTATTTTAGTATTACGTTGTGTTGTGTTGTGTAAATACACGGATTTAATATAAGTGGTGTTTTCTTACAATTGCGAACCTGAGTACGTAACATTACTAATAGGTCGGGCCAACAATAGACTACATATTACCATGCTATCACCTACGGGGGAGATGCTGTGCGGAGTAAACGAAGTCCGCGCGGACGAAGTCATGGGCAACAGCTAGTTGTAAATAAACTGGTTGAATAAATTTCGGAGCCTGTCCGGAAATTGTATGTACAGATTTCACACAATAACATTCGCAATATTTAATATACCGAGTATTTTTTTAATTAACTTTAAAATTACAACGCACAGTTTTCAATTGCAAATGACTGTGTAAAAAAAGTATCTTTACGCAACGCAGTGAACCCACAATTAGCCGAAGATACTTAGTCATAGGTGGCAATACACAGTGATAGGTGGCAAGACTATCGCCAACCGGGGACTTTTCCAATCCCGGGCAATTTGGTTTTTGTTATATTTGCTGTGTTAATAATATAAAATAAAAACTACAAATATTTATGAACAAATTACCTATTAATTTGAATTTTTAGCTGTATTGGTAGAAATACGGCCTGTACGACCGTGTTTTTAATTTTTGGGGAGTTACTTGTTGGATTTTTCAAAAAAAAAAATTTATTTTATTGGAAAATAAATATTAAAACAATGCAGACATCCATAGCATTGTTCGCGTGAGATATTGGCACAGTATTGTATTTCTAATACAATTACCACGCGCATTGCCAATAATCAGCCATTTACAGTTCACACGTAACACCGTCTACACGGGGTGCTTTTTAATTCAAAAATATTTTTGAAAATCGTCTAAGAAGAAAAATTTACATAATCTGTATACGTGAGGGAAAAGCTTTGGATCCCTTTTTAAGACAATTGCGTGAACGGTGGAGTGTAAAAATTTGGCACAATTAAAGTTTACTTAGCGGAGGACTGCAGAAAACTAATATTTTAAAATTAAAAAGCATTAGAAATACACAAAATTAATAAAAATAAACATTACTCACACTTCGTTCAGAGTCTCCGTCGTCTCCTCTGAAGAATAGAACAACTGCCGTTCTGCCAGGCAGGTCGTAAATGGCGACCGATTGGCTACATGTCTCACTACCATCGTGACTACTAGGTGGTAGATGTCTGCAAAATCTCGCCCGCTTATTTGGTACCACCGCCTTACCTATTTCTGCTGTAATAGCGTCAATTCTTGTCATCGTCATGTTCCGGTTTGGAGGGTAAGATAGCCGGTAGACTTTCGGATGTGGCGTTAGATCTCGCCACAAGATATCAACGCACCATTAACATAATTGGTGTCTATAGGCGATGGTTGACTCATTCCAGCAGGAGACTCATCTGCTTGTTTGCTACCTTAAGATATTGATAACAAAAAAACAATGATCTGGTGTCGCGGGACACCAGGTAGGAACGAACTTCCTTCGGCTAAACGGCACTACTTGCTTGTGTACGCGACTGTCACGCCTGCGCACGTCTCATTTAACGCTTTTATTCCACGCATTTTTCTTACGGTTTCACTATCACATTTTTTTCAGTTCGGTCGCGCAGCAAAATCCTTATCCCCTCCAAGCCTGCCATAAGGAACTTCGTTCCAAAAATGTGATAAATAGTGGGAAGTCCGAGGGAATGTTGTGGGAGGCACAAGGGGGTTTCAGATCTGGAAGAGGATGTATGGATCAAGTTTTCTCACTCCGCAACATCGTAGAGAAGCATCTGGCTGTCGGCCAGAAGGTTTTCTGCGGTTTTGTGGATTTGGAGAAAGCGTTTGATAGAGTTGTGCGAAAGAAACTTTGGGACATTTTACCCAGTTATCGGATAGATGGGCGTCTGCTGCGTGCTTTGCAATCCATGTATATCCATGTATCCATGTACTGGGATTGCAAAGCATGTGTGCGGGTGGACGGCAACATATCGCCCTGGTTCGATGTCAATATCGGCGTCAAGCAGGGTTGTGTGTTGTCAGCTCGTCTGTTTATTCTATATCTGGATAAGTGTCTCCAAAGATTGAGGTCATTGAATGTGGGAATGCGCATGAGTGATCTAGTGGTGAACTGCCTGCTTTATGCAGATGACGCTGTACTTTTAGGCTCAACTCCATCTGAGCTGCAAACACTGGTCACAGTTATGAATGAGGATTGTAAGAGTATGGGCTTACATTTGAATGCGAAGAAAACTAAAATTTTGGTATTTGAAAGAGAAACAACCAGAACGGATGTAAGAGTTGTGGTCGATGATGTAGTGCTGGAACAAGTGGATGAGTTTGTATATCTTGGATGTGCTTTTAGCAGGGATGGAAGGTACACCGCTGATGTTGAAAGAAGAGTGTGTGCAGGGAACAGAGTGAATGGAGCGTTAGGGAGATTACTTAATAGCACAATTTTAAGTCAGGGTGCCCGTCTAGCCCTGCATAATCATGTGCTTATCCCAACGCTATTGTATGGAAGTGAGAGTTGGGTATGTCAGAAAGGGCATGAAAGTAGAATCAACGCGGTCGAGATGAGGTCGCTAAGAAAAATATGTGGTGTGACACTCGCGGACCGGGTTCGTAATGCCGAAGTGAGAGAGAGGCTAGGTTTGAAAGAAAGTGTCGGTGTAAAGATGAGGAATGGCATGCTCCGTTGGTTCGGACATGTAGAAAGAATGGTAGATGAAAGGTTAACAAAACAGATATACAACGCGAATGTGGATGGATGTAGGTACCGGGGAAGACCAAGACTGACATACCACGATCAGATTGATCGAGTACTGTCCGAAGGTGGTGTCAAGAGTCTTCGCAACCGGCGTGTGTGTATGAAGAGAGTGATGAATGTGGAAGAAGCGAGACAAGCCTGCAAGGATCGTGATGTATGGCACTCGGTTCTCTCTGCCTACCCCGTAAGGGATCTGGCGTGAAGATATGTTGTTACAGTATTTTTGTTAGTTCGTTACATATTTCTCCTATTCACATATACTAATTTTAGTCAGTGAAATAATTTAATGTTATTTTTTATTAAGTTCATTGTGTAACAATTAAAAAAATATATACAATAATATATTTTACACTTTTTGTCGTCGGCACTTGGTGAAACTATATGTGTAATTATGTAAAACTTGAGAACGGCTGGACCGATTTGGCTAATTTTGGTTTTAAAATATTCATGGAGGTTCAGGTTAGGTTTAAATGCTGAAAAAATGTAGAAAACAAAAACGAAAAATTAGACACAAAGTTGTCAGAACAACGACGATTCACTACCAGTTTATTGAAAGTTAACCAATGAAATTACTGGTGATTCCCATCGCGACATTCTTCAAATTTTTACAATTACCCTTGTTATGCTTATGAACACCGGGCCAATAATTTACGCACCTTCGTATCATAAGATAACTAATAAGCAGATGACTCTCCTCATGGAAAGAGTCAACGCCAAACACCCCGAAATACCTACCTAATATTTATATCCCGTGTTGTAACAGGCTCCTTTGCAGAATAGACCAACAGCCGTTCTACCAGGCAGGTCGTAAAAGACGACCGATTGGCTATATATATAAATACCATCGTAAGGTAGCCGGTAAACTAACGTATGTAGCATTAACATCCCGCCTCACGAATAGTAGCGCATCATTAACATCATTGGTGTTTGTAGGCGATGGCTTCTATTTCCATCAGAAGAGCCATCGGCTTGTTTGCAATCTTATGATATGAAACAAAAACCAGAGAAATTAATTGCATTTCTATCCGTGTGGCGGAGTGTTTATGTGACATGCATAAATTTACCGGCTACATTACTTTTCAAACCGGAACACGACAGTGACAAGAACTAATGTCATTGCTGCAGGAATAGGCACGTCTGGAGAGTAAGAAAGCCGGTAAAATTACGCATGTGAAATTGTCATCCTGCTACGCTACGCATAATAATTAACATCTTTGGTGTCTATAGACGATGTTTGCTCTTTCCTTTAGGAGAACCATTTGCTTATTTGCTATCTAATGAAATATATATCATAAACTACGAGTACTTCGTATTCAGATGTCACCTCGAAAATTACGTGTGGCCGTTTGAAAGGACAAACCAATCTAATTTAATCATTTCTTATCCGCTTACCTACATCGGAGGGTCAATCAAAGATATTAATGTAGTATTATTTTTAAATTGCTTTCATTCGGACGTCGACACCTCTACGTATAGTATCGTAAGTGTATTTTAGCTGCTTTACAGGTCAGCCGTTAAAAATTCAACCGTTGTTTTTTGATAATCATTTCAAACAAACACTAATAATCACTTCGTTCAAAATCACAATATTTGTAACTTCCCACTACGTACTTATGTAGATAAGGAAGTTATTGATTTTACCGCGATTTTCGAAAATCGAGTTTTCACCAGATGTCCATGTTTTGAGGTCCTAGGAACCTTTTCCGACTCGGTCCGAAAATCGGTCTATTTGTTTGGGATTTATCAATGAAGAAAATTAAAAATAAATTGTTTTTTGACATCGCATCGAAATTTTTCAACCTATCGATTATTTAGGTAGATAGAGTTCTGTATTGTTTATCTATATGTCAAAACAACGTTAGCCGGGTCAGCTAGTTAGTTTATACTTCTTAAGTCGTTTAAGCCTCTGTGGTCTAGTGGTCCAGTGTTGGCGTTGACCACATGAGGTCCCGGGTTCGATTCCCGGGTCGGGCACTTAAAAAAAAAGTGTTTTTTCAGTTTTCTGAGAAACACAAAGTTGCCCGGGATTGGAAAGTGCCCGGTTGGCGATAGGCTTGCCACCTATCACATTTGTGGGACCAAGTATCTTCGGCTAATCGTGGGTGCACTTGTTGTACCTCTGCTTACCCCTTCGGGGATATGGGCGTGAATATACTTCTTAAGTCGTTTATTTTTCCAGTTATTAAATCATAAAACCGTAAAATTGATGCCATTGATTAAAAATGTTACCTGTATATTTTCAACCGACAAAAAACGGAGATTATCAATTTAACATGTATGTATGTAATATTGTTTGAATTGAATGATATTTGAGTATAGATGATCTACCTATTTAGGCGTCCAAGCACGTGTACTAAATTTCGTAAGTGTATGTATGTGTGTATGTTTGTATATTTGTATGTTTGTCCTCGAATTCCTTGAGAACTAAAAGCTATATTGAGATTATTACCTTTTAACTTAGGGGTCAGTAGTTTTTTAGATATGAGTATAGTTGATATTTGAGGTCAGTCTATTTTTTTATATATATTTTATTATACTTATTATACCTACTATAAGCTTTCCTTGAATTAAAAAAAAATAATATAATAAGTATTAGGTATATTAGAAAAAAATATATTTTGTATGCATTTTGTTTTGCTTTGTTTTAACACTTAATTACATTTTATCATAAACTATCTTCCACATATCTGAAACTTATCGCAAATCTCATGCATCACTGATAGCGTCTGTCATTGAAAAACTAAAAATATACTCACATTTAAATAAACACAAACAGATAAACTATTAATAAAATAAACACATTATTAGTCCACACACGAGAATTGAATTATAAAACTTGACTAAATGATATTTTTACGATATGTTTGATTTTAATTAATACGGTAGTAGCGCGCGCGCACCGATCGCTGTACTCGTACAAATGCCGGCATTTAGTTGATTGCTAGTGTAAATATAGCCTGCGGCACTAATACGGTTAAGTATTCTTGTATATAATAAGACGTATCTTTAGACAACTAAATCAATAGGCCTCGGTCTGCGATAGATTTATTTTCTGACTATAGTCAACCTAAAATCGTTTGATGAAAAAAAAAACAATAATAAAAATTAATAAAAGGTTTTTAATAAGTTAAACTTTTAAATATTTTTATTTACTCTTCCCATGAAACAAAGAAAACAAGTGGAAGTGAAGAGTGGGCGTGCCGCGTGCATCACTATTATGCGCTGTTACTCTAAATTGCCTTAGTGATACTTACCATATCTTTAGGAGATAGTCGTCGTGCGAAAATTTATTATACACTGAATTATGCCGTATTGTGCCATCCTTGAATGCAGAAATGATAGTAGAATACAGATGATTAAAAATGGAGATATTTCATATCATCCGAAAGTACAATTTTTATTTTATTTTAATTATTAAATTCCTGATTTAATATAATCTCTAATGATATAATAGAAAGTCAAGCTAAAATCAGCCGTACATCTTACATATAAAGTTCATTTTAGGTTGACCTAATTTTTCTAGAAAGATATACGTAATGACTGTCATTACGTATATCTTTCTAGAAAAATTAGAAAGTTCTCTACTCAAATAAGACCAACTGAAAACTACGAAAAAATCAATACTGCCATCTATTGTAGAATAGCGAAACTATTAAGATTATAGTTTCACTATTGTACAAATAGGTGAGTCTATTTTCAATAGACTACAAAAGGACGTAAATACTCTTTTTTTTGTAGCAAAATAAAATTTATTGTAACGCAGTTTGGTATATTTTTAAATGTTCTGTTTGTGTGTTTCGGACTATTGTTGTTTAAAATGAAAACGACCAATGAAACAATGTTTGCATGTGTGAGTATGGCGATCGCGGTCCTGATACTAATGTTTGTACTTACCAATTCCGCTTGTTCTATGTTCCATGACTCTTACAAATAGACAATATTTGAAGTCCGCAAAGAATAGTACATATTTTCAACCAACGAAATAGTGGAAGTTAATAGTTTGACATCCTTTGTCCGCGGCTTACGAAGTAACTATTTACTAATCTGTGCCGCGGCTTCGCTTGCGTTAAATGGGAAGTGGAGAGTTACAAAGAGACAAAAAGTAGCCTATGTCAAAAAATAAGTGCCGACGATGGAAGGCGTAATATTATATGCTTTCCATCGTCGGCATTTGGTGAAACTGCATCGTATTGATTTTATAATATAAACACTTGTACTGTTTCACAAATGTAATTTAAATTTTATTTCTTACACAATCACTTTTAAATTTACAGCCAACCGGTTTCGCCTATTAAAGCATCATCAGGGCTTTCACATATGTACAATGTGATTATGTAATAAATAAAATTTAAATTACATTTGTGAAACAGTATAAGTGATAATATTATAAAAAACTATATATAAGAGAACGCATAAAGTAATAATACCTTATCATTATTATCAGCAAACAAGATTTTTACGGTGCGCTGTGGACTACATTTTCCGATTTTATATAGGTACGTCTCTTTTCTATTGCGTTTCTGAATAATAAAAATAGTTACAATATTTCGGACGCATAATATAACGCTTTCGTTGTAAACATGCGTTAAGGTCATGGTTTTTTTTATATCATAAGATAGCAAACAAGCAGATGGGTCTCCTGATGGAAAGAGTCAACCATCGCCTATAGACACCAAAGATGTTAATGGTGCGTTGCTATCTTGTGGCGAGGTCTAATGCATAAGTTTACCGGCTACCTTACCCTCCAAACCGGAACACGACAGCGACAAGCACTGACGCTATTGCGGCAGGAATAGGTAAGGCGGTGGTACCAGACCCGGGCGAGACAATGCAGAACTCTACCACCTAGTAGCCACAATGGTAGTGACTCGATAGCCAATCGGTCGCTTTTTACGACCTGCCTGGCAGAACGGCAGTTAGCCTATTCTTCAGAGTAGGCCGGGACCAACACGGCGAAACGGTTACGTATGGGCTGGGATCATTGTTAAAAAAGGCTCACTCCCAAAGCTTAGGAGGAAAATTAGGAACTTAACAGAGAAAAATTTTGACACAACAGGATATGAACCTACGACCCGGTCTGTTGCTAGCATGCTCTATCAACTGATCAACGTGTCGTATGGTTCAATGTGACGATATTTCTTTTTGCTTCGAGATCGATTTTATCGATTGTACTGATCGCTACACATACATACGTATATTTTTATTAAATACTAGCTGTTGTCTGCGACTTCGTCCGCGTGGACTTCGTTTACTCCGCACTGCTCCTTCCTTGTAGGTGATAGCGTGATAACATGTAGCCTATATGTTGACCCGACTTGTTAGTAATATTCTTGCAAAATTTGAAGTAAATCCATGCAGTGCTTTTTAAGTTTACCCCGGACATACATACAGATAAACAGACAAAAATTCTAAAAACTGTATTTTTGGCTTCGATATCGATTGTAGATCACGCCCCAAGTATTCTTAAAAAAAATATTCAATGTACTGTTTTGACTTTCCTACGATTTTATTATTATATATGTATAGATTGCCCGTCTGTCATCTCATGAATAGTGATACACATTACTTAAAAAACGCTTTAAGTTTATTAATCCACCTAGTTCTCCATGCCGGCTGTGTGTGATTACCATTTTACGTATTAGATGTAGGTACATCTCCAGTATTTTTTCTCACTCCTTTATAGTCACTGCTATAGGACTTTAGAATTCGCTTTTACGTCACATCTGTAACAATACTTCGGTCTGTTCTTTAAAGAAACAATAAAGACTTCATTATTTATTATGTGGTCAAAATAACTAAATTCGTTTTATTTAAGTTAGAATAACAATACATTAAACTAAATTATTTGTTAATTTCTGTTATATACATTATACATATGACTAATTAGAGTCAGCTTTTATGTTTTTATTAATAACTAACTGCTGCGTGCAGCCCGCTGCATTATAAAAGTTTTTGGCGAATCCCGCGGGATCTCTTAATTTTTCCGAGATAAAAAGAAGCTTATGTGCCAGGTCATTATCTACCTGTGTATCAAAATTCGTTTAAATCCGCTCAGTAGTTTTTGCGTGATTGAGTAACAAACATGCATCCAAACATCCAAACTTTCGCATTTATAATATTAATGTAAACTGTCTACCTGTTCATTTTTAACATTGTATTTCGTTAACTTATACATATATTCATTTACATATTTCATTAACATATATTCGTCGCCAGCTCCCAGTCTAACCCAAGACAGTAGTCTTGGATTAGACTGGGAGCTGGCGACGAATTTTGGGAAGGTCCTTTTGGCAGATTGGAATTGCGAAATTATATAATTTCGTCAGACGATACCAGGCCTGCGAGTCTGACGGAGCGTACGCGATTATTTCGTTACTGCACAATATACATTTGCAAAAAAAAAAATCCAAAAATATATTTTTGGCAAATTGAATTTTATTTCATCTTTCAATTAGGTTTCTTTAGAATTCAAAAAAAATATCCCAGATTTTTTTGTAGGTTTTAAAGTATTCCCAGTCATCTTGAAATACATTTTACGAAAGTTTCCAATAAATTTGTTTTATATTTATTTATTTAATGTTTTATTGTACACAACAAAATATAAAATAAATAAATAAATATCCCCCTTGTTGGTTCGGGCTCTTTTTTAGAATAGACCAACTGTTGTTTGCCAGGCAGGTCGTAAAGGTTACTGATTGGCTATACGTGCCACTGTCATCATGACTGCTAGGCGGTAGAGTTCCGCAACGTCTCGCCCAGGTATTAATTTGTACCACCGCCTTACCTATTCCTGCCGCAATAGCGTCAATACTTGCCATTTTCGTGTTCCTGTTTGGAGCATAAGGTAGCCAGTAGACTTTTGTACATGTGGCATTACTGGGTGGTAGAGTTCTGCATCGGCTCGACCGTTTCTGGCACCACCGCCTTACCTATTCCTGCCGCAATAGCGTCAGTTCTAGTCACTGTCGTGTTCCGGTTTGGAGGGTAAGGTAGCCGGTAAACTTATGCATGTGGCATTAGACCTCGCTTCAAGATAGCAACGCAACATTAACATCTTTGCTGTCTATAGGGAGGGATCCTGATGGAAAGAGTCAACCATCGCATATAGACACCAAAGATGTTAATGGTGCGTTGCTATCTTGTGACGAGGTCTAATGCCACACGCATAAGTTTACCGGCTACCTTACCCTCCAAACTGGAACACGACAGCGACAAGCACTGACACTATTGCGGCAGGAATAGGTGTGGCGGAGGTACTTGACCCGGGCGAGACAATGCAGAACTCTACCACCTAGTAGCCACGATGGTAGTGACTCGCATAGCCAATCGGTCGCCTTTTACGACCTACTTGGCAGAACAGCAGTTGGTCTATTCTTCAAAGGAGCTCGGAGCCAACACGGGGATATCAAAATTAAATAAAATATTCAAAATTAAATCAAATAAAATACCATAATTTCGACTTTTAATCCTACCTCACCTCATTCTGTACTACCACATATTTTCCGTAGCGATATTATCTTAACTTTCATGCTTTTTCTGACATACTCAACTCTTATTCCAGGGATAGAAGCAACGAATAATACAATTTGTATTTTGACAATAACCAGTGCTCCATTACAAAATAACTTTGTTTAAGAATTTACATATAATATATGAATATTTTTGTGAATGTTGTTTGAATACTAATAAGCCTTACAAAGCAAAAAACTACTCATTCGAATAAGCATATAATATTCGAACAAGCATGTCGCAGCCAAATTCCATAATTCGTTTGTATAGAAATGGCGTCAATGATAAATACGATTTAGAAAATGCCTTGCGCCGAATGTAAAATATCATCATTACACCATATGCATAAAATTTACCGCCGCCGTTAACAAATTGCTACGGAATATTGTTTAAATAACTTGTTAAGTAAATAGATACCTAGTTTATTTAGAACTAGAACCCTATCCGGCTTCTTATATAGAAAAGAAGAAGGGTTGTTAGGTAGCCCTTCAGTCCTATACCTGAAAAATTAGCCCCGCCGTCGAATGCCAGCGGCATCAGGGTCTAGTTCACATTGACCCAATTTATGTCATCAACATCTTGCCTTTTTCATCATCCTGATGGAAAGAGGCAATCATCGCCTATAGACACCAAAGGTGTTAATGGTGCGTTGCTATATTGTGGCGAGGACTAATACCACATGCATAAGGTCACCGGCTACCTTACCTTCTAAACCGGAACACGTCAGTGAATAGCACTGACACTATTGCGGCAGGAATAGGTAAGGCGGTGGTACCAGACCTGGGTGAGACAATGCAGAAATCTATCACCTAGTAGCCACGATGGTAGTGACTCGAATAGCTAATAGTTTGTCGCCTTTTTTGTGTTATGACGAAATATACAAATTGACTGCGACATTGATATTTGTTATGTCAGTAAAAAATATGTAATAAACTCACTATACAGGTTCATTGGTGAAATACTGTACATATTGAAGGACGGTGTTCAGAACTCAATTCTGATACCTAACCAATATATTTATACGTCAAGGGAGAACTTTGGACCCTTTTTAAGACCATTGTGAGAATTGTAGAGTAAGAATTTACTAGGTGGTAGAGTTCTGCATTGTTTCGCCCGGGTCTGCTAACACCGCTTTACCTATTCCCGCCGCAATAGCGTCAGTGCTTGTCACTGTCGTGTTCCGGTTTGGAGGGTAAGGTAGTCGGTAAACTTATGCATGTGGCATTAGACCTCGCCACAAGATAGTAACGCACCATTAACACCTTTGGTGTCTATAGTCGATGCTTGAATCTTTCCATCAGGAGACCCATCTGCTTGTTTGCTATCTTATGATATAAAAAAAATGAAATTTAGCACACTAGGTTTTGTGGAGGACTACAGAAGCTTTATATTTTTAAATAAAATGATTTAGGAATACTTACATTAAACAAATAAAAATAAATATTACACATAAAACATTCATGTGGCATACATACTGTGGTACACATGTACATGTTTCTTTACGGCTAAAGTAAAATTTCACACCTGAAAGATATTTTATTGTTTAGCCTATGGTCTATGGTAAATTTGGCTACAGGCGTTTGATAGCATATAGAAAAATAGGTACTTAAATTTTGACTTACTTATCCAATCCAAATGTTTACTACAAATACTCACACATAGATATTTAAGTTCATTGTTTATAAACAGCGCTTTCCCGCCGCGGCACGTGCCATTTAAAGAGAGTTACTGCCCACGCACATTATATTTTGAATTTTATTATATTATTTTTTTGAGGTTTACTATGTAGTTATGCAACATTATCTTTAAATCTTAATATACGTAAATTACGTGTTACGTTGTTGACTCCAAAACTACTGAACCGATTTCAATATAATTTTGCTGATATCTAATTTTTGGTGCAACTTAAAAGATAGCATAGTGTTTAATTTCAATTAACCTCCCCCTTTTTAACTACCCACCAAAATATTCAATACAAATAATTTGCATAACAAAACAATGTTTGCAGGGTCAGCTACTTAAAAAAAATTATTGGTTATATACTAACCATAACTATAGTATCCTTCGATTAGTACAATCTTTTACCAGTCAACCTAGATATTTTAAACCTGTACTATACGTACTATAATGTCAGAAAGTCTAATGTCAAGGTAATATAAAAGATATTATTACAATAACTCATTTATTTTTATTTTATTTCAAAGGATAACAAACAAGTAAATTATTACACAATATTTTCCTGATGGAAAGAGATAAGCATCGCCTATAGACACCAAAGATATTGTAGTGCGTTGCTATTCTTGTGGCAGGGTTAGAGTGCTACTTGCATAAGGTTATCGGCTATCTTGCCGCCGTTGGTCGAGTGGTTAGCGACCCTGACTACGCAATCGATGGGGATCGGGTTCGATCCCCGACGGGGACAAGCATTTGTGTGATGAGCATAAATGTTTGTATTTCCAGGTTTGGGTGTTTATGATATTCCAGTATTTATATATGTATTTATATGTATTAGTATCGTTGACTAACACCCATAACACAAGCAAATAATTTGCTTACTTTGGGGTTAGATCAGTAAGTGTAATTTGTCCCGTGAATATTTATTATTTATCTTACTCTTCAAATTGAAACACGATAGTGACAACCACCGATGCTGTTACAGCAGCAATAGTTCGAACCGCAAAGGACTGGAACATGCTTCCTGAGTCTATGTTTCCCGTCGAGTACAATCTTGGGATCTTCAAGAAAAGAGTGAACAGGTACCTTCTAGGGAAGCACGTTCCATTTAGGCCACATCTTAGCTTACCATCAGGCGATATCGTGGTCAAGCGCTTCTCTATCGATATTAAAAAAAGGCGGTGTTATATTCTATACTTTCCATCGTCGGCACTTCGTGAAATTCCATTATTGTTAGACACAATTATTAATACTACACTTTCACTTTAATTTCACTTCGAAACATATATATTTTAATTTATTCCGCATATCAACCGGTTTCACTTTTTAAAGCATCTTCAGGATTCTAATTATATTATATCCTTTATTATACACATATTATTGGAACGAAGTTCCTTACGGCAGGCTTGGAGGGGATAGGGATTTTGCTGCGCGACCGAACTGAAAAAAATGTGATAGTAAAACCGTAAGAAAAATGCGTGGAATAAAAGCGTTAAATGAGACGTGCGCAGGCGCGACAGTCGCGTTCACAAGCGAGTAGTGCCGTTTAGCCGAAGGAAGTTCGTTCCTACCTGGTGTCCCGCGACACCACATCATTTTTATTTAAATCCGACAGGTTCATCCAGCGATAACGCGTTCAAACAAACAAACTGAAGACTTTCAGCTTTATCATGGAATAGTAAAATCCATAGCTAAAACAAAGAAACAACCATTGTTTTGTAACATTAAATATGTTAAAAAACAAACAAAACCCATGGCGGAGTTTCAACGATTTTCGTATAAATATTTAACACGTTCGGTAATCACGGAAAACTTAATGTGGACTTTAGACCATTAGAATGAAAATAAGTTGATTTTATAATTGCGTAATGGAGTTAACAAATAGGTACAAGCATTAAGTCTAGTGTTCAATGCTTTCCCAAAAATTTGCACGACTCACGAAGGTGTAAATAAAACTTCGTTACTCAGTGACTGGTTATAATTCTTAACAACGATAGCTTACTCGTTTATTGCTAATACAAAAGTATAAAAGGCAAGCGATAACGCGATGTAATATTGGATAGTGACATCTGTTGTCGTAAACTTAAACTAAATACTACTAATTATATTTATTTATACAAAGTAACTTTATGCAAATGCTACCGTGATTTAATTCGGAACAGCGACATCTATCATGGTGTTCCAGAATTAAACATACCGCCCCCCATGGACAAGTATGTCCATTCTCTACAAAATTATCAAAAAACAATCTATGCAAATGTTGAGCTATATAGGAAATCAACAATTACAAACAAATGCAGCAGCAGTAGCACATGCTATATTTTTCAGCAAATATCAAGTGGACTGTATACAATTCTTAATAACTAAAGCCTTTTTTTTACCGATTTTAATAACTTCTCAAGATCACAATTTTTCTAGAGCTGTATTCATATTTCAATTTGTAATTTTGTTCAAAATATTCTCAACCTTTTATCTGGACAGATTCTAAAATAATTCAAAATCCAAAACAACTATGCTTATTATAATGACAAAAATACATTCTAAGATTTCCTAATGTTGAAACCACACTTGAAAATCGCACAATATCTTTAAAATTATAATATTACTCTCTATTCAATAACAGTGTACTTATACATAATAATCTCACAATAATTTATAATTTCGATTGCAGTGTACTTAACTGTTAACATTAACAATTTAGAGACGAGACAATGTAGTATTTTACATAAATACGGAATAAGAAACCAATTGAACGCAGTACATAATTAATTCTAAAATTTTGTATACATATCTGAAGCAGATACATTATTGGCGCAAGTTTGTTCATGTCCTTCCAGTATTTGGTCATGAGACACGACTCTTCGTGACATATTCAAAACAAAAGTTTAAACTAAGGGTGAACAGTTGAAAGGACGTCGTGATTTAGCTTATGACTAACATAGCGATCAAACTACTAGGAGGGTACAACTAGGAATGTAAGCATCAAATGGCAACACAAAGAGTCCTAGTTACTAATTGTGTAACATTTGCATTATGCGCAGTTTATATGTCGCTATATACATTAAGAAACATCCATTGAAAATAAACCAACTATAGTCACGTGATTAAGCAAAAAAAAAAACAAATAATTTATTTACATACAGTATACACTACAGCAAACTTCGCTTTTAAACAAATTTATTATATCTATTCTGTAACTGGCAAAACGCATAACTTCGAATCGGATCGTTTCATTATATTACCCTTACATTGCAAACTAACTACACGAGTGACTCCGTTCAATCCCGGGTGCTTCTCTGTAATGGTTCCATATAACCCCTTGGCCAGCGGTAAATCGGGTTCCTTTACTAAAACAATGTCACCAATTTTGGGTTCAAGATTTTTATAAGCCCATTTATATCGGTGATGGAACTGAGTCAAATATTAGAGCGACCAGCGCTGCCAAAAATTCTACACCATACGCTGACTTAATTGCCACCGTAAAGGATGTATTATATTACAATTTTCGTAATTAATGTCCGGTGCAATAAGCAGTGGTTCACACACTGAGAAATGCCCTGGAGTCAAAGGAAATGGGTCTTCAGCATTACTACAAATTTGAGTCATTGGTCGTGTATTGAGGCGTGCCTCAATCTCTGCCAACGCTTTTGACGATTCATTAAATTTTAACGAGTTACCTCCTATGGCTCTCTTTAAGTGATATTTAGCAGACCTTGTTCCGGCCTCACATAAACCTCCAATGGGTGCACGGGGTTGAATAAAGTGACAAAAGAATTCCACAGGAGCAACTCTAGTGTTATCAGCAATAAGGTAGGTATAAAAATTACCATTAGTATTAACCATCCGGGCATATACGACTGCGATGTGCGAGTCGTTGGCAGCGTCAATGAAACCATGTAATTCAAATATAAAATCATTTGTTTTAGTCTGTATCCACCTAAGTATTCGAAAGTTGGTAAGTAAATTTAAGTTTGCCATATATCTCATCCATTCATTCAAAAATTGTGCAGGTAATTTATCATCCCAGTCTATTCCAGAGATCCACAATTGTTGAATGAATATTTTAGCTACAATTATTACAGGTGAAATCCAGATAAGCGGATAAAACAAACACGTCATATCCGACACAACTTTTCTTTTCGTCACTGGGTGATGTAGCTGTGGCAAATTAATGCAGTATTTGAAACCATCATCTTGTCGATCCCAGGTAATTCCGAATATTTTTCTAATATAGTATTTTCTTAACTCTATTAACCCTTTTTCCTTGTCTGATATTGCCGACACAATATGACCAAAATCCAAATACTCTTTAAGTACTGCGTTTTCCAACATATAAAAACGTTTTATAACGATGTCCTCAGAATTTCCATATTCACAATCTGGATATTCATCAAGAAATGAGAGTTTACCGGTATACTTACGTTGCACAACTGGCTTTGTCGTTTCTGTGAATATATTTTCAGACCTTTGCTCTTCGACCGTAAGTTGTTTTTTAAAAGTAAACGAATTTTTTGACTCAATTTCCCAAAAATTACGCAGTGATTCATTATAATCTACACAAGTATGCATACTAATTATTCTATTGTTATAAGAGCTATAGCGCGTTTCAGGAAAATTGGACAGAATACAACCTGAGAGAATCCAACCTAATTGCGTTTTTTGAGCTATCAGAGAACCAGGTGGACCCCGTATTAAGCCATCCTGCAAAATCTGACTATATACTTCAGCTCCTAATAAAAGATCTATTTTATTAGGAATATTATAAGCAGGATCAGCTAGATCTTTGGTTGATAATCCTCTTATAGTCTGAGGTTTTGTTTTTCTTTCAGGAAGAAGAGATGTGAGTCTATTGAGTACATGGGCTTTGATACTAACTACAAATGCTGGGTTATGAAGTGATTGGATTGTAAAATTAACGACAAACTTGGATTCTATTGTTCCAGTTTGGTCACCTCCTAGCCCTGAAATTAAGCCCCTCGCCGGTACTTTCTTCAGTCCCAGCAATTGCACTGCAGACTCTGAAATAAATGATGTCTGAGATCCCTGATCTAATAAGGACCTGAGTGTTGTAGAGCCATACTTTCCTTTAACCTTTACCAAGGCGGTAGCCAGTAATATCTGACTTTGATTATTGGCAAGGCAGGTCAC
This sequence comes from Apodemia mormo, assembly GCA_036924255.1. NCBI lineage: Eukaryota > Metazoa > Arthropoda > Insecta > Lepidoptera > Riodinidae > Apodemia > Apodemia mormo. The sequence goes on along the minus strand of JAUPFN010000009.1, from coordinate 39,116,501 downwards.
CGATTTTAAATCACCTTCGCTCTGTGACGTTGAAATTGGTTCACTTTGTTCAATTGTGGCTTGTTCAATTTCAACTAATGACGCAGAATTTTTGGGATGTAATAAAGAATGGTGGCGTTTTTTGCATATTCGACATCGCGTTGTTTGACGGCAGGAGACCACTGAATGATTTGATCCCATACAATTATAACACAACCCGCGGGACTGAACAAAGTCCCGTCGCGCATCAATGTTTTCATTAGAGAACTGTTTACAATTGTAAAGTTTATGGCCTTCGTTACAAAAAGGACATGATAGATTTGTGGTGTGCAGTGTGTTATTATGACTGATTCGTGCAATTTTACTATCACAAAATTCTAATGATCTAAATCTTTGTTCCAAAAAATCATTAAATTGAGTAAAAGTTGGCAATTCTTCAGTACAATTACAAACCTTTGCCTCCCACTGTTTTCTTGATTCTATATCTAACTTTGAACATAAAATATAAATTAACAATATATCCCAATTTTCTATTTTAATATTTAAATTCTTTAGTGCATTAATACATTCATTGCTACTATCTAACATCTCCTTTATAGCACTTGATGATTCCACAGAAACATTTTTAATGCTGAAAAATCGCTTTAATATACAATTTACAATATATCTTCTATTGCTGTAGCGTTTCTGCAGTTGATCCCAACAAAGTTTATAATTTGCACTGGTAACAGGTATGTGACGCACTAATTGTTGCGCTTCTCCCGATAAATGAGATTTTAGATAATGCAATTTTTGGACACTGTCCAATGATTCATTGTTATCGATTAAAGAAATAAATAGATCTTTAAAGCTTATCCATTCAGCATAATTACCGGAGAACGTGGGAATTGTAATTTTTGGCAATCGAATATTGTTATTAAAAGAAGTTTTCTGTTCATTAGTCACTTGACTATTCTGGGGAGCACTGGGAATATCTCTTTTGATTAAGTTCAAGGAATCCTTCAATTTGGTTTTGTATTCGCAATATAATTCTTCTGTTAAACCAAATAGATCGGTTTCAATATATTCTGATTCACTTAAATCCTCAGGTTCGCAATCACTTATGATTTTATGATGAGTTTCATTGAACTTAATCCATTGTGTTTCCAGAATTTCAAGTCGAGTTTCAACATATGATAAGGTTATTCTGTCTTTTGGTGACTTTTTAAAATTACTTTGAGCTCTAGATATTGTCGCTGAAATATCATTTTGTATTCTAAACAAAGATTCCATTTTTTCACAATTAAAACAAGACAATCAGTTACAGTAAATTTAAAAATAATCACAATTAACCAATAATTTTACTTTAACACTTAAGAGTTCTAAAATTTTGCAAGTTTAAAAATCTTCAAATTTTCTAAGTGATTTTGAACCTTATTTTTATGTAAATTGGACATAGATTCCCCGTCGTATCATTTTTTCTTGAATTATTCTAAGTCTAAACTACACTGTTAAATTTTACAAGTCCAAAATTATTTTACATGCACTATCTTCAAACTCTTGTATAAGAATATAAAATGTACTCACAGTTTTATCACCATACAACACTCACTTCACTTTTCCACGTTAGTTGACAATTTCTTCGTACTATCACGTGTACAACTAACTGCAGCGCCTTCTTGAGGATTTATTCCGGAACTAAAATGGATCAGTAGACAGTAGACCTTGCTTCTGGTCTATTCACCTCATCAGAAACAATCGGCTTCTGTGTCGAGGGGTCCTCAATTGATCACAACGCCACCTGGTGAAAGTTTTCACATCCGGCTCGAAGGACCATTATGTTCAATGCTTTCCCAAAAATTTGCACGACTCACGAAGGTGTAAATAAAACTTCGTTACTCAGTGACTGGTTATAATTCTTAACAACGATAGCTTACTCGTTTATTGCTAATACAAAAGTATAAAAGGCAAGCGATAACGCGATGTAATATTGGATAGTGACATCTGTTGTCGTAAACTTAAACTAAATACTACTAATTATATTTATTTATACAAAGTAACTTTATGCAAATGCTACCGTGATTTAATTCGGAACAGCGACATCTATCATGGTGTTCCAGAATTAAACATCTAGTTTCTGAGGTTTTACGTACGCAGGGTAACATTCCATATCAGATGCCTGTTAAAACATAATTAACAAGCAAACTTTTGATTAGTTCATTAAATATAATATTTTAAATTCATATAATTTGAAATATAGTAAATAAAGTAAAATATAATAAAAAAAGTTTGTTTTTCGCACCACAATACTTCCTAGGAAATATTTCTAAGTTGACTTGATGAAAGCGGAAGAAAATAAGCTAGATATAATATACCGGTTTTAGCTAGAGAAATTGAATTAATTATAATTATTAAATAACAGTTTACGCCGTAATACATGGGTGTAATTAAATCTTAAATAATTTTAATTCATTTTTAAGCGCATAGGTATTGGTCACTCTTTACCATTGACCAGGAGTGACATAGGCTTTTAACCCGACTGCAGCAAAGAGAAGTAATGATTTTTATAATATATTTATTACTCAATCAATATATTGGTAATATATTAACTGAGTTATCAATGTATTATTAATACGTGATGAATAAAACTTTGGACCCCTTTTTAGGACAATTGCGCCAACGGTAGAGTATTAAATTTGGCACAGCAATAGTTTACATTGTGGAGGACTGCAGAAACCTAATATTTTTAAATGAAATGCATTAGGAATACATTAAATTAATAAAAATATACATTACACACACTACATTCACACAATGTGTGACATACGTCATAATATACACACATATATTATTCCCCCGTGTTGGTCCCGGGTCACGTATTCCCCCGTGTTGGTCCCGGCTCCTTTGAAGAATAAGCCAACTGCTATTCTGCCAGGCAGGTCGTAAAAGGCGACTGAATGGCTATGCGCGTCACTACCTTCGTAACTACTAGGTGGTAGAGTTCTGCATTGTCTCGCCAGTAGCTTCAGTGTTAGTCACTGTCGTGTTCCGGTTTGGAGGCTAAGGTAGCCGGTAAACTTATGCATGTGGCATTAGACCTCACCACAAGATAGCAACGCACCATTAACATCTTCGGTGTCTATAGGCGATGGTTAACTCTTTCCATCAGGAGACCCATCTGCTTGTTATGATATAAAATATATATATATATATATATATATATATATATATATATATATATATATATATATATATATATATATATATATACTATTTTCTTTGCAGCTAAATTCAGTTGTTAAACTTACAACAGATTTTATCGCTCAGTCAAAGGTCGAAATTCTGCGAAGACTCATGCTGGTTTAATACCATCACCTTATTTATTCTGTTTTTATCGCTGTTTAAGCCCCGTTTTTACTTTGATTAGTGTGTATGCGAGTGTTTAATGCAGGTGCATAGTATTAAGGAAAAAATACATGAAGACAGCCGTTGATCAGTGCAAGTGATTAGTAGCCAGCGTCTATTCACTTTTACTACACTGATTACTAATCACTTGCAATAAAACCCCGTTTTCACTTTGTATAGTGCGAGTGCGAGTGTTTAATGCAGGTGCTTAGTATTAAGCAAAAAATACGTGAAGGCAGCCATTGATCAGTGCGAGTGATTAGTAATCAACGTTTATTCACTTTTACTACGCTGTATACTGATCACTTGCACTGATCAACGGCTGTCTTCACGTATTTTTAACTTAATACTAAGCACCTGCATTAAACAGTCGCACTCACACTAATCAAAGTGAAAATGAGGCTTTATCCACGGCTGTTCTCACGTGTTTTTTGCTTGATACTATGCTCCTGCATTGAACACTCTCACGCGCACTAATCAAAGAGAAGAGGCTTTAGTTGTGTTCGGGTTTGGAGAGTAAAGTATCTGGTAAAATTATGCATGTGGCATTAATATCTTGCCACACTGATAAACATCTTTAGTGTGTATAGATAGACGACGGTTGTCTCTTTTCACCAGAAGTGATATTTGCTTGTTTGTTATAGCTTACGATGTAACAAGATAATGTGGCCTTGGAGTTATAAGAGTAGTGATATTAACATTGATATAAAAACCCAAGATACACAATCAGTGTGTCAAAAACGTCCTCCAAAAATGAGTGCACAATTTTAAATTGTGTGCTCATTTCAAATAGAATCGCGTCGGTCGCGACACTGACAATTTTATTTCTTTTCGTACATTGCTTTGTAAAAACCACTATAAGTCGTGCAATTAAGGTTGGATATGCAAAGACATATGTTTTTGCCATATCTAAAACTACTTAAATGAAATTAGGGACACTTTTGGGTGTCAGTTTTGTTCGGGACTGTGCATCTAGGGTTTTTTATATCAATGGATATTAATTAATAAAACAGCAACAGTCGTGAGATCTGTCTCGTAATTCATTATTGAATTTCATTACTATAATTATAATGATAACATTGTAACATGACATCTGACGTTTGTTTTTGATAAAGTACCGCGCATGGAATGCTGAACCTATTTGAGACTGTTATTCTGATATAGAATATAGAATTATAGAATTCTGTTATAGAATATTAACAGTAGACAAATTACACATGTTAAGTTTCAATTGCATAGCTCTTATCCGTTTGTTTTTATTGATATCTGAAAGCGATGATTTTATCATTGAGTCACTGACGATCATAAAAATTCTGAGGGTAATTCCTGAAGTTTTTGAATGCTGACATTTGGTATATAATGTAGGGTTTGTATACAAACAATAAAAAAATCTTAAATTTGGAAGTTTTACCCCCCAACCCCTTATACTAAGGGATGTAATTCTGTATGATTTTTCCACAAATTTTGATGCTAGAGGTCTGAAAATTGATTAAGGAACTCCTTGTAATAAATAATGAAATAAATATTTAAAGATTCTTAGTAAATCACCTTTAAATTACGGGATGGAAGTTTGTATGGGTTTTCCGATGTATGAATGTTATACAAGTACTCAGAATTCATATTAAAAATTTTAAATACGTGTTATCATAGGCAACATACAAAGAGAAGTGAAACCTCACCAAAAACATTTTCATTTAAAACGATGCCACCACTAGACAAGACGAGAAAAGTTATTAAATCTAATGAAGAGCCAAACTTCTAACTCTACACACACTAAAGAAACCCTATCTTCATAAACTCTATAGCTTAGTCAAAATAAGTGACTTGCCGCTTGGCTATTTCGTTAGTAAAAATTGTGTATAACAGGATAGTAATGAACAGTGAATAAATTGTTCATCTCATGTCTATGTGATGCTAGCAAAACGGTAGAGCTTGTGAAGGTTGGGCATGTAGAGTAAGCATGTGTACAGTAAGAAGTTTGGCTCTACATAAGATCTGATAACGTTTTGATAGTACAAGCTATATGGTCTCATCGTGGCAATATTTTAAATACAAATGTTTTTGGTAGGATTAATGTTAATAACAACAAATAGAGAGAGATACCCATTTTCAAACTGTACAAATGAATAATATTCTTCCAATTTGACAAAAAAGTGCACACAAACACTATAGATTCATGTGAAAACGGTTAAAAATGACACCTGATTATTCTTTATTCTTAATTTACTTTTCAACCGACAAAATAATGGAGGTTTTCAATTTGACATGTATGTGTGTAATATTATTGGAATGTTATATTAGTGATTAATGTTATATTATAGATTATTTTAATATTTGATTAAAATTATTTATTTATGCGTCTAAGAATGTATTTGAATTGAATTTTCGTAAGTGTATGTTTGTATATTTTTATATTTGTCCACGAATTTCTCGTAAACTAGAAGCCATAACGCGATAAATCTTTTTTATTTAAATCTGGTATAATCCAGCGTAGAAAACAGTCTAAGCAAGATCAAAATAGTTTTAATAGCTTATGAGACATGGGTATAGTTAATATTTGAAGTCGGTTTATTTTTTTAAATTAAGTGCTAAGTATATTTTTACATTAAGTGCTAAGTATTTATCACAATTTATCGAAAACCTCAATTTTGCCTCTAACGTCATTTCTCACTTTGTTTTAACATAGAAAATATTAATACCGTTGCAAATGTTTCAACTAATTATTAAAATAATAAAAAATAAGGATTAGTTAAGATTTTCCCCGTGTTGGTTCCGGGCTCCCCGTGTTGGTTCCAGGCTCCTTTGAAGAATGAACAACTGCTGTTCTGCCAGGCAAGTCGTAAAAGGTGACCGATTCGCTATCGCTATTACCATCGTGACTATTAAGTGATAGAGTTCTGCATTGTCTCGCCCGGGACTGATACCACCGCCTTACCTATTCCTGCCGCAATAACGTCAGTGCTTGTCACTGCCGATAAACTTATGCATGTGGCCTTAGACCTCGCCACAAGATATCAATGCATCATTAATACCTTTGGTGTCTATAGGCGATGGTTGACTCTTTCCATCGGGGGACCCATCTGCTTGTTTAAATTACATTTTTTCCGTGCGCATTGTTCGACGTCATAGAGCCTCAAACACCACAGCAGTCAGCACTGTATGGATATCGACACCGATGAATCCTATTTTACGCTCGGTGGTGTCCTATTTATGGTTCCGAAGTAAAATAAGAATTCTTATAGTTTTGCTATGTCCGTCCATACTCCATCTGCAGTTTAGCTCAGAGATCCTTAGTTACTAGAAAGCTGTAACTATATTATTGTAACAATAAATTGTCAGAAATATCTTTGAGTATTAATGGTTTAACACTCAAAAATGAATATATATATATATATATATATATATATATATATATATATATATATATATATATATATATATATATATATATATATATATATATATATATATATATTTTTTTTTTTATTTAAAAATATTGTAAGTCTGTGAAAACAATTTTTCGATTAAGAGACTCGTGTGTGAAATATTAAGCTGTACGGCATGGCCACGGCTATCTAGGCACAAACTGCGACGCGAATTGCGGTGCGGCGAGCGACGTGCGACGAAAACAAAGGTAATTCTATGAAGTATGCCACATCTACGGTCGACGAATGGCGGCGCGACTTGCGGTGCGGAAACAACCGAGCGATGCGCCACCGTGACGCGCGGTGTGTTGAGCAAATAATAAAATGTACTAGTTACATTTATACTATTCAATTTTGAAATCATAATTACTGAATAATTTTAAAAATTCTCAAATGTCCACCGCTGACGCCGCCTTGGTCGCAACTAGTCGAGCTGTGGCATACCCAGAAAATTGCGTGACTCGCCGCGCCGTAATTCGCGTCGCACGTCGCGCCGTGGGGAGCTGTGGCCAGAAGGTTAAAGTACAAATTTTTGTTAGGCTCAAGTGTCTCCACCCTCTGCCAGCTATACGGTTGGTTTTTGGGGGTGAGAAAAAAATCATGGTAGTAGTAAATAATAATAATAATTTCTTTATTTGCAGTAAATAGGGTACATAATTAGATCTTATTTAACAATATGTTGCTCTTTATTCCTATTTTGCCCTTTTTGTGGCGTCCAAATGTTACAATGTGTTACCCTCGCTAAAATGGAAGAAATACTAGGTATATGATGTTAGGTAGCCACTAGATTAATATCAAGTCCAATTAAAACATTTACTACTAGTCTGGAGAATTTTTAAATACGATAACATTTTTAATTAATTTTATTGTTTTTTTTTTATAGTTCTATCAAGTCATTACCAATTTCATATCAACTTAATCATTCTTAATATTTCCTCTCGAATTTAGAGTAATAATCAAAAGAAAAAAAACTCATGTCGTTTATATATCAAATTGAAATTAAATAGTTATTAATGTCTACAATTATAAAATTGATGCAAGAGTACTAATATAATTATATTTAAAAATAGCCCGGACAAACACGCGGTGGTCCGGGTTATATAGTATGAGTTAAATGTGAACACCTAATCGAAGGTAAGGTCATTGACTCCAGACGAACATCCAAGTATAAAATCGCACATTGCGCATACGCAGGTTACGACACTATTTGAAGTTGACACAGCAAGCAGTTTCATAATATTATGATTGAATTGTCGGACTGTCACTCAAACTAGATAACTAGGCCATGTTGATTATTGCATTAAACAAATTGCAATCTAGTTAATATGTAGTTAATCGGGTGTTATTATCAACAGGATTTTTTAATGTTTATATAGTAATTAAAAAATTTAGACCGACTTCAAATATCAACTATACTCATATCTAAAAAACTACTCTACCGATTATTATAAAACTAGGGCTGTCCGCTAAATTAGAATATACCTGATTCAAATAAAAAATGTTCTCGATGTGGCTTTTAGCTCACGAGAAAATCGTGGAAAAATATGCAAACATACGAACGTATGAACGTACGGACATACATATTTTATACGTTCGAATTAAAAAAATATTTTATAACATAAATATTGGTTTTACAAAGGGTACCTCAAATATAGATGCTGGTGCCGAATTGATGAAAAATATTTATGAAGCCTGAGAGCAGTCACCGAATGCGCTTAGGGTATTCTGTGATTTATCAAAGGAGTTCGATTGCGTAGATCATAATATTTTAATCAGTAAGTTATATCACTACCAAATGAGAGGTAAAGTTCTGGACTTTACGAATTTTTAAATAAATTGAAGCATACAGAAAGTTAACATAAATAGTATAAGGCCTAATAGTCACTGTAATAATGGGTCTCCCACAAAGATCAATTCTTGGTCCGTTTTTGTTTCTAATTTATAATAATGTCTTACCCTATTACGTAGACGATATGCATGGAATTTTTTTGTTTGCGAGTGACACTTCACTTCTATTCAAAGTGAAAAGACAAGTTGGTAAATGACAAAATGAATGATGCAATTTCAAAAAATGTACACTCGTTCAATGTCAACAGTCTTCTGTTATGTGTTCTGTTTCTAACAAAACAAAAAGTGTTAAATTTTTAATTTGAATAAAACAATTTATAAATAAATATTTTATTTTTAACAATTTATAAATAAATAAAAATACAGTAACGTTAATCATACAGATTGATTTTCTTGACAAAAACTCTTGTACTGTTTCACAAATATAATTTTTATTTATATTACAAACTAGCTGTGCCCGCGACTTCGTTCGCGTGGAAAATTTTCTAAAATAAATACCCGCTTAGTTCCCGTTCCCGTGGGATTTCCGGGATTAGAACTATCCTATGTCCTTTCTTGGGTCTCAAACTATATTTATACCAAATTTTATCCAAATCGGTTCAGCGGTTTAGCAGTGAAAGCGTAACAGACAGACAGACAGACAGAGTTACTTTCGCATTTATAATATTAGTATGGATTACAACCCCTTGAATTAATATATCTTAAAGCAAATCGGTTTCACCTGATAATCAGCGTTTCAAGATTAGATATTATATTATTAAAAAATTAAAAATATAATTGCTGTAATACACACAAAGACAACCACCAGAAACTTGTTATTTTAAAATTATTAAAAAAATAATTACCATAACACGCAACGATAACAACTAGAAACTTCTATTTGATGTCTTTGTGTGTAATTGGAACTACTAGACTACCCTCAAAATATTAATTTAATTTTTTTATATTAGAATAAAAAACTAAACTCCAAAATTTGTGTTTTTACCATCTTTTGAATGGAATTGGTCTGGCACATTAATAATAAAAGTACTAAAATAGGGAAAAAGTTTCTACAAAAAATTGGACAAGTTACAATTCGCCAGATCGACCCATTTTGGTTCTTATTCGAGATCACCATTGCTATTTATCTGGCCATTTCTAATCGGCTTTCTTCCTCGGCGCTACGCAGAGATGTAGGTTCACTCTGCATTTTTTGTCGCGAGTTAGAGAGTGGATAGTATTCCAATGAACTGTTCCGTTTTCTTTCTGGAGTTAGATTTCATTAAAGGACATTCCGGAAAAATTCAAAGCTCTCCCTTATCACCTCGATATCTACAAATACAGAACCATGTGATTCTCTAGGTACTTTTTACCACGCACTACTTCTCTGTGGAATCAATTACCAGCTTCCAAAGGAATATCATTCACACAATAAAAGAGCTTAGTTATTCTTAAAAACGGCCTTTTAAGAATGACTAAGCAACAAGCTGTAACCTCTGGTACTGCGGCTGACCATGGGCTTTCTGCTCGTTTGCCTTTCTTTCTATAAAGAAACAACCGTTTTTGTACGCCCCGTTGGTCAAGTGGTTAGTGACATTGACAACGCTATCGACGAGGCTAGCTCGATCCCCGATTGGGACAAGCATTTGTGTGATGAGCATAAATGTTTGTATTTCCGGGTTTGGGTGTTTACTAAATATATTGCAGTATTTATATATGTATTTCTATGTATTAGTATCGTTGACTAACACCCATAATACAAGCAAATAATTTGTTTAATTTGGGGTAAGATCAGTACACTCTTTGAAATTGAATTGGAATATAAAAATTACAACAACCTATTGAAAATTACAACACGGACGCTAAGAAAACAAACTACATATAATTAAATTTAAATACTACAAAGTGGAGCTAATAATCTACTTACAAAGTGTTATTTATGCTATTTGTCAATACTGTGTTGCCATTATGAGTAAGCAGATTTATTTACGTTTATAATAATTGTAACGTAATTTGAGCAAGGCCAAAGTTCCAACGTAAATGATTCTAATAAATTGAAGTGACAGATCCTGGGTAGACTTTTACTGATCATCTTTTGAGGTATTGACTTCTGGACATAAATTACTAGTTGAAAGATATGACAGGGTATGAAATATTAATAAATTAGTACCTACTACTGTATCTAGAGATTCGAAAACGGTGCCCCCTTACTGATTCAGCCTTGGCTATAATTTTTAGGGTTCCGTACCTAAGAGGTAAAAACGGGACCCTATTACTAAGCCTCCGCTGTTTGTCTGTCTGTCTGTCTGTCACCAGGCTGTATCTCATAAACCGTGATAGCTAGAAAGCTGAAATTTTCACAAATTATGTATTTCCGTTGTCGTTATTACAACAAGTACTAAAAAATAAAAAAAATGAAAATATTAAGGGGGTCCCTACTTACTACTACTACTATACAATAAACGTGCTTTTTTCGTATTTTTTTGCTCAATATTAATAATGGTAACAAATAGATACTTAAAATTTTCACAGAATATTTCGTTGTAGGTACAACATACCAATACAACAAAAGTAATTTTTAAACAATTTTTATTTGATCTTAATAAACAGGCCGAAACTTGAATAGAGATAGTACGGAACCCTTCGTGCGCGAGTCCGACTCGCACTTGGCTGTTTTTTTAGACCGTGCGCAAAAAAAACCTAAGAAATTCAATAGCGTAGATCCGGTCCCCCTTTGAATAATAAACTGCCATTCAGTCGGGCAGTTCGTAAAAAGTAAAGTTTCGCTATACGAGTCATTACCATCGTTCTTATTGCCATTACCATCTTCATTACAAAAAGTGAAGTACATACATCTTGTGTATGTACTTCACTTTTTATACCTAAACACGGCGGTCGCGCTAGGGTTGTCACTTTGGCTTATGCACAAAAAACTGGCGCTAGTATCTTACTCCAGTAAAAATTAAAGTTTTAAATCAAAATATGTCACTCTTCTTTACATTTTGCATATAATGTAGTCTTAATGATATGAAAATGATGTGTAAATGTAATTTGGTCGGCAACCACCGGCAAGTGTTAAAAAAAATTAAATCGTTTTTGCTTTTCTGAAAAAGTTCTGAAAAAAATGCGTAGAACTTATAATTTAATATCAAAAAGGTTATATGACTTTTCCTCCTCTGGTCAAAATTAACCGAGTTAGAGAGGTTTTTAAGTTTAAGGTGAATGATTTTATAAGTGACTAGCTGAGCCTGCGACTTCGTCCGCTTGGAAAAATTTTGAAAATTAAAGTAGCTAAGTTACTACTTAATACATCAGCTATTTGCCAGTGAAAGTCCTATCAAAATCGGTCCAGCCGTTCCAGAGATTAGCCGGAATAAACAGACAGACAGACAAAAATTGTAGAAAATATTATTTTGGTATATGTACCGTGTGTACATTCATATGCATTTAGTAAAAATCGATTATTTTAATATTACAAACAGACACTCCAATTTTATTTATTTGTATAGATGACTTAAATTTTAAATGTAATATGTATAATGAAATTAAATAATCAAATGTGAAATAATAATACGATATGAAGTTGATGTTCTTTTTATTTTAAATTAGCTGAGCCCGCGACTTCGTCTGCGTGGAAAAGTTTCGAAAAAAGTAGCCCAAGTTACTCCCTGTCACATCAGTTATCTGCCAGTGAAAGTCCCGTCAAAATCGGTCCAGCCGTTCCAGAGATTAGCCGGAACAAACAGACAGACAGACAGACAAAAATTTAAAAAAATGCTGTTTTGGTATATGTATTGTGTATACATCCATATGCATTTAGTAAAAAGCGGTTATTTTAATATTACAGACACTCCAATTTTATTTATTTGTATGTATAGAATAGCTGTGCCCGTGACTTCGTTCGCGTGGAAAAGTTCTATAATAAAAGTAGCCTAAGTTACTCCTTATTACATCAGCTATCTGCCAGTGAAAGTCCCGTCAAAATGGGTCCAGCTGTTTCAGAGATTAGCCGGAACAAACAAACAGACACACAAGCAAAAATTGTGAAGAATGAATGATGAATGAATGAATGAATTTTATTTGTTGTTGAGTTGATGACATAAATAGCGTTCTAAATAAGTAAATGTAATAAAATCGAAGTTCAGAATAAATAACCCGCTTGCAAACAAACCAAAAATAATTTAAACAATATACCGCGGCAGTTTGTTAACGGGCGGCGGAGAATATCATTAACATTATAAACTAGCTGCATCCGCTCTCGCATTGAACTGAAACTACCGAGATTTTGCGTCCGTGAGAACTGTCTATGTGTGCGTTGCTCATAGACAAGGTGTATCTATATTGTCTTCCGTAGTTATTTTGTGGTACTAGCGTTCCGTAACGCCTTGCCCAGGTGTATGGTACAACTGCTTTCCCTATTCGTGCAGCAATAGCGTCATTGCTATCGACGATCGAACATGTTTACATTTTATTAAATCCACCAAATTGTGTCAGCAAGAAATAACGCTTGTTAATATATATGTAGATATTGCAAGTAAATAAATATGTATATGTATGTGGCATTACTATTCTGCCATACGGAAACCATTAACATGTTATATCTAATAGGCATCTATAGGCAACGTTTTGTTTTTTCAGCAGGAAAGCTTTTTGCTTATTTGCTATCCTATGCTATAAAAGGTTCTGGTTAATTTTTGATAATTGTATAGGAATCATGTAGTGGAGATACATAAACGGATCAGCCAAGTAATGTACAAATAATGCTTTAATCAGGGATTTAAAAAAAAACAGTAGCAGTCGTGGGACTGCCGATAGAAGTGAAAACGGAACTATTAAGTTGAGAGTAATTAAAACTATATGCAAAACATAGCTATAGATATACTATTATCATTAGCATGTCGGTGACGCGAACCGAGGATTTTACCCTCTACCAAAACGCTCAACGCGCCTAAAGAAGTTTTCACTTCAAAAAAGACAAGCCCGCTGAGTTTCTTCCGCCGGATCTTCTCAGTGTGTGGCCGCGTTTCCGATCCGGTAGTAACTCAAAAAATGTTGACTCGTCAAAAGTGCCTGTAAAGGATAATTTGAATAAAAATGTTTTGACTTTGACTTTGACTTTGGACAACGAAGTAATCCTACAAGGGTTCCGTTTTTACCAAGTACGTTACGTTTTTTCTGTACCGTAGTACAGAACTTTTTTTAAATTTTTTTTAATATTACTTGGACAGGCAAACTCGCAGACGTGCCATCTATTGATAAGTAGTCGATGTCGCCAGTGAACATAATATACTAGTTTACCTGGAACTGGCCCAGGTAGCTCGGTGCCAGTAATTGCACTGCCTGTCTTGCCCTTCTCTCCGAAACCGCATTCTGCCGAGAAATAGGCAAGATGGTGGTACCCATGCGGCCGGGAGCGTGGCACAGCGCATCCCTCCCACCGGTAACTCCCTCTCTAAACATATCTATAAATTGATAAAAATATACAGAAATAAAATATTTGAACCCTAATTACGCTATTCGAAGGTACCTACCAAAACTAGTCAAACTCAAAATTCAAAAACTAATTCCATATTTTGATCAAATACATATTAATATTATAAATGCGAAAGTACTCTGTCTGTCTGTCTGGTAGATGATGATCTGGCACATGGGCTACTTTTATCCCGAAAAAATGAGTTGTTCCCGAAAAATTCACCAAAATCTTTTATCATGGAGTGGTGTCCGCGCTGCAGCTAGTATTATAGATGCGAAAGTAACTGTCTGGCTGTATATCTGTTTTTCACGCCGAAGCTAGTGAACCGATTTGATTGAAATTTGGTGCAATGATAGCATAGATATATTAGAGGGTTATATACTCAAAGTAAGTTAGTTTGAAACCGAGCTGAGTGCGCGTTTTTGGTGTCGACTGCGTCTTAAGACACTGCGAAAGGGTACCTATTTCACGCAAGTTTTTTTTTTTTTTTTTTTTATAGAAGAGGGGGCAAACGGACAGGAGGCTCACCTGATGGTAAGTGATTACCGCCGCCCATAGACAACCACACTACCAGAGGTCTTGTGATTGCGTTGCCGGCCTTTTAAGAATGAGTAAGCTCTTTTCTTGAAGGTCCCTAAGTCGTATCCATTTGGAAAAATTTCTGCCGATAGCTGGTTCCACAAAGGAGTGGTGCGGGGCAAAAAGTGCCTCGAGAATCGCACGGTTGTGGATTTCCAGACATCGAGATGGTAAGGATGGAACTTCGAATTTTGTCGCGATGTCCGATGGTGAAATTCGGCAGCAGGAATTAGTCCAAACAGTTCCTCGGAACATTCCCCATGGTAGAGCCGATAAAAGATGCAGAGTGATGCCACATCTCTACGTAACGCCAAAGAATCAAGCCGATTTGAAAGAGTCTCGTTGTACGGTGGTTTGGTTCCGTACAGAGTAAAATACAAGTTAAGTTCAATAAACACTTAACACTTAACACTAAACAGTAAACACTAAACACTAAACACTAAACACTAAACACTAAACACTAAACACGAAACACTTAACACTTAACAAGAAACACTTAACACTTAACACTTAACACTTAACACTTAACACTTAACCCTTAACACTTAACACTTAACACTTAACAATTAACAATTAACACTAAACACTTAACACTAAACACTAATCACTTAAAACTAAACAGACAAAAAGTACAATAATTTCGAATGATAGGAATTTTCTATATAAAAAAATATATAAAACTATTTTTCAAACATAATATATTATCAGTAAACACTAAACACTAAACACTAAACACTTAACACTAATCACTAAACACTTAACACTTAACCCTTAACACTTAACACTAAACACTAAACACTAAACACTAAACAATAATCACTTAAGATGAAACACAAAACACTTAAAACTAAACGGTAAACACTAAACACTAAACACTAAACACGAAACACGAAACACGGAACACCTTAACAATAAACACTAAACACTAAATACGAAACACTAAACACTAAACACGAAACACGAAACACGAAACACTTAACACTTAACACGAAACACGAAACACAACACTTAACACGAAACACGAAACACGAAACACAAAACACGAAACACGAAACACGAAACACGAAACACGAAATACTAATCACTAAACACTAAACACTAAACACTAAACACTTAACTCTTAACACTAAACACTAAACACTAAACACTAAACACTACACACTAATCACTTAACAGTAAACACTAAACACTACACACTTAACAACACTTAACAATAAACACTAAACACTAAACACTAAATACGAAACACTAAAGACTAAACACGAAACACGAAACACGAAACACTTAACACTTAACACGAAACACGAAACACGAAACACAAAACACGAAACACGAAACACGAAACACGAAACACGAAACACGAAACACTAAACACTTAACACTTAACACTTAACACTTAACACTAAACACTAAACACTAAACACTAATCACTAAACACTAAGCACTAAACACTTAACACTAAACACTAAACACTAATCACTAAACACTAAACACTAAGCACTAAACACTAAACACTAAACACTTAACACTTAACACTTAACACTAAACACTAATCACTAAACACTAAACACTAAACACTAAGCACTAAACACTAAGCACTAAACACTTAACACTTAACACTAAACACTAATCACTGAACACTTAACTCAACACTAAACACTTAACACTTAACACTTAACTCTTAACACTTAACACTTAACACTTAACACTTAACACTTAACACTTAACACATAACACTTAACACTTAACACTTAACAATAAACACTAAACACTAAACACTAAATACGAAACACTAAAGACTAAACACGAAACACGAAACACGAAACACTTAACACTTAACACGAAACACGAAACACGAAACACAAAACACGAAACACGAAACACGAAACACGAAACACGAAACACGAAACACTAAACACTTAACACTTAACACTTAACACTTAACACTAAACACTAAACACTAAACACTAATCACTAAACACTAAGCACTAAACACTTAACACTAAACACTAAACACTAATCACTAAACACTAAACACTAAGCACTAAACACTAAACACTAAACACTTAACACTTAACACTTAACACTAATCACTAAACACTAAACACTAAACACTAAGCACTAAACACTAAGCACTAAACACTTAACACTTAACACTAAACACTAATCACTGAACACTTAACTCAACACTAAACACTTAACACTTAACACTTAACTCTTAACACTTAACACTTAACACTTAACACTTAACACTTAACACTTAACACATAACACTTAACACTTAACACTTAACAATAAACACTAAACACTAAACACTAAATACGAAACACTAAAGACTAAACACGAAACACGAAACACGAAACACTTAACACTTAACACGAAACACGAAACACGAAACACAAAACACGAAACACGAAACACGAAACACGAAACACGAAACACGAAACACTAAACACTTAACACTTAACACTTAACACTTAACACTAAACACTAAACACTAAACACTAATCACTAAACACTAAGCACTAAACACTTAACACTAAACACTAAACACTAATCACTAAACACTAAACACTAAGCACTAAACACTAAACACTAAACACTTAACACTTAACACTTAACACTAATCACTAAACACTAAACACTAAACACTAAGCACTAAACACTAAGCACTAAACACTTAACACTTAACACTAAACACTAATCACTGAACACTTAACTCAACACTAAACACTTAACACTTAACACTTAACTCTTAACACTTAACACTTAACACTTAACACTTAACACTTAACACTTAACACTTAACACATAACACTTAACACTTAACACTTAACACTTAACACTTAACACTAAACACTTAATACTAAGCACTAAACACTTAACAGCAAACACTAAACACTTAACACTTAACAGTAAACAGTAAAAACTAAACACTAATCACTAATCACTAAACACTTAACACTTAACACTTAACACTTAACACTTAACACTTAACAATTAACACTAAACACTTAACACTAAACACTAATCACTTAACACTAAACAGTAAACACTACAATCTTGACAAAAAGTACAATAATTTCGAATGATAGGAATTTTCTATATAAAAAAATATAAAACTTTTTCAAACATAATATATTATCAGTAAACAGTAAACACTAAACACTAAACACTAAACACTTAACACTTACACGAAGTCGTGGGACTGCCGATAGAAGTGAAAACGGAACTATTAAGTTGAGAGTAATTAAAACTATATGCAAAACATAGCTATAGATATACTATTATCATTAGCATGTCGGTGACGCGAACCGAGGATTTTACCCTCTACCAAAACGCTCAACGCGCCTAAAGAAGTTTTCACTTCAAAAAATATGGTGCGGTGGGCTGTGGGGTGCAGCTTGTAAAACTAACATAAATGCGAAGCGTTTCGACTTTCGCCCACTACGTATAAAAGTGTGAAAATTTAAATGTATGTATGTGTGTATAATAAAACAAAAGTATAAATATCTAAGCAGTACGGAAACTACTTATAAATGTTCGAAAGGGCTCACTCACACAAACATGCGCATCGACGAGACCCCTAAGCGGTTGTCGCGTTGCTGTCAGTAGTGAGTGCCGCTCAAGACCACAGAGTACTTTGTAACATACCTAAAGATGAGGTATAAGTTTGTAACATACCTAAAGGTGACGTATAAGTTTATTTCCACGATCTTTGTAAAAATCGAGAATAACCGACGCCATGAGACGCCTATTTAAATTTTATGTGTAGACTAGCTATTTCAATTCTATTAGTTGATCGCTACGGAACATAGAATAATTTAATTAAAAAACAATACCACGAAACATTAAAAGTGATAACCCTTTTGCTTCAACGGAGCGTAGCTAAATATTTTATCAACTAGGCTTAGTTTAGTTTCCATACTATATATTCTTATACTGTGATAAAACGGCTGGACCTATTTGGATATAATAAAATAAATTTAATATTAATTTATTTTATTTTATCTATATAATTATTCAACCAGTCGATTTGTTCAAATTTTATTAGACTTTAAAAAAATGAAGTTTAATTAAAAAATATTCAATTAATTTTTTATGTATTTCCACAGCTTCCTGGTATAATAATAATAATAATAATAAACTTTATTTGCATTCGTACAGGGAAAAATCAAAGCACAGGTTTAACCCTGTCTCCTGTGCTAGTGTAAACTGTGGTACAGGAGACAGTGCCTTCACCCAGTGTCACAATCTTGTAATAAATTAACACAAGCAACATATGTACAATTACGCGTGTGTGTATGTATGTATGTATGTGTTTGTGTGTGTGTATGTGTTTGTGTGTGTGTGTGTGTATGTGTGTGTGTGTGTGTGTGTCTGTGTTTTATATACATGTTCGAATTTGCGTGCTTGCGAGTGAGATTAATATATATATACCAAGATACATAAACAGTTTTTTTTTATTTGGGTAGTATACTTTCCATTTGGTACCATATAAATGTACCAAATGAAAAGTGTACTACCCAGCACGTGATGATTATTAGTGCTTGATGATAGAACTGGCAAATGTCTATTAGAACTTCTGAGCAAATCCAAATAAACTCGTTGACTGTGGACTGTGTTTGTTTTGATATACAATTTGATGCTGGATAATTTTGGGTTTGATGATGAAACTGGAAGATGACTATGACAAAATTTTAAACTAAACAAGATAAAATCATCGAACTTGGATTTATTTGTTCTGTTTTGACAAATGTTCTGGTGCTAGTTGATTTCCAGGGTCTTATGATGAAGGAAGGAGGTTATGGGAACTTTAAATTAAAATTGAGCAACTCTTCTAAATTCTAATTCGTTTTTTCTTTGGAGCAGGATAGTATATTATAATTATAAGTTTATATATGTTATAATTATTATTAAGTATATTACATCCTGAAGACGCTTTAAAAGTGAAACCGGTAATTAACATATTAAAAATATAAGCGTGAAAGTGAAATTTATGTACAACTGCAATTATAAAAGTGTCTAGTAGGATATCTTCCAGTGACAGATAATAGAGAGGGAAGAAGTCAATTAGAAATCCTAAGCTAAACCAGAAAAACCCATTGAAAGTGTGCTACTTCGGTTTGTTTGGCATATTTTCTGGTGCTAGATGATTTTTTTAATTTAATAATTGAAATTGAAGGTGGCTATAGGCCTTTTTAAAATAAACAAGATAAACCCATCGAGTTTGGACTTAGTTGTTGTGTTTTGACAAATAATTTAATGCTAAGTGATTTCAGGTTCTTACGATTAAGTAGGAAGGATGTCATGGGAACGAAACGAATAAATTAATCACAATTGGACAGCAATTAGAATTAGGTCTCGTTTGATCCGTTCTTTTAAGGACTTTGTAGAAAGATGGTTTCCAGTGTCTGATGACTGAGCTGGAAGAAATCCACGAGGGCTTTTAAGCTACACTAGATAAACCTATCGAATGAATAATTCAGTTTATTTTGGCAAACAGGTGTCGGATATTTAGATATGTTAGAGATATAGTAATGATGGAACTGAAAGATGGCTATCTGAAATTGTGCTGATATAGTTGCCCTTTATTGCTAGGATATTCACAGGGTTTGATAATGGAACTAGAAAACGGCCATGGTATTCCTTAGTTCAACAAAATAAGCCCATTGAGTGCGGGACTCATTTGTTATATTTTTACAAAAACTCTGAATCAAAAGGATTTCTAGGCTTACATGTTGAAGTCGAAGGTCATGGGAGCTTTGTTATAATAACTCAAGCTCATTGGGTAAAGAGCCACGGTAATTTGATGCTACAAGATCCCCTTATGAAGATCATCAGCTCCTTTCACGTTTTGCTCTCAAAATGATGCATATGTAGCAGAATGGCGGTTTAAGGGTAAGAAAATGTGTCGGGGGTTTTTGAAATTTTTAATTGTTCCCCGTGTTGATTCCGGACTCCTCCGAAGAATAGACCAACTGCCGTTCAGCCAGGCAGGTCGTAAAAGGCGACCGATCGGCTATGCGAGTCACTACCATCGTGGCTACTAGGTGGTAGAGTTCTGCATTGTCTCGCCCGGGTCAGGTACCACCATCTTATCTATTCCTGACGCAATAGCGTCAGTGCTTGTCGCTGTCGTGTTCCGGTTTGGAGGGTAAGGTAGCCGGTAAACTTATAACTTATGCATGTGGCACTAGACCTCGCTACAAGATAGCAACGCACCATTGACATCTTCGGTGTCTATAGGCGATGGTTGACTCTTTCCATCAGGAGACCCATCTGCTTGTTTGCTATTTTATGATATAAAAAAATATTTATTAACAACTTGTAATAGTCCAGTTAAAAGTTTAATGAAACCATGATCTGACCAGTTTTGGCGCAATGAGTAAAAATGTGTTCATTAATACTGTTACGTACTCGGGTTCTTACTTGTAAAAAAACACCACTTATATTAAATCCGTGTATTTACACAACACAACACAACGTAATACTAAAATACCCTTTACACAATAGTCACTTGCTGTACTATCACTGAACTTAGAACACTACACAATAGAATACTTCTCGCTTCGCACTTGGTCACTTGATGTATCGTTCTCGATCGCTTGGTAAAAACTGCCTTGTGTTTGTCAACATCTCTGTATTTATAGGCAGGGGAAAGTCCTAGCTGGATCCAGAAAAATCTAAATGTATCGGGAAACAATGAATCACTTCTTATCAGTATCGTATCAGAGTCATAAATCCTAATACACGCTACTTTCAACCTTATGCCATATCCTACAAAGTCCATTATGGCATAGCCCAGGTCAACTATTTGTTTGTCAATAGGAGTAGCTATCTCTTTCTTTTATTTCTAGATAATTACCGCGCGCGCGCTCCAACTCCACACGCTTCTAGATTATTCGTAACAATACTTAAATAATGATATTATGAAAGAAATTTTGATTTAAATTTAAGGGATGAAAAAAATAAAAAAAGGGTTGAAAAATGCCTTTTTTTAAATAACTTAATAAAGGCAGGAAATAGAAAAAAAGTTTCAGGTAAAAGTTGTAGAGAAAAAAATTCTATACAAAAAAGTTCCTCTTCATTTTTTTTTGTTATCTGCTTTAGTTTAGCTACAAAAAATAAAAAATAAATTTGCTTTGTAATTAATTATAAAAACTTACCAGAATTATTACGGCCCTGTACCATGCAGCGCGCGCATAACATAAATATATGAATATGGGAAAACATATGTAGTAGTGTTAGTACTACATATATTTTCCCATAAACATATATTTTTACATATTTTACTACGAATTTAATTTTTATTTTTTGTAGCTAAACTAAAACAGATAACAAAAAAATGAAGAGGAATTTTTTGTGTAGAATTTTTTTCTCTACAACTTTTACTTGAATTTTTTTTTCTACTTCCTACCGTTATTAAGTTATTTAAAAAAGGCGTTTTGCAACCCTTTTTTTATTTTTTTCATCCCTTTCCCCTAAATTTAAATCAAAATTTCTTTCATATTATCACTATTTAAGTATTAATGAACACATTTTTACTCATTGCACCAAAACTGGTCAGATCATGGTTTCATTAAACTTTTTACTAGACCATAACACCCATATTCTTGCAAATAAATATTTTCTTTTTTAAAAGAAATTATACGAGCACCATCTGCTGACTATATATTTATTTAATAATTACACGCCCCATTTTCTTTAGTGTACATGATGCGCCATCTATGAACATGTTTGTAATTAATATGACAGCTATGAATATATAATTCACATCTCTTATTATTGTTGGGCGAAATGTTTGCACGGGTCGGTAAAAATTAAATAATTATTTTTACTAGTAATTAAATTATATTTTACATTCACTGCTTTTTCATTTTTGAATAATAATCTATATACTCATAGATTTAAATAGTTTGATATTAGATATTTTTTTTAATAATAATAATATCCGTGAATAAATTACACAAATTCATTTAATCCTAATGTAAGCAATTTGTGTGCTTGTGATATGGGTGTTAGTCAACGATATACAGGGTGTAAAGAAAACCCTGTCCGATCCGAAACAGGTATAAAGATAGGTCAATGACATTATAAAAAACAAATAATAAAATAATTATTTTTATTAAATTAAGAAAAATATCGTAATTTAAAGTGTCTCATTTTAGTACTAAAATTGAGCAACTTCCCCTTAAATCAAGCTAATATTTTTAATTTTTTTTAAATCAATATCCATAAAATAATGACGCAAGTATGTTTGTATTGAGCTACCAAATAATGCCTTTGAGGATCGGACAGGGTTTTCTTTACACCCCGTATATAGTAAACACCCGAACCCTGAGATACAAACATCTATACTTTTCACACAAATGCCTGTCTCTATCGGGAATCGAACACGAGCCCCATCGATTTGTAGTTAGTATGGATTGCCTTGTAAAGAGTAAAGACACAGCGGCTATTTCTCAAAAAACTCGAATGAGGATTTTCACTCACTATTTCCTTCACTTTTGCGATGTTAACTTCACTTGAAGACGTTGATGGTCTAAAGTTCAAGTTGCATCAAACTAATTGAGATTATATGTCCCAATGAATAATTACTACTATGTAATTGAATGAAGTACATTAAAATTATTCCTAGTGTGTGCGGTTAATATAACGCAACGAAACCAAATCCATAGGAAAGCTAAAGTATCGGGTTTCGCGTTCGCCATTCGAGTCATTTGATACTAGTCCTTCTAATATTACTAAAACCACGTGATATATTAGTATATTGAAAATTAATATAGCATCTGGAAGACCGAGCTTTAATTGGCGTTTGTTGTGATATTTATCTACTTACCAACAAATACCGAACTAATTGTAAGTTTGTATATTATATGAAAACCGACGACAGTATCAGTTTATACCTATCCGGCTTTCATTAGTCCATATAAATATCTTTTACTTTACAATGAAACTACGGGTTTACTTAAAATAAAAAGACAAAGAACACAGGTGATTTTGATTTTAAACATCTTTTGGGTGTTTTTAGGAGTGATAAATATTAGATAAACTAGAATAATTATTTACACCTTCCAAATTTATTAAATAAAATATATCGCTAGGAATCTTATCTAAATAATCTTATCTAACAGCTGTTCGTTAGTCTCACTAAAACTCGAGAACGGCTGAACCGATTTGGTTGATTTTGGTTTTGAATTATTTGTTGAAATCCAGGGAAGGTTTAAAATGTAAGAAAATATAGAAAAAAAATAAGAGTAGTTAAAAAGGCAGAACAACGTTTACCGAGTCAGCTAGTAATCATATAAAAAGTATTGAGATTTTAATTTGATTAACTTCTATCATCAACTATTTAGTTTATATAATATCATCAATTAGTGTTACCAACGTACAAACTTTAATTACATTTACATTAAAACAGCACCAAGTTTATATATAATAATTTTCATTATAATTATGAAATGAAATTCTCCCTGTTTTGGTACTAAGAAATAGTTTAAAGCTAATTTCTTTTATGTCATTTTAACTATCTATATCTTGGTAAATTCTTAGCTCAGAATCTGTCAATCTAATTCAAATTTCTAAGATCAACAGTGGTATTACAGACACCTAATAAATAACTAAACACACACTACTAAGGAGATAACTAAATGATTACGTTAACTTTACCTAAATTTCAACTTTATTGAGAACTTTATTTCTCAACCTTTAAAATTATTTATTAGTTAAGTTAAGGAGTACCTATATAGAATCTTACGGAATATATTAAGGTAACCAAACTTTAAGGTAATAAGTATTAACTAAAGAAAACGATTGTTTTAAATCATAAGCTAGCAAACAAGCAGATATGTGTCATGATGGAAAGAGTCAACCGTCTCGCATAGCCAATCGGTCGCCTTTTACGACTGTTCTTCAAAGGAGCCCGGGAACAACACGGGATAAAGGACCGCGCGCTTACCGACAGAACTTGAAATATTTGTAGAGGCAAAAGTTATGTTGCGGTCTAATATTGACGGATCGATAGAATTGGTAAACGGCGCTATCGGCTACATCAAAGAAATTGAAATACGTTGAATCCAAATGTACGAAACCGATGTACCGTCAGTACCGTAGTTTAGATCGACTTTGGTAGAGATGGCATACACCTTATTCACCCTAAATCCATACAGTTTCCGGCAAAGTTTAATTATGGGACGGCTGAATGAAGCCTTAAAATTTTGTCACGGGCTTCCACTGTCCACACAATGCAAAGTAAAATAGTAGACCACGTAGTTGTATATTTAGGCTCAAAACTGTTTGAGGAAGGACAAGCTTACGTAGCTTTAGTCGAGTGAAGCCTTCGGAAGGATTGTGTATTGAAGAGTTAGATTGCAACAAATTGTAAGGAAATAAACTGTGTAATAGTAAGGAATTAAATGAACTCAATAGAATGAGAAGTATCAACTAACGACAAAACTAAAAACTTGAAAATAAATTATATAAAAAAGAAATTTTTATATTAAACTATTTTATTAAAATAAAAATGGTGTAGGTTATATACTAAAAGCTAAAAAATAATTCTAGCTACCAGATCTACCAGATCGCACCAATCTTCTCATCAATCTGGGTTCTTGATCAGAAAAATAATAAAATCGTTGTTCACGTAAAATTTCTATCATAATATTTACCCAACGCGTTGGGTGTAGCGTAGGTATTCAGAGTAAATATTATGATTATCTTGGGTCCAACGATTTCTTTATTTTTCTGATCAATACCCTAGATTGATGAGAAGATTGATGCGATCTGGTAGCTAGGACTTCCCGAATTATTTTTTAGCTTTTATTATATAACCTACACCATCTTTATTGTAATAAAACAGTTCAACATAAACATTCCTTTTTTATATAATTTATTTTGAGTAACAATGTGCGTAGTAGCTCGGAGCCTGTATCGGCGTACTATGCGTTCCAACTGAAAATACTCATAAGTGACGAGTAAGGTGTGCAAAAAATTCTAACAAAGAAATACTTAAAAACATATATTTTTATTCTAATTGGTATATTTTTTATTTCCATCTAGATTTATCACTCTGCTTGCAGCGATTCTTTCTTGAAACTAGGTACGCGGAATCGACTACAATCACTTTTATATTAAAATAAACATATTATTTTTATCTTACCCCACCGAAAAACAATCTATCAATCACAATTTAAAATAATAGAAACATCTACACAATTCCACAGTTCTTCTTTTAAATATCTTTAAAAACCAATGACGTGTATAGTAATATTATACACGTCATTGTTAAAAACGGACAAGGCTGCCAGCAATATTGTAATACCTCTATGGTAAGATATTACATTACCATGTATTTAAGCAAGGTGTAAAGTAACTAACACAACTTTTATATATGCATATAGATGAACGGCTAGACTGATGTATTTTACTGTTTTTTTTATTGATGAATATTATATTTTAATACTTTTTTCTTTAGCCTATTTTGGTGATCGACAACCCAAAAAAACAAAAATCGCAACAAAATTGGCCACGTCGTCCTTGACATATATGTAAGTAGTGTAATTAATACGGTTTTTATTGATGAAAATAATATTGTTAAAATGTTATTTGTTCCTCATTAAATTAGCAATATTTTTTAAACAATTTTTTTTCCTGACATTACTAATTTCATACTTGTGATAATATGAAGTTGATAACAAACGCGATTCTATTCTCACTTGGAACGCATAGTACTAATAATAGATACCTATCAGACGGCTAGCTCCTAAAGCTATCAGATATGATTATTGCAGGGAAAAATACATTTTGTATTTATTATTTAATATTCACTCTCTATCGTATTTATTTTCTGTATACGATATAATTAAGTTATTATTTGAGTATTGGCTACAACTACAAGGCTCAAATATCTGTAACATTGATAATAATATTAAATAAACCGCGTTGATTGCGGAAGTCATGTTTTCCGTTTTCTGTCTAGATGCAATTATTTTATCATTTTACTTCCGCTAACATGTATCACAGGATAATATAAATGTCGCTGGAAAAATTACGTAAATGACCTAACCCTAAAGTAAGCAAATTATTTGCTTGTGAAATATGTGATATTAATACATACGAGTAGATATATATTTAGTCAAAAAAGTATTGGGAATGCATTTGTTTAAGGTTTCAAATTATTATTTTTTGTTTTTTATATTATTAGGTTGGCACTATGGCATGCACGTTGTCTATATTGGTGCGGAGTTTGAGCTGCGTCTGTTATTTAGGTTAAATACAGTACTATTTTTAATTAAATCATATTATCCAGCTTGTATTGCGAATTTTACAATTGATTAAAATATCGAACAAAAAGTTTATCTCAAATTTTGCTTCGCCGATGGAATTTCGTGTTCGGAGTACTTGCCTTTATTATTTTTATTACACAAGAGAGCAAAGAAGCAGATGGCTCTACCGATGGAAAGAGAAACCATCGCCTATAAACACCAAAGATGTTAATAGTGCGTTGCTATTCGAGTGGCGGGATGGCAATGCTACATGTATATGTATAAGTCTACCGGCTACTTTACCCTCTAAACCGGAATACGAAATATCCCAGCGAGGCCTTGTGGAACTCTACCACCTAGTAGTCACGACGGTAGTGACTCGTTAAGTCAATCGTTAGCCTCTTACAAACTGCCTGGCAGAACGGCAGATGGTGCATTCTTCAAAGGGAGTTCGGACCAACATGGCTTGTATGCCCATTTACTTTGTCTACCCTGCTAGAAAATCGGCGTTGTGATCTCACCATTTTTCTCACCACCACCTAAAAAGAGATGGGGAGACCTCATAGACAGAGATGTAACGTAAATATTTGTTTCAATTGATTAACACAAGTGCTAGCTCCACCTATGCCTAATACTTCATGACACACACTACATTCATGTGACGTGCGTGGTAATATACACACATGTATACTATTTTCTTTATGGCCAGTCTGTTGTCAAACTGAAAAGATATTTTATTATTTAGTCTATGGTCGAATTCTGCCCACCAGTGATCGCCAGTTTGTATAGATATGACTATTTGTTTTAATTAATTCTTTTAACGTGTACGAAGGGTCATCTATCTTTGTCTGAGATGTTTACCCGCAGTTCCGAGAAGTGATTGGCACAAAAAAGGAAGAAACACGGAAACATAGATTATACAAAAACATTATCAAGCAAGCAATTTTATAGATGTGAAAATCTCTCTGTTCGTTCTTTCACAGCTAAGCCACTGAAACAATTTTTAATAATATTTGCCGAGGAGATCGTTGAAGACCCGGAGTCAAATATAGACTACTTTTTTTATACAATAAACCCTTTATGAACATTTTTTCACACTTAGCTGGCTAATTCTATTTCAGTCAACCTAACTTCTTCCAGAAGCTTGTGCCTCCATGAAGCCGCGGCATAAAGGGCTGTCTATTACGGCCATGTTAATAGGACATATCACTATAATAGGATATTGTCATTTAACCGACACCTATCGGTTAAATGACAATGTCCTCTTATAGTGCTCACAACTTTTTTGAGGTCACTTAAAAAAGTATTTTCACGTCCGTAACCCCAAAGACGTTGGCAGAGGTACAATCAGTACCTGACTGAGTAAAAGAAAGTAATGGTAACAGCTTGTGTGTAATATATTTATGGCTTTATGGAAGTAGGATCAAAGATTTACTTTCTTCACTGACATTGACTAAGTTCAAAGCACTTACAGTTGTAGCCGTTAGTTCTACTGGACCATATATATTTTCAGTATTTTCCCACGAAAAGTACCTACTGTAATCTGTAAGGCTAATGATGTTGAACTTCAAACAAATTAATTTGTCGTAACAAACAAAATCATTTTTTAAATATCTAACTAGATATTTAAAAAAA
Organism: Apodemia mormo; assembly: GCA_036924255.1. Taxonomy (NCBI): domain Eukaryota; kingdom Metazoa; phylum Arthropoda; class Insecta; order Lepidoptera; family Riodinidae; genus Apodemia; species Apodemia mormo. The sequence goes on along the minus strand of JAUPFN010000009.1, from coordinate 39,087,933 downwards.
AATGGTTGTTTTTGTTGATAGCAATTTTAATTTAAGTATGTTTTTCGTGTTTGTCCTTAAATAAAAAATAGGTTAATGACATCTGCTGTTGCAGTATTAGTAGGTTTTACACTTTAAATCGTCGGCACTTGGTGAAATTCCATTGTTATTAGTTAAAACTAGGTTATGATCACTTGTACTTTAATTTCAATACAAATATAGACAAATAATAGTAAATCAATCGACCAGTTCCGCCTTTTAAGCATCTTCAGGATTTATTAGTAGGTACTAGTGCCTATCCAGTACACTACTAATATGTTGCGGTGTCATGTTTACATCATTCCTTCACGCTTGTAATATTGAATCTTACTAAAGCCAGTATGTAACTCGCCGGCACCTCGATCACGCGCAGCAATAAAATAACAGTTATACTCTATTAAAGACTTTTATTTATAGTCCACAAAAATACACAATTATTAGTTACATGCTCAACAAATACTTCAGTATTAGCAGAGCAGAGGGTAGCACTAGCACGTTCCTGTCGTGCTCATTTTTGCAAGTGAAGAATGAATGCTAATTTGTTTACTGGTGTACAAGTATCATGCGCTACTGATAATAATAATTTATTTATTTATTTTTATCGTATTTTTCTTTATTGTACACATAAAAACATAATGCAATATGGTTTATGAATATCTCATATGATATAACTCTTATGATATTCATAAACCATATTGTAAATAAAAATCTCTTATGATGAGCACATCTTTAGTAAAATACTAAAGGCGTGCTCATCATAAGAGATTTTTCCAGCAAACACAAAAGAGTGAGAATGCATGAAAGAAATATAAGGTTAACGATATCTTGTGGTCATTTTAGAGGTTTTTTATTTAAGTGTGTGGCTTGTTTGTTAGTTTTTAAAGATGACAAATAATTATTAACTTGTTATGATCTAAATATTTCGAAATATAACAAATCGTTGTGTGTTGTTTGAAGATATCTAAGGTTATCGTTAAAAACAGATTAAACATTAGGATTTTTTTATTATGAAATATTATGAAATTTCAAATTTATAAAATGCCCTATTTTGTGTGTATTTGGTTTCTTCCTACTACAATGACTTTATAATGGTAAACCAATTTTTCCTCTCCCAATGTAGCGTCAAAAGCAATTTATTCGTAGGCTAACAGATTGATGAGTGTTTCTTATTCCCAAAAAATTTCTTATTCTATGATTCCTCTTAACCTTACAATGTGTGTCTCTTTTTAGTAATAAGACCGCCTTTATGTGTTTAACATGTATGAGTATTGTTTTATATGTTGTTATATATTTTTGGTGCACAATAATAAGCTATTGTTTTGCATTGCAATACATTGTTTTGCGTTGCATTGCGATACATTGTAATGCGTTGCGTTGCATTGCATTTCATTGTTTTTTTTTTAAATATTACTTGAACAGGTAAACTGGCAGACATGCCACCTGATGGTGAGTGGTCGAAGTCACCTATGTTAATAAACTATTTTATATCAAATAAAAATAATTAATAAAAAAAAGTTGCTGGGGAGACAAGTCCTCAAGGTGAACATGGCCGACCGTTAGTTGTTGTAGCCACCACCTGATGGTGAGTGGTCGAAGTCACCCATGATAATAAACTAGTTCACCTGGAATTGGCACAGGTAACTCGTTTATGTGTTGTCTATCCTGAGACATAAGATTATTTAAGTCTCGGTGTCAATCACACTGCCTGTCTTGCCCTTCTCTCCGAAATACAGCAAAGCTGTTTAACGGGAGAAACAAGCAATATGGTGGTATACATGCAGCCGGGAGCACGGCACAGCGCGTCCCTCCCACTGGTGAATTTGTATTGTGGTGGAAAATGACGAACAAATTTTTTGATACTTCTAATGAGCTTTATAGACACGCTAATTACTGAAAAAAAAAGTATCTTCACGCCCATATCCCCGAAGGGATAGGCAGATGTACAACAAGTGCACCCACGATTAGCCGAAGATACTTGGTCCCACAAATGTGATAGGTGGCAAGCCTATCGTTAACCGGACACTTTCCAATCCCGGGCAACTTTTTGTTTCTCAGAAAACTGAAAAAACACTTTTTTTGTGCCCGACCCGGAAATCGAACCCGGGACTTCACGTGGTTAACGCCAACGCTGGACCGCCAGACCACAGAGGCGATTACTGATACCATTAAAAGTAACTACCAGTCAGTAGCACATACATAAGTGATATAGTGATTAGGTATTAAGCTCAGATACTAATATTATGAGTTTGATCCTTGGATCGGGCAAAAGTGTTATTGAAGCTTTTTCGAGAAAAAAATTGAAATTGGAACTGCAGCTTGGTGATCAACAGTGTTGTATTATCACTGTCTTTAATGAGCATGTAAAGCTGTTGATTCTGATTATCGCAATGAACAAGTGATTTATTATTAGCTCTCTTGATGAATAAAGATAGCTTGGCCATTCATTTCCTGATATAATATCACATTCATAAATTTACAGACTACATAACCTGCCAAACCGGAATACAATAGTGATAAGCACTGATGATATTGCGTCAATAAAACCAGGTGACACGTTGAGCTAAATCTACTTAAGATTGCGGAAATGCAACCGATTACGAAAAGTGACAGTAGACCATTTCTTGTAGTCGGTTTAAAAGTTTTTAATTAACTTTGTGACTTGTTTGCAGTTGTTGTTAGTTTTACAACAAATTCCTTCCGAGGCAGAGAGAGAGAGAGACAGCTGAGTCCCGTTCATTAAAATACAGACTTATTTGCCTGGTTTCCTCTATATTCATAACATTTTTCCCGTGTTGATCCCGAGCTCTTTAGACCAATTGTCGTTTTGCCAGGCAGGTCGTAAAAGGCGATCGATTGGCTAATGCCAGTCACTACCATCGTGGCTACTAGGTGGTAGAATTCTGCATTGTCTCGCCCGGGTCTAGTACCACCGCCTTACCTATTCCTGCCGCAATAGCGTCATTGCTTGTCACTGTCGTGTTCCGTTTTGGAGGGTAAGTTGCCGGTAAACTTATGCATGTGACATTAGACCTCGCCACAAGATAGCAACGTGCCATTAACATCTTTGGTGTCTATACTCGATGGATCTCTTTTCATCAGGAGACCCATCTGCTTGTCTGCTATCTAGTGATATAAAAAATCTCTATGCAAACGCACCATTCGACTCGACTCAACCCTTGGACAGCAACCGACCAATTCGATAACAGTGTTTTTCTCTGTGTTAGTTTGGGCCCCCTTAAAAGAAAAAGCTATCAGCCATTCTGTCAGGCAGTTCGTAAAAGGCAAATGATTGGCTATACAAGTCACTACCATCGTGACTATTATGTTTTGGAAGATAAGGTAACCATTAAATTTATACATATGTCAGTAACACACCGCTACACGAATAGCAACGCACCACTAACGTCTATGGTATCTAAAAGCGATATTTGTCTCTTTCCATCAGGACCAGCCATTTGCTTGTTTGCTATTTTGTGATATAAAAAAATGCTACATCAGACTTGGTCTCCCTTATAATATACGTCCTTAAATGGTCTCGTTATGTATCTGTTTTATATTGTTACTGTGATAATGTATAAAAAAAATTCAAAGATGTCTGGAAGTCCACAACCGTGCGATTCTCGATGCACTTTTTGCCCCACACTACTCCTGTGTGTAACCAGCTATTGGCAGGATTTTTTCCGAACGGATAACGACTTAGGGACCTTCAAATAAATCTTATCTATTTATACCCTGAAAATTATTTTATTACTTTATACCTATATATAAGATTTTCTCAAATCAAAATTATTAATTTTATGTAATATTTCACATAGAGTACCTCTGTGGACTTAAGACACTATATACGCCCCTTTTACCGTAAATGCATTGCTGGGGAGCCAAGTCCTCAAGCCGAACCTTGTTAGTTGTTGCCGATATGCCGTGTTGGTCCCGGCCTCCTTTGAAGAATAGACCAACTGCCGTTCTGCCAGGCAGGTCGTAAAAGGCTACCGATTGGCTATCGAGTCACTAACATCGTGGCTACTAGGTGGTAGAGTTCTGCATTGTCTCGCCCGGGTCTGGTACCACCGCCTTACCTATTCCTGCCGCAATAACGTCCCAAGCAGCAATCAAGCATGTTTAATACCCATAAAACAGCTCATATATTACTTAAAGTTCTATTGCAGCCGTACAATGGTGTAAAAAGATGCTTTTATCGGTATAAAAGACCTTTATGAGTTTTTATACAGCCTAATGCTGTACAAGGCCTTTCTTAGAGTTTCGCGTAAGCTTTAGGCGTTATATCTGAATATTGATACACTACTGTACAACTTTAAGTATTTTGTAACTCATTAGGCTCTTTTTAATATTTAAAGCTGTACATTAGCTGTATTTTGTTTAGCACGGGAATTTATTACAGCTTTAAGTGTTATTATAGTATCACTCAACGCTTATTTCTGTAAAATGGGAGATGCAATCACCGTTCTACAGCTAATATTTATGGCGTAATTGTAGACTGTTATGCAGCCAATGGTGTTTAAAAATCTGCATATACAGCTGTAGTGCAGCTCAAGGCTGTATTACTGAGAAAATTGTTATTTGCTGTTTTTATATCTGCGTCGTTGATATCACGTGGAAAAATCAAGAGGAAGATTGAAAAGGAATATTTAAATATTATAAATTACCAACCAAGTAATCGTTATGAAGATAAAGCTGAAAAATTACTAAATCAGGTAACCTAATATCGTTATTTTTATTAATGTTCAAGGATAAGGGTTCCGTAACAAAAACATTAAAAAGTGATTGTAGGTTATCTGATTTATTATTTTTTAGGCTTATCTTCTTCATTAAGGTTACTTGGTTGGTAATTTATAATATTTTAATTTTTTTTAATGTCACAAGACAGCAAACAAGCAGATAGGTCTCCTGATGAAAGGAGTCAACCATCGCCTATAGGCAGCAAAAAAGTTAATGGTGCGTTGCTATCTTGTGGCGAGGTCTAATGCCACATGCATAAGTTTACCGGCCACCTTACCCTCCAAACCGGAACATGACAGTGACCAGCACTGACGCTTTGTAGCAGGAATAGATAAGGCGGTGGTACCAGACCTGGTCAAGCCAATGCAGAACTCTATCACCAAGTAACCACGATGGAAGTGACTCGCCTTGCCCATCGGTCGCCTTTTACGACCTGCCTGGTAGAAAGGCAATTGGTCTATTCTTCAAAGAATATATAAAAAAGAGTTAAAAAGAGAAATAAAAATCATTACACTGAGAAAATATATATTTTTTTTATTTTTAACTGGCTACTATACGGAGTGTTACAAAGGCGGTATAGTAAGCCGAAAGGGGGTGACTCAGAGGGTCATTCTGAAAAACTTTTGTTCAACGATTTGTGAAAACTCGCGAAAAACAATTTTGTTTTTTCATTGTGAAAAGTCACATGACCAACAAAGTTTCTATGGAGAATCAATATTTTTTTCGCGAATTTCCAAAAGTCGTTAAACAAAAGTTGTTAAGAATGGCCCCCTGAGTCACCCCCTTTCGGCTTACTGTACCACTTTTGCAACACCCCGTATATATGTATACTTACAATCATTTTAAAAATATTATATACTTAGACTAGCTGACCCGGCAAACGTTGTTTTGCCATATAAATTATTTAATAAAAAAATAAGGGTTGGTGATAGAAGGGTAAAAATGTAGAGTTATATGTATTTTTTAATGCTGAAAAATGAAAAATTGTCCATAAAGTAAAAAAAAAAATTTTAGGGGTGGACAACCCTTAACATTTAGGGGGATGAAAAATAGATGTTGGCCGATTCTCAGACCCACTGAATATGCATACGAAATTTCATCAAAATCGGTCAAGCCGTTTCGGAGGAGTATGGAGACTAACATTGTGACACGAGAATTTTATATATATAAAGAAAGATACAATTACAGGCAAGAGAGTATGTGTTTCTCTTTGAAGAACTAATAATATTAAATCACAAGCACGAAATAACGTATTCTTCTTAAAAATATTTTTGTGATAGACCAATCTTTAAAGGGCTAGATTTTTCGTTCTTGATCAACTTAGTTATATCATTTTGTTTTCTTGGCCATTATAATTCACCTTTATCCTCCCACAAACTGGATACGATGGAAATACAGTTTTGACTTCTCTCAATTGTTTTTATTATTTTATAAGGCATATTTCCCTGAAAAATAAAGTAAAACATGATTGAAATACATATCCCATAAGTTATAGTTAACAATAAGTTGGTTTAGTTGTAAAGTCAAACGACCGACATCAATACATCACAATAGCGAAATCAACTGACAAACATATATGTTTTGTATTTAGGGTTCTTCAATTTTTGTACGCATCTCTAAACATAAGTTAAGTGATTAAAAGCCAATGACTGTATAATAGATTTATATAGGGACTTAGTACAGCCTAAAGTGTATTTGGACGGTAATTAAAAGCCAATAGCGGTATAATAGAATAAAAAAGAGATTCAGTACAGCTATTTGCAGTATATCACCCTCCAAATACACTTTAAGCTGTATAACAAAGCGTCGCCATTATTGTGTATTAAAAACAACATTAAAGAAATATATTGTTAAATAAAAGATATATTTAGAAATAGCTAAAACTATATCGTGACAAGCAACTTATATTATAATCATTATGCCTTTATATACAATATTGTACCATAAATACTTGTATATTCTAACCTTAAACACAAACACTTACCGTATTTTGCAATGATTTTATTTGTGTTATCTTGATTATTTTGTTGGCGCGTGAATATTTTGAGAGCAAACATATATCATTTCACAGTAAATTTGAGTTTGCCCTTTGAATACACCGTTCAATACTGCTCCAAGTCCAAGAATTTATCGTTTATAAATATATTTTTAATTATGGCGTCTGCAGATACGTGATATAATTAATGTTATACAATATCAAAAACAAATTGTTACTTTTTATCATTTTCAAACACCTATTATAATAACATTTAGCTGTACGAGAGAGTATATTTAGTGTTATAGTTTCTTTATACACCGAATAACAGCCTTTGTACAGCCTATAACAGCTTGTACAGCTATTGTGCAGCCTATTTAACGCTTAGCTGTACAAGACAGTTACAAGAGAGTATCCTTAGTGTTATAGTTTCTTTATACACCAAATAACAGCCATTGTACAGTTTATAACAGCTTGTATAGCTATTGTGCAGCCTACATAATGCAATAAGCTGTATAACTTGGGGCCCTTTTGGGTGTTATATCGGCTGTAGAAGCGCTTCTACAGCCTTTGTACGGCTTAGTATACAGCTTTAAGTTTAAAAATGAACCTAAATGCAGCCTATATACAGCTTAATGTGCTACTTGGGGTCAGTGCTTGTCGCTGTCGTGTTCCGGTTTGGAGGGTAAGGTAGCCGGTAAACTTATGCATATGGCATTAGACCTCGCCACAAGATAGCAACGCACCATTAACATCTTTGGTGTCTATAGGCGATGGTTGACTCTTTCCATCAGGGGACCCATCTGCTTGTTTGCTATCTTATGACATAAAAAAAAGATAATTTATTCATAATTTTGTTTATCCACCATTCAGAAACCACTATTATGTAAAATTCATTACTAATCTATTGTATACAGACACAATACTCTGTCTTAATCGGTCTAAATCGGACAGTCTGTGACAACTGTTGTTTGTCTCCTCATGCAACACAAAATGCAAGTGCTGTTGTCCAGCTTAAAATATTTGCTAAGTGGTAGGAAAATTAAAGTATGAATACGACCATTTTAAAATACTGAAATATTTTATATAATCATTTCATTGTTTAATTTGTCGATGTCATTGACCTATACGACCCTTTCGGATTGTACGAAGTTTTTGTTACTCTCTATATTGTTTGAAGATATCTAAGGTTATCTTCAAACAATATAGATACACATATATAATATAATAAATATATATATATATATATATATATATATATATATATATATATATATATATATATATATATATATATATATATATATATATATATATATATATATATATATATTTGAAATTTTGTGTTTTACTAGGTATTTCTATTTTTATAAGATAGCAAACAAGCAGATGGTTCTCTGGATAGAAAGAAACAATTAGTAAATGGTAAATGGTTCGTTCTTGTTGCGGGATGCTACAGCTATATGTATAAATTTATCGGCTATCTTAGCTTCCGAACCGGAACATGGCAATATTTTTTTATATTATAAGATAGCAAACAAGCAGAGGGGTCTCCTGATGGAGAGTCAACCATCGCCTATAGACATCAAATATGTTAATGGTGCGTTGCTGTCTTGTGGCTAGGTCTAATGCTACATGCATAAGTTTACCGGCTAACTTACCCTTCAAACAGGAACACGACAGTAACAAACACTGACGCTATTGCGGCAGTAATAAGTAAAGCGGTGGTACCAGAACCGGGCGAGACAATGCAGAACTCTACCACCTAGTTGTCACGACTAGAACATCGTGGCTACTTGGTGGTAGAGTTCTGCATTATTCTGCAGTGTGCAATTTTACACAGTTAAAGTTTGTATTTTGGAGGAATGCCGAAAGTTTTTATAATATGCATTAGAAACACATTACATAAATAAAAATAAATAATACACGCATTCATGTGACAAACATAATCTATCTTATATATATAAATCAATTGCTGTTCGTTAGTCTCGCTAAAACTCGAGAACGGCTGAACTAATTTGGCTAATTTTGGTTTTGAATTAATTGTTCAAGTCCAGGGAAGGTTTAAAAGGTGAGAAAATATAGAAAAAAAAAGAGTCGTTAAAAAGGCAGAACAACGTTTGCCGGGTCAGCTAATAACATGAACTGAACTGAAGTCTGTTGTCAAACATAAATGGCGTTTTATTGTTTAGTTGTGGTCGAATTTCGGCCACAGGTGATCGGTAGTTGTGTAAAGTTATGCAGTTTATTCTGCTTAACTCTCAATCGAATCATCATAACGATCTCAATCATTCTTTTTGAACGCGTTTACTGACAACTTTCTCTTTTTTAGTGCTGAAAAAATCTATAGGCCAAAATATCTTATATTATACCAAAATATCTTCATACCTTTAGGCATTCCTGTGAAAAGGGTTTTATCGACAAATAGGTAGACAACAAAGTAATCTTACAAAAGGTTCTTTTTTTCTTTTCGAGGTATGAAACTCTAAATACACAACATATACACAATGCAAATAAAGGAAACCTTTGATACCGTAGAACAGAGCTGTCCATCGCACGGCCCGTGGGCCGCATTGTAATTGTGCGGCCCGCGAATTGTTTTTATCCACCGCAACATACTTAAAAATTTGCTGTCTTCTTTGTGCGCGTAAGATATAAGAAATTTTAAAGATAAGCTTGTCTTTTACAGTATTGTGTTTAATTTAATCATTTTTCTTCACTGTATTTATGTATTTTCCCTAACTATGCTGTAAATTAAAATTGAGTTGCCTTAGCGGTCCTTTAATCTCTTTGGTCATGCATATTAGCTTAGGATGGTATCTGGCTTGGACAGCCCTGCCGTAGAATACTTAATCTAACGTACCTGCCATGATCAAAGTGTAAGATGCTACCTGACACGGCAAATAAATTACTAGCTATTTATTCGCATGACTCACAATAATTATTTAATTTTGCTCATATGGGTCAAAAAGCCTACGCTATACTAAAATAAGTTTTAAGTTCGATCGATCGATCGATCTCAAGTTTTGAGTTAATTTTTTATTAATTTGCCAGAGGTTGATGAGAATTTAAGGAGGGTGAAATTTTAGGGCACTAGGTATGTTTTGAGGCAAAATAAAAAAAAAAAACAAAAAAATCACTAATTATGTTTAAAAATTTGAATAGGAATACCATAATTACCGATTGGTACAAAATATGCTTTATGTTTTATTCTTAAAACCAAATATACAGAGAAATTTTTAATCGGCCAAGCCGTTTTAGAATTGCGACCACGAACACCGTGACACGAGATTTTTAAACGAATTGCCGCTGGCACATTTAGTTTAATTTTATCCACGGTTTTCATTCATTGACTTACTAATATATGGACATTGGCTCTCATAGTAAAATCGCGAAAAAAATGTACCAATTACACATCACAGAAATAGGAATGTTAACAAAGTAATTTAAACACTAAATTTATTATTGGAACGAAGTTCCTTACGGCAGGCTTGGAGGGGATAGGGGTTTTGCTGCGCGACCGAACTGAAAAAAATGTGATAGTAAAACCGTAAGAAAAAATGCGTGGAATAAAAGCGTTAAATGAGACGTGCACAGGCGCGACAGTCGCGTACACAAGCGAGTAGTGCCGTTTAGCCGAAGGAAGTTCGTTCCTACCGGGTGTCCCGCGACACCACATCATTTTTTTTGCGATTAAATTTCGATTGCTTCGATCACAAATGAAAAATTGCTCGTAAATTTTAGTAACTTACGTAATGGGCTCATGGAAAATTCAACATTAAGCCCATAACTTTAACATGTAAAATTGCAAGATATGCTACTCATAAAAAGAATCCTTGATCTATTAAATTCTTTATTTGAATTTTAATATTGAATTCAAATAAAGAATATGATAGAACAAGGAATGTATGAAGTCGCTTTGTTGATAATTTTTTTTTAATTATTTAACTATATGAACTAGTTTACGGAGGATAAAAACAGGAAAAGTTTTGTTACGATCTTCTTTAATCTGGTTTTTCAAAAACTAAAAAAATATTGGATACTATTTTCTTCTTTTCTCTTGTAAACAAAAAATGGCGATAAAACGTTGCGTTGAACATTTGTATGACAATATTTTTTAATTATCTAAAAACTGGACAATTTTTTTTGAGTCAGTCAGTCTTATGTAATGCACTAAAAATAAAAATTATTTTTATTTCAAGTTTAAAAATATTTATTCTTAATACTACTGAACGACCATTTTGATCTTGATGTCAAATGGTTGATTATAACTAAACTAGATGTTTGAACTGAAAAAAATCATGTTAAGGTATAGTTTTGTTTCTTTGAGCTTAATATATCTCAATTTAACGGGATTTAATTTCCTTGAAATAAATTTAACTTATTAAGTAGTTGCCGCTTTTGATTTGGTTTTACTGTTAAATGTTTGCTTTTTGTCAATATAATGGAACCGCACATTATGGCGATCTGAAAAATTGTAACACAAGTAATAAGTGATACAATTTTTCAGATCGCCATAATCTACCGACAATGCATTTGTGCAAATATATAATATAAATCTACTAAATACTAATTACTAATTATATTTTATAAAATTAAAGTAACAAACTATGTTTAACATTATTGCAATGACTACATAGTACAAAGTCGCTTTCCGCTGTCTGTTCCTAGATCTTTAAAACTACGCAACGAATTTTGATGCGATTTTGAGAGTGATTCAAAAGGAAGGTTTATATGTATAATAACATTTTATGGCAAAACAACGTTTGCCGGGTCATCTAGTTATTATATAATACGTAAATTAAATAACATCTACCTACTTGAAAATTATGTATAGCTGTTTTTTTAGTCTTTTTAATCCTTTCTGTGTTATTTATATACATATCGCCTTCTGTAAACTGATTTGAACAAACAAGATTTGATGGTTTCGGAATAAAATATTCCTCATAATGTGAACGGGCTATTAAAATACTTGTTCATGTTGCGCAACGTATTGGATCTCTTGGAAACCTGCAATAAATATATGCAATAATATATTATATGATTAACTCAATTATAGATAAACTAATAATTATTATTAAAAAATAAAATTATTAAAATATTATAACAAGTAAATTATAATAAATACTATGGAAGCGACTCTATTTCTTTTGCGAACAATTGTGTAGGAATTCGCAAACGTGTGACATATTTGAATTTATATATAGCCATCTTCTTTCTACGCATGTTTAAGCGTAAGTGGGACAAGGACAAAGAGATATTGTCAATATGATTAATTGATTTTTCAATCAGTAGCTAATAAATAATTCGAAATTAAATTAAATATTGTGTTCAGAGGCCAAATATATACCATAATAGATTAAAATCCATACTAGTCCATACTATACTATACCATTATAAATGCGAAAGTAACTCTGTCTGTCTGTCTGTCTGTCTGTCTGTCTGTTACGCTTTCACGGCCAAACCACTAAACCGATTTGGATAAAATTTGGTACAAATATAGTTTGAGACCCAAGAAAGGACATAGGATAGATCTTATCCCGGGAATCCCACGGGAACGGGAACTATGCGGATTTTTATTTTAGAATTTTTTCCACGCGAACGAAGTCGCGGGCACAGCTAGTATTATTATATTTACAAGAAATATAATAATACATCTTTTTTCCCTTTGACCGCATATTTTTTACAATTTTTCACTAAACAATACGGTATTATTAGCGTCTTGTCAGACTTACTGGTAAATGACAACTAACGTGAAATTGTTTCTCATTTTTCGTTTTGCTTCTCTTTTAATTGGTACACTTTTAGAGCGCGGACCCAATGTCCATATATTAGTAAGTCAATGAGTCTATTTAAATACTTATATCATTCAAACATTAAACACCTTTTGCAATATTTGTTTACTTAGCATAATATCTATCACGCAAGATTCCTTATTTTTTACGATACCATAATTTCAATCGACGAGTACCTACCCACTACAGTGTAAGCGAAAGAATTATAACCTCATTGATATACGAGCGTATTATCTGATTATTATTGAAAGATTTATATGAAATGGCAACGGAAGCAACGCATGTTTGTGTAGTTCGCTTTAAGTAGCTCTGCCCGCGACTTCGTCCGCAAGGAAAATTTTCAAAAATAAAAGTAATAAGCAGTAACTTAGGCTAAGTTACTGTTTATTACTGTGGTTTAAAAGATAGTCCCGGGGTTTTACCCACATAGTTCCCGTTTCCCTAGAATTTCCGGGAGAAAAACTCCTTTCTCGGATCTCAAACTACCTTTATACCAAAATTTTATTCAAATCGGTTTAGTGGTTTAGGCGTGTAGAAGAGACAGACAGAGAGACAGGGTTACTTTCTTCTTTATAATGTTATTATGGAAATATGGATACTTAAAAAAATACCGATTACTGGGTACATTACCAACCAAATTGGAACACGACACTGACAAGTTGCGACACAAATAGGTTAGGTGGTGGTACCCGGATGAGATGTGGCATAATTCTACTACAAATTAGCCACAATAACAGTGACTTGTATAGCTAATCTTTAGCGTTTTACGAACCCCCTGCCAAAATGACAGTTGGTCTATTCTCCAAAGAGGGTCCGAACCAACACGACAACCTATCGACAAGTTGAATATATCCAGTCTCCGCACAAGTTTTATTTTCGATAACAGTTAAAAAACTTATTCAAACAAGGACTTACAATTCGATCCCAGGACATCATACGTTTATACTTAATCTGGTGCCGGTAACGACTACACGACTACTGGCAATAGGGGAGTTTTTCCTGAAATTTTTCCAATTGAATTTTTCCAAGCGGTTCGACTCAACATTCTTCATTCGAACCACAAAGACTGGAACATGCTTCCTGAGTCTGTGTTCCCCGACGAGTATAATCTGGGGACCTTCAAGTGAAGAGTGAACAGGTACCTTCTAGTGAAGCGCGTTCCACCTTAGGCAGTATCTTAGCTTACCATCAGGCGAGATCGAGGTCAAGCGCTTCCCTATCGATAATAAATAAAAAAATGTGCATTACGGACTAGAGTTTAAAATGAAATTTCTATTAACATACATATTTCAAAAAAGTTATATGGAATAAAGTAAATAGAATTTAAAACCAATTCAAACTCATTCCGAGTTTGAATTTTTCATCGCCGGAGTCATGTTGAGCTTTCAGCAAAAACGCTGTATTCGTAAATAAGTTTGTCCTAGTTTCAAATTTCAGAGATTTTAAGTTAATTAATTCATTTTATTATTCAGAAGCATATACTTGCGACTTTATAAACGTGGCTCAAAAACACTACACTCTTTTATTTGATTGAGTAACAAAATAGCTTGTTGTTCCTGGATGTTGTTCTAATAGTGAAAAAATATAAATTCATTTCAATCGTTTTAAAGTTATTCACTACTCTTATATATAAAATTCCAAAATTTATCTCTTTAGAACATTTCTCCACACTATACCTAACATTGTGTGGCTATACCTAATATTGTGGTTGTAAGCAGCTCTGGACTTGGATCTGGGGATTCGGATTACATTCTCAACAGGCTATGTGCCTTTAAGACAATTGCGCTAATGGTGCAGTGTGCAATTTTACACAGTTAAAGCTTACATTTTGTAGGAATACAGAAAGTTTTTGTAATATACATTAGAAATACATTACATTAATAAAATAAACATTACACACACTTCATTCATGTGACATACACAAATGCACAATATTTTCTTTAGGGTTGAAGTCTGTTGTGAATATTAGATGAGATTTTATTGTTTAGTTATGGTCAAATTTCAGCCACAGGCGATCGCTAGTTATGTAAAAGTATGCAGAATAAAATATCTCAATCATACCTTTGACTTGGAGCTGGGGATTCGGATTAAATTCTAGACAGGCACGTCTATGTGATGAGTATATAGATGTTTGTATTTCTGGGTTGGGGTGTATATTAAGTATATTACAGTATTATATGTATCTATTAGTATAGTTAACTAGCATTCATATTACAAGCCTCGTAATAGAGATGCTACATGCATTAGGTGACAGACTATCTCACCCTTTAAACTGAAACACAAAAGTGACAAGCACTGACGTTATCACGTCTGAAATAGGAAAGGCGGTGATTCCTGAATTCCCGCCTCTCCTATTCCAGACGCGGTACCTGTACCGCCTCAGGTGAGACCTTACAAAATTATACCATCCTGTTAATATTCACCATGGTAGTGACACTTTGAGACATCTCTTGCCTTAAACGAGATTTCTAGCACTAAGGCAGACGATCTATTCTTCAAAAAAGAGCTAGGATCAACACGGTCCGCTCCATGCTCCATAGAGGGCTACATGTACATACAAAGTTAAGAATATCAGAGATATAGAATAAGGGAAGGACACATTGGCCTTATAAAGATTAAGAAGACTTACTGCAGGAAGTGAAGTGTAAATAAATGTACTTTAAATATATGTCATTAACTGTAAACGATGAAAATGGAATAAAGTTTTATTTCCGTAAGAAACAAGTTATAGTTGGAGAGATAGCGGTTTATTTTACATGAATTTGTATAATATTACAAAATATATAGCTGTATAATGCTATCATAAATTATAATTGTAAAAAAAGTGTATGTACTTATGAACGCACGTAAGTAGTTATAATTCTTTGGCGTAACAAAATAACAACCTTCCTAAAAATTTTATCCTTCCTGTTATCTCATGTTTGCAGAGTAAACGATACCTATAATAGCATAAATCGTCGAGCATCATAAAAATATATTCCCATCATTTTTTCACTAACGTTCCAAATGAAGTATAACTTCAAAAAATAGTAGCCATTTATTATAATTATTACCCTTGTTGGTTCTAGTCCCCTTGGAAGAATAGACCAGCAGCTATTCTGCTAGGCAGTTTGTAAAAGACGAACGTTTGTCTACATATGTCACTACATCATAAGATCCCCTTAGTCCATAATAATCCGTGTGAAAAAAGCCGCGAAAGCTTAAAAGTATACAAATTATTTACAAATACAATTTCTCTCGAAAAAAAGAAGAATTTTTTAAATCGATTCGTAAATAAAAGAGTTCTGAGGTAACAAACTTAAAAACATACAGTCGAATTGATAACCTCCTTTTGAAAAATTGGTTGAAAAAACAATAAAAACTGACCAAATTCCGGAGAGTATTAAAGTAGATTTCAGTTATTTTAAAGATGTGATTTTTATATTATTTAATTTTACATACTCTTAAGTTCTGTTAATATTGAATACGTTTTCCATAAAATTTAAACATACTGTATATTGTCAGCAATGTGTTAGTAATACAGATTTAATACCCGAGAAACTAAAACTATTATGCTTGAATGCAAGGCTGATATACCTAACCCTGTGCCAAATAGTGTAGTTATTTAGTGCATTCCCTCGGATTCCTCTCCGTTACTCCACGTTACCCGGCTTCTTGAAATAATAGATCATCAGATTTTAGTCATGTATTTAATTTTCTTTTGTTCAAGATTTACTTGGTATTTTGGTATCTACTTCCGAATTTGAATCAGTCTTACTAGGCGTAACTACCATGAGTTGCCGTTTGTTCAAACTAAGTTTATTACTTTTGGATTGAGATACTCGTAATCACATAAGTTTATATTTTTTTATGAAATATACAATTTTTACCGTTTTTTCCATTTTTGTAAAAAGAAACCCACAATAAAAAAGTATATTTGCACCCATATCTTCGAAGAAGTAGGTAGGTACAACAAGTGCACCCACGATTAGCCGAAGCTACTTAGTCTAAATAATGTAATAGGTGGCAAGCCTATCGCCAACTGAACACTTATCCAATCCCGGGCAGCGTCTTTTTATCAAAAAAATTAAAAAACACATTTTTTGAATTGCACTACCCGAGAATTAAACCTGGTACCTCACGCGATCAACTCTGACGCCGGACCACTAGACCACAAAGGCGATAAACCCACAATAAATAATTAAATAAATTACACGAATCAATCTAACCCCAAAGTAAATATATTATTTGCTTGTATTATGAATGTTAGTCAACGATACTAATACATAAAAATACATATATAAATACTGTTACATACATAATAAACACTCAAACCCAAAAATACAAACATCTATGCTCATCACACAAATGTGTCCCTGTTGGAAACCGAACCCGAGCCCCATCGACTCGTAGTTAGGTTCCCTAACCACTCGACCAGGGCAGTCAAATAATAAATGCTTATCAAATATCCTGTATGTACCATTGAAAATATCAACAGTTAACTCTTTGTGTATAAAGGAGTCGATCTCCTTGTCTTATCTTGTTTGTCGACTTTGTTGATAATATTATGCACAATTATGCAAGTTAACTGTTTAAATTTTTGGAAAGAGCAAGGACAATATTGGATATATTCATAGTTTTTGGTGATAATTAACTACTTGTACTGTATATATTCCAATTTAAGGCAATTATTGTAGTTAATTGCCAAGATGATTTTCATTCGAATTATCAGAGGCTATTTCAATTATAATTTTTTTTTTGATGAATAAATAAATAAATAATAGTTATTCGTCAACAATTTTGACCCTGAATATAATAAAAGTTATTTTTTTAATTCGTAGGAAAGCATCAGTTTTTACTCCGTGTCAGTCCGATTCCCTCTGGAGAATAGAGCATCTATTCTATCAAGGTACTTCGTAGGACATGAACATTGGCTATACGAGTCACTACCATCTAGGTTACTAGGTGGTAGAGTTCTGCATTGCCTCCCCCAGGTCTGTTGTATCATAGCATAGCCATTACGGCCTGCCTGGCAGAATGACAAGTGGCCTATTCTTCAAAAGAGCTCGGGACCAACACGACCCCAATTTCTAAGCGGCTTGACCAATTTAAACGCTGTTGACGGCATTTTAAAGTGGTTTTACCAAACTTAGATTTTTTGAAAATTTTAACGGTTTTGGATCAGTAGCTTTTGAGAATTCTATATTTTTCTTTTTTTTTTGAGAATCTAAAATAACGCCAGAAAAAATCGTAGACGTAATGTTGTTTGGAAAATAAATTCTAAACCAATAATTCGATTTAGTTTATTAGTGAAACAGTACAAGTACACCAATAGAATACAATATGATCAAGCCAGATCCTTTCAAAGGGTAGGTAGATTGTACAGAACGTCTATAGACTTTCTAGTTCATTATGATTCACAGGTTTATCAGTTGGCGAGATGAGTGGTAATCCTCATCGCTACATTTTACCAACTTGATGACGATAACCGCCTATTCCTATCGATAACCGAGACTTACTGCTTAACGTACTCATCTGAGGCTCGAGGATGGTAAAAAACTAGTAGTGTGAAACTACTAAGTACTTTGAGATTTTTGTTTTCCGAGACAAAACTCAAAAAACCTTGATACCATGTTTGCTCAGCCCGAGAATCGAACCCAGGACCTCATGATCTGAGCTGAAAAGGGTATATAATCATGTCTAGTCAAAATGGAAAAATGTTATATTTTCATTCCATTCTCTCTCGTTCATATCCCCGAATAGGATGAAGTGCAAATACCTAGACCGTGGTATAATTAATCAGCCGAGCTTGGATATAAAGTCAGGACCACATATAGCATAGATTTTTATTTACTTGCTAAAACGTAATGACAAAAACGTGTATTACCTGAGTGCGCTAGAAGGAGGGTTATGTTTTTCGAGTGTATGTTTGTATATACATCTATTAAGCACATTCTGTAGCTGAGGTGGTGAGGGGAGGTGAGGTTTGATGGATTTTAGCTGAGGTGGTGTCATTAAATTGCGAAGATAACAGGCTCTATAAGCACCAGGTCTCGTAGCATAGACTATCACTACATAGTATAAAACAAAGTCGCTTTCTCTGTCTGTCCCTATGTCCCTATGTATGCTTAAATCTTTAAAACTAAGCAACAGATTTTGATGCGATTTTTCACTAGATAGATTGATTCTTGAGGAAGGTTTTAATATATAAACCTTTCCGATATTCCCACGGGAACAAATGCTACGCGGGTGAAACCGTGGGCATGTCGCTAGTATTATATAAGCCCTAGTAACGCTCCGGTTTCACTTGGAACATTCGTTCAGTTTCGACGAGGATAAAATTTTGTATACCGAACTGGTTTTTTGTGGATAATGATCAGTGAAATGATTCATATATCTTTAAATGATACAGTGAACTTGCGAACAGACACCTAAAGATTAAATGTTAAATATAATTTGCTACATAATATTAGATAAGCATAAAAACGATTGCAGTAATTAAACTTCATGTGTTGGTTTAAATTTTGACACTCAAATGTTTGTAGTTATGATCTGCTTCACCATACACAAATAAAACAAATACTACCTACTTTATCCCCGTGTTGGTCCCGGGCTCCTTTGAAGAATAGGCCAACTGCCGTTCTGCCAGGCAGGTCGTAAAAGGCGACCGATTGACTATGCAAGTCACTACCATCGTGGCTACTAAATGGTAGAGTTCTGCATTGTCTCGTGCGTGTCTGGTACCACCGCCCTACCTATTCCTGTCGCAATAGCGTCGGTGCTTGTCGCTGTCGTGTTCCGGTTTGGAGGGTAAAGTAGCCGGTAAACGAATGTGGCATTAGACCTCGCCACAAGATAGCAACGCAACATTAACATCTTTGGTGTCTATAGGCGATGGTTGACTCTTTCCATCAGGAGACCCATCTGCTTGTTTGCTATCTTTATTACATAGTATAAAACAAAGTCGCTTTCTCTCTCTGTCCCTATGTCCTTATGTCACTATGTATGCTTAAATCTTTAAAACTACGCAACGGATTTTGATGCGGTTTTTTTAATAGATAGATTGATTCTGGAGGAAGGTTTAAGTGTATAAACCTTTCCGATATTCCCACGGGAACAAAAGCTGCGCGGGTGAAACCGCGGGCAGGTCGCTAGTATGATATAAAAAACACTACCTGACCCGGCAAACGGTATTTTGCCATACAAATTACTAGTTTTGAATATTTTGGTGGTTTGAAGAGCAGGCCAACTGTCGTTCTGCCAGTCAGGTCGTAAAAGGAGACCGATTGGCTATACGAGTCATTACCATCGTGGCTACTAGATGGTACTGCAATGTCACGCCTGGGTCTGGTACCACTGTCTTACCCATTCCTGCCACAATAGCGTCAGTGCTTGTAACTGTCGTATTCCAGTTTGGAGGGTAAGGTATCCGGTAGACTTATGTGTGTGGCAGTAGACCTCGCCACAAGATAGCGACGCACCATTAACATATTTGATGTCTATAGGCGATGGTTGACACTTTCCATCAGGAGAGCCATCTGCTTGTTTGCTACCTTATGATATAAAAAAACTTATTTGAAAGAATTGAAAGAAAAAAAAGAAACCCTGCTTATATTTTTACCCGGCAAACGTTGTTCTGCCTTATTAACTACTTTTATTTTTTTCCATATTTTCTCACCTTTTACCTTCCCTGGACTTCAAAAATTAATTCAAAACCGAAATTAGTCAAATCGGTTCAGCCGTTTTCGAGTTTTAGCGAGACTAACGAACAGCAATTGATTTTTATATATATAGAAGAAGATAGATTTTGCATTATCAAATTTGAGAGTACAAAAATATAATTTTTTCATTTACAACCGATTTCCGAAACCCAAATTAATTTTAACAAGCAATTAATCTGTGTTTAACAGATCATTGTATTGTAAAAATTATGTTAAATACAGATTAATTGCTTGTTAAAATTAATTTGCGTTTCGGAAACCGGCCGTTAGTGGATTGTGTCTACTGAGGAGATTGTGTAAATATCGCGCCTTGTGTTTTGCCTCGGAGGTAGTCCGGGAACGAGTGTATCAGAATGTAGCCGGTTTCTCTGCGCTATACCTACTCTAAAAACCGTTCAATATAAGAGATATTATTTACCAATAATCGGCGACAAACAATTTCATAAATAACCTTTATCGACCTCCGAGCGAATAGGATGTGAGACATTCGCGAACAACTGATATATGTGACCTTTAATGTATTTTTTAGTCAGCACGATTTTAATGTCGGTTTTTCAAATCATCATTGAAACACCATAATGGTGTATACAAAGATTCAGTTCACTAGGAATTTTTTCGTAGATGTGACCTAGAATAACTAGATTTTCGAAGGCAGTTAGGTTTCCTTCTTTATATTAATAGCTTGATAAAGATTACTGACAGTTGCAGGCAGAAATTAACGCTGTATAAATAATAATTGATAACTATTTTATATTAATAATTCCAATAATTACCCTTTTCTAAAGTTATCACCCTAGGAAGGAGTTTGTCATTAACTCGAATCACAGCAGTAAGATTAAATTTATCCACCTTAAAATCTTTTGAGTTCCATGTCAGATATATAAAACACAGACATTGAGAAAAAAGGCATAGATTGCCAAAGCGCATAATTTAAAATGTGGCACTTATAATCAGTGTTGGGCAAAAACGATTGGATTACGATTTGTTTCTTGTGATAATCGGGACACACAGCTTTACGAACTTATCCCAAGTTTGTACTTGGGATAAGTTCGTAAAGCTGTGTGTCACACGCTTTGACCAAAGTTACTTTGATCGAAGGTTACACGCAAACACCAGTCTCCACTGCTACTGAGATTTTAATTTTCAAGGGTCTATCTTAACTATTTAGTTTGGATTCATGAGTTTATTTGCGAAGATTATTAGTTAAGAATTATGAGATTTTTTTTGTATAGATTGTTAATTAGGATTCATGTATAGTTTACAGATTATTAGTTAGAAGGAATGGGATTTTTTGCGAAGTTTAGGTAGGATTCATGAGGGAATTTTTTCTCCGGGTTGATCTGGGCATCTCGTAAAAGACGAGACAAGGTTTATATGTAATCACTAACATCGTGACTATAGTAACCAAGTAATAGAGTTCTGCTATCTCGATCGGATTTTGTTACCACTGCTTATCTATTCCTGTCGCCATCACGTCTGTGCTTTCGTTACCGTGTTCCAATTTGGAGATAAGGTAGCCAGTTAACTAACATTAGAAGTGCCGGTAACGTCATATCCGTGGTCATAAACATACTTAAGAAACTATTTATTTATTTATTTTGATTTCTTTAATGCGTGTGGCATTTGAACTTCTGTACGCGAATTACCGAAGGTTTTGGCGAAGGTTACGTTTTTCTATCAGGAGAACAATCTGCATGTTTGCAAATCCTATAAATTAAATATAAAAAAATAAATGAGATTTTTTGCGGCGATTAGTAGTTAGGATTACTGAGATTTTTGCGAAAATTGTTAGTTAGAAGTAATGAGATTTTTTGCGGAGATTATTAGATAGGTGCGTTGTGCGGATATTAATGATTATTATTTAGAATCATAGAGATTTTTTGCGGAGGCTACTTCTCCGGAACATGATTCGATAGTAAAACAAAAAACATATTGAAGAGTTGATTGTAAGGCAACATATTAATAGTGTGAAACTAGTTCTTTTTTTAAATTTGTCTTGATGTCCAGCGACTTCATTTCAATTTATTTCATTTCTCGTGTTAGTCAGTTCCATTTTTGGACAAATAGTTATGTACTTCCCTGCCAGGCAGTTCATAAAAAGCAAACGATTTAAAAAATTAAGCGATGCATTAGGTCAATAAAGCTTTAGGTGTCAGCTAGGCAGAGTTAGTAACAAACTAATTTTAAATATTTTGGATTTATTATGCCTCATTCAGTATGCCAAATATCCTACAGAACATAAGGTATATTTACTTAAGCCTTAATTTGGTATTATACGAGTAAGTAACGTAAGTAAGTAACTAATGAATTTACTTTTCATCTTTTTTCGTTAATTCTATTAGTAAAAAACGATGAAAAGATAAATATATTATGTATTTTGTATAGCTAAAATAAAGATACATAACTGTGGCCTCTACAACTCGTTATAGGCAAATGCCTCACAAACGGTATAAATCGATTAGTTATATAACTGACGACATTGAAACCATTGTGTCAACGACCGATGACCTGCGCAAACAACTATAAGGAACATTACGAATATACCACAGCGACATCGCTGCGACTAAAATGTCGGACATAAACATTTGTTTACCTTATCAAAAATTTATGAGCGTGTTTGGATTCTGGTTAGTCGTTTACACGTTACTAATAAAATGATTGTGACGAAAAATTACAGCAAAAAAGTTATAACCTTAATCTATTTTTTCCCGTGTAAACCCAAAACCCTTTTGAAGAATCTATCAGCGATTTCATTGCAAGGCATTTCGCAAAAGGCGAAATAAAGCGAAATGTGTCACTATCATAGTAGCTACTATTTTGATGGTAGAGTTTTGCAATATTTCACTCAGGCTTAGTACCACCATCGATTAAGCTGAATACGCCTTTCGAGGCAGTTTAATCTCTGGTAACTGGCCTTCTGTGCTTGCCTCTATAATGTCGCTGTCGTTTCCTAGAAGAAGGATAAGATAGTCAGTTATATTATACATACGATACTATATTCCAGTTCATGTATAGTAACCAATTATTAAGTTATGTTTTATCTATAAGTTACGATTATTCTTTCCATCAATTTACATCATCTTCGCGTGATGTCGCTGATGTCGTGAAGTCGCTGATGTTTTCAAAAGTATGTTAAATATTTGTAGATGTCGTACCCGGATATATTATAGCGTTTTCATTTACAGAGCTCAGTCATTCATAACTATCACTGTAATTGATGTAAGTACACGTTGCTGATAGGTGTATATTCGATTCCAATCACTACCAACTACGTAAGTCTTCCGCCTATTTCCTCTTTCTTCTGTAAAGAGCCTTATTCGTTATTAACTGTTTGAGAAATAATTAGTAGTAATTGGGTTCAATGGTTTTAGCTTATCTGGCCGCCTACAGAAAAGCTAAAAAAATAAGTGATCCAATTTGATCGCGCTGTTCATTATTAGAATGAAACAAATTGTTAGATGTAGTTTCATACATGCTGTTTTACCATCAAAGAAACTCTTAATCCTCCTCTTTGAAATATCCGTGTCAAAGCTTCCTGGACCTGAACTCTATGTGACGTAGATTATTACAGTATTTTACTGATCAAGCCAGGAATGAGCGTGGAAACCGAACAGTAGTAGATAACCAAGTTTTAAAGTAGTGTGGATGAAATCTATCACTAGGGCGTGTAGTACAAAGGCGGAAGCAAAACGTTTTCATAGTAATAAAGGGTAATGCTAATATACATATAATATACTTTATGCATTCCGCCATCCTTGAAATTTGAATTTTTTTTCGATAGATATTCTATAGGTTTATTTTGCATTAACATCAGAGTATTTATTCATTAAAGATAATTTTTGAACTACTATCTATGCTATCATAAAGAGCTAGTAGAGCGAGAGAAAAAAAATATTATTGATGATTCGATAAAATTTAAAAAAAACATAACCTTCCAGTAGTTGAAAGCTTCCAATGAATTCTTCAAATTTATATATTTTTTTATCATAAGATAGCTAATAAGCAGATGACTCTCCTTATGGAAAGAGAAATCACCGCCTATAGACACCGATCCAACATATTCTAAATAATGAAACTAATACAATATCATTATCTAGAATATGCATTATAAGTATTCCACATTACCGGGGCCTATTATACAAATCATGTTTCTCTCTACTTGGTTTAACCAGCCAATATAGTTGGATTTTAGTCTGAACGTCACATTAGGTACTACATCAATGATAAACAAATATAGTATTGTTACGTACTCCGGGTTCGTAATTGTAAGAAAACACCACTTATATTAAATCCGTGTATTTACAATACAAATACACACAACACAACACAACACAATGTAATACTTATAGTCTGAATAACACTAGTCACTCATTGTACTATCTCCAAACTTAGCCGACTACACAATAAGGTTTAAGGTTTAAGAATTCACTTACATGAGAATATCACTAGGCATGCACTAATTACACTATGAGGGCACGAACGCAAACAATACTTTTTTACTTTACAATTATAAATTATTTTTTACATCTATTACTAAACACAACTTAATAATTATCTATATCTAGTCAACTTATGTGGGTAGAAAACAAAATAACATTGCTCACTGCGAAGCGAGTCGATCGAATTGACTCAGTCATTGTATGGAGTAATGACATAAATTAACTAGATGCGACATTACAGTAACTTTCCGACCCATTACTTTGTATTATGTTTTGTATATACATATGCATACACATACACACATACATACATACATACACATATACACACATATACATATATATATACACAATAAAACACTCGCTTCACACTGGTCACTTTAAGTATCGCTCTCGACCGCTTTATAAAAACTGCCCTGTATTTGTCAACACATCTCTATTTATACCCAGGGTAAAGTTCTACCTGGATCCAGAAAAATCTAAACGTATCGGGAAACAATGAATCACTTCTTATCACTTCTTATTGTAAACAAGTTATGACTCATAAATCCTAGTACACGCTACTTTCAACCTTATGCCCTATACCACAAAGTCGATTATGGCATAGCACAGGTCAACTATTTGTTTGTCAATAGGAGTAGCTCTCTCTTTCCTTCATTTCTAGATCTCTCCAGCGCTTCAACTCTACACGTTTCTAGATTATTCGTAACAGTATGATGCTTCATTGGTACAACGCTTCAATTATGCTATATCAAGCGCAAACCTACGATATCCTTTAAAAAAATCTTGTGATATCTAAAAATGTAGCACATTTTCTTACTGAAATTAGTTTTTGCTTAGCTGTGTGTTTATAGTTAAAATGTAAAAAAGTAAAATAACACCAAATATAGTTCATAATTATTATATAAAATACTTTAGCCGGCATTTGCACTCAAATTTAACAATCGCTTACACGGATCTTTAGCATTTATAAAGGTAAAGAAGCGCTTATAACAATTGTAAAAATCTCTGAATGCAGCAGTTGTATTTCTAGAGATTAAAATTTTATGAATATTTACAAATGGCCTCATATTAAAGGACATATCCGGTTGGTTTGTAGAAAAATGTTCATGTGTAACAATATAAGAGTGTTTGATATAACTATTTGCATGATTAAAGTTTTTATGTGATCTCACAAAATCATCGCATTTTTTATTTAAGCAACACTTGTATCGTAATAATCCAAGTGTCATAGACCCCAAATGTTCAGCCACATGTCATGTCAAATTTGATACAAATCCAACCATTGCGGCATGTAGAAATAATTAAGAAATAAATGCAAACAAATATATTTATTAAATATTTTTTGTATTTCAGTAAATCCTATTTATTTTTATATTTTATACTTATTTTCGTTTTTTTTCTACGTACGTTATGCGTATGTAATTTATGTCTATACAGTATAATATTTATATATTAATTCGTGAGGAAAAACTTTGTACCCCTTTTTAAAACAATTGCGCGAACGGTGGAGTACTAAATTTGGTATAGTTAAAGTTTACATTTCTGAGGACTGCGCAAACCTAATGTTTTTAAAGAAAATGCCTTAGAATTGCATTAAATTAGAAAAATTAATATTACACACACTACATTCATGTGACATACATGATATTATACACACATGTATATAATGCTATTTTCTTTACGGCTAAAGAAAGTTGTCGAACTTAAAATAGTTTTTATTGTTTAGTGTCTAGTCGAATTTTGACTACAGGCGATTGCTAGTTCAAATAATATTTTATTCGACGTAGGTACACATAGGAACACTTATCGACGTCATTTATAAGCAAAAGTATACATGACAAGTTATACAATAGTTATAAAATACACTAAGGTAAAATACAGAAAAATAATGACAGCTAAAAAGAATTCTTTGTCTACAGAAATGACTTATCCTTAAATATTTTTAAAATAACAATAAAATTTAAGTAAATATAGAAGCAAATCTATACATATAATAAAATAGTAATTATTAATATTCGGTTATTAATTTATTTTGTGTAAGTTGTTATCAAAATTATGTAAAATGTATTAAAATAAGAAACTGAGGTTTCTGTATGTATTTCCTTCTTAAGTATTGTACGTAGTCCTTATAATCGTCAGACACTTGATTATTTTAACGATTAATAAACACTTTTAAGAAATTTACATGTACGAGTATGTATGTATAAATGTTTATATTTTATTATACGAGTACTTAAGAATGTCACACAATAGCAACGATAAAATATAGTGTAAAGCACGATAAAATTTTTGTAAATGCTAAATTTGATTTTGCATATTGTATTTTTTTATTATACTTTTTTAAGCAGATGGCTCTCCTGGTGAAAAAAGAAACCAACGTCTATGGACACCAAAGATGTTAATGGTGCATTGCTATCCGTGTGGCGGGATAGCATGTTTATCCTCCAAACCGATAAACGATAATGACAAGCATTGACGCTATTTCGGCAGGAAAATGTAAGGCGGTAGTACCAAATACCTAGGCGTGACGTTACGGAACTCTACCAACTAGTTTTCGCGTTGGTAGTGACAGATATAGCTAATTGGTCGCCGTTTATGACCTGCTGGCAGAACGGTAGTTGATCTATTTTTCAAATAAGATACAGGAGAAAGTACTTATTATAATTGGAAAAAAGACTGTTGAGAATTTTCAATGCTATACATTATTGTGGCACGTATGGATAAGCCTAAATATACAATGTAAATTCCGATCATATTATTGTTAGTAATTATTCGTTATTGTGCAATAATTGTCTTTCATTATTATTATTCATGTATTTACCAATTAGTTGTGTTTATTAATGTTGAAGAAGTATTGAGAAATTTATTCTTTTAATTTTCTATCTATATCGCAACTGTGTTGGAAATGGGTTATTCGATTTTATGTAGTACTAGCTGTTGCCTGCGACTTCGTACGCGCGGACTTCGTTTACTCCGCACAGCTCCTCCCCCGTAGGTGCTAGCGTGATAATATGTAGCCTATATGTTGTCCCGATCTGTTAGAAATATTCATGTAAAATTTGAAGTAAATCCATGCAGTACTTTTTGAGTTTGCGCCGGACATACATGACTTTCCAAAACGATTTTATTATATATATATATATATATATATATATATATATATATATATATATATATATATATATATATATATATATATATATATATATATATATATATATATATAATGTAGGTATACAAATTACAAGTGCATCGATTATTTATAGCTAATGCCATGCTATAGTTAATGATATTTAATCTTTTATTCTAGGCTTACTCTTTAATTCACATTGATTTGATAAAATTGTTAAAGTTTATTTTCATATTGACGTAATTGAAACGATTCTATTCAATTCAATTTGTTTATCAAATTGTTGCCAGACCATAATTTGATAAACAAATTGAACTTTCAATTTGTTCATATCATTTAATTTGTCAGTATTGAGTATTGACTGTGATATTATTTTGATGTCTATTTTAATCGAATACCTAGTAGAATTTTAATGTCAATTTTAACGATTATGCAATTTAGATTGCTAAGAAACATAAACGTCCGATTGAAATGTTAAAAGAACACGAATCCTTAGCGTGTATCAAATAGAAGGAGTTCTACGCTGCAAGTGCAAATAGGTGCAAACAAAACTTTATAGTAGGGGAGCCCGAGATGCTAAATGGGTAGTTACTCAAGCGTCGTAGGGACCTACTGGATTATGTAGATTAAATTATAGGAAAAATAAAAGGTTATATAATGTTTTTCATTTCAATGGTGGGGAAAGAAACTACAAATAAAAAAAATGTTTAAAAAAATCAGTGATATGGAAACACTGAAGGGCATTAGATTAGGGTATGGTGGGTTGATAGCCAGCTAAAATTTAGAAAACGATTCAAGTGTTTTATAAGGGATTGGAAGTGTCACAAAGTTGCAAAGAAAATGTTGTCTTGGCAGTATCGAGCGCGCCTGAATTTTCTTTTATTATGGAGGAAATTATGTTAGAATTATGAAAAAAGTAGTTAGTAGACCATAGTTAACCTCCTCTATAGAAAGGGCTTATATTTGGTAGCCTTAACAGTATGCGAGGTAACCCTTCCTATGTTAATGTGAATATATATATATATATATATATATATATATATATATATGTATATATATATATGTATATATATGTATATATATGTATATATATATATATATATAAATATAAATATAAATATATATATATATATATATATATATATATATATATATATATATATATGTATATATATATATATATATATATATATATATATATATATATATATATATATATATATATATGTTACGGTTACATTGCATATGTAATACTTCAAAGACAAAGGTATGAAACATCAATGTATGTATAATAGGACACTACGCATTAAGTTATCTGACACGTGATGATTTTTTTCCAAAATAAATATAACGGCTATAAAAACTAGAATTAGATTCACAAGGTTTATTTAAATGTTGTTTATAACAATATGACGCAATAAATAATTCGCTTTCATAAGCGTTTAATATTAATAAACACGTTTTATTAATCCTAACTATAATTTGATGGAATATTTCCTAGGTTACATGTTTAAAAAATATTAACAAAAACATTGTGATACGTTTTTATACAAACTTTGTCATAATAAAACTGCGGGTTGTCCGTATATTTTAGTATAATTTTTATATTTTGTTTCCTATATTTATTCCTTGTGTTATTTCTGTGGGAAAGTTTAAAGAATTGACGGTAATATTAGAACATATTTAGATGATTAAAGAAATTATAATACATCCGAGCCCTTTTTGAACCGACGAAAACACGGAGAAAATTCTTACTTCGACGCTTATATCTTTTGTGTTAAGCCACGCATAAATTTTTACAGAATGATCTGATTTTGATAACTCTTATTTTTTTGGATAGTATATACGCCGAGCATTTCATATATTTTTTGAAAAAAAAAATACACTCAAAAGGATACAAAAACAGGAGATGATTGATTATTCACTCACTAGTTATTATGTATGACCACGCGTTACTTTTAACAGAGTGATCCGATTTTTATAATTGTTCTTTTATCGGATAGAATATGTGGTCTAGTGTTCCGGCGTTTTCGTTGCAACTTTAAAAAAAAGTGTTTTTTCAGTTTTCTGATAAACATATTTGCCCGGGATTGTAAGGTACCCGGTTGGCGATAGGCTGGCCACCTATCACATTTGTGAGACCAAGTATCTTCGGCTAATCGTTGGTGCACTTGTGATACCTCTGTTTACCCCTTCGGGGATACGGGCGTGAAGATACTTTTTTATTGGATAGAATATTAATCCCGATAGTTATTTTATATATTTTTTGAAAAATATGTATCCACCCAAAAGGGTACGAAAACAGAGGATGATTGATTATTCACTCACTGATTTTAATGTATGCCTATACGTAACTTTTCGTCGGTTTGAAGAAAAGATCAACTTTACTGCTAGGCATCTCGTGAAAAGTGAGAAATTGCGTTTTACTAACATCGTGGCTACTAATTCTATCAGAGTTATGTAACGTCTTGATCTCGTCTACTCTCTTATAATTTTTTTATATTATAAGATAGCAAACAAGCAGATGGGTCTCCTGATGGAAAGAGTCAACCATCGTCTATAGACACTAAAGATGTTAATGGTGCGTTGCTATCTTGTGGCGAGGTCTAATGCCACATGCATAAGTTTATCGGCTACCTTACTCCCCAAACCGGACACGACAGCAACAAGCACTGACGCTATTGCGGCAGGAATAGGTAAGGCGGTGGTACCTGAGCCGGGCGAGACAATGCAGAACTCTACCATCTAGTAGCCACGATGGTAGTGACTCGCATAGCCAATCGGTCGCCTTTTACAACCTGCCTGGCAGAACGTCAGTTGGTCTATTCTTCAAAGGAGCCCGGAACCAACACGGTGAAAAACGGGGAGGGGGGGTTCTCTAATTAATGTTATAAATTGTATATTATATTGTTTCTTATCAAAAATAATAATGCAAAATGAATAATATTGTCCTAAACATATAATACATAGTTTAATAAAATTGCATTACTGCAACTCAATTACATTATTATGTTTTAATCTATAATAATATAATCTGTAATCTAGGACTTGATACCTGAAATGAATTCATTCATTAATTAAAGAAATTTAATACCGTAGAGTTAAATATACCTATACCTATACCTATACCTCGCCGTGTTGGCCCGGCCTCCTTTGTAGAATAGGCCAACTGCCGTTCTGCCAGGCAGGTCGTAAAAGGCGTCCGATTGGCTATCGAGTCACTATCATCGTGGCTACTAGGTGGTAGAGTTCTCCATTGTCTCGCCCGGGTCTAGTACCACTTCCTTACCTATTCCTGTCGCTGTCGTGTTCCGGTTTGGAGGGTAAGGTAGCCGGTAAACTTATGCATGTGGCTTTAGACCTCGCCACAAGATAGCAATGCACCATTAACATCTTTTGTGTCTATAGGCGATGGTTAACTCTTTCCATCAGGAGACCCATCTGCTTGTTTGCTATCTTATGACATAAAAAAAATGCCTCGACATTATACGACACTTGTATACTAACAATTAATTACCATAAATACATCTTATACTGGGGTATTACGAGCCATGATCGTATTACCCCTTGAAATATTAACGAGACTCGGGTAATTTAGAGTATTTCGGGGACTAAATTTATGGGAATTTTATATGTACGTGATGTCTGTCCTTTGCGTAGTTGTATATATATATATATATATATATATATATATATATATATATATATATATATATATATATATATATATATATATATATATATATATATATATATATATATATATATATATATATATATATATATATATATATATATATATATATATATATATATATATATATACCACACTCATAGCAAAACGTTATTAATGTATATACTAGGCTACTTTTAAAGTTCCGGTCAAATGTTCAGAGGCTGTTCAGAATCGATAATATGTTCGATTTATGTAATAAAAAAATAATTTGAAAAAATCACAATTTCATTTATCCGACATAAAACACTTGCACACAAAACGCATGGATATAATTTCAATTACGTAAAATGTACTTAGAGCTACATATTACATGATAGTTACTATCGTAATTATAGGTAAATGTAAAATGACACACTGCCAACATTACAGAGTTTATTAACAAGAGTCGGTGCATCCAATTCATGAATTTAGTGGGACGAAAATTTTAAATACAGTTTCAATTCAATATTTAGTTCCTAATTTTAAAATTTATCCGTACCTTTAATAGTAACTCTGTATAATGCATTTGTATTTAATAACAAAATATATGTGTTTCTATATATTAGTATCACTGACCATATCACAAGCAAATATTTTGCTTGCTTTGGGTTATATCGAATTGTGTAATTTGTGAAGCGATATTATTATACATCTGAGTGCTAAGTGTGAGTTTTTCTTTTCACATTCGACCGTGAGTGCGTTTGGAGTTTACTAGGAATTTGTATGTGATTTGTACAGCGCCACCTAGTGGTAAACTGATTTCTCACGTTTACCACTAGGTGGCGCTGTACAAATCACATACAAATTCTTAGTAAACTCCAACGCGCTCACGATCGAATGCGAAAAGAAAAACTCACACTTAGCACTCTGTAGTGTCTACAGGGGATGCTTGTCTCTTTTCATCAGGATATCTATCTGCTTGTTTACTATCTTATTACTTAAAAAAAGTTCTGTTAACTTAAATGAGACTACTCTACGAAGATAATAAGCAATCCTTTCAAGAAAAAGAGTGAAGTTTAACGAATCCCCTAACTGTTATGTCCTTACTTATGTCCTGACTAGCTGCTCCCTGTCTGTCTCCTTGCTTATGTCCTGACTAGCTGCTTCCTGCGACTTCGTTCGCGTGACCTAAACGCATTACTTCTTTTACTCTCATGGGTTTTTACCGATTTCTCACTAAACATTAAAGCTACTGTTTTACCCATTACTGCTTTAAATAGATAAAAGATCTTTTATTTTCAAAATTTCATTTTCCATTAAAAAAAAATATCTTCACGCCCGTATCCCCGCAGATGTAGGCAGATGTACTACAAGTGCACCCACGATTAGCCGAAGATACTTAGCCCTACAATGTGATAGATGGTCAACCTTTCTTCAACCGGGGGCCCTTTTTTAATCCCGGGCAAAGGCGTTTTTGTCAGAAAACTGAAAAAACACATTTTTGAATTGCCCGATCCGGGTGGCGAACCCGGGATCTCACGTGCTCAACTCCGACATTATTTTCATTAAATATAATCGAAACTATTTTAACCGACTTTCCAAAATAGAGAAAATTCTTAATTTCCTTGTATTTTTTAAGATTGGTAGGTACCTCACAACACGGTCCTGATAAACCGGTTTGAGAAATTATTTTTTTGTTTAAGAGAATAAATTATACCCATTTGGTACAATTTAAATCTAGTTAAGATCTGATTCGGAATTATTCTAAACATATATTTATTAAAGTATTTAATATCTTTCTAATTTAGTCAAGTTTAATTACGTTTTAAAATAATTTGCGATTATGATTTTTTTAAGTATAATAATAAATACGATATTAATATTAAATACATATTAATTATTTAAAAAAAAACATTGATAAGTAAGGCGCCAAGTGTCTACATGGACAATTAAGCAACATTATAACAATAATATTTATAAATAAAATTACAATATTCAATTATAATTTGCTTTGTACTCGCATAATGCAAAAGAAGCAAGATGTTGCATCAGTTTAATGTATTGCTTTAAATTAACTTAATTGATTCACGTGGAAATTATTATTATTATTTGTTATTAATTATGTCGCAGTTTCCTTATATTTTCGAAACTTGTTGCTTTATTAATAATTATTTTTATTTATTATGATTTTATAATTTTTATTCTGGCGTATCATAAATCCTGTCATTTGTCAGCTGGCGCTACTTATCGATTTTGTAAGCAATAAACCAAGTGACAGTGTTGATCTGACAGTACGTAAATGTAATAGCAGGGGAGCCCAAGATGATAAAGGGTAGTTACTTGAGCATCGTGGAGACGTACCTATTGGATTTTGTAGATTATTTTATAGGAAAAATAAAAGGTTATATTGTGTTTTTCATTTCAATAGTGGGGAAAAAATCTACAGATAAAAAAAATG
Organism: Apodemia mormo; assembly: GCA_036924255.1. Taxonomy (NCBI): domain Eukaryota; kingdom Metazoa; phylum Arthropoda; class Insecta; order Lepidoptera; family Riodinidae; genus Apodemia; species Apodemia mormo. Next base: position 39,054,023 of record JAUPFN010000009.1, on the reverse strand, counting down.
TGAAATAAACATTGACATGGAAAAACCGAAGCGCGTCAGATTATGCTATGGTGGGTTTACTGCAACCTAAAATATTGGAAATCTAACGATTCCACTGTAGCGTAGGGGAGTAAGAGAGTCACAAAATTGCAAAGACAATGTTATCTTGAGATTTTCAAATGCGTTTGAATTTTTTATTTTCGAGTAAATTATGTAAGAATAACGAAAAAAATATAACCTGACCATTTCTACAAGCCGAAGATATCGAAATTGTGTGTTACCTGGCTCTATATAGAGGGCTTATATTTGTTATAGAGCCTCAACAATATGCGAAGGGATTAACTTGAGCGCGTCAGATTAGCATAGGGGGGTACTCTATGCTAATCTGACGCGCTCAAGTTAATCCCAAAATCCCCCCTTGGACTCTCCTACTATAAGGTAAATATTGTAACTTTAGAGCAGTATATGAAAAATAAGGCAAACAAACATGTTCTTTTAAACATGAACGAATTAAAGCTTAATATAAACTTTAATTCGTTTGGAATTAGAATTAACATTTTAAAGCATGTAACGATAGCTTAACTAAAGCAGTTATACTGTTTGGGCAGCACACTAGAAAATTCTAAGTATGCTGCGCAAGCAGTATAGCTGTTGGAATTTACTGAAAAACATTGCAGCTTACCATAAGCTGTGACATAATATTATATTGAGCTAATTCCAGTTTGGCACCACACACCTTATATTTATTATTAATGTTTTTTGTTTATTTTTATTTTAAAATGAGGGGACCCCTCCCCTGGGAGGGATCCCCTCCCAGGGGAGGGGTCCCCTGAGAGAGAGAGAGAGAGCGGGGGGGCTGGCTGGCTGGCTGGCGGGGAACAGTGTGTGAACATTGAAAAATATGTCGCGTAACTCACGCGGACCGGGCTCGTAATGTTGAAGTGAGAGAGAAGTTATGCTTGAAAGAAAGTGTTGGTGTAAACATGAGAAAGGGCATGCTCCGTTGGTTCGGACATGTAGAAAGAATGGTAGGTGAAAGATTAACAAAACAGATATACAATACGAGAGATGAAATACTTTATTATTTTTACTACACCTATTCGGAAAGCACAATAGTTCTTACTTGAAAAACGAGAAGAAAGTACCTAATTTCAATTGTTTTCTATACATTAAAAGACTTGTAGACTTTATTATTATAAATAAAGTCTACTTATATGTATGATGTACTACTTATATGTATGATGAATAGTAACAAAGAGTGTCGGTTAAATTGATAAATTTAACTTTGTAAAAACGGTTTGATTTTTGTATGTAGCGTTGTAGATTATTTGAGCGCTACATTCGATACTTCTACAATTCGATGAGGCTTGGCTTCGATTCCAGATAGGAACAAATATTTGCAACATTTAACCAGCATAAATGTATGATTTTCTGGGTCTGGATGTTTTTTACGTTACATTGTACGATACATTACTTATACTAGACACCCATACCAGAAGCAAATAATTTGCTATTTATTTATTATTATTATTATAACCAATTCCGATCAAATGAAATGAGTATAATACTTGTAACATCATCCTGTTCGGAAATCGGTTAAAAGTTCAAATTAAACGCTTCTCGTTGTTCATAGGAAAAAGGTTTGATCGAAAGTAATCAAATACCCGTACTAATTAAGCACTGATGACAGAGTCAAAAGTTATATCTTTTAATCAAGGAGCCAATTAGCTCGTTACTGCGAAGAGATGAAGACGCCCAATCTATTAAACAGGCGATTGGGCAAATTTCTTTGACACCTATGGAACTATTTATACTAATTAATTTGACACCTTTGGTACTATCTATACTTATATAAAGAAATTTGTCCAATCGCCTAAACCCTTGAACGTCAGGGCACTGTGGTACCCAATTATTTTATGTCGTCTCACGTCCCGGTCACTACAGTACCTAGTAGAGAAACAATCTAAAAATGCGATAATACTAAAAATCTATGACTTTCCTGTACATTATTTTTGGTTTACAATTAAAGTAAAGAAATTCAGATGGTGTCTAATACAAAATAAAAAGATTTTTCTCTATTTTCAAATTTTTAAATTAAAACTTATTGTCATTTGTGCAAAAATGCCGACGAGTATCGTAGACCGGGATCCCAGGAACAAATTTTTTTTTGATTATTAACAAGCTGCATTTTTGTGAACAGCTTCATTTTTACGAGACAACCATCTTTTCTATCTTCGAAAAATGTCAAATTAGGTATAATAAAGTTATGGGGCTTTGAAAATTTCGATTCGGCGAAGGAAAAATATTTTTTGAGTTAAAACGCTTGATTATATTATGAAAGACACAATGAAACTTTTGTCCTACACATTCGATGGTTTTTCTGGCGAGTCCTTCACTCTAAAGTTTCGGAATTATAAGATGTTTAAATTGATATTAATCAATTTAATAACAACCTAATTTTCTCACAACACCTTGTTAATTATTATTGTTATTCAAGGGTAACATTGTCCAACACGTAAAGTAGAAACTTTTCTTAATCCAACACTCTAAAGATATCTTTTTTATCTCTCTTTATTTGATACCTGATTCTAGATTTCTCGAAGATAGAAAAGATGGTTGTCTCGTCAAAACGAAGTTGTTCACAAAAATTCAGCTTGTTAGTAATCAAAAAAAGTTTGCTCCAGGGATCCCGATAGACCGGGATCCCTGGAGCAAACTTTATTACGCCGTTATTACGTCTTATATTCATTTGGTTGATTTTAAAATTATTGTATTATTATTAATATATTATCATAATAATTATGTTTAAAATTAATTAATATAAATGTATTAACCAAAGTAAAGAAATTAATCAAAAAAATAAGCTAAAGAGTTTGTTTGATTGATCGTGCTATATATAAGTCTTTGGATGTATCAGTAAGATTTAAAAAAATCTGTTTGCATATGATAGTCATATTCACAAAAAGCCAAAGGCTAGCTTTTTACCCGATTGAGAAAAAGGAAGTAATATTCTTGGGTCATGCAAACAAAGTCTCGGGAAACAGTTAGTCTAATAATAAATGTAAAATTATTAAAATATTATTTTGGGTAGATTAACATTTACTTGGAACGTGTTAATTATTTTTTAAATTATATATCCCCAGGTTCAATCATCGAGTGAGGTGAAATTGCTGTAAAGGTTTTTCTAGGTCTTTCTATTTCAAAATCTCAAAAGCAGTTTGGAATCTAGTGGTGACATTAACATCCCTGTATCTGAATGAAGTCCTGGTGAGAAAATCTACAGCAAATGAAATAAACTCAGCAAAGTTTTGGAAATTAAGGATTTCTGCGGCACAGTTTTATTTCCTCGTGTTAAACTTTCCGCTTTATCGGCACGAAGACAGGAGCACGAACACAAAAAAAGCATATATACGCACTCAACGAACCTTTCGGTTCGCATCGTGTTGAAAATCGGACAGAATTACTTTCAACAAAAATTGAGCAATTATTGCACGGTTTTTTTTGCAATTGTTCTTGTTTCAGTAGTGTACGTAAATATTAGGAAATGTTACAATTTAAATTATTTTAATTTCATAATTTAAGTTATTTTAAAAAATTATGAAAAACTGCTTAAAAAAAGAAAATTTCTTCCGGAAAGTTTAAGTTTGTTATTTCACAATTTATATTCATTTAAAAAATTGAATACTCATTTCCAGGAAATTCCAATGTTTCGTCGCACTAGCTGCTAAAAATACTAAATTTCGCGTCTGTTTTACGGAATATGCTGACCAAACTCTATGAGATTTACAAAGTATTGTATTACAAAATACTATATATCTTTTGTAAATTTGTTTCTTTTTTCAAAATAAAAAGTAGCCTATGTGCTATTCAGCCGTTCAGTAGTTTTTGCGTGATTGAGTAACAAACATTCATCCATCCAAACATCCATCTAACTAAACATCCAAACTTTCGCATTCTTAAATTAATATACGTAGGTCACACTATAAGTTTTGCGTAACTTAAAAAAACAACATGTCATAACCAAAATATTATGTTTATTGCTTTTCAAAATAATCTCCTTTACATTTTAAACATTTATTCATGCGATCGAACCATTTTTTAAAACAGTAGGACCACAGCTCTGAAGGCATGACTTCACGTGCTGATTGAACGCTATCACTGCCTCTTCGGAGTTGATAAAAGTAAAACCTCTCATCAAATCTTTGATTTTGAGGAAAATACAGAAATCACAGGGTGCGCAGGATTAGTGACGAGATGTACTTTTTCGGAAGCTAAAAATGACTATGTTTTGTTTGCCATGTGTGAAGAAGCGTTATCATGGTGTAGGAGAATGCGGCTTTTGGGTCGTCTTTCGCGAACTTTTTCTAACACCCTGGGTAAACAAATGGTAGAATACCACTCGGCATTAACACTCTTTTGATCTTCAAGTGGAATTGTACAGATGGGGCCCGAGGCTGAGAAAAAAAACGCGATCATTTTTTTACCAACGTTTCTCGCCTGTCTCACTTTTGTTAGCCTGTTCTCATTTTCAAACACCCATTCACAAGATTGCTGTTTTTTTTTCGGGTTCAAAACAATAAATCCACGTTTCGTCCCCTGTGACAATGTCATAAGCAGTATTAGAATATCCGTGGTCGTACTTCAGTAGCACCTGTGAGCACCATTCCACGCGAGCCCGCTTCTGCTCCGCTGTTAGTTCATGAGGGATCCAACGACAACAAAGTTTCCGAACTTTCAATTCTTCGTGTAAAATTTTCTGAATTTGGCTCATACCAATCCCCAATAATCCTCAAATTGTCTTATAGGTAATCCGGGGGTTTTCTTCAATTAACCGCTTCACAGTAGCCACATTATTTTCGTTGATGGCAGTTGAAGGCCGCCCTTCACGAAATTCGTCATGTAAAGAAACTCGACCTCTCTCAAATTCAGCAAACCATCGCCTCCGGTGCTCAAACAAGGTGCTTCTCTCCCAAAAGCATTTTGAAGACGAGCGGCACAGTCTTGCGGAGAAAGAGAACTTTTAAAATCATAAAAAATCATCGCTCTTAAATCTTTTCGACTTAATTCCATTTTCGTTGCGTACGTAGAACTTTGATATGTGATAAAAAAACAATTGACAAATCACTTCCCGCCAATTGTTTTTTTATTACTAAGAAGGTTGCAATGTATTAAAAATATAACATTCGAAATTCAAATAGTTCCGATTTTTTTTCCGTGTGCCCCATATAGATTAAAGTTTAAAGTAACTACGATTTTTTAAACACAACATCCGTTCAGCGTTATTTGCTAATATTAATATATAACAACGCCCAGCCACGGGAATTCATTCGGTAAATCATTCAATTTTAGCGCAACATTGTTATGTAAAAGGTCACGAACTCTTCGACTATATATTATCGGCCATATTGATTTATTAGAGTTTAAAATATTTACGGGCGACAATTTTACTGGAAAAACTTTATATTCGAAATAAATTGTGATTAAAACTTTTGATTCCAATTAATTGCGAATTCGAGTCATTCTCAAATTAATTAATTGTACCTCTCCAATTTCCAAATTACTAAATGTTTTCAAATATAAATACTATTTTATTTGTGTAAAGGTAACCACACAAGTGTTTAATGTAAGGTTAATTTCTTTTACAACGAAGTTCTTTATGGGGCGTTACGGAGGCGTACCCAAGCCGGCAAATAACGTCCCTAACGTTAAATAAAAGCGTAAGATTTTAATGTATGTATGTATGTATGTATGATGGCTATTACAATGTCTAATGTATAGTCTACGTGATGACTGTTGTTATTATCGCAGTTTTTTATTATTATTATATATTTTTACAAATCATTGTAAATAAAATAAAGGTGTTAAGATAATTTTTTTGTTTTTAATTTTTATCGATAAAAAATGTATACCCGAATAATTATTTTCTTTATACCTCGAACTTAATATTAATATTTTTATAATAAAAATCTTCATTCCTATCTAGTGTCCCACGACACTACATGGTTTTATTTTTATAAGATACACTTTTTTTTCATGTATACCAAACAAGCAGATGGTTCGAACCAAGAAGATCTTCTGATGGAAAGAAATTACCATAGCTCATAAACGCCAAAGAGTAAATGGTGCGTTGCGATCAGTATGGCGACGACGGAATGCCACATATATAAAAGTATCTTCACGCCCGTATTCCCGAAGAGGTAGGAAGAGGTGCAGCGAGTGCATCCACGATTAGCCCAAGATACTGAGTCCCACAATGTGATAGGTAGTCAGCCTATCATCAAACAGCCAATTATTTCTATTCCGGGCAAAGTTATTTTTGTCAGAAAACTGAAAATACACATTTTTGAATTGCCCCATCACCCAGGAATCGAACCTGGGACCTCATGTCGTTAACTTAGACACCGGAACACTAAACCATAAAAGGCGACATATAGAAGCTTACCCGATATCTTACCCTCCAAATCGGGACACGAAGGCGACGAGCACCGCAATTGCAGCAGAAATCGGTGAAGTGGTGGTACCAAACTGGTTAAGACGTTGCAGGACTTTACCACTTATTAAGTTAGAAGTCACGATGTTAGTGAGGTATTAGCCTTTTCTCGAATTTTCCGAGATGCATAGCAGTTGATCTGTGATCTGTATGTGTTTTTTAAACTCTTGTCACTATAACTGCATTGCTAGTCACTGGCATGCTCAGATTTACAGAGTAAGGTGTGTGGTAAAATTTTGCTATTTATTTATTATTTTATATCATTAGATAACAAATAATCAGATGGCTCTTTTGATTGAAAGAGAAACCATTGCTTGTAGGCACCAAAGTGATCAACGATGCGTTGCTATCCGTGTGGCGGGATAGCAATGCCACATGCATAAATCTACCGGCTTTATTACTCTCTAAAAAAGAAAAACAACAATGACAAGTATTGACACAATTGCGGCACAAATAGATAAGGCGGTGGTACCGCATATCCTAGCGAGACGTTATGGAACCGATATAGAATAATGTAAAAAAAATGAACAGTGGCCAAACCCACCGACTGAACCACTAACCCAAGTCTGAAACTTTTGGAGAATAAACTATTGCTAATTATTTTTGTGTTATAGCACTCACTGGAAAAACCTTAAAAACAACAAAGAAAAATATCGACACGCGGGATTTGAACCTGCGACCATTTCCCTAAAGCCGGGACGCTCTTCCACTGAGCTAGTGTCGACAGGCTCGAGGCGGCGAAATTCTTCTTTGCTATATGATCGATAATATAAATGGTTAAATAAATAAATAAAAAACTAACTAATATTTATGTGATCCAAGTATATATATATATATATATATATATATATATATATATATATATATGATCGCTAGTTTTAAATAAAATAGTATTTTAAAAATACTATTTTATTTAAAACTAGGGCCATCAGTTTGATCAGCTTAGCATCGAAGGTGTATGGTAAGATCATTGAAAGGAGAATGCAAGGGAAGTCCGAGGGAATGTTGTGGGAGGCACAAGGGGGTTTCAGATCTGGAAGAGGATATATGGATCAAGTTTTCTCACTCGCAACATCGTAGAGAAGCATCTGGCTGTCGGCCAGAATGTTTTCTGCGGTTTTGTGGATTTGGAGAAAGCGTTTGATAGAGTCGTGCGAAAGAAACGTTGGGATATTTTACCTAGTTATGGGATAGATGGGCGTCTGCTACGTACTTTGCAATCCATGTACTGGGATTGCAAAGCATGTGTGCGGGTGGACGGCAACATATCGCCCTGGTTCGATGTCAATATCGACGTCAAGCAGGGTTGTAAGTTGTCAGCTCGTCTGTTTATTCTATATCTGGATAAGTGTCTCTAAAGATTGAGGTCATTGAATGTGGGAATGCGCATAAGTGATCTAGTGGTGAACTGCCTGCTTTATGCAGATGACGCTGTACTTCTAGGCTCAACTCCATCTGAGCTGCAAACACTGGACACAGTTATGAATGAGGATTGTAAGAGTATGGGCTTACATTTGAATGCGAAGAAAACTAAAGTTTTAGTATTTGAAAGAGAAGCAACCAGAACGGACGTAAGAGTTGTGGTAGATGATGTAGTGCTGGAACAAGTGGATGAGTTTGTATATCTTGGATGTGCTTTCAGTAGGGACGGAAGGTACACCGCTGATGTTGAAAGAAGAGTGTGTGCAGGGAACAGAGTGAATGGAGCGTTAAGGAGATTACTTAATAGCACAATTTTAAGTCAGGGTGCTCGTCTAGTCCTGTATAATCATGTGCTTATCCCAACGCTATTGTATGGAAGTTAGAGTTGGGTATGTCAGAAAGGGCATGAAAGTAGAATGAACGCGGTTGAGACGAGGTCGCTAAGAAAAATATGTGGTGTGACACTCGCGGACCGGGTCCGTAATGTCGAAGTGAGAGAGAGGTTAGGTTTGAAAGAAAGTGTCGGTGTAAAGATGAGAAAGGGCATGCTCCGTTGGTTCGGACATGTAGAAAGAATGGTAGATGAAAGGTTAACAAAACAGATGTACAATGCGAATGTGGAAGGATGTAGGTACCGGGGAAGACCAAGATACCACGAGCAGATTGATCGATACTGTCCGAAGGTGGTGTCTAGAGTCTTCGCAACCGGCGTGTGTGTATGAAGAGAGTGATGAATGTGGAGGAAGCGAGACAAGCCTGCAAGGATCGTGATGTATGGCACTCGGTTCTCTCTGCCTACCTGTACGGGATCTGGCGTGAAGATATGTATGTGTATTTTAAAAATTTTTAAGTCAAAATTTAACTCTAACTTGTAAGCTACACGCAAATAAAAAAAACGTTATATATATATATATATATATATATATATATATATATATATATATATATATATATATATATATATATATATATATATATTAATGTTAATTTTTAACTTAAAAATTTTTAAAATACTATTTTATTTTAAACTAGCGATCACTCCGAATTCTCACAGGTAATATATAAAAAACTTGATAAAATTACATATCTATACCTTCCTCATGAACTCCTCTATTCATTGGAGGAAACCGCATGAAAATCCGTTCAGCGGTTTTTGAGTTTACCGCGAACAGACAGACAGGCAGACGCGGCAGGGGACTTTGTTTAATAATATGAATAGATAAAATAACAGATTATAATCATAACTATAATAATATATTAAAAAACACTGTTAGGATTCCATTAACTTAATCAACGTTACAAAAAATAATTATTCTAATCTTGTTATTTACGAAATATTTAGATGCCAGCAACTAACAGCTTTGTAAATTCAGGAAAATTTTACTATGCGGTTGTACCCTGTAAGTTGAAAAGGGGGTGATAAGTAAAACAATTGACAAATTTAACTTCCCCCGGGTCGATCTGTTCTATTTCTGAACCACTTTACTGAGGTAACGATATTACTTACACGTGAATACAAAACGACATACTTCAGTTCTAATGGCCCCAAAGTATTACGAATACCTTTGATTTTTACCTATCTAAATAGAATAATTTGGAAAAAACGTTACGCTGCAAGCGTCTTCAAAAATGCGATATGACGTGTAAAGTACATTTTTTTAAATATCTTAAGATAGCAAGCAAACAGATGACTGATGGAAGGAGAAACCATCACTTATAGATACCAGAGATGTTAATGGTGCGTTGCAATCCATGTGGCGGGATTGTAATTCCACATATTTATGTTTACCGGCTACTGTACCCTCCAAATTAGAACACGACATTGACGTTATTGCGGCAGGAATAAGTTAGGCGGTTGTATCATGTTGGACTGGGCTCCTTTGAAGATTAGACTAACTGTCGTTCTGCCAGGCAGGTCGTAAAAGGCGACCGATTGGCTTTCGAGCCACTACCATCGTGGCTACTAGGTGGTAGAGTTCTGCATTGTCTCGCCCGGGTCTGGTACCATCGCCTTACCTATTCCTGCCGCACTAGCGTCAGTGCTTGTCGCTGTCGTGTTCCGGTTTGGAGGATAAGGTAGCTGGTAAACTTATGCATGTGGCATTAGACCTCGCCCCAAGACAGCAACGCACCATTAACATCTTTGGTGTCTATAGGCGATGGTTGACTCTTTCCATCAGGAAACCCATCTGCTTGTTTGCTATCTTATGATATAAAAAAGGTTCTTTTCTTGAAGGTCTCTATGTCGTATCCGCTTGGAAAAACCCATGCCGGTAATTGATCCCACAGAGGAATAATGCTGGGAAAAAAGTGCCCTGAGATTTATTTTTAAACAATGTTCCTAAATATTTCATATTTCATAATATCGTCATATCATCATCATAATATCAAAATAAACTTCAGTGCTAATGATCTTCAGTCCTCTTGGGAAAGGTTATGGCAGCACTCCAAGATCACGAAAGGCATGCTGACGCTGACGCTGATGCTGACGTTCAAGAAAACCTCGGTTCTTTGAATATCGTTCAACTACAAAGCATGCCTCATCTGTTCTCTGTAGATTAAGACTTGAACTTGAACATGGTTAAGGACACTTCTGTGTGTGAATGTGGCTTAGATAAAGGATCAGGTGATCATATATTTTTCAGTTGCCCTAATCTCTCTTCCTCACTTCATGATTCTCTTCCGGATGACCTTCCTCGTCCTGCCAACTTAAAATATTTGTTATCATTTGTATTTAGTCCTTTTGCTAAAGTTTTTCTAAAACTTTTTTGATTCTAAAAACATTATTAGGTTGTAGTATGTAGATTTTTTGTTATCACTCTTTGTTTTACCGTTTTTTTGTTGTTTTTGTTAAATTACTTAGAGGAAGCCTACAATCCAAAAAGAAGCCTTCCTGCCTTGAAATTCCATTACAAGAAATGGGTTACGTGCATCACTTCCTAAGTTCACTCGACACTGGCAAAATTCACCAATAATTGCCATTTGTACAATAAAGAAGAAGAAGACAATGATTATGTCATAGATATTGATTATGAAGTACCCCGGTATACGCTATGATCGACGGCCATGCTGCCTTAAATTTTATTTACTATTGTATTTGGTTTTTCATTTATCATAAAATACTAAAAAAAAGGAATTATGAAAACAAATTTTTTGAGGTGTGTAGACTTTGTTATTTTACAAACTATTTGCTATTCATTCTTTTCTAATTAATATTGAGAGTTAATGAATAAAATATTTACGATTAGTGCATATTTTATTTGAATATATCCTCTAATTAACTTTAAGCCTTATTACATTACCTCTCGTAACATTATGGAATCTATCTATACATATAATAAAATCGTAAGAAAGTTAAAATTGTACATCGAATATTTTTTTAAAAGAATACTTGAGGTGTGATCTACAATCGATATAGAAGCCAAAAATATAGTTTTTAAAATTTTTGTCTCTTTGTCTGTATGTATGTCTGGGATAAACTCAAAAAGTACTGCATGGATTTACTTCAAATTTTGCATGAATATTACTAACAGGTCGGGTCAACATATAGGCTACATGTTATCACGCTATCACTTAAGGCGATAACATACGCCAAACTACGAAATATACTTCTCTTTGAAAGCCTACTTCTCCTAAACCGTTAATCCAATAATTTAAAAAATATATACATTGTACGTAAAATATAATTAACTTTGAATTTTAAGTTCGTTTTTTCAAATTTCATTGTTATTTTTGACGAAAAAAAAATCGAATATCTCTCTTATTTTTACGCAAGAATTTTCTTATAACTTCCAAACTACTGAAACGATTTTAGTGATTTTTTCATTTATTACAGACAATTTATTGCTTTATAAAATTTAAGTTCAATATTTTACAAAATCATTATAGTGTGCCATTAAATCAATAAAAACCTTATTATTTCATTCGCGGATAGCGCTCGCTCCGAAGGTCAGTCTCCCGGTAGCGTTCGTACGAGGAGTCTGTGTTGCACGTCAGCGTATACCGCTCTCCACATTAGAGTCAAAGAGTAATAATACAGATAGTGCGTTTGGCACAGTAATAAGGTTGTGCTGTTTAAAAATTGGACATTTCGTTTACGCTTGAACGTTTTTTATAGTAGATAATGAGTTTGAAGCGTAAAAGGCTGATTTTTTACAGAGGTTGTTCTTATGATGTAATTTAATCCCTTAAAGAGGTATAAGGGGCGTTAATGATTGTATTAAAAAATTGTTTATTACTTAAAATTTAATATTTATGCTTTTTAATACGATTAAAGAAATACGCATTTTTGAATTTCATCCCATAATGGGGTAAAAGGAGAATTAATTTTTGTTTAAAAAATGAATTGTTTGTTGTAGAAATTACTAAAAATTTAGTATTTATGCTTTTTAATACAATTAAAGAAATTCGTATTTTACAATTTTTTTAAATTTCATCTATTAAAAGGGTAAGTGTATGAGTTTGTATTAAAATAAAAAGTTTATATTATCTAAACTCTCATAAAATTTAGTACCTGCTTATTCAATTCAATCCAAATTGAAGAAACGTGCGCGTAATGAAGTTCGGAGTTTCATCCCTTAAAGGAGTAAAAGTGGGTGTTACAATTTATACGAAAAATTAAACGCTTATGGTCAACATAACTTGAAATTTGGTACTTATGTTGTTCAACACAAATTAAAAATTATATATTTAGGGATTTCATACATTTTATCCCTTAAAAGGGTAAAAATCGTTTATATTTGTATGAAAAATAGATTGTTTATTGTAGAATATTGTAGAAATTATTTAAAACTTAGTATTTATGTTTTTTAACACAATTAAATGAATACGAGCTTAAGGTTTTTTTAATTTCATCTCTTAAAAGGATCAAAAATGTGGTTAAGTTTGTATAACAAATAAAATTTGTTTCATCAAAATCTTTTCAAATTTATTAGTTATGCTCTTTACTTCAATTACGTAAACGTGCATGTAAGGAAACTTTGAGTTTTATCTCCTAAAGAGGTAAAAGAGGGTATTAAGGGGCTGAAAGCTAGTACTTTATCAACAACTTTGTTTACGTTTGGACGCTGAATAATATTTGAGACTATTCAGGTACTTACCTACGTTTATGCTTGAATGTTTTAATGGTTATAGATGGATAAGTATTTTGTAAATATTTTATATAAGTGTACATAAAAAAACATAAAAAAAACATAAAAAGTAAAACAAATAAATAACGAATATAATTCAAGCAAGCGACTAAAAAGCAAAACTGAAGAAAAAATATAAAAAACCGGTACTATTTGAAGGTGGTGAAGTCTTCGCAACCAGCATGTTTGTGTGAAGAGAGTAATAAACGTGCAGGAAGCAAGAAAAATTTGCAAGGATCGTGACATATTGCACTCGGTTCTCTTTGTCTACCTCGTAAAGGGACTGGCATGAATATATATCGTTGTTGTTGTTGTTTTAGCAATAACCAGGACCGACTGCTTTATGTGCTCATTCGAGGCATGGAAGTGGTAACACACCAACCGCCAGACTCCAAGCTGCTACTGAGATTTTTGAATTTTCGAAAAATACCTTAAACCAAACTTTAGGTTATCCCCTTGATTACGAGGCAGATATTATAATCAGTAGTTATTTTTTTCGACCTTGGTTTTTTGCAACACATCAACCCGGTTTTGGAACTACCGCGTTACATATTCCTGCCGCAATAGCGTCGGTGTTTTTAACTGTCGTGATTCGGTTTTCAGGGCAAGGTAAACATATGCATGTAACATTCTAACCTAGTGTCTATAGGCGATGTTTATATGTTTCTGTTAAGAAAACTGTTTACTTGTTTACTATCATAAGAAATGAAATAAATATAAATTAAATATATTATACATACAAATAGTCTAAATTAATCAACCTGTTTAAAACTTTCCTTTTAATTTAATTAAAAGCATACAGATATGGTTTCAATTAAATTAAATCTCAACTTTTTCCTACGAGATTTCGAAACAAAAACTTAAATTTTTAAAGGTTATTTAAGAGATCACTTTTTACAAAATCACATTTTCAAAGGTTTTGTTAAAATTGTTAATTGTATGTATTAAAATAAAGTGCTACACGAGATGTATTGTATATTATAAGATAATAGGATAATAGGAACAGTCATTATTGTGTAAAATTGTCATATAATTCTTTTGTAGATTTTCTATATTTACTGTTTTTTCTTTCGATATTTATCGTTTTTATAAAATGAATCGATAAATGACCGATTATCGATTATGGGTTTTGAGTTTGCTAATTTATTTGATTCATGATGATAAAAGTTCATACATGGTAAACAAAAATGTTAAAACGTATCTGCACCCACTGTATATACTCTTTGACTTTTGGAGATGTCGGCGTGCGGAATTAGTACTTACGCTGCGCCTGTCACTAACTCAAGGTCGTTCGCAGGTGTAATCGCCTTAAGGGGGAGGAGCTGTGCAGAGTAAACCAAGTCGGCGCGGACGAAGTCGTGGGCAACAGTTAGTATGCAATAAAATTGAAACTGAAATAAATTATAATAAAACAGAACAGGAACGAGTCGGATTTGACCACCGTACAAATTTGTAGGTACATATTATAATTAGTTCAGTTTTCTAGTCTCGCAGTTTTTTCCGAGCTTTTCCCAAAATCCAATTTCCAAAAGTTAGGTACTTTAAATAAAGACTATATTTTTATTATTTTACAATTTTTTAGTTAATCCCACGCCTATGTATGTACACCCTATGTGCTGTTTCAGGTCATAATCTACTTGTGTGCTGCATTTCATCTAAATCCATTCAGAAGAGCTGGCGAGATTGAGTAACAAACATCCATCCATTCAAACACCCAAACTGTCGCATTAATAATACTAGCTGCACCGTGCAGCCCACTGCATTTTAAAAGATTTTGGTTAATCTCACGGAAATATCATTTTTCGGGATAAATTGTTTTCCCCCGTATTGTTCCAAGGCTCCTTTAAAGCATAGGCCAACAGCCAGGCATGTCTTAAAAGGCGACCAATTGACTATGCGAATCACTTCCATTGTGACTATATGGGAGAGATCTGTTTTGGCTCGCCCGGGTCTGGTCTGGTACCACCGCCTTACCTATTCCTGCCGTAATAGCGTCAGCGCTAGTCACTGTCGTGTTCTAGTTTGGAGGGTTAGGTAGCTGGTAAATTTATGCATGTGGTATTAGATCTCGTCACAAGATAGCAACACACCATTAACATCTTTGGTGTCTGTCGGCGATGGTTGACTCTTTCACCAGGAGACACATCTGCTTGTTTGCTATCTTATGATATAAAAAAATATTATCTATGTGCTATTTCAAGTCATCATCTACCTGTGTGCCAAATTTTATTCAAATACACTCTGTAGTTTTTGCGTGGTTGAGTAACAAACATTCACCCATCCATACATTCAAACATCCAAACTTTCGCATTTATAATATTTATAGATTACAAATATATTATTTCTAACTATATATTTGTTTTAGCATTTTTCCGTAAGTGCTAAAATACATTTATAGTTAGAAAGGCCCAAAAACATATCTAGTGGCCTTTTTGTTCTTGCACCGTGCTTAAATTATAATTTTCTTTATGTCATTTATTGAAATACTAACTGCAACGTGCAGCTTTGCAGCAATTATAAAAGTTTTTGGTGAATTCCGCAGCAGCATCTACACATCATCTGCTTGTTTGCTATCTCATGATATAAAAAAATATTATCTATCCATTCCAGGTCATATCTACCTGTGTGCTAAATTCCATTCAAATCCATTCAGTGGTTTTCGCGTGATTGAGTAACTAACATCCATCCATCTAAACATCCAAACTTTCACACGTATAATATTAATAAACATTCAATAAATTAACATACCTATATTTCTAAGGATTCTCTTAATTAGATCTTGTTAACTTTACTCATCTCTTTAGTCGTTAAGTTTACAACTTGAAATAATATTCATTGTCGAACAGACTAACAAAGTTTACAATCTAACAGCGTTTCGTATTTTCTAAATTGGAAACTACAGCGACTAAAGGTACTCGTCGCCAAACTCCTAACAACATAATGCACTAACTTTGTTTGCGTGGATCCACTACTTCAAGTCTGTTAATGTCACTTCAATTTAGTCCCCAGCTCTATTTAAGCATCGTGAATTGAGATTCCAATAGCTTAATTTAACTATGAAAGTTTACTTTGAACTGACTTCCCAAATAATCAAATTTGGTGTATATTTTTAACTTCCCTCTACGTATGTAGATAAGGAAGTTACCCCGATTTTCGAAAATCGAGTTTTCACCAGATGTCCACGTTTTGAGGTCTGAGGAACCATTTCCGACTATTTTCACGATGACGAGAGTATGTCTGTATGTATGTAGGTATGTGTGTGTGTATGTGTGTACGTAAACATCTCATAACTTTTGAACGGCTGAACCGATCGAAACGCGGTTGAAGACATTCGATTGGATTTCGCATATTATAATGAAGTTTATTTTACTTTGGTCGAAGTTTGTTACCTCAGTTTGAAGATCTGGGGGCTATATCTAAATCCGTCATCGTCTCTGAATATAACGATGTCGGTGACCACAGACCACATGAATATTAATAGACACGCCATTGGGAAGGAAATGTGCCACCGCGCATATGAGCAAACGCTACTGTCATTGTCAAAGATGTCATACATTTGTAGATATATTGTTTCGTGAAAAAATAGAAATGAACCATCTTGTACGGTTTTATTGTACCGAATGAGATGGCAAGGTTTAAAAATTACCCTTGAATTGGTATTGGTAGGTAATATAACTAAGTATTTTCGTATGTAAATATACAAGCTACACTAACAAATTTTGAAATTGTTTTGAAAGGCGTATCTATTTAATTTGTGCCGGTGACGTGAACGCACGATTAGCTTGGTCCCACAATGTGATAGGTGGCAAGCCTATCGCCAACCGGTACTTTCCAATCCCGGGCAACATTGTTTTTATCAGAAAACTAAAAACCATATTTATATATACCAGGTATCGAACCCGGGACCTCTTGTAGTTAACTCCGACACCTGACCACTAGATTATAGAGGATTATTGAAGTATTTTGTAACTTGTACTATATTGCAACGGGCGATGACGTCCTGTTGGTAAATTGCTTCTGTGGGAATATAATGCTATGTCTGTCGTAAGCGAGTCTACCTCTGACTCGAACTTGGATGATTTTTAGGAAGCGCTGTCCACAACATTTCTGAGTGTTGAATGCGTTCTTGGCTTCCAGAGATACAGTAGGTATATAAGATGTCGGTTGTTGCGGTTTTACTGCGTTTAAATTGTGATAAACCTTGCCCCCATCCTAGGTTTTATTTATAACTTCACAAAAATTTACCGACATAGAATTACCGGCACTACAAAAACACTTCAAAGAGGCATCAGAACGCCACGTTGAAAAAGCGATGTGACACCCAAAACGCTCTAGTGAGAGCCAGGCCGATAACGTCCCGAACGTGGTCACTGACGACGAACTTAGAAAGCCACGTCACGTCCTATCCAATCCCGATGATTCTTACGTCCACAAAATCCACTTTACAGTTTACATGTACATGTCAAAGTCGCTGACAGCGACGACTCGGGCCTTTGATTCGGCTTGCTAACACTCGTGACTCCGATCAAGAGGCATTAACGAGTCGAAATCCTGATGCCACTTCCTTTCCCACTAATCATCAAGATACTGCCCTAAGCCAAGGTTCGGTCTCACAGGAGACACCTTTAGGGCGGGCTCTTAGCTCATTTAATTTAAACTCTGGCTGAGCTCTCGCTCACCCGTAACGCCCAGTTTCGGTAATGGTCATTGGACCCACTGTTTAAGTTCATTTCGAAAAAAGGTTTGATTTCCAGGTGAGTTATAGTTTTGAGGTTTGGTTGGGGTCATGAAGCTATTAGTACTTCATGGTTGGGGCTGCGTTACAGCTCGTGTCAGAGAGAGAAGGTGGCGCGTTAGCAATTTTGCGTTAGAGGAGCACCTAAAGCCGGTGGTCCCAGGTATTGTCGATTACAAATGATAGTTAAATTCACCACATTTCTTGCCAACCAAGAAACGCTAAAAGGTGAACGAAGACCACCAAAACTCTGTTGTGGAATCAATTACCAGCAGTGGTGTTTCCGGGCGGATACGACTTGGGGACGTTCAAGAAAAGAGCTTACTCATTTTTAAAAGGTCGGCAACACAACTCCAAGACTTCTGCTATTGCGGATGTATATGGACGGCGGTGATTACTTACCTCCGTGATTACGTGATCAGGTGCACCTCCTGCTTGTTTGCCTCCTCTTCCATTAAAAAAAAGTCACTATCATCGTTACATTGCGCAACTGTCGCCTGATCTAGGTGCAATCACTTAAGGCGATTACAGCTGCGAACGACCTTGAGTTTCTAACAGGAGCAGCGCAAATATTATTTCGCGCGTGGCATGGTCCAAAGTCAAAGAGTATTTACAGTGGATGCAGATACATACGTTTTAAAATTTTTGTTCACCTATATGAACTTTTATCATCATGAATCGACTGAATGTTGTCAAACTCAAAACCAATAACCAGTAATCGCTCATTTATCGATTACATATACATTCATTTTAGAAAAACGATAAATATCTAAAGAAAAAAAATATACCGAAAATCGACAAAAATTATATAACAATTTACGCAATAATAAGAGTTACGTATCCTATTTCTTTGAAAGTGCTGTAATATACAATACATCCCGTGTAACGCTTTATTTTAACACATACAATCAACAATTAATATTTAACAAAACCTTTCAAAATTTGGTTTTGTAAAATGTAATCTCTTGAATAATATTTTAAAACTAACTAGCCTCTTAGTTTTTGTTTCAAAATCTCGTAATAAAAAAGAAGATATATAAATTGATTTAATGTTTATAGAGGAAACTACTAAATAAGTTGTTTTATTTAGACTATTTGTATGTATAATATATTTAATTTATTTATTTTTTGTTGCGAAGTCCTTACTACATCAAATAGTACCAGTTTTTATTTTTTTTTTCTTTAGAGTTTTGCTTTTTATTCGCTTGCTTGAATTATCTTCGTTGTTTATATGTTTTATTTTTTTTATTTTTGTACATTTATACAAAATATTGACAAAATACTTATCTTTCTATAGCGAATAAAAAATTAAAGCGTAAACGTAGGTAAGTACATGAATAGTCTCAAAATATTATTCAGTGTCTACTCGCAAACAAAACTATTTATAAAGTACTAGCTTTCAGCCCCTTTAATACCCTCTTTTACCTCTTTAAGAGATAAAACTCACTGCATCCTTACATGCACGTTTATTTAATTGAATTTAAGAACATGACTAATAAATTTGAAGATATTTTGATTAAACATATTTTTTTTACAAACTTTACCACATTTTTCATCGTTTGAAGAGATGACATTTGAAAACCTTAAACTCGTATTCATTTAATTGTATTAAAAATCATAAATACTAAAGTTTTAAATAATTTCTACAATATTCTACAATAAAGAATATATTTTTATACAAACATCAATGCTTTTTTTACCCTTTAAGGAATGAAATTTAAAAAAATCCCCAAATATATGATTCTTAAATTGTGTTGAAGAACGTAAGTGCCGAATTTCAAGTTATTTTGACCATAAACGTTTGATTTTTCATATAAATTGTAACATACACTTTTACTCCTTTAATGAATGAAACTTCTAACATTACATGCATGTTTCTTCAATTTCGATTGAAGAGCATAAGTACTAAAAAATTTGAAAATTCGTACATATTAATTGTATTAAAAATCATAAATACTAAATTAAAATAATTTAGATTTTATAGTAATGCAATAAATAAATAATTCATTTTTGATACAAACTTTAAAGCCTCTTTTTACCTCTCTAGGGGCTAGAATTAAAAAAAAATATTAAATTTGTATTTAATTTTTTTCAGTTTAAGGATAATTTAATTACAGCATATCATTCATTTCAACTCAAAAATGAAAGAGTTTCATACAAACTTTCACCCCCTATTTCACCATCTTAGGGGATGAATTTAAAAAATCCTTTCTTATTCCTTGTTTATATCATAAGAACAACATCTGTAAAAAACAGCCTTCTCGGTCCAAGCTCATTATCTACTATAAAAAAACATCCAAGCGTAAACGAAATGTTCAATTTCCAAACGGCACAACCTTACTATTGTGCCAAACGTTCTATCTGTACTATTACTCTTTGACTCGAATACGGAGAGCGGATCACGTATGAACGCTACCGGGAGACTGACTTTCGACGCGAGCGCTGTCCGCGAATTAAATAATAAGGTTTTTATTGATTTAATAGCACACTATAATGATTTTGTAAAATTTTGAACTTAAATTTTATAAAGCAATAAATTGTCTGTAATAAAAAGAAAAAATCATCAAAATCGTTACAGTAGTTTGGAAGTTATAAGCAAATTTTTGCGTAAAAATAAGAAAGATATTCGATTTTTTTCCGTCAAAAATAACAATAAAATTGAAAAAAACGAACTTGAAATTTAAACTTAATTATATTATACGCATAATGCATATTTTTTTAAAATTATTGGACCAACTGGTTAGTAGTAGTAGGCTTTCAAATAGGTGTCTATTTCGTAGTTTGGCATTACCTATCGCCTTAATGTTTTTCTCTTGAGGATAGTCTCATGAGTCGAGCTTTGATGGAATCTTCTACTCCTAACATATCAAGGTCAAGTATTTTTTTGAACTTAAGCTGCTACTCCTAGTACACAACATTATAGCTTTTAATGCTATTTAGTTAGTAAAACCGCGATTTTGTTGCTTGAGCCGTTCGCAAAAAATTGCAATTACTGCTAAATTCATATAAAGCTAGCATAACAGTTTGCGTCAAATCAGCAAAATTCAACAAAAAATTTTGCAAAATTTGTAGCTTTGTTGTTGCTATTATAGCTGTTGCTAAAGTAAGCTAAGTACTAGCTGCCGCGTACAGTCCGCTGCATTATAAAAGTTTTTGGTGAATCCCGCGGGAACAGTTCGTTTTTTCGAGATAAAAAGTAGCATATGTGCTATTCCAGGTTATCATCTACGTGTGTGCCAAATTGCATTGAAATCTGTTTCGTAGTTTTTGCGTGAAAGAGTAACAAACATCCATCCATCCATCCAAACATACTATCGTGTTTATAATATTAAAAGGATGGATTTCGTAAAAGGTGCAAAAAGTTAATAGTCAATAAAGGCAGGCAGTGCAACGATTGAAAGAAACTCATTAATTGCTAATGGTTACAAGATAATAACCTTAATTTTTGGGTTAAATATTTAATTTATACTTATACATACAAGGTGCCTAAAAGTTAATCGACTACTGTATAAGATTTATGTAGCTATGAAAATTGTTATGAATATGGCATGAGCGAGGCAAATGTCGTTATGTATAGCATTCGATTCTCTCTAACTATCCTGTCAGGTATTTTGCGTGATGTTATCTATGTATATAAAAATAGTTATTTATATGTACCTGCGATAAAACTTCCTCTATTACTTCGAGCTATTTTTGGGGCAAACGATTATTATAAATAAAGAATTAAGAAACCCTAACAGTAGGTAGGTCCCATTTTAAAACCGTGCCAAGCCGCGACGTTGCTGGCTATCGGTTGAATTCAATTTTACTGGATTTCAAAAATCAATAACATACCAGGTATTTGTGCAAGCACCACCTATTATAAATACTACAAACTAATGTAAATCATGTAAACGTATATAAATATTGTATTAATAGTTACAGCACTTGATTGTAGATGTCACTGTTTGAAATTAAATAATTCTAACATGTGAGCATGTACAGTTTGTGTAGTTTTTGATAATATTAATTGATGATTATATGTTAAAGATTCAAAATAACTCTTAATTAACTTTTAGTTATGCAATTGTAAGTATTTATTATCACTATTATATTACTATTTTATATTTTATAGTATTCTATTTTATTCGTATTATTACGTTTTATGATTATTTATGTACATTTTATATGAATAGTTATGAGATTGTTATATTTATTATATAAAAATTTATATAATATATTAAAATTTGGATGTTTATTGGTCTGCCCGTAGGTTTAGATAAATGTAATTATTCTCTTTGTTTAGTGTAAAATTATTTGCAATTGTTCCGTAAGACTTTTCTTGTGCACTACCCGTTACTACAATGTTTCTACAAGTGCAAGGTTAACTGGTAGAAAATGTCTTTAGACGTTAAGTTCGCCTGTCGTATATTTTGTGCAATAAAGAGTTTAAATAAATATATAAATAAATAAATAAATTGAGATAAAAAGAGTTATTCATGGTGCTTTTTTATTAAACTACATGCCTCCCTCTGATGAAACATTTTAAAAACCTTTTGTTCTTTATATATTATAATATAATAATAGTTTTCTTTTCTCTTTATGTTTTTTTTAATTTTTTTTGTATCCTCGGTGTTAATTAGTGCATTACCTAATATGTTAATTATCAAAAAAGATAAAATATCTAGTATGTTTTTCTTTTAAAATACAAGGTAACGTTTAGGGCTAGTACACACGACCTTCAAAAAGCGCATTCTAAATGACCACAAGACCAATAATTGATGGTTTTCGTAATGGAAAGATACAAGGAGTTAAGTACGGTAAGTCAACTATGGACTCTAGAAACTAAACATTTTAAAGATTGTATGAAATTCGTACGGCGTACGCATAAGGCTACCTTAGACTTAGATATATTATGTCATAATATGCATAAGTTGACCGGCTTACTTACTCACCAGACATAATTCGTCAGCTGTAAGTAGTAAGCACTGACGCTATAGCGACAGGAATAGGCAAGTCACGTCGAGTACTTCCAGTAGGACACTTTCGAATTCAACCCCAGTTAGTAGTCATGACTCATGATAATAGTAACATGTTTGGTCTTCTCTTACCTTTTACGAAATGCCTGACAATAAGGTGGTTGATCTTTTCTTCAAAATCGAACGCATGCTGGGGAAACAGGTGTTTTTTAGGGTTCCGTACCTAAAAGGTAAAACGATACCTAATTACTAAGCCTCCGCTGTCTGTCTGTCTGTCTGTCACCAGGCTGTATCTCATAAGCCGTGATAGAAATCTGAAATTTTCACAAATTATGCGTTTCCGTTGCCGCTATAACAACAAATATTAAAAATAAAAAAATAAATATATTAAGGGGAAACAAGCAGATGGGTTTCCTGATGGAAAGAGTCAACCATCGCCTATAGACACCGAAGATGTTAATGGTGCGTTGCTATCTTGAGGCGAGGTCTAATGCCACATGCATAAGTTTACCGGCTACCTTACTCTCCAAACCGGAAGACGACAGTGACAAGCACTGACGCTATTGCGGCAGGAATAGGTAAGGTGGTACCAGACCCGGGCAAGACAATGCAGAACTCTACCACCTAGTAGCCACTTGTTAGTGACTCGCGTAACCAATCAGTCGGCTTTTACGACTTGCCTGGTAGAACGGCAGTTGGTCTATTCTTCAAAGGAGCTCGGATCCAACACGAGATCCGGGATCCTAACTTCACAAACTCTACACTAGTCAAAATATTTGGCTTTGCCGTTTTGCTACCGTCACATTCGGCGTAATGTGAAATATTATATAAATATTAGAAATATTATATAATAGAATATATTTTGTAGTAACGAAACGGCCAAGTCACATTTATTTTATTTATTTATTTAGTTACTTAAGTTAGGGCTTGTAAAGTGACGGCGTGTAGAGTTAGATGCTTGGTTCTAAATGGGAAGAAAGTTCTAAATAAAAAGGAAAGAGCCAGTTTACTTTAAAAATGTTAAAGCAAACATAAAATGTGAGTGGTTACGCAAAAAGGGACCTCAAGGGAAAATAATTGATTTCGAGTAAATCACGTTTAAAATGTTGAGTCGAAATGAGAGAGGCGCGGGGTGTTTTATGTTAGTGTCGTTAGTGAGCGACTTCGTCAGTGAGAAATAGCACGTGTTTGCGATAGCTGTATTATTGGTGACTTATTTATTCGTCTTTTACTTGTCTTTATGTGCGCGCTAGAAAAAGAAACTAGTGTGCGCTGTGTATAAGGTGTAATATTTTCAAAACTGCCTCGGCTTACATAAAAAATCATTAAAAAAAAACTACGGCACCTAAAATTATTTTGATTAGAACAAAACAAAGATGAAGGACCATAGAATGAGAATTTATCAAAAAAAAAAAACCGTTTCCAATCCCTTCAGGTCCCTTTTTGCGTAACCACTCACAAATATAGAAATATTTAAAGTAGTGATGGGCCGAATGTGGTTTGAACCGAATACGAACTTCGGCCGAACATTCGGTCAAAATACAAAAATTCGGCCGAATTTCGGCCGAACTTCGGTTTAACTTTGGGGCGCTTTCTTAAAAGCAACACGTCGTGACTTTTTACGAATTTGCTTAAAATTTAATTATTTTATACTAGCTATTTACCTATTTTACTATTTACTATTAGCTATTATATTGTCCGCGGCTTATAGTATTAGCCTATGTTACTCTGGGATGATTTAATATCTTTCTAATGGTGAAAGATTTTTTCAAATCGATTTAGTAGTTTTTGAGTTTAGATGATAAAATATATAAAAATATAGAATACAAATTTTTCCTCTTTATAACATTAGCATAGATTTCAAGCAAATTAGTGCAAGAAGATACTTTCTTCTAGTGCCGAATGTTCGGCATTTAAACCGAATTTCGGCCAAATGTCGAAGTTCGGTTCAAGCTGCCGAAATTCGGTTAAACCGAATGTAAAACGAATTTCGGCCCATCCCTAATTTAAAGATATCATGGGCAGTAGGCTGTTTTTAAATTTGGTATTTAAAGTTTGGTTTTAGATGGCCACACTTGACATTCAGCATAAATGACATATAACGATCTTGCACTCGATTTCAGTTCTAATCTCGATTTGGTTCAAGAGTGCCAATTTCAATGAAATTGAAACTGAACCTGTTTCGGAATGGAACTGGATCGGAATTGGTTTCAAGAGTAAGCCTGCAGATCACATGTAGAGCCAAGCTTCTATCTCTCCCTTTTTGGCAATACGAGCCATCTAGTCTTGTCGAAATAACACTTTATATGAATTTTTTTTTGGTGGGATTTCATTTCTTTCTGTAATTTGCTTATTAAAACATTTTTTTTATTTACGTAGTAGCTGAACTGGCAAACGTTGTTTTGCTGTATAAATTATTATGCATATAAACCTTCCTTTTGAATCACTCTATTAAAAAAAATCGGTTGTCTGTAAAGTTGGTTTACAGACGATAGTTGAACGTGACAACGTCTTAAGCTCTCGCTTGTACTCCAAGCCTTAAACGGAACGCCTCAGAGCGAGGTAACGCCGCATGAGTCATGTTTTTTCGTGCGTGCAGCCAGCTCTATCGAATTATAAGACGTTGTCACGTCAAAACACCGCATCATAATCCGTTGCGTAGTTTTAAAGATTTAAGCATACAGTACAGACAGCGGAAAGCGTCTTTGTTTTATATCATGTAGTGATGCGGCGCTGTCGTTGCACACACATTTAATACCTATCTCCATGTACTCGTACATGCCTACGTTCGCACACAATTACACACACATATATACACATGTACTTATTAATTATATTACATACATAATATACAATAATTATATTACATACATGCAGTTATATATAGATAATCCTTGTTATGTTTTACTAACTACAATTTAACTCTGCTTAATACTAATTATATTTATACTTTATTAGCTGTATTCGACAGCCTGCTGCTTAGTTAAAGTATTTTGTGAATCCTAACAAATAATGAAACAACTTATTTTCCGGGATAAAAAGTATATGTTTTCTAGGTCGTCATCTACATATGTGCCAAATGTCACCCACCTCGGTTGAGCCGCTTTTGCGTTATTAAATACCTAACAAGTCACAAACATCCATCCATACATCCAAACTTCCGCAATTATAATATTAATATAGAATAGTGCCAAATACATATTTGCTTATTGCCGATTGTATCTCATTTTGTATTAAAAAGTCCTTAGAAGTACTTGTATTAATTTATAAGTAGCCATATTAATTTACATGACAGTATTGCATGCCAACTCATTAGGCTGATGTGATTACCTGATTATACACGGCGGGGTTGACCGGGTCACGCGGTGGTGCGGGCCGCTGAGCTTGGAGATTAAATGTCGGTTCCACTATTCACAGGCGAGATATCCAATACTTATTTACTGGATAATTATTTTTTTAATCATACGATAACAAAAAGGAAGATTGCTTTCCTGATAAAAATCATTTACCATCTCCTACAGGCGCTAAACATTTTAATGCTGTGTTACTATCCCTGTGTCAGGGATGGTATTGTGACATGTATAAATTAACCGGCAACTATACCTTCTAAATTGAAACAAGACTGTGAATAACCTTAATGTTATCACGGCAAGAATAGGCCAGAATGTGGTATCAAACCTGGATAAGACGTAGCAGATCTCTACTAACTAGTAAACTACTCGTACTGCCTAGTGTTTTAGGATAATGAAGTATATTTTGCCTTTAAATATTGTTAATACGCTGCAGAACTCTACCACATATTACTTACGATGACAGCAAGTTCTTCGCCTTTTACGAACTGCCTGGCGAGACGTAGATGATTTTGATGCTATTTAGCATATATTCATATAAATATAAATGCAATATATATAAAACTGCTATATAAATTCTCTTGAGGATCTTTGGCTGCGAAAGGAAGCGAAAATTCCTTTTGTAATTTTGTTAATACACTTGTTTTCACAAATTATTTGTGAAACATTGATTTGTGAAACAGTACAAGTGTATTAACAAAATTACTATTGGAGTTTCACCAAGTGCTGACGACAAAAAGTGTAAAATATAAAACTCCTTTTCCTACTCGCGTCATATTCCTCATTACTAGAGTCGTGATTCCTCTTGTGAAAGATTACATTTTGTGCAACATACTGAGTATGGTGCCACTACCTTACATATTCCTGCAGCAATAACGATACCGTGCGATAAACTTGTACTTGTGATTATAGTATTGGAATTTGGAGTGTAAGATAGCCGCAAAAACTTATGCATATGGCATTTTAATCCCACACGGAGAGCAACGCGTGATTACACATCACAGCTTTGGTGTATATAGTTTGGTGTTGGTTCCGGGCTACTTTGAAGAATAGACCAACTGCCGTTCTGCCAGGCAGGTCGTAAAATGCGACCGATTGGTTATGCGAGTCGCCGCAACGCACCATTAACACCTTTGGTGTCTATAGGCGATGGTTGACTCTTTCCACCAGGAAACCTATGTTTGCTATCTTATGATATAAAAAAATATATAGGCTTTTTTTTAATCAGGAAGTAAGCATCACCTATAGCATATTGTATATAACATGAGCATCACTTACCATATTCTATAATTTCCATCGTCGGCACTTAGTGAAATTCTATTATTTTTAGACACTAAATAATTAAATCAGTTCGAGAAGATACGCTACCTTGCGAACGTCTGACTCACCCTAAGGAAGGACCTCATATAGGCCCGAAACTAGTTGGAACCTATAACGACTAAGCGTGAGTGTGGCCGTTATTATTTATTTAGTTAATAATGTCTCACGAAAGTGTTAATAATTTTATTATTACTATACACTTGTTATTTAATTTCACTTCGAGACATATATATTTTAATATAGTACTCAACAAGTTTTATTTTTTGAAGCATATTCAGGAGTATATTACATCCTAAAGATAATTTAAAAATGTACTGCTTATATGTGTTTCGAAGTGATATTAAAGTACAAGTAATGTAATAGTGTTTAATAGTTATATAATTAGTCTGTGTTTTGTATCTAATAACTCGGCCACAGTGATAAAGACCCTTAAAATAGCATTTCTCTATATATGTTAAATGTTAAGTTTATTATTAGTTATCCGACCGGGTTTACGCTCAAGCAACATTCACAATAATAACGCCTATACTTGTTCACAAACAAGAGCATGTTACACGCAAATGTTGACTATATTTTATTACGTTATAATGTCATCTTTACAATATTAGTTTGGGAGTTTTTTATCGCACGGTATCATTTACGAACTGAGGGACTAGATAAAAAGTGTATAACTTCCAAAAAACTGCACCAAATTACAAACAAAAATCGACCATTTTGCAGTGGTTCTTAAAGCAAAAAGTGCCAGTCACCCAAAGACTAAAACCTTATTTTTTTTATAGCAGAGGGGGCAAACGAGCAGGTGGTGCACCTGATGGTAAGTGATCACCGCCGCCCATGGACAACTGCAATACCGGGGGTCCTGCAGTTGCGTTGCCGGCCTTTTAAGAATGAATAAGCTCGTTTCTTGAAGGTCCCTAAGTCTTATCCGTCCGGAAACGCCCCCGAAGGTAATTGATTCCACAAAGGAGTTGTGCGAGGCAAAAACCGACAAAAGCGTACGGTTGTGGATTTCCAGACATCGAGGTGGTGACGATGGAACTTTAAATTTTGACGCGATGTCCGATGATGGAATTTAGCGGCAGGAATTTGTCCGAATAGCTCTTCGGAACACTCCCCATGATATATACGATAAAAGATGCAGAGCGAACCTACATCTCTGCGTAACGCCAACGGGTCAAGCCGATTAGAAATAGCCTGATCGTCGACGATTCGAACCGCTCTACGTTGAATGCGATCAAGAGATATAAGCTGGTACTGAGGAGCTCCGACCCAGAGGTGGGAACAGTACTCCATGTGAGGTCGAATTTGGGCCTTGTAAAGTTGAAGGCGATGGGCTGGCATGAAGTACTGCTTTGCTCTACTGAGTACGCCAAGCTTTTTGGAGGCTAGTTTAGCCTTTCCTTCCAAGTGATCGCGAAACTGAATGTTGTTCGATATGTCGACTCCCAGTATTTAAATACTGGCTGAGGCTGTCAGGCGAGTGCTCTCGAACCGAGGTGATACGACAAAGGGTGTTTTTTTAGTGGTGAACGCACAAAGCTGCGTCTTTTTGGGGTTAAATATAACAAGATTTTGACGACCCCATTCTGAGATATCAGTTAGTCGATTCTCGAGTTCAGACACGAGCTTGTTCCGGCCCTCTTCGACGTGTTTCCGAGAAATACCGCTACGGCCGGAGTATGAAGCATCACCAGTACTGTCGTCCGCATAGCAATGTATGTTACTAATTCGCAACATATCATTGATATGCAGAAGAACCAGTGTCAGTGATAGCACGCAGCCTTGGGGAACACCAGCATTGACAAATTTGAGGTCGGAGCATGCACCGTCGACTACGACCTTGATGCTTCGATCAGCCAAAAAACTGGTGATCCACTTGCATAATTTCTCGGGAAGCCCATAGGAAGGCAGCTTTGAGAGAAGCGCTTTATGCCATACCCCATCGAAGGCCTTCACTATGTCTAAACTAACTGCCAGTGCCTCCCCCTTGGACTCAACTGCCTCCGCCCAGCGATGCGTCAGGTATACTAGAAGGTCACCAGCTGAGCGACCACGACGGAAACCGTACTGACGGTCGCTAATCAGCTGGTGCTCTTCTAAATACTTCAGGAGCTGACAGTTTATAAGTGTCTCTATGACTTTGGAGAACAAGGAGGTTATGGCTATTGTCCGATAATTTGACGGATTAGAGCGATCTCCTTTTTTAGGGATGGGATGCTCCAAAGCTGTTTTCCATGAATTCGGTACCACGCCTAGTGAATAGGAAAGCCGGAATAGGTGCATCAATACTGGCGCCAACTCTGGAGCACATACTTTAAGCACAATCGGAGGGATGCCATCAGGCCTACTAGACTTATGGATGTCCAAGGAAAGTAGTGCTTTACGCACAGATGACTGCCGAAACTGTGGTTCTGGCATAGAACTATCACACTGCGGGATGGTAGGCGGTGCGTTTTCTTGGTCATCCAGAGTCAAGTTGGCCGCAAAGAACGAGCCCAAAAATCGGCTTTTTCCTTTGTGGTATGGGCCAGAGAGTCATCGTCTCTGTGCAAAGATGGAAATGAAGGCTGGGAGAAATTCCCTAAGACAGCCTTGGCGAGAGACCAGAACGCACGAGTGCCCGAAGGAAGGCGAACTAATTTCTCACCAATTCTGCCAATGTGTTCTGCTTTTGCCTTGGCGATAGCACTTTTGAAGAACCTCGAGGAAGAGTTGTACTCCTTTCATGATGCGCTAGTTTTACATCACGAGATGCCGACGCAGCAGCCCAAGCTCGGTAGCATTCCTGCTTTCGGCGTAAAGCCGCTTTGCAGTGGCGACCAAACCAAGGCTGAGACTTGCCACCGATGGGCACCGCAGAAGATGGAATGAAAAATTCCATGCCCTGTAGCACCACATCAGCGACAGAGTCAGCGACAGCACTCGGATCATCCAGCGAGAAGCACAACCGCCCCCATGGGTAGGATGCAAAGAAAGACCGCATCGTCCCAATCTGCTGATCTATGGTGCCAAACGCGACGACAGCCTGCAAAAGGAGGCCGTGATAAGCGCGTGACCGGCACTTTGCTCCGGATCAGGCAGTGGTCCGATGCGCCAAGTGGAGCGTCCACCGATACCTGATAACGATCCGGGTGAGAGGTTAGCAGGAGGTCCAACAGTGAAGGCGTATGGCCATCCACATCGGGAACTCACGTAGGCGAGGTTACCAATCGTGTTAGACCATATGCCAAGGCAAAATCGTGAACAGACCTCCACGCTTGATCGGTAGTGCGAGAACATAGCCATTCGGCGTGGTGGGCATTAAAAAGATCACGATCTCTGCGGAGAGGGTCTACTCTAATACGGATTCTACAACCATTTGTAAGTGCTCGACGAGCCGGTCAACTTCAGCATTTCCGCTATGGGACCTGTATATGCAGAACGGTCCGAGTTTACCTTGGAACCCTAAAAAA
Organism: Apodemia mormo; assembly: GCA_036924255.1. NCBI lineage: Eukaryota > Metazoa > Arthropoda > Insecta > Lepidoptera > Riodinidae > Apodemia > Apodemia mormo. Next base: position 39,023,188 of record JAUPFN010000009.1, on the reverse strand, counting down.
GCATTTTCCGAAGAAGTTTAGGCGTCTTCGAGTAATCTGTGAACTTACATAAAAATACTCGACAAATCAAGACCTTCGTCCTTTTAGGGAAGTCGCTTAAAAAACAGTTGAGTTTGTTTTGCCGTATCTTCTCCATATATTGCTGCATTTCAGATCTGGTAGTTTAATAAGCCAGGCGATGGCACCAAAACCAGACGAGAAGAAATAGTTGCAATAGCGTCAATACTTGCCAATATTTTGTACTGTTTTGGGGGTTAAAATAGTCGGCATACTGCAATGCATGTTGCATTACAGTCCGCCACATAAATGATAACATTTTTTGTGTACATAGGCTATGGTTTCATCTTTATGAGAGCGATGCATTTGTAAGCATTCTATCCACTGATTTAAAAAAATATTCATTACATTTCGCGTGTAATGAAATAAATCGACTTTTGCAATGAGTTTGTATTTTTTCCTTGTACCTGTTTACATACGATATGGATATTGAAATAAATTATCTAATGTATTAGACTAGCTGGATTATGAAGACAAAATATATTTGCACTACAGGGGTCGCCATCTACCTTGCTAACCGATGAAATAGTGGATCGCGGTGAACTGGAGCGTCATTACGTACGGTTTTCTCTCCCAACTCCATAAGAAATCGCTGTGATGATAAATTTAACCTTAGACCTTATGTAATGTCATATAAGAAATATATGTACTTCCCAAAGGGCTATCATTGCATCCGCATTAATTAAATTAACTCAAGGTTTAAACGGGGCCGCATTTCAACCGATCTCAAAAAACGGACACTTTGAAATGTACTGTTTTTATGGAACGATATTTCTTCTCGTATGTTATTGTTTGCGGGCTCTTAGACTAGACCAAACATATGAAACTGTAAACTGTAACAATGAAAAACCGACACCAAGCAAGCAAGGATTTTTGAAGCTCTTCTTCACTTAGAAAACTAAAAATGTTTTCAATCGATTCAACTTCCCGACATATTTGGGAAAATATTCTTAATTTTAACGTCTAAATATTCTTTGTTAGGGTTCCGTACATCATAAAGGAAAAACGAAACCCTTAAAGGATCACTTCGTTAGCCGTCTGCCCGTCTACAATCTGTCAAGACCCTTTTTATGTTTTGAATGTTTAAAGGTATGAAGTTAAAATTTACATTAAATATTCGGGACTGCAGTACTTCTTAGCTGTGAAAAAATCAAACTTGTAAGTCAACGCAATCAAAAAATATCACCATTTATTTATTTGGAGATTTTGAAAGGAAATCAAAACCTATAGGGCACTTCCCGTTGACCTAGAATTATAAAATTTGGCAAAAAGCAAAAAGTTTTAAAAAAAAGTGTAAAGTAAAAGTCCTAAAATTGTAAACTTTTAGTTACATCACAAAAAGACGCGGTCATATGGTGAAGTTGTGTAAGTTAGACCGACGCCTTAATCGAAACTCTTTAATATTTACTAAACTTATATTTTTCAAATAAAAATTGCAACACTAATTTATAGGAGTATGAACATAAATGTCATTTTGCCATTATGTATCCAAAGGCGTTGCATTAAAATATAAATAAAACATTTTAGCAGTTCTTAAGTTATTTTTTGTATTAATAATTACGAACACATAACAAATTTGAAGGCAAATGTTATTTGTGACATTTAGATTTCGTTGTTAGTTAATAATCATTGTAAATACCCTGAAGATGCTTGTGTAAGCGAAACCGGTCGCAAATTAATTGTTGTGAAACAGTACAAGTGTTATCAGCTAGCAAATATTATGTTAAAATCGAGTTTCACCAAGTGCCGACGATAAAAAGTGTAGAATAATTACGGAGTTCCAATAGAACAATGGAACTGACATTTCTTTTTTATTTTTATTCAAAAACGTACTGATTTTACGTTTTTTATAAACAAATTCATTTTTCATTCATGCAAGTGCAGTTAGTTTTTCATCAAAGTTGTGTTAAAGGCCACCTAAGTTTCGGAAATTGAACCACGGCAATGTTGCCCATATTGAACCAGTCCGATATAGGGGTTCGAGATTATTATTCGTTTTATTTCTAATTCTTATTATTTTCAAGATTTCCACACGGATAAAAATATTATAATTGTACAAGTCAACAAACAAACTTAGAAAAATCAATTAAAGCTCAAAAAATAATTTAGTAAAATGTTTTTACTTAAAAATAATTAATTGTTTAAAGCTTTTAAAGCAATGTTTATGTAAATAAGTTCAAAGAAATAATTTTAAAAAGTTAAACTTGTATAACTTTGACAATTTTGTTTAAAAAAAATTAAAAATTCAAAATTTCAAGTTTTATCCGTAACATAAAACATAACGCATGGATATACTCGTAATTCCAATTACGCAAAATTCAGCTGATTCGGTAGTCATCATTCATCACTAATGTCGAACGCGACTCGTATAGCGTCCGCACACCGCAAACACCGTCTGGCGGCCAATTTACACGACTCGGTGCATCCAATTCATAAATTTAGTGGGATCTTTTTAAACGAATATTTTTTATATTATTTTGCAATAATTTCCAACATTAATTAAAACTAACTTTCAAAAATTATATTTAGTAATATTTAATTAATTTTAAAATTTGGCCGAATCTTAAAAAGTATAAATTTGGCAAATAACTGATTTAGAGGTTTCAAAGAGTTTCAAAATCCAATATTGTCCAGATGGTTCCGACCCTTTTTAAAGAAAAATCCCTTGGTCAAACATGTTATTAATATGTGACTACTAAGCACCTGTAACGTCTCACCAGGATTTGGTACCACCACTTTGCTTACGTATACGTTAATCGTTGCTTCACAGTTTAAGATTGGGGGGTAAGGTAGCTAGGAAAATTATGTATATGACATTGTCATCTTGCCGGTTTTGTTATCTCCGCCTTACTCATCCCAGCCATAATAGAGCTAGTGCTCGTCAGTGTAATGTTACAATTTGACCACAACTTATGCATGTGAGATTTCAATTCACCACGTAGATGGCAATGCACCATTTGCACCTTTGTATATAGCCGATGGCTGACTGTTTGTCAACAGGAGAGTAATTTCTACTTGTTTTCTATAATAAAAAAATTATGTTGAAGACGATGACCAATGCTTAATGCAATAACGGCTCTGGATAAGAGTGAGTTAATATGTTATTATCAGCGTTCAGTTTCCCACGGGAAAAAGGGTACAATTTTTCAATAAAAGTTATGTCGCAGTAGGCAATTGTGGCGAACAATGCATTCATTACGAGAAATCTACCTTTGAACTATAATTATTAATATTGTTTTACTGGTAATAGACTGTACCTACACACTGAAGGTGGGAGTTTGGTATTCGATTCGGATACTAAATATGTAAAAAAATATGTACTCAAATTTTCACTTAATTGTCAAATATAAATGTTAAGTACAGACACCCGCGTATAGATATCGAAGTTTGTTGTTTACAAACGGCGATTTGACGACCTCGTGACTAGACTCGTTAGCGCGAAACTATCGTACACTTGTGGGTCTAGACAACTGGCATAAACGCTAGGAGAATAGAAAGATAAATGTATGAACTTGACGTAAGCGTTCGATTATGCTTATGTCGAATCCATACCTTTATCTTTCTATTCTCCTAGCGTTTAAGCCACTTGTCTTGACCCGCTGGTAACCATACGTTTTCAATATTACAACAAAGCTTGTAGCTATGTAGTTAAGTAATATTCTCTCTTTATTTTATTTTGCTTTTTGTTTCTTTTTGACAAATTACTTTTTGACAACTGATCTCTCTAACCCTAAAGTAAACAAATTATTTGTCTGTGATATGGGTGTTAGTCAACGATGTTGATACATAGAAATACGTATAAAATTGCGTCATATACCGTAAACTGGATCAAAATCTAATTCAGATAAAAAAAATGTGATTTACCTATAGTGTTTTTTTTTTGAAAAGTGTTGTTTTGATATTATTTCGACATTTTCAATTGATTAAAACGTAGGTTTGTAGCTAACACAGTATTTAAGAGCTAAAAAATTGAGTTGAACGCCATTTAATAGATAGAAATGGACAATATTTTTTAAAATAAACAGTTTTTCATAAATTAAAATTCTAAAGCTCAAAACTCTATGTTTAAATATAATTTTGGCTACTTTGAGCTAAATTTAGCGGAAAATTTCAGCGATAGTCTGTAGGATCAACCGGTTTACAGTTTTTATGGTTTCGAAGTAAACTAGGAACCCTTAGATATAGTTTCGCTATGTCCGTCCGTCTGTCCGTACGATTGCTCAGAGATCCTTAGTACTAGAAAGCTGTATTTGGCACGAATATACATACATACAACGTAAACATTTTGTAAACGTGAATAATATGTACAAAAAAATTAAATATTTCTTAAAAGTAACTTCCCCACTTAACATGTAGAGGAGCCACCTCTACATGTTAAGCGGGGAAGTTATTTTTTTATAGATATAGATAAAAAATATTATGAGTTTGTGGAAATAATTATTCCTGCCGCAATAGCGTCAGTGCTAGTCACTGTCGTGTTCCGGTTTGGAGGGAAAGGTAACCGTTAAACTTGTGCATGTGGCATTAGGCCTCCCCACGAGATAGCAACGTACTATTAACATCTTTGGTGTCTATAGGCGATGGTTGACTCTTTCCATTGGGAGATGTTTATACTATGTTATATATAAAAAAAATTAAAAATTTCAAAAACCCCCGACACATCCGCCATTCGTGAAAATACCTGAGGGTCTACGAAAGGGGATCTTGTAGCATCAGGTTAAGTTTACCATGATTTCTTACTCAATCAGCTTGAGTTGTTTTATTGCAAAGCTCCCATGGCCTCCAGCTCCACTATGTAGTCCTGGAAATCATTTTGATACAGAGTGTATGTAAAATATTACAAATGATACCACACTCAATGGACTTATTTTGTTTATATCAGGAGTTCCACGGCCACTTTCTATTTATATTATCAAACCCTGCGAATCTCCTAGTAATAAAAGCCAACTATATCACCCCAATCTTCGATGGCCACCTTTCGGCTCCATCATTACTTTATCTTAAAAAAACATCCGGCACCTAAAATATTTGCCAAAATAAGTCGAATTAGCCAACATTCGATGGGTTTATCTAGATTAGCTTAAAAGTTATAATGGACCTCTTCCAGCTTTATTATCAGACACTGGAAAACTGAAAAAAGAACGATTCAAATGGGATCAAAATCGATGGTGCTTCTCAATTTTCATTCGTTCGTTCGTTCCGTTTCCATGACCTTCTCTCACTTTATCGTAAGAGCTTGAAAATCAACTAACACCAGATTAGTTGTCAAAACAGAACAAATAAGTTCAAACGCGTTGAGTTTGTCTTATTTAGTTTAAAATACCCTATAGCCACATTCAAGTTACATCAATAGATTCTTAAAATCAGCACCAAACAGTATACCAAAACAAACCTAATTAACCCATACTCGATGGGTCCGACTGGTTTAGCGAGATTTCATGGACTTCTTTCAGTTTTATCTTGAGAAACTGGAAGTCATTCTGTTCCAAATTCCTTATTAGAACGAACCAAATGAACCCCAAATCGTCTGCTTTATCATAGGACCACAGAAATTATCTAACACCAGGGTAACTCTCAAAATAGAAGAAGTGAATCCAAACTCTATAGGTTTAACTTGTTTATTTCAAAGGTTCCCATAGCCACCTTCAATTTCCATTATTAAATTCAAAAAATCATCTAGCACCAAAAATATGCTAAAACAAACCGAAGTAACCCACACTCAATGGGGTTTTCTGGGTTAGCTTAGGATTTCTCATGGACTTCTTCCCACTATCATCTGACACAGGAAGCCATTCTGCTCCAAAGACTTTCTCTTTCCTGCTTCATTATAAGACCCTGGAAAGCATCTAGCATTAGACTATTTGTCAAAACAGAACAAATTAATCTAAGCTCTTGTTTTTTTTATATCGTAAGATAGCAAACAAGCTGATAGGTCTCCTGATGGAAAGAGTCAACCATCGCCTGTAGACACCAAAAATGTAAATTGTGCTTTGCTATTTTGTGACGAGGTGTAATGCCACATGCATAAGTTTACCGACTACCTTACCCTCCAAACCGGAACACGATAGTGACAAGCACTGACGCTATCGCGGCAGGAATAAGTAAGGTGGTGGTACCGACCCGGTCGAGACAATGCAGAACTCTATCACCTAGTAGCCAGGATGGTAGTCACTCGCATAGCTAATCGGTCGCCTTTTACGACCTGCATGGTAGAACGACAGTTGGCCTATTCTTCAAAGGAGCTTTGACCAACACGGGGCTCAATGGTTTTATCTTGTTTAATTCAAAAATTATCATGGTCACTTTCTAGTTTCACCATCAGATCCTAAAAATTATCCAGCACCAAAGTATATGTCAAAACAAACCCAAGCAGCCCACACTCAATGAGTTTATTTGGATTTGCTTATAAGTTCTTATAGACTTTTTCCAGTTCTATTATCAGGCACTGATGAACAATGTGCTTTAAAATCCTTGTAAAAATTTACTCCATTTACTTCAAAGTTCCCATGACCTCCATTATCGGCTCTATTATAAGACCTCAGAAATCGTCTAGTACCAGGATGTTTGTTAAAACACAACAAAAGATTCGAAATTCGATAGATTTATCTTGTTTGGTTTAGAAGTGTCCATGACTACGTTCCAATTCCATCATCAGATACTAAAAATCGTCTAGCACCAAATTGTTTGCAAAAACAAACTGATTTTTTTTCCACTTGATGGGTTAACCTGGTTTAGTGTAGGAGTTCTTGGTTATATCCTTCAGCTCTAACATCAGGCACTGGAAGCCATTCCGCTCCAAAGTCCTTGAAATAATGATACAAACTACCTCAAATTCGATGGTGTTGCTAATTTTATTCCAAGGTTCCCATAAAGTATTTCCAGCTCTATCATGAGACTCTGAAAATCGTCTAGCACTAGAGTATTTGTCCAAACAGAACAAATGAGTCCAATTTCGATTAGTTTATCTTATTTAGAGGAGTTCTCATGGTTACCTTTCAGTTCCATCATCAGATCCTGTAAATCATCTAGTACTAAGATATTTGCCAATATAAGACAATTAATTTACCTCGTTTAGTTTAGGAAGACATTGTAGTTGAACTTTGAATCTAGATTCTTGAAGTTCCAATGTCACTTTTTCGGCTCAATCTTCAGAGCCATATCATCATGAGAAAGATCTTACTGTAACAAATGAAATGACTCCAAACTCCACTATATTAGCAATTTCTATCTGTGAGTTACAATTACACTCTTACGGCTCCATGTTCAGTTCTTCGACATTATATATAATGGAAAGTAAACATCATCAAAAATCTATCGAGCTCGAATTTGACTATATTATCTCTTTCTACATTCTACGCGTGAGTTTCGGTAGCACCTTATCAGCTCCATCATCGTCATCATGAGCACTAATCAAACTTAATACTTATAGCAACCAGACTTAGTCTAAGCAAGATTGTCTTGTTAAAGCTCTGCATCAGATAGTTCCAGTCCCTACATCCAGGCTACATCACGAGCTCAGTTGGATGGTACCATAGTATTTGCATTTCCTTCACAAGTCTGTCAAGTTTTTGTACTAACGTATATCAGAAAGTCCTTAAAAAGTGGCTTGCAATATTTAGAAAATCTGTTATTTAAATACGAAAGTTGCCAGTTAAATAGACGCTGATGATCTTCGAATGAGAATGTCTACAAGCTAATGGGATTTATAAACATTTGCTCATATGAGCGGCTATACCTTGCTCGCCCATCACTGTGTACTACTAGCTACGCCCGCGACTTCGTCCGCGTGGAAAAAATCTTAAATAAAAGTCCCGTGGTTTTATACGCATATTTCCCGTTTCCGTGGGATTTTCGGGATAAAAACTAACCTATGTCCTTTCTCGGATCTCAAACTATTTTTGTATCAAATTTCATCCAAATCGGTTCAGTGGTTTAGGCGTGAAAAAGTGACAGACAGACCTCTATATAACCAACCGACGAAAAAACCGAGGAGGTTCTCAATTCGACGCGTATATTAACTTCCCGCTACGTACATGGAGGTTTCGAAAATCGAGCTTTCACCAGATTTTCCGACTCAAATACATAGACACCTGTAACGCAGCTTGTAATCTGTGCGAAACGCACATATAGACGCCTCTCACGGACGCAATATCTCGGAATGGTTCGGGACAGTTTGTTCCGCACCAGTCCGAGATATCGCGTCCGTGAGAGGTGTCTATGTGTGCTGTGCTCGAATATTACTTGTATGGAACATTGACTTCTCTTAGTCTCTAGGTATTCTGAGTTTTAATGTATGACCACGTATAACATTTTACAGAGTGATTCAATTTTGATAATTCTTCTTTATGTGGATAGAATTTACTCCGAGGGTTGTCCCATATAATTAAAAAATCACCCAAAATGGTACCAAAGCAGAGGATACTTGATTATTCGATCGATGATTTCGTCTGTTTAATGTTTTGTTAAAAATCCACACTAATATTATAAATAGGAAAGTGTGTGTGTTTGTTAGACCGTCTTTCACGGTAAAACGTAGCGACGAATTGACGTTTTTAAGTGGAAATAGTTGAAGAGATGAAAACATAAACATAGACATTAATTATTTTTTATGTAATTTGTTTTTTTTTCTTCATGTAATATGTCTTTTAAAAAGTGTTGCATATGTATTTTCTTTTCTTTTTCTTTGTTTACTGTACTTGTTGCTTTTTTGTTTTATTTGTACGCTTGTTCTTGCTTTTATTATATATGTATAGTATGTGTGGTAAATAAAACAATTCTTATTCTTAAACATAGGCTACTTTTTGTCTTTTTCTAACCCAATTTCCTAAAATGAATTTAACGTTAGCGAAGCCGCGAGCAAAAGCTAGTATACATTATACTAGCTGTTGCCAGTGACTTCGTCCGCGCGGACTTCGTTTACTCCTCACAGTACCTGGCCGTTAGGTGATTGTGTGATAATATGTAGCCTATATGTTGACCCGACCTGTTAGTAATATTCATGAAAAATTTGAAGTAAATCCATGCAGTACTTTTTGAGTTTGCTCCGGAAATACATACAGACAGACAGACAAACACATAAACAGACAAACAGACAAACAGACAAACAGACAAACAGACAAACAGACAAACAGACAAACAGACAAACAGACAAACAGACAAACAGACAAACAGACAAACAGACAAACAGACAAACAGACAAACAGACAAACAGACAAACAGACAAACAGACAAACAGACAAACAGACAAACAGACAAACAGACAAACAGACAAACAGACAAACAGACAAACAGACAAACAGACAAACAGACAAACAGACAAACAGACAAACAGACAAACAGACAAACAGACAAACAGACAAACAGACAAACAGACAAACAGACAAACAGACAAACAGACAAAAATTCTAAAAACTATATTTTCGGCTTCGATATCGATTGTAGATCCCGCCCCAAATATTCTTTTAAAAATATTCAATGTACAGTTTTGACTTTCCTACGATTTTATTATATGTATAGATTAGTGCAGATTGAAATAGGGAACCCTAAAGTTATATCCGTAACGTGTACCAGTTAACATGAATTGTGGTGAAACGCTGTCACGTCTGAATATAAGTTTGTGTGCTCAATGCTCACGTAAACAGGACCACCTTATAATACATATTTACCTGTACCGTGGGTGCGTCACTCCACGACAAACACACCCTTTTGATTCATATTTTGTTTCAATACCAATATAAACGTCAAAACCACTTTGATGGTAGAGCTCAGCGAGCGAATAGGTTTTTTATTTCATCGGATAACAAACTTTCGCTCGAAAGAGACATCCATCGTCTATAGACGATGTTAATGGTGCGTACGTTGTTTTGCTAAGTACAAGCTGTTACCCACGGCATTGCTCGTTCCTTCCCTTATTTTACCCCTTAGGGATCGAATTTGAAAAACGTTAAAACACGTAATTAGTTATTTTTTGTACTCAATTCATACGAAATTTCATGCAAATATGTCCAGGGAATAAAAAATTTCGTACAAACTTTTATCCCCTATTTCACCCCCTTCGGGGTTAAATTTTGAAAAATCTTTTCTTAGTGGATGCTTACGTCATAAGCGAAATACGTGTACAAAATTTCAAGTTTCTAGCCCTAAGGATTTTTCCTGCGCGTTGATACATCAGTCAATCATTTTGCCTTTTATATATATAGATTGAATTAAAAAATAGGGGTTGATGATAGAAGGGTGAAAATTTAAGGTTGCGTGTATTTTTTAATGTCACATTATAAAAAAATGACGAAAAAATAATAAATTAAATGTTAGGGGTGGACAGCCTTTATCACTTAGGGGTTTCTTCTATTTTTGAACCCAGCACGGAAGAATTTCATCTTCACGCCCGTATCCTTGATATTGTAAGCAGAATGGGAAGTGGCATTGGGCGAGTGGTTAGCGACCCTGACTACGCAGTTAACGGGACTCAGGTTCAATACCCGACAGAACAAATGTTTGTGTAATACGCATAAATGTTTGTATCTCCCAATGGCGGCGTTTAATGTGTTTATTACATTATGTCATCAACACCCATATCACAAGCAGATATTTTAATTACTTTGGGGTTAAATCAATTCGTGTAATTGTCAAGCAACATTTATTCATATATTAATATTGATATAAAATAAAAAATATCTTCACGCCCGTATCCCCGAAGAGGAAGGTAGAGGTACAACCAGCGCCTCCACGATTAGCCGAAAATACTCAGTCCTACTATGTGATAGGTGACAAGCCTAACGCCAACCAAGCATTTATCCAATCCCGAGGATCGTTGTTTTATCAGAAAACTGAGAAAACACTTTTGTGTTGGACTCGGAAATCGAACCCAGTACCTTATGTATTCAACACCTACACCAGAGCACTAAATTTCATCGAAACACAGAGGAATTTCATCGATATTCAGAAGTTTTCGTGTAATACGAGCACACAATAACTTCTGAACATCAGATATTTGATATTTTATTTGTATAGATTCGAGAAGCTGAATAAAGTGTAATGCAATCAAGTTAGAAATAGCGAGGGACAAAAAGGTCGCGACTCGCGGACTATTTTTATTTCAAACCAGGTCGTTGTATTAAAGAGATTACGATTTAATGCTTTAGTTTATTCAGATCCTATTTAGATGGCAAAAGTTATGTAAATTAATCTACATTTATTATAAAATTTTATTTAAAATGTGAAATATTTTATAAGGCTATATTTTATACTTTTCAACCCAGTTCCCAAAAAGAGGAGGTTATTAATTTGGCAGGGTTATCAATTATATCGCAATGCGCAATTATCGTAATTGTTTAGTTATTGAGAAGACAGAAGACACATAATAGCCTTATATATTATTTGCAGACGTTGCCCATTGATTAATTATTTTTGGTATTGTGACATCGCAAAAAGTGCATCTATTGACCAGCAAGTAATTGGCGACGTTTTTGATGATTTTTTTTTCGTTATGTTTAAAAATCATTGCTGATCGCTGGCGGATGGCAAATGTAAGGTGATATGCCTGTTATGTGATATAGGCGTTAGGTGAAATAGATAACATGTTTTTATGTACCTATGTAACCTCGTAACTCAGTCATTTATGAACAGATTTTTTGAACAACGTGGTCTTATTTAATTTGGTGAAGATCTGACGCAGGGTTTTCGTGTTGTTTCCGTGTTGATTCCAGGCTCCTTTGAAGAATAGGATAATGCCTATCTGCCAGGCAGGTCGTAAAGGCGACCGATTGGCTATTTGAGTCACTACCATCGTGGCTATTAGGTGGTAGAGTTCTGCATTGTCTCGCCCGGGTCTAGTACCACCGCCTGCATTCCTACCGCAATAGCGTCAGTGATTGTCACTATCATGTTCCGGTTTGGAGGGTAAGGTAATAAACTTATGCATGTGGCATTAGACCTCGCCACAAGATAGCAACGCACCATTAATGCCTTTGGTGTCTATAGGCGATGTTTGACTTTTTCTATCAGGAGACCCCTCTGCTTGTTTGCTATCTTATGATATAAAAAAAACCTAGCCCTAGAGATGTAAAAAGAGAAGCGGCTGGAAAAAATAAGTTTAATAAAATTGTTTTTTTAATCAGGAAAAGTGTTTTTGAACATAATAACAATATTAAGGTTATATATACTCTGAAAAAGTTTTTTTTTATAGAAGAGGGGGCAAACAGACGGACAGGAGGCTCACCTGATGGTAAATGATTACCGTGATTTGTTATCAGATGTTAAGTATGTAACACCAAGCTTCAATTCTAAATGCCCTCGGTTTCCTCGGTGCCCTGGTTCGTTATTAATATAACTATTGGATGTTAGGAAAAGTAATGAACCGTGCATATATTTTTCACTTTACGCTCATGTGACAGAAGCAGTAGTAGTAGTAGTAGTAGTAGTAGTATCTTCACGCCCATATCCCCGAAGGGGTAGGCAGAGGTACAACAAGTGCACCCACGATTAGCCGAAGATACTTGGTCCCACAAATGTGATAGGTGGCAAGCCTATCGCCAACCGGGCACTTTCCAATCCCAGGCAATTTTGTGTTTCTCAGAAAACTGAAAAAAACACTTTTTTTTTTAAAGTGCCCGCCCCGGGAATCGAACCCGGGACCTCATGTGATAACTTCAACGCTGGACCACTAGACCACAGAAGCGATGACAGAAGCAAAATGGCTAATCCAAATATTTTGTAAAAGGTAGAGTTTGTAAAGTTAGTGCTTCTGGAGCTACGACGTGTAAAGTTAGAAGCTTGGTTCTGCATAAGTTTTGATAACTTTTTGATTGTGCGAGCCACATGGTCTCGTCGTGGCAATATTTTACATGACCACATTTTTGGTGGAACTTCACTTCTTTTTCTAAGTTTCTTATGAAATTACTTTTTTACACGTATTATTTATTATTACAATTAAATTATCAATTAAACAATACGTGTAAAAAAATAATCCCATACAAATTACTCTCTAATCTTATTTTAAGAAAGGATTATTTTTATAAGATATATTATCTCTGTCCTGGTACAAACGCGATGAAAAATACTCATAAATAAGCTTTAGCTGAACTTAAGTAGTTAATGTTTAGTCATGTAAATTACCCGCATTCTACTGTAAACATTGCAGTACGTCAAAGTCGTAGCAGGTCGTAGCAGCAGTCGTAGCAGGTACGTCAAAATACCGCATTTTTAGATGTGTCCTATTTGTTACAGTTTATTTAAAATCGTTATTTCATGTTCCAACTACACACTAAGTAATTTTAAAGCAAAAATTAACGAAAATATAAGCTTATAAAGGCTCTAAGAAAATAATATCTTTTTGGGAACATAAAATTTACTGAATTCGTATATTTATTAAAGTATTAAACCTAATTACTGCGCATGCGTGGTAAACTTTTAGTGATGAGCAAATTTTTATATCGATGTTTGTTCATTAGTAACGTTCCAATACACTGTGACTAGAACGCCGATTTGTACGCTATTGTCAAACAGAAAACGTTATATATTTTTGTTAAATTATGTATATTGTTGTGTAATGAAGTATAGTATTATTGTTATTATATTTGTTCGTAATGATGATTCATGAATTTTTTGACAGTTAGGTTGTTGTACTGTCTTAATATATGGATTGTTAATGTACCTAACATTATATACGCGTATAATCTTACTTTTTTGTATTTTATAAATTTTACTCTACAAATTTTGTTTAAATCATCAAAATTTCATTTTTCTGCTTTAAGAACCTGTATAATTTCAAATAAATTGAGGATTATTCAATGATTTTATCATTTTTTACAAAAAACTAAATTATTTATTGTTAATCAATTTATGCATTATAAGTACAATGTTTGCGATTTTATGACAATTTATCTAAATCGAGCTCGAGCGAAATCGAGCGAAATCTAATATTAATATATATAAATCGAGCGTTTAAAAAAGAGTGGTAAGAAGATATTGAAATGTATGTTGAGAAAATCTTCTATTAATTAAGTGTGTGTAATTCTACAAGAAAAAATCATCAGACTATCTTGACATTAAAAAATATCCGGATAAATTACTATTTATGACTTGAAACGTAAAGATATATAATATTTTGTCATAAAGATAATAGATATAGAAAATTTCTAAATAAAAGTGATAAATTTTAGTTTTCTTGAGAAGGAAAAATGTATATTTTCAATATATATATATATATATATATATATATATATATATATATATATATATATATATATATATATATATATATGTATTCATAATATATTACTTACATAAATATATAAAATCCTCCATGTAAAATTACTTCTACAAACTATCGATATTTCTGACTAAAGGTCTAGAATATGTTACAACCCTATCGTTACAAGCCTCAGTCCGCGGCCAAAGCTCTCTGGCCGCACCCGACCTTTCCGACCAAACTGCAGCTTAAATTTTTAATGAAAACAACAATGAGCTTCGAATAAATTTGACTGTTGTGAAAGAAGTGTTATTGATATAGGTGCGGGGGATTCTAACACATGTGGCTTAGAGGTATAAGGTTCGATACTGCGTGGCACAAGCCTGGGTAGCTTGGTGTTGGCCCTTTGTGCGCCGGAATGATAGGGTGAGTTGGTTTGTTCATATTTTAAATGTTTGTCTCTGAAAGGAATGAATGAAAATATTTTTCCTGTGTATTTGATAAGCTTGTTTGTGTTGTGCATGTTACTCTTATCTTTTGTTAATACATTGTACCTTATATTAACTGTATACTAGTTAAGATCATAAAGTTTATATAATATTGCAACCTATTACGTGTTATATTTTATTTGAAATCTATACTATTATTAATTCTAAAGTCGATCTATCTGTTACGCTTTTGTGGATAAACCGCTAAACTAAATCGCGGGTTGAATAATCCATCCATACTTCCATACTAATATTATAAATGCGAAAGTCTGTCTGTCTGTCTGTTACGCTTTCACGGCTAAACCGCTGGACCGATTTTCATGAAATTTACCATGGAAGTAATCGAAGAGCCGTGGTCAAACATACGCTAATTTTTTTAAATCAATACTTAAAGGATTGGAATAGGGGATGAAATTTTTATTAAAAGCTATCTAGACGACATGTTAATCTACTCGCGGGCGAAGCTGCGCGGCTCAGCTAGTTTTAAATATGTTTCTCTACATAGGTATTTCAGCCCTTTAGAATTTGATTTTTGATATTAAAGTTGGCCATAATTGACCCGGTATTTTTAATGGTTTTAAAGCCAAATTACATTAAAATTGGTTCAGTGGTTTCTCAATATAAGCGTAACAGAAAAACAAACAGATTTGTACATTTAAAATATTAGTATTGATAATAAATTTTCAGGTTTCAGTCGATGCCATACTATTTTAATATTTTTTAATAATTTTAATATTTTTAATATTCGCCCGTCTTGGCGCGGGCTCCTTTGAATAATGGACCAACTGCTGTTCTACCGGGCAGGTCGTAAGAGGCGACTGATTGGCTTTACGTGGCACTACCATCGTGACTAATAGGTGTAAGAGTACTGCAACGTTTCAGGTATTTGTTACCACCGCCTTATTTATTTTGCTGCAATAGCGTCAGCGCTTATCATTGTCTTATTCAGGTTTGGAGGGTAAGGTAACCCTACCTTACCCTCAAACCGGAATGCATTCTTATGCATGTGGAATCGCCATCCTGCCACACGGATATGAATATACCATTAACATATTTGGTGTCTATAGGCGATGGATTCTTTTACCAACAGGAAAGTCATCTGCTTGTTTATTATCTTATGATATAAAAAATCCTAAGATAAAAATTGTGGCGTCTACCACGTGCATAAGTTTACCAGTGATCTTATCTTCCAACAATACAGTGAAAAGTATTGACGCAGCAAGAAAAGGTAAGATGATGATACAAAACGCAGGTGAAACAATTCAGAACTGTAGCACCTAGTAGCCACGATGCTAGTGACTTGCATAGCTAATCGTTTGCCTCTTGGAAACTACCTAGCAGAACGGTAGAAGGCCTATTTTTCTAAGGGGGCCCAGACCAACATGGAGTTATATTATTGAGCTTTATTCTATTAAAAGACAATCTCGTATCAACCAAGATTCAGAATAATGGCGGTGTACTTCTGGTTTTTTTGTCGTAAGCGGTCGACGTCGCCAATGAAGAAAAATGGGCTAGTTCCAGCCCAGGTATTCCATTCTTGTGTTACTTATCCTGAGACATAAGATGTTAAGTCTCGGTGCCAGTAATTACACTGCCTGTTTGCCCTTCTCTCCGAAATACAGCAAAGCTGTTTCACGGGAGAAATAAGCATGATGGTGGTACCCATGCAGCCGGGAGCGTGGCACAGCGCATCCCTCCCACCGGTAACCCCCGGATTTTATTATTTATATTATTCCCCGGATTTGTTGGTTTATCGATTGGTGGGATGGATGGTAAGGTCCATTACAGCATATGCTACATGAACGACTATCGCAACTTTAAAGCAATAACGTACATATTTACGTACTCTCCGAAGCAATGAATACACAACCGTACTAGGGAACTTTTCGACCGTGGTGGTCCGTGCTCCTTTACAGAATAGGCCAACTGCCGTTCTGCCAGGCAGGTTGTAAAAGGCGACTTGGCTATACAAATCATTACCATTTTGACTACTAGGTGATAGAGTTATGCATTGTCTCGCCTGGGTCTGGTACCACCACCTTACCTATTCCTGCCGTAACGGCGTCTGTACTTGTCACTATCGTATTCCGGTTTGGAGTGTAAGGTAGCCGGTAAACTTATGCATGTAGCATTACACCCTTCCGCGAGATAGTAACGCACCATTAATATATTTGTTGTCTATAGGCGATGGTTCATCACCACTTCTTTCTTACTACATCGGGACCGGCAGCTTTACGTATTCATCAAGGCAAAGGAGTGTTATAACAACCATCACCAGATTCTAGGCTGTTATTGACATTTGAATTCTCATGAAAAATTTCGAAAAACCACAAAATACTTTTGCCTGACACACTAAATCAATAATACAATGAGAAAAAATATATTTGTTATAAGTCAGTAAGAATGTAATAAGTTAAGATTCCTTCATTCTAAAATAACAGCTTAGGCTTAAACGTTAATAAATAATCCGTTATTCCTGGCTATCTCTCTTAAGCATCAAGCATCGTATACCATTTTCATGCCAGGCATATCATATCATATTGTCTCTCAAGTGACATGTTCTTTTTGCAACAACTTAAAAAGTTTGTGTAACAATTTATAGACAGTAGCTGTGTAGCGATGTATTCTCTTGTGTAAACAATTGTTGTGTATTCTAAAAGAGTTTGCCGAAAAACTTGCACATATTACTTTATAATCCAGTTTAAAAATAGCGTTGTGTCATAAATATCTTTGACGTTTATTTTTACTTAAACTTTTATTGCTGAATACAAAAAAAAAACCTTTAACAATAGCTTATTCTAACACGTTGCGGTTGCCAGTGTTGGTGATTACTGTGTCTTTTTTTATATCATAAGATAGCAAACAAGCAGATGGGTCTCCTGATGGAAAGAGTCAACCATCGCCTATAGACACCAAAGATGTTAATGATGCGTTGCTATCTTGTGGCGAGGTCTAATGCCACATGCATAAGTTTACCGGCTACCTTACCCTCCAAACCGGAACACGACAGTGACAAGCACTGACGCTATTGCAGCAGGAATAGGTAAGGCGGTGGTACCAGACCCGGGCGAGACAATGCAGAACTCTACCACCTAGTAGCCACGATGATAGTGACTCGATAGCCAATCGGTCGCCTTTTAAGACCTGCCTGACAGAACGGCAGTTGGCCTATTCTTCAAAAGAGGCCGGGACCAACACGGCGAAATTGGAAAACACATAAGTCTTTTCTAGTTTTTTCTATTTTTGTCTCTTTGGCTTAACTTAACCATATTGCCCCTCCACTACTCATCACCTGATCATCTTTTGATTTAATTTCCTCGTCATATTTTATCGTCTCAAGGCAGACATTTTGCTATATTTTTATACATTCTATCACACTTATTCGTGTTATATACTCTGTCTATTGCCATTTGACCGCCCCGTTGGTCGAGTAGTTAGCGACACTGACTAAGCAATCGACGTAGCTCGGGTTCGATCCCAACGGGGACAAGCATTTGTGCGATGAGCATAAATGTTTGTATTTCCGGGTTTGGGTGTTTATTATATATATTCTAGTATTTATATATGTATTTCTCTGTATTAGTATCGTTGACTAGCACCCATAACACAAGCAAATAATTTGCCTACTTTGGGATTAGATCAGTAAGTGTAATTTGTCCCGTGAATATTTATTTATTTATTTCAATTGTCTTATTTTATATATTATACTCGTATTTTCTAACATTGCTATGTATCGAAATTCTTCTGCTCTTTTACGATCTTTTTGTGTGGCGCCCACCTTACTTTTCCCATTCCTCTTTGACACATTTTTTTGTTTTCAAAGGTGTTTTCAGGTCACTGCCAGGGTTTGGCATCCATAGCATTACGTTATAACCATCATTGATATCTGTCGGTAGTAGTAATATCTTATTGACAGGAGGTCCGTAAACAAGCGACCCCATGCTGAACTTTCCATTTCACCAATTCACTTGCCATAATCAGCAACGAGAAACTGACAAGATAATATAATATAATATAATATATATTATAATATAATATATATTATAATATATATATATATATATATATATATATATATTATAATATATATATATATATATAATTATATATATATATATATATATATATATATATATATATATATATATATATATATATATATATATATATATATATATAATATAATAATTCACGGGACAAATTACACTTACTGATCTAACCCCAAAATAAGCAAATTATTTGCTTGTGTTATGGGTGTTAGTCAATGATACTAATACATAGAAATACATATAATATACACCCAAACCCGGAAATACAAACATTTATGCTCATCACACAGCTGCTTGTCCCCGTCGGGGATCGAACCCGAGCCTCCTTGATTGCGTAGTCAGGGTCTCTAACCACTCAACCAACGGGGTGGTCAATATTCATCGCCGCATTTTGTCATATTTTAACAAGTAGGTGGAACAATTCTGCAACAGCAGGCTCGAACTGCTAAAATAATAAAATATAATAAAATTGCTTTACTTGTTTAAGCTGCAATACAGAAAGTGTTTATCAATGTCTTGTTTCGGTTTCGAGGATAAAGTACATCCCTGTTACATGAAAACAACGCACAAATAACATATTTGGAGTCTATATTGGCGATGTTTATTTACGTCTATCAGAAAAATTGTAACCTTGTTTAACCGTATTCCTAGTAATAGCAGGGGTTCGTTTATTTGAACAGTTATTCGAAGCACGGGTATAAAGGTGCTTTACTAACGTTTTGATTTGTAAAAACCCAATAATATTTTTGTCCAATTTGTGAAACCTTGGACCTATAAATCAAATTGGTATTATTTTTTAGTACAGGAAGGCAAACAAATCGCTTAGTTTTTTTTTATATCATAAGATAGCAAACAAGCAGATGGGTCTCCTGATGGAAAGAGCCAACCATCGCCTATAGACACCAAAGATGTTAATGGTGCGTTGCTATCTTGTGGCGAGGTCTAATGCCACATGCATAAGTTTACCGGCTACCTTATCCTCCAACCCGGAACACAACAGCGACAAGCACTGACGCTATTGCGGCAGGAATAGATAAGGCGGTGGTAACAGACCCGGGCGAGACAATGCAGAACTCTACCACCTAGTAGCCACAATGGTAGTAACTCGATAGCCAATCGGTTGCCTTTTACGACCTGCCTGGCAGAACGGCAGTTGGCCTATTCTTATGCCTTAGTGGCTTATTGGTACGTTGGTATTCATGTTGTGAGATTTTAGTGCCCCAAGTATCAGTTTACGCTTCATTTCACTCCAAACCGGAACATGACAGTGATAACTAACTACTCAACATGGTCTAGAGATATTTCAGACTAGGTCGAATGATAGAAAAATACAAGTCATTAAAAAATATCCATCAATTAAAAACAATTCGAAATTTGTCATCTTACATGGGCTTATTAACACCGCTTTACTTTTTAAGCTATGACATTGACATGTTTGTAACTGTAGTTTTAAATTCTGCAGGTTATGGTAGCTTATAAAGTTATGCATTTAGAGAGAGATCATCAGCTGATGTGTACGAATCTAATACCTTTAAACGAGCAATTCTTGTATATATATAATTGGAATCTCGGAATCGGCTCCAACGATTTTCATGAAAGTCACAAATTAGGGGTTTTTCGGGTCAAGGAATCGATTTATCAAGGTTCCAGGTCAAAGAAAAGCTCGGTTCCCAAGATATGGGTGTGTGAAAAACCGAGCAAAGCTCGGTCAACCAGGTACAGAAAAAAATTATATATTCTATAAGAATCGATTTATCAAGTTTCAAGGTCCAAGAAAAGATCGATTTCAAAAATATGTGAAAATCCGAGCAAAGCTCGGTCAACCAGATATTGATTATAAATAAGAACAACCAGCTTTTCTTCCCAAAATCTGAGATTTCATGTAACAAAGCGGATCGTAAAATATTGTCAATTAACCTAATAGTAGATGATTCCGGTTATCATCTACTATGAGGCCATTTCAATCATAATCAGTATAGCGAAAAACATAATCTGTACATTAACAATTTTAAAAATAACAAAGAAAAATGTCGACACTATAATCGATCATATAACAAAGAAGAATTTCGTCACGTCGAGTCCGTCGACACTAGCTCAGTGGCGGAGCGTCCCGGCTTGAGGGTGATGGTCGCGGGTTCGATTCTCGCGTGTCGACATTTTTCTTCGTTGTTTTTAAAGTTTTTCAAGTTTCCCAAGCATAGGGTGAGTGCTATAAAAACAAAAATAATTAGAAATCACGAAAGTTTTGATTACAAAATTATAAATGTTAATTTCATCTGTAACGATGAACTCATTTAACTAGTTATACGTATGTATATCTAGCGATCAGTACAATCGACGTAATCGATCATATAACAAAGAAGAATTTCGGCACGTCGAGCCCGTCGACACTAGTTCAGTGGCAGATCATCCGGCTTGAGGGAGATGGTCGCGGGTTCGAGTCTTGCTTTTCGATATTTTTCTTTTTTGTTGTTTTTAAAGTTTTTTAAGTTTTCCAAGCACGGGGTGAGTGCTATAAAAACAAAGTAATCTGTAAATTAGTATGTGAAGCAATAACTTTGTATCCCTTTTTGCGACAATTTCGCGAAAGGATGAGACAGGAGTATGAAAGGCGTAGTTAAAGTTTAAGTGGTAAAAAAGTGTAAATTAGAAAAACATTTAATTAATATAAATAATAATTACACTCACTAATATTCATTTCACATACTTGCTATTTTGGTTGTGGTTTATTTTAACCAACGGGCGATCGATACTCTATATTAATATATACGTGAAAACTTTATACACCTTTTTACGACAATTTTTACATTGCGAACAAAAGCTTACATTGCGAAAGACCTAATATTTTTAGAAAAACACACAAATACACTTTAGAAAAACATTATATTAGTTAATAAAAATAACTATTATACACACTGCTATTCATTTGGCATATGTAAAAATGTGCCCGGGTCTAGTGATCACAGACCACATGAATACTAATGGACACGCCATTGGGAAGGAAACGTGTGGCCGCGCATATGAGCAAACGCTCCTATCACTGTCAAAAATGTCATACATTTGTAGATATATATATCGTGAAAAAAAAATATAAATAAACCATGTTGTACCGAATGAGATGACAAGGTTTAAAAATTACTCTTGGAGTGATTTTATGTCATCGGTAAGCAGTATAACTCAATATTTTTGTGTCTAAATGCAAACTACATTGATAAACTAAAAAATTGTCTTTAAAAGCGTATCCATTTATTCCGTGAATGATACACACATATCTACACACTATTTTGCTCATGGTTAAAGACTGTTGTTAATGTTAGAGATTTTATTGTCTAGTCTGTGGTTAAACGGAGTCATAGAATTATTTGAGTCATAGAATTATAGAATTAGCCGGAGTCATAGAATTATAGAATTATTTTATTAGTTGAATTTCTACCGATTGCGATATTCTAATTCGATTGCGAATTATTTAATACTATCGGTAAGACCGATAGTATTAAATAATTAGGTAAAATTGTTTTATGAAGAGAATTGTAGTTTAAAATAAATTCTTATAACTTCGGGCACGATATCCGAGCATGCTAAACGTCATGTTACTGGTTTTGATGGGATGAATATTAAATAAACCGTGTTGATTCCGGGTTTCTTTGAAGAATAAGCCAACTACCCTTCTGCCGGGTAGGTCGTAAAATGCGACCGATTGGCTATGCGAGTCACTGCCATTGCGGCTACGAGGCGGTGGAGTTCTACATTAGCTCGCCCGGGTCTGGAATCACCACCTTACCTATTCCTGCCGCAATAACGTCAGTGCTAGTCACTGACGTGTTCCGATTTGGAGGGTAAGGTAGCCAGTAAACTAATGCATGTGACATTAGACATCGCTACAAGATAGCAACGCACCATTAACATCTTTGGTGTCTATAGGCGATGGTTGACTCTTTTCATCAGGAGACCCATCTGCTCGTTTGCTATATTATGATATAAAAAAATAGGCCTCAGCGAATTATGATGTTACGGATTTGTGTGCTTTTGTTTTTAATGTCCCTAACATGTATCAATAGAAAAAACCCTTCACTGATGATTACTTCCATAAACTGGTTCAGTGCGACAAAAATATTTAGAAAACCATACTGTATCAAAATTCACGACGTTCAAAATACGTCAGTTCGCTAGATCAAATACGGCCATGTCAAAATCATTTTTTTCTTTGTTAATGTTTTAAAAGTTTTCCTGTTTTCGTGATAAGTGCTAATACCACTGACAACATACACTATATTAATAATGTTTGATTTCTTGCACCAAATCAGTTATGTCAGTAATTTAAAGCACGGGAAAAGGAACATGGTGTTTCAAAATCGGTATTTTTTTCGCGAGTATTTTGGATTGATATAAAAACTAATAGTCTGATGTATTGACAGAATAGTTGGTCTGTTATAAGGTCTCTAGTCTGTTTACTCAATAACTAAAACACATGTACAGTACTCCCAAAGTGATAATGCGCATAGAAATCTTCGCCAGTGGTCGGCATCGGTCGTATTTCCTATATTATATATATATATATATATATATATATATATATATATATATATATATATATATATATATATATATATATATATATATATATATATATATATATATATATATATATAATATGTAATGAAAGCTGGAAGCTGGTTTAACGATGGAAGAAAGGAGGTTTAAATGAAAAGAAGATTTATATTAGGAAAAAAAAGTTTTATTTAATCAGAATCGTATAACAGAACATAGGTTAATATTTAATCAGAATCAGGGAGATTCTCTATTCCTGACATCATAGAGTCATCGGAATTTTCATCAAGGTCTTCAATTTCACTTGTATCACTGCTATCTCCTGTGTAAATAATCATTTCATCTGAATAACTATCGATTCTTGGGTCATATTTCCTATACTCATCTTCACATTTAAGGGCATGATCACGAACTTTTTTCCATTCTTCCGAACCTATATTGTTGATTTTTTCTAAAATAGCTTCTTTAACTGACGTAACGTTCATTGCAATATTTCTTTTGGCAACGTGTTGTTTTATTTGCGCCCAAATGTTTTCGATTGGGTTGAAATCGGGATGATATGGTGGCAATCGTACAATTTTATGCCCATGCTCCTCCATTATACGGTCAATGGCAAATTCTGTGTATTGTTCTTTGTGGCTTTTTATAATTTTGTACAATTCAGGTTTGAGTTTATTTGGGTCATGAGGAACATTGTGTTGTTGTAACCACGCAATCATTTGTGGTTTGGGTGTATTTGAGTTTGGTGGTTTCACAGACAGCTTATTATGATATGGGGCGTTATCAATTACCAACACACTATTAGGAGGCAAGTTGGGAATCAACTGATTGCGTAGCCAAGTTTGATAACGTTCGGCGTTTATTTCTTTATGATAGTCACCTTCTAAATCGACACATTTATGTAACATTAAAGCCCCTGAGACGAAGCCTTTTTCATTGCCTGCATGTACAATAATAATTCGCTCTCCTTTAGAAATGGGTTGTTTAATACCTTTTTTGCTGCTGTCTTGCCAAGTTTTACCTTTAGTATGCGATGTATGCACGTATGACTCGTCCATAAATACTATGTTTCTACCAGCATTTCTCAGCTGTTGTATTTCTCGGAGATATTTGATCCTTTTTAAACGTATATCTGTCTTTTCCATAAGTAACCGTCGGTTGGTATCAGTTTTCAGAAACCGAAACCCCATGTCTTTCAAGATGAGCCTTAAAGTCTCTACACAGCCTTTGAAATTAATAGCTTCGATTAACTTATTTCTCAAATTATTTACAGTTGGGAGTTCTTTGAGCGTCAACTAAAAATTGTATATCATATTTCGAATTACACAATAGTCGAAATCATCAAGTCCCAGCCGAAACCTACTTTTAGGTTTTCCTTTTTCCGGTGTGGACAATTTCATTGATTGATTTTGCCTTTTTTCGTTCAATATATTAGTCAAAGTTCGGCGTGAAATTCCTGTAGATTTTGTCACACGCTCCTGAACTTTTTTAAAATAACCGTCATGGTCTTTTTTGAATACATTAGCTTCATTTAAGAAATAAAGGTACACATTAAATACCATTTGCCGTGCTTGTGAGTTAAGCGGCTTCCCACGTTTAAATTTATCCATTCTGGAAGGATTCGATCTGAAAGAAGATGAAATGGGCGGAGTTGTAACATTCTATTAAATTTATGTACAGATAATTTATTTATAACAAATGTTCAATGTCATATAGATAGGAACAGTTCTTTGATTTAAAAGTAAAGAAAAATTTAATATTATTGTAAATAATTACGAATAATTACATATTATATGGTTCCAAAATGTCTAATGAATATGTCAAATGGGCAAAAAAAATCAAAATCAATTAAAATTAAGTATTCAAATTTATACAAATAAAGTATTCAAATTTTCGAATTTAAATTTAGATAAGAAAATAATAAAGAATGACTGATATGATCGATACACACTCATTGGTTATGATTATGCAGCTAACATAATTAAAGTTGAAATTTTTAAACTTACCTCTGAAAACAAAACCAAGAAGTGTGTGTAATATCAGTTCTATATATTTCCACATAAAAAGAACACGTGCGGGCACTTCCAATACTTAAAGACAACTGACTGACGTTCAACTCCACCCGTCGACCGCCGCAGACCGTTCGAACTTGTTATCGATTGATATTGACTCCTATTTCTATCGCACAAGATGCTAAATGCAAGTGCATTGGTTAGGGCTCTTACTATTCAATAATTCGGTTGTTTCCGGAAACGCGACCACTGGCGAAGATTTCTATGCGCATTATCACTTTGGGAGTACTGTAAGTAATGCCATATAATGAAATTTAGCATCATTAATCAAAAACAATACATTAGTAATCAAAACCAATACAGCACTCTTCTAGGCAGATTTGATAAATTGGATACTTTCTGTCTGCAACCGCATTTTAAATTAATTATTCCATATGAACTTACTTGTACTTCCAGTTAACTATTATTTTATAAGGACATGACAAATTTATCAAGAAGATGTTTGTATAACAAGACTTTATAATTCTGCAAAACATCCCTGATGATAGTATTTATGGAGATGCTGATGATGGAAATTTGTGAATGTTGTAAAAAGGGTTGGCTGTGTAAAATAATAAAAAATAGGAGTGACCTCGAAGTACAAGTGAGTTTATTTGTAACACATAGGTACCTATTTTAACATCTCTTCCTCATTCTGCAACCTCAGAGAAACAAAAAGATCGGAATCAGCCTGGTTATCGATATGACTATATTTTCAATCGTAACAGCTTTTGAAAATGGAAACATATGATCCAACAAATAATGTCGACTCAAATAGCTTTATATGACATAGTCATTATATATAATAACGGTTTACATATTGTACTGCAAGACTGCAAGTAATCGGTTCAGAAACTAGAATCCCTCCGTCCCAGGACGTGTAATATCTCAGTACATTTTATCGCTCGTATAATAGGAGAATTTTGACGAATTATTTAATCTACGTAATTTATTTTAACATTTAAAATATATATGGTATAATTTTGAGAATTTTTGTTAAATAGTTTTCGGCAAAGAAATTATATCATTAACTTCCTTGGTATCTTTACAGAGCTACTTATGTGTAGCAATTTATAGATAGTTGTTGTGTAGAAATTGCTTATGCAAATATCATATTATGATATAAAAAATGTCTTTTTATTATTTTACGAGTAGTCGTGTAAGTGTAGATTATTAATTTTGCTTCTGATTTTGGTTTTCGTTATTATTTTTTTTGTTTTATAAGTTTTTATGTAATTAATTTAATAATCTTCTTTCTTCAAATTTGTTTTTTTTTTTCAATTCATTGTGTTTCTGTTTGTATTTTTAATGTTAGCTTTAATGTTTAGTGTCACTATTTTTTTAAATATAAATGCAGTATGTTATTAAGATTGTTTGTCATTTTAAAATACTTTTTTATCATCTTTTAAATATGCAGTACATATAATGTTAAGTTATAATTATGAGAATGTTGTTATTGCCTATAACTTAGGCAATAATTAGACGATAATGAAACGATAATGATTTTTCGTTTTGCGTCTATTTAGTGTATGTCTTGTTGGCAGTAATCAATAAATAAATAAAGATGTTTAACTGAATATAGAAGTAGCTTTAATCTTCTTCAAATATATGTATTGATTCGTCTTTATTTTGATTAAATAGTCATAACGGCGCAATTACCAATATATCGATTGACCGGCTTCAGAACTCCGCGAATAAGTTAGCATTCGTGTGAAAGCATTCGAAATAGTTCCTGATCTCCAGAGAATAATATTACTATCGAGCGGGTACATTCCTTAGCCGTATCTTTATGTGGCATTTCCATTCAAAACAAATTGCACAGAATGATTAAAATATTAAACTAAATGTACAGAAATTAGAAGAAAGTAGAAACACAAATCTCAAAACAAATAGAGCAAAATATATGTAAGGTTGATCCTACATCTCTGAAACTTCACGTATATTTTTGATTTCTTATTTTGTACTTGAAGAATGATTAATTGATTTGTCTGAGCTCAAAAAACGAATTCCTCATTTTTAAATATGCTAAAACTTTTAGACACAAAAACCAATCAAAACTTTTAAACACAAGATCTATTTGACGAACTATGGCATTTCAAGCAGTTTTATGAACGCTTAAAAATGTTAGGTCCGCTTGCACCAAACAATTTTTTTAATTAATTTAACCATAGTAAAAGTGATTTCAAATGCATTTAAATATTTTTATAAAAGCATTCTCTTAATTTAAATTGTTTCATAATATATTCTACGCTTTTTATCGTCGGCACTTGGTGAAACTCCATTTTAACACATTATTTGTTAGCTGAAAACAATTGTACTTATTGTGAAACAGTACAAGTGTTATCAGGTAACAAATATTGTGTTTCATAATAGCTTACGTACTTACCTATGCTCATAAAATGGGAAATCACTAGTGGGTGGTTATTGACACTTTACACAAATATAAGATGCACGAGTTCACACGAGTCAACAATGTTTGAAAATCTTAATTATGAAACAATATGTTCATTGTCATGGTTGAAAGAAAGACCCAAACTTACAGACAACAACACTATAAATTTAACGGCGCTATACACATGGTAGGAATGGAACATATTATGCGTCCGCGTGGAAAATTTAAAATAAAAGTAACTTAGGCTAAGTTACTTCTTATTATATCAGCTATCTGCCAGTAAAAGTCCCGTCAAAATCGGTCCAGCCGTTCCAGAGATTAGCCGGAACAAACAGACAGACAGACAGGTGGATAGACAGTCAGACAAAAATTGTAAAAAGTGTTATTTTGTTATATGTATGTACCGTGTATACATCTATAAGCATTTAGAAAAAAGCGATTATTTTAATATTACAAACAGACACTCTAATTTTATTTATTTATATGTATATTATGCGTAAGTTTAACGGTTACCTTACAATGACACAACATTGAAAAACACTGATGATATTGCACGAGTAAAAGGTAATGCAGTGGCCCGAGTTTGATATTAATGTATTGCGGAACACAACACCTAATATTTAAGGTGGTAGTGATATGTTTGGCTACCTGTTCGAATATAAAGAAAAATTTCATGGCACGATGGCAAGCAAGAAGCTGTTTCTCCTATAGACGTCTAAGGCATTAATGCTGTGTTTTTATCTATGTCACGTACATAATTTTATCGGTTACCTTACCCTCTAAATCAGAATACGACAGCGACAAGCATTTTTACTGTTGTAACAGAAATGGATAAGGCGAAACTATGATAATGACCAACTAAACACAAATGGTATCATTAGTCATTCATTACCAAACCGCCTAATTAGCGGTCACTATATTTGTAATAAGCATTCGACAGTTTTCGCATTTTACGAGATGTATCAGTATTATTATATTATCAGTAAGGTAATTGAGTAATATTATTATCATTATCATCAAGTAATATCATTATGATTATATTATCAGTAAGGTAATTGAGTAATATCATTATCATTATCATCAAGTAATATCATTATGATTATATTATCAGTAAGGTAATTGAGTAATATCATTATCATTATCATCAAGTAATATCATTATGATTATATTATCAGTAAGGTAATTGAGTTATTCTTTAGAAAGCGGCTCGGATCAACGTAAGGAAAACAAACCCATCGAAAATAACTTCTCACACTAAATTGCTCATTCCTTAAAATCTAAATGAAAATTTACTGGCAGTCTGCTCTATACTAATGTATACGCTAACGTTTTCTGTTTTTACTCCATCCATATTGGTCCCTTGAGTCTTATGAAGCAGTATTTACTAGTTGGTATTTTACTGCCAATTTTATTTGCTCTTCCATGATAGTAAACGAATGAGACACTTAAAACATGCACATGACATTTCCTTTTACTACATTTTGACCGTCACTTCATAAACAAGTATCTACACGCCCGTATCTCCGAAGAGGTAGGCAGAGGTACAACCAGTGCATCTATGATTAGCCGAAGATACTTAGTTCTACAATGTGATAGGTGCACATATCCAATCCCGGGCAACGTTGCTTTTATCAGAAAACTGAAAAAAACAAATTTTTGGATTGCCCGATCCGGGAATCGAACCCGGGACCTCATGTGGTCAACGCCAACGCTGGACCACTAGACCACAGAGGCGACTGAATGATTGAGTGTTGTAAGAGAGATACTTCATAAATGATAACCCTACATTATTTTATTTTAAAACCACATTCATGTACATAATTTTCAGACTAAAATAGTAAAAGAAGTGGTGATCTTTAAATAAGAATCCTCCAGTTTTAGGCCAAAGTAACCATGTCACTATAATACCATTAAAGTAACAGAATCCCAATCACGTATTGATCGTGCCTGTTCCAGTTGCTGAATTTCTTTTCTTGTGTTAATGATCTTGGTATGGCTGAGCCGATTTTGAAAGAATATATTTAAGAACTACCGCTTGAAAACCTCAAAGTTGCAATGTAATGTGCCAATTTTCCACTTGATCCTCTTATTCCTGTTGATAGGAAGTAAAAAAGTCAGATGTAATTCTCCGTGTTGGTTCCGGACTTCTTTGAAGAATAGACCAACTGCCGTTCTGCCAAGCAGGTCGTAAAAGGCGACCGATTGGCTATGCGAGTCACTAACATCGTGGCTACTAGGGGGTAGAGTTTTGCATTGTCTCGCCCGGGACTGGTACCATCGCCTTACCTACTCCTGTCGCAATAGCGTCTGTGCTCGTTACTGTCGTGTTCAGGTTTGGAGGGTAAGGTAGCCGGTAAACATATGCATGTGGCATTAGACCTCGCCACAAGATAGCAACGCACTTTCCTTGTATTGAATATTTTGGTGGGGTATTTGAGAGGGGAGAGGGGGTGAACTGAGATAAAAATTCTTATTTTTTTAAGTTGGAAATCGGTTCAGTAGTTCGCGGAAAAACGTGACACGTAATTTATATATATAAAGATAATATTATCTTAATTTTTCAAAAATATATTTTTATAGTTTTATGATAAAAAACAGCTTCCCGGGATTGAATAAGTGCCCGGTTTGAGGTAGGCTTTTCATCTATCACACTGTGGGACTCAGTATCTTCGGCTAATCGTGGGTGCACATGTTGTACCTCTGCCTACTTATTCAGGGATATGGGCGAGGAGCTGCTTTTGTCCTAATTTTCATATTATTTTGGTGAATATAATTATGATTTTTGCTATGAGGTATAGTCTAGCAAACAAGCAGATGTTTTTCCAAACTAAAAAAATACGGCAGAAAAGACGAGGCAGTGGTAACAAACCTAGGCAATACGTACCGCCTAGCAGTCACAATTTTAGCGACATGAATTGCTTGAATGCAAGGCAGAAGAAACTTTTGAGGAATTTCTAATCCTCAAAAAGAGAGGTCAACACTGAGAAAACAAAATTTTCTCTTTACGAGACAGAAAAGCAAAAACAATACTCTTAATCTGATCGTCCATTAATGTCCAATTAACTCTGCCTATTCTAAAAGATAACTGGCGTAATTATTTATTTGTTATACATTGAACTTAAAGTTGAAATTGAAATTTAATTAACAAATATTTATCTTAAAGCTAAGCACGGGATTACGACGCTATCTAGAATATGAATAAATTTAAAATTAAATTATTTTTGATTACGGTTTCTATTAGGTGAAGCCTAGGTGGAGTCGAAATAGTGAATAATTAAATGCTGTCCTTTGTTTTATATCTTAGAAATAATTTATTTCAATCTATCTGCTTTACAAGATTGAAATGACTACCATAGGATATTTTGACCATTCCATTGATACAAACAACTATGCTCATCAAATAAATGTTTATCCCTGTAGGGAATCGAAGCCGAGCCCTATTAATACGTAGTCAAGTTCGCTAACCAGTTGACCAACGGGGTGGTCGAAAAAGGAATAATGCGGTTCTATGTCAAACATAGAATTAATCAATTTTAGTTCAAAATAAATAACTATATGTGATTTTACCAATATTTTAAGTTATAAAAGTCAATGTGCAATATTTATTTCATGGAAATTATTATGTAGTTCACAATCTGCGAGTCCTAGATCAGATCTGCACCAAATTTATATATGAACTAAATAGCATAACTTGCACTCCCAAACAAAAACTAATTTTGCGTAACAGAATGTTAAAGAAATGGTGGTGTCATAGCTTCGGGGTGAGTTCAGTATTGACAAAGGAACCCATAAAAAATAATTACGTATATATAGCATTAGTGGCGAACATCTTGCGCCATTTGTTGCGAGCCGTTTTTAGTAGCAATTTTAATTTTAAACGATTGTCATTTTAAGTTAGTGTTAGTGGCCGCGTTTCCGATCTACCGGATAACGTAGTTTTTAAAAAAATATTTGACGTATCAAAATAACTTGTAAAAAGTTTTATTGAATAAAGTATTTCTGATTTCTGATTAGTAGGTACGAAATACTAAATTAAGTTGATCTTGTATTTTTTATGTTTCTTGTCTTTTTTATTTTTCTTGGGTTCCTCTATCGATACTGAATCTATACCTCCTAGTCACATACTGCGAGTGTATGTGACGAGTTATGCACATATATAAAACAACATTCTAATGAAAATCCTCCTTTTTGAAAATACGGTTGAAAAGTAGTTTTTATTCGTACATGCGACTGTCAGCAAATTGCTGCGGCCCAGCTGACAGCTAAGCGGACATTTGGTATTCATATTATTCTGATTGTGCTAGTTTGAGGCACAGCGTATGTATTTCTAGATTAGGATGTACCTAAAAGAATATATATACTGGCGTATTAATATTATGAATAGCTGGCGTATTAATATTATAAATAATAATGAGAACTGGCATCACTTTTAGGCTACTAACAGGGTGTGATATCTCACACGCAACAGTAGAATGATATGAAGAATTAAACTACAAAATGCAAAATGGCAGATAGTTTATTTGTCAATTTTTAGCCGGACCAACATTGGTCATTTGATCTATCTTCTTTCGCGCGCGACATATACGCTGTTTATCCTACGCCGGCTGGCCTAAGAATTTACTTACATTCAAAAAGACAATTCCAGTTTTCTAGTTGCAAAAACTAAGAATTTAGAAGCTTTCGGCTATTAGCCCCAAGCACAGTAAGTAGCAAGTTAAAGTGGCCGCTGAAAATATATTTACACAATACATACATTTTTTTTATATCATAAGATAGCAAACAAGCAGATGGTTCTCCTGATGGAAAGAGTCAACCATCGCCTATAGATACCAAAGATGTTAATGGTGCGTTGCTATCTTGTGGTGAGGTCTAATGCCACATGCATAAGTTTACCGGCTAGCTTACCCTCCAAACCGGAACACTATAGTGACAAGCGCTGACGCTATTGCGACAGGAATAGGTAAGGCGGTGGTACCAGACCCGGGCGAGACAATGCAGGACTCTACCACCTAGTAGCCACGATGTTAGTGACTCGATAGCCAATCGGTCGCTTTTTACGACCTGCCTGGCAGGACGGCAGTTGGCCTATTCTACAAAGAAGGCCGGGACCAACACGGCGGAAATACATTATTTTAGTCTACAGAGCTTAATGGTGAAAGTGTTATTAGTACTAACTATTTGTAATAATAAATCATTTATTTTAGGCAGAATAAAAAAAATGGAAATCTCAAAAGTGCACGCCGTATAACAATTAAAAACAATTATAATTATATAAATCATTTATTTAGAAATTAATTTACAGGTTAATCTGAAAAAGAGATTAATGTATTTGTCATATAGAAAGGCGTCTAAGAAAAATTACCAAAATAAAAAACATATAAAATACAACAAGATTTTAAAAAATGTATTTACAAGTCTTAGCAAATACAAAATAAGAAAATTATAGTTAATCATAAAAATAAATACAAATGTACATGGAAAATAATAAAAGACAATATAATAGAAACTGATAAAAGACACGAGATCAAAGAAATTAAAAACGGAAATAATGTGATCACTGATTCAAAAATAATGTCTGAACTATTTAATGATCACTTTATAGATATATGAAATAATAAAAAAGCAAATGAACTAAAATCTAAATACAATAATAATAACAATAATAATAGTAATAATGATAATAATTATAATAATAATGATAATAATAATATTAATAATGTTAATAATAATAATTATTATAAATATGAAATAACAAAAAATAATAATTCAATCTTTCTATATCCTACGGATCCCAAAGAAATTGAAAAAATTATTAAATCCCTAAATTCCACACAATCAGTGGGATATGATGATATCCGAACAGGAATTATTAAAAAGTGTAATAAATATATTTGTGGTCCATTATCACATATAGTGAACCTGTCTTTTGAAAAAGGTGAATTTCCTGAGAAATTAAAAGTTTCAATAATAAAACCATTACACAAAAAAAAATGAACCTTCTGACATAAATAACTATCGACCAATAACTCTTATACCTGTACTAGCTAAAATATTTGAAAACGCCATGTTATGTAGATTACATAATTTTCTTATAAAAAATAATATT
The DNA here is from genome assembly GCA_036924255.1 of Apodemia mormo. NCBI lineage: Eukaryota > Metazoa > Arthropoda > Insecta > Lepidoptera > Riodinidae > Apodemia > Apodemia mormo. The sequence continues at coordinate 38,989,309 of JAUPFN010000009.1, read as the reverse complement.
CTAGCAAAAGAACAATTTGGGTTCCGTAATAATAGCTCAACTACGCTAGCATGCTATCATCTGACAAAACTTATTACTGACTCCCTAAATGATAGAAAACCGATAACGGCTATATTCCTCGATATAGCCGTTATCGGTAAAGCCTTCGATTTTGTTGAGCATTTAAATTTGCTAGATAAATTAAAAAATTATGGTATTAGAGGTAATGCCTGGCAATGGATTAAAAATTATTTATTAAATAGAAAACAATGTACAGAAATAAATAAAACATTTAATGGAATAAAAAAACGATATCGCTCAAAATATAGACTTAATAATATCGGTGTTCCACAGGGTAGTATTTTAGGACCTTTACTTTTCCTTTTATATATTAATGACCTCCCAAAAGCAATCACAAATCCCTGTATATTATATGCCGACAATACGACAATACTTATTAAACGTGAAAATATTAATAATTGTGAAAATGAATTTAATAAAACGTTAAATAAAACAATTGAATGGCTCCGTGATAATAATTTGAATATTAACATAAATAAAACCAAATTCATTCAATTTAATAATATTAACATGAAAAAAATACCATTACGAATAAGATACAATAACGAAACAATTGACGAAGTGGATAATATTAAGTTTTTAGGTCATTATACCATGACAAATTTTGTAACTGGAAGTCACATATACATATGGTTTGTGCAAAGATAGATAAATTTATTTACGCAATTAGACGTTTACGTCAAATAGTATCACGAGATGCAGCACTTAGTGCGTACCATGGTTATGTATCGTCTGTTCTGTCGTATGGCTTAATTATGTGGGGAAATTCAGTAGAAATGGATAAAGCATTCAAAGTACAAAAAATGTGTAAGAGCTATGTATAACTACACCCCGCTCGATAGTTGTAAACCTTTGTTTCAAAAAAACAAAATACTGCCATTATCTTGCATGTACATTAGGGATATCTCAATGTTCGTTAAAAGATAACCTCTTCACATTGAATGTAGAGGGTAAACAAAGGTCTACAAGATATGCTGAAAAATTATTCTTGCCCAAATGTAATATAAAACTAGTTCTAAAAAATGTTCATGTAATGGCTATAAAATATATAATAAGATTCCGAATGACATAAAAAAATTACCACTAAATGAATTTAAGAATAAACTATCGAAATGGCTGTTAGAGAAGTGTTTCTACGATATTAATGAACTATTTGTAAAAAAAAAATATAATATAAAACTTTAATTCTAATTGCATCAAATAATTACTAAGATTTTTATTTATTTTAATGTTAATGAATTTTTAATTTTAATTATTTTATATTTTTTATTGTTATTATTTAAATTTATTTTGATTTAATGTATTGAATGAATATAAAGTTTAAAAACAAGATAATTAATTGAATTAAATAAATGTACTTACTAGGTTTACTTTAATGCATGTTAAAAATAACAGCAATAAAAATTTGCATACCAGTTGTCTGGTGAAATAAGTGAAGCAATATTAATATAAAAAAAATCATTTCATTGCTAATTAAATAAATATTGTTGTGAGTACCTAGATTCATAAATACTATAACATCATTTTTTTGTATTTTATTAATAATTATAATTAAATGACAATTGCTTAGTAATTTTCAATAAGAAACACTCCCGTGACGAATTGAAGCTGTTAAAAAAATGGTGCCGATACGTTAAGTTCTTGGGCATAACCGTGGCACGTCCACACCTACAGACATCCGAATAGACGTACATTATTATATTAGTAAAATGTATACAGTTTAAGTCCAGAAAAATGCTCGACTTTGACATGTTAAGAATAGATCACTCCGATTATGTAGCATGCAAATTTAAGTTCCGAATAAACTTATTCCTTGTTATGATGTAGAAAACTTGAAATACCCTGTGCAGTATTTATTTACTAACCGTAAGTGTAGCGACTACACTCACCGTACGTTAAAATTTCAATATCATTGTTTGACCCGGCGTAGTACTTTTCGTGGGTGGTTAGTGAATGAATTACTACTAAACAGCAATGTACCAATTAAGTAAAATTACTCCAGGGTTATTTTTTTATATCTTGGCTTCATACTCGGTATTATAAAATAGCATAACATGGCATATTTCTACTTTTTCACAATATAACATATACTATCTGCAGCGTGCAGCCCGCTGCATTATATAAGGTTTTGGTGAATCCCGCGGGAATCCCTAACTTTTCCGGGATAAAGTAGCCTATGTGATATTACAGGTCATCATCTACCTACTTACCAAATTTCATTTAAATCCGTTCAGTAGTTTTGCGTGATTGAGTAACAAACATCCATCCATCAAAACATCCAAACTTTCGCATTTATAATATTATAATATATAATACATTATATATTATAATATAGATCACAAGTATTTGACACAAATAGGTATTTAGTTTTATGAGCGGCTGCACGTTTTCCGCCCGACACGGTGTCTATTAATATTTGTATAGTATGGGGCTGTCATTAACTTCAGTGAAATCACAGTTTTAAAAACCTACATTCTAAAACGCTATAGGGAGGGTCATGCTGGGGTGGAGACCACGCCTTGGCTAGCGTATTGTAATACGTTCTTCAGTTAGCTAGAGTGATGACGACGATATAAAATGGCTGGCAGCAGATGGAGACTAAGTGCTGAAGACTGAGCTCAGTAGTGTGCCATTAGAGAGGCCTATGGTCAGGAGTGGACGATGTAGACACGTATAAAAGTTAAAGACACGTATAAAGTTCTAAAGTAAGCAAACGGTTTATTATTTTCAAACTCTAGCACGGCGTATATCGTATTTAAATTATCAGTTCTTCTAACCACGATCGCGCGTGCTCTCGCCGTTGAAACGTATTTCAAACTGCTGATTGGTGCTAGGCGAAGGCTCCGGCACTCACAGGTCCCATTGTTCTCGTGGCCGTTGGGTGCGGTCGATGGCGCATACGCCCAAATAATGTGCACAGAATGCATTCGCTTCCAAAGGATGCAATCTGACGATAATAGATTAATGATGAATGATTGATAATGATTAATGATGATGATGGTGATAATAAGTATGGTGTTTTGAAAATTGATATCATTTATTTACTAGCGTAATTATTCAAAATCTAGGCCAGTATATTAGTTCATATATCTAACTCGTTCTATAAAAAATATATTTGCTACGAAATTGCAATAAAAGCTCGTAGCACTCGTAGCTATGAGAAAGTTGATTTATTTCCCTTGATATATTTTTAAGTCTTAACTTTATTAAGTAAACAAAGGGCTTAACTTTATTAAGTAAACAAGTATTTTTTGAGTCTTAACTTTATTAACAAATAATATATTTTTGGTGTTTTTGTGCTGCTACCCCATTATTAATTTAAAATATCGCGTGACTTACAATGTTAATTGATTTGAAAGGAAAAAACAATAAAACTTTGATAAAATTCAATATGAAACTGGAGTTGTGGCTAAATTGGGACAAGCTTTTATAAACTTTTGTAAAGTTCTTAAGGGTTACCAACAAAGAAACAAATAATAATGTTATTCTTTTTCCAGGCTTCCTTTGATAAAGATAACATCTGCTATTTTACCTGGTAGTTCATAAACGGGAATGATTAGATAAATGTTACTACCATCGTGACTACTAGGTGGCAGAGATCTGCATTGTCTCGCTCGGGTTTGGTACCACCGCCTTATATATTCTTATCAGTGCTTGTCACTGTCGTGTTCCGGTTTGGTAACATACCATTAACATGTTTCGTGTGTTTAGGCGATGGTTTCTCTTTTCATCAGGAAAGCCATCTGCTTGTTTGTTATCCTATGATTTTGATCGCCTCCTTGGTCGGGTGGTTAGCGAACATAACTGCGAATAGATGGGGTTCGCGTTCGATGCCAGATAGGGACAAACATTTGTGTGATAAGCAGAGATGTTTATATTTTTGGGTGTTTATTATGTATATTACAGTATTTATATAATATGTATTTCTATGTATTGTGATCGTTGACCAACATCACAAGCAAATAAAATGCTTATTTTGGGATAAGATCAGTTTGTGTAATTTTCCCAGCAATAATTATTTGTTTAGGTGATATAAAAGCACACACACACACACACACACATACACACACACACACACACACACACACACACATTAGAGTAACGTGAATAAATGTGAAAACGTATATATATATTAGTGTGGTTTTCATTTCTAGAACCAACTATTGTCACTTTGCGTGCGTTTATACGCACACGACATGCTTATCCTTATTTCATACTAACTTATATACTGACCTTGATATACATTATACAGTACATTAAACCCTGGATTTGAAATATCCGGGTCGGCCAGATCCTTCTAAATAAGCTTACGATGTTTATGTAGATGGTATTTATTTATTTTTAGTATCTATATATTAATTTGTGTAGCAAATACTTTGTACCCCTTTTTATAACAATTACGAGAACAGAGGATTTTTAAATGCAGCACAGTTATGTTTGAATAGCGAAGGGCTGCAGAATCTTAAACTGTTGTCAAATTTAGAACAGATTTTGTTTAGTCACAGGTCGAAATTTGACCATTGACAAACATTTTTTTATTGCTAGTGTAATATAACGATTATAAAAGGTTAATATTTTTGGTTTTTGTACCACGTTTGTTACCTAATCACCATAAAACAGATTAATGGATTTTTGTCCTGAAGAAATGTACTGATCCCGTGTGACATATGAAAACCTCTGTACAAAACGTATACAAAGGTTTTCATATGTCCCACGGGAACAGTACATTTCTTCAGGACAAAAATCCATTAATCCATTTTGTGGTGATTAGGTAGCTGCGCATGTAACAAATAAATTAATTAATTTCATTACCCTCAAATTAAATAAATAACATGCGCTGAAACGCGCATTGAAGTACATATATATTAATCGCTACGCGCAACACCACCTACGATAAGTTAATTCGGTTTAAAGAATTTTATTTCTCAAAAGAACATTACAATTGTTCACTTAATAGAGAAATTTTAACAAAGCTTATATATAAACATATAAAATATTTTAAAATATAAGTTGGTGCCTATCGGAACTACATGCATTATTTAACAAATATCTACTTGTTCAATTAAGTGTGATTGTAGTTTTAATTTAAAATCATTTAAATTTTGAATTTTTTTAATATTCTTAGGTAGATTGTTATATAACTGTGCTCCCTCAAACTCAACAGTTCTTTTACCATAAAGCGTTCTAATTTTAGGTAGTTCTAAATTATCTTTTTGTCTAGTGAAATATTTATGATTTTTTTTCTTTAAAGTAATTTGCGAATGTATGTTATGTGTTAATACTTTTCTTATTAATAGACATATATTATAAGTATATAATTGTTGTATATTTAATAATTTAGTTTTAAAATAAATTAAGTTGGTAGATGTTAAATAGTTAAAATTAAAAAGTATTTTAATCAATTTGTTCTGTGTGATTTGTATATTATTCAAATTAGTTTTGGCTGCTTGGCCCCATATTTGTATCAGGTACTCTAGATGCGGCTTAACAAGAACATTATATATAGTATAACGCAGTTTAGATAAGTTAATTGGACTATGCTTTTAACCTTCACGCAAGTGCGAGCATTAAATGAATAAAATTACATCCCATCATATGAATGATGTATCATCAAATCAAAAAACATACATAATTATATGTATGTTTTTTTGATTGATGATATTGATTTTTACATATTAGAAAATACTAACTAACCCACACAGCTTCGCATATGAGGTATTTTCAATCGTTTTTTTATTTGCGTAAAAAAACAATTGAATATTTATAAAATTTATAATAACATAATTTCTTTTTAATCTCAATTTAATTTTATGCCCAATTTCAATTGTTAATATTTGATTTATAACTATTTTTGTAAAAACAGAAGTCTAAAACAATTGAATTAATATTATATTATTATTATAACTGTAAAATACAGTTTTAGTTGTCAAAATGATGATTTATACTTTCTATCGTTGGTACTTGGTGAAGCTCCGTCATTATGATTATTTTAATTTTTTTATATCATAAGATAGCAAACAAGCAGATGGGTCTCCTGATGGAAAGTGTCAACCAACGTCTATAGACACCAAAGATGTTAATGGTGCGTTACTATCTTTGCTTTGCTATCTTTTGGCAAGGTCTATTGCCACATGCATAAGTTTACCGGCTACCTTACCCTCCAAACTGGAACACGACAGTGACTAGTACTGACGCTATTGCGGCAGGAATAGGTAAGGCGGTGGTACCAGATCCGGGCCAGACAATGCAGAACTCTATACCACCTAGTAGCTACGATGGTAGTGACTCGTATAGCCAATCGATCATCTTTTACGACCTGCATGGCAGAACGGCAGTTGGTCTAATCTTCAAAGGTGCCCGGAATCAACACGGGGGAAATATGGATTTGGATAAAAATCAATTGTTGCATGTATTAATCGCTATATGAGAACATCTTAACTAATTTTGCTGTTTTTTTGTTTAGTTTTAAATGTTTGGACTTGCAAAGCCGTCATGGGGTAGTTTTTTTTATGGATTTGGATCAAATATTTTCTTCAATTTTCTTCAAAAACTTCAAAGGGGGCTTGGATCATTACAGGGCTGATTTGTTTGATTTACAAGAAAAACTTTATTAATATTAAAAAGATTATACCAGCAAGTGCTGTGCGTAACAGCCTTATGTGTCGCGTTGCTGGCACTTCGCCAACTGGCAGTTAAACTCCGAGAACAGAAACCAGGCCATGGTGTACACTCGTAACACAATCATAGCGTTGTTTTACTTCATTGTGTTGAGAATGCCTTCGTTAGGTACAAAACGATAATCATGTGTACATTATTGAGGATTGTAGTATACGTTTGTTGTTTTACGCTATTAATTTTTGTAGGCTTTTCCATATGCAGTAGTACTTTAAAACGTGAAAACTATTTTATAAGATATGGGGCCTAATATGAAGACAAGTTTAAAGATAACCGATGTTGCCTTCTTTGAAGAATAAGCGATGAACGACGAAAAGAATAGGCCATCTGTTAGTCTGCCAGACAGTTCGTAACGGTGAATGATTGGCTAAGCATGTGCCTGCCATTGTGACTACTAGGTAGAGTTCCCTAATCATGCCCTAATAGCTTCAAGACTCTCATGTTTTAGTTTAGAAAGTAAGGTAGCCGTTAAATTTATGTAGCAAAGACAGCTATGCACCATTCAAGTTGTTATTGATATCTTAAGGCAAGGCATCGCGATAAACGGGAAAAAACTGGTTTGTTAAATCACGTTTTTTTGTATTGATTGTTAAATAACAATTTTACAAAAATTACACGATATACCTGAAGATATTATCTAAAGAATGTGCTAACTCATTACATGATAGAATGTACTTTACTCGATCATACAAAATTCCGAAAATAGGCTAAAAAATCTCTAAAACAAATAATTTGTTAATAATATTTCTAATCTTCCACATGATTTTTATATGGTGATATTTAGTTGTAAATACAAAAAAGAATGTCCTAAATTTTAGTTTTCAGCTGATGTCCTATATTTATTTATCCGACATTTAACACGTTTCTCAGCGGTTTCAGAACATACCGCGCCACCCATTTTCTATAGAATTGACGCGCGTCGAAATACCTCGCCTTAAAGCGATGGTACTTTTCTATAACGAGAGGAATCTGTTTGAGTCCTAGTTTATTATATGTATTAACTAGCTGCAGCGTGCAGCCTACTGCATTATAACAGTTTTTGGCGAATCCCGCGGGATCACCTAAATTTTCCGGGATAAAAAGTATTCTATGTGCTATTCCAGGTTATCATCTACAAGTGTGCCAAATTTCATTCAAAACAATATTCATATTCTGAAAGACCATTACCGTGATCACATTGATTAAATGCTGTCCTTGGTATGTGGTAGACAGATGTGTAGACAGGTGTGATAGACAGAGCCGTAATGAGCGTTTTATTCAGAGATAAAATCTGGTTACGCATGTCGAGGGAGCAAGACAAGTCTACTTCTCAAGGGATTTGTACCACAAAATCTAATTAAGAATGTTGAGGAAGCAATACACGTCTACATTACAAGGGATTTATTGTTTAGAAATGTCTGTGAAAACTTTAAAATACAAAGGCTTACATAAAATATTATGTTCCTGGTACGTTAGTATTAGCTATAGTGCGCGCGGAACTAGTTGGCCGCGCCATACGTATTACGTATTACGTATGGCGCGGCCAACTAGTTCCGCGCGCACTATAATGCAATCTTTGTGTTTTTTTAGCTCTACGTTCTGTTTCAAATTATCGACTACGTGGGATTCGCGGTTACGTATTATAAAAGAGATGGTCTACTATAGTTAAAATAGCATTTTTATTAATCTTTTATAAGGTTTTTTAAAAAAATGGTATATAAGTAAGCAACTTAAAATTAAAAATTTAAAAACCTCTGACACATTACTTTGTCATCAAACCACCTTCATGCTTCAATTAGATCATTTGCAGTACTTCCCACTATTAGCAGTATTACCCACGACACAGGGTAACCTAGTGTGGGGACAATGTATGATATAATTTATGTTGTAAACTACTTTTGGTCAATAAACTATTATTATTATTATTATTATTATTATTATCATCAGATCCTCATTTAAAGACTGGTATAATAATAGTGTACACTACTAAAACTAAAATACAACTAAAATTTGAAATTATTACCTTGAATATTCACTGAGATCCTAACGCTAGTGGTAAAAACTTTAATATCCTTGAGACGGCTGCTTTTACTTTCATCAAACATAGCTAAGAACCATATTGATAAGCCGAACTCGAAGAAAAAAACCGGCCAAGTGCAAATCGGACTTGAACACGAAAGGTTCCGTACGTACGTCCGTAACTGATTCTATATAAAAAGACGGAAACAAAAGTCAAAAAAAATCTTGCTTGTTGTTCCTTTCCGCTCTATATATGACTTATGAGAATTCATCCTATTATTATATTCATTCTATTATTATATAAAATATTTTGATTTTTCTTGCTAACTGCAGCGTCGTTAGGGATGTTTTGTTAGGGATGATGAGGGACACACGACATAATAAACATATTTTTATGTTTCTTATGTCGTGTATGTATGTTTATTATATAGTGGTTGCACAAAAATATGAAGCATAAAGCCATTTTTCATTTTTAATACAGTTCGCTTCAGGTCAACGTTGTCCAAAAATTGCATCGTATAGCTATTTTGGCACCAAAGAACTTATTTTCTTGCCAAATTGTTTTGGAGAGATAGTTTCTCGTTTGAGCTTACATGTCTTACGACTCTTGAATTTTGTATTCTGTTGGTGTGTTTCAGTTGTAATTAACTTTGAAAAATTCTGACTTTATTTCGTAAGAAGACCGCAATAAAGTTTGTTAATGTTTACTTCTAAAGTAGGAATGAGATTAAATTTGACTTAGTTTAAAAGTAACTTTATTTTACAATATTTATATGGGAAATTAATACAGTAGGTAAGCAGTCCAACAAAAATATAACTTGAACCGTAATTATAAAGTTAATTTAATGTATTTTAAACCTATATTAGCATTCAAGGAAAAATTTTCAATAACAAGTACATTTTAAAGTGGAACACGGAAAATATGAACTCACACTTGCACACATTTTTTTACTTTTTAACAACTAAAGATCTTTCTTTGCCGCCACAAAGTTAACAATTTGACTTTTATGATATGGAACAAGTAAAAGAAATGTAAACTAGTAAAAAACATACACGGTCACATCTTTTGATCGCGTAGATTTACAAGTTTGATTTTTTCATAATTGTGGGAGACTCGGATGTGTAGAACAAAATATCTTTATTTAGTATTATAAATGCGAATATTTGGATGTTTGGATGAATGGATGTTTGTTACTCAATCACGCAAAAACTATTGAACGGATTTAAGTTAAATTTGGTACACAGGTTAGATGGTGACTTGGAATAGCCCATAGATTTTTTATCCTGGAAAATTATTGGATTACGTGATCCCGCAGGATTCGCCAAAAACTTTTATAATGCGGGCTGCACGCAGTAAAAATTACGTATTACATCTATTTCAGTAGCAGAAAAAATTACGTATTACATCTATTTCGATAGGACAAATATAGAACTAATTATGTAACGTATTCATTAATTTGCATAAATTGGTCAATCGCTAAGTACAACGACACTCCACAAACCGGTGAATCGTCAACTGGAAGTCTATAGACGTTCAGGGGCCCGATTTACGAATAAAACGTCGATCTAATCAAATCATTTAGGACTCACACACATTTTCTTATATATTATGCCACGTGGTTTTTCCCGTGTTGGTCCGGGGCTCCTTTGAAGAATAGGCCAACTGCTGTTCTGCCAGGCAGGTTCTAAAAGGCGACTGATTGGCATTGAGTCACTGCCATCATGGCTACTAGGTGGTAGAGTTCTGCATTGGCTCGCCCGGGGCTGTTACCACCGCTTTACTTATTTCTGCCGCAATAGCGTCAGTGATTGTCACTGTCGTGTTCCAGTTTGGAGGATAAGGTAGCCGGTAAACTTATGCATGTGGCATTAGACCTCGCCACAAGATAGCAACACACCATTAACATCTTTAGTGTATATGGGCGATGATTGACTCTTTCCATCAGGAGACCCATCGGCTTGTTTACTATTTTATGATATAAAAATCGTGGTAGCATGACACGAAGTTGTATCGAGTTTATGTGTGTAAGAGTTCAAGCACATCGACTAGTGTGATGTTTTATTACGTGAACTAGCTGTTGCCTGCGACTTCGTCCGAGCGGACTTCGTTTATTCTGCACAGCACCTCCCCCGTAGGTGATAGCGTGATAATATGTAGCATATATGTTGACCCGACCTGTTAGTAATATTCATGCAAAATTTGAAGTAAATCCATGCAGTACTTTTTGAGTTTACCCCGGACATACATACAGACAACAGACATAAATTCTAAAAACTATATTTTTGGCTTCGATATCGATTATAGATCACGCCCCAAGTATTCTTTAAAAAAATATTCAATGTACAGTTTTGATTTTCCTACTATTTTATTATATGAATAGATTGGGGGCAGTTTACTTTGCCTACTCCGCTAGAGAACCATGATGACGATACGTGTATATGTTTGTAAACAATACTTTTGATGATCGGATAGGATTTTTTACACACTGTGTTTAAAACCGTAGCTGCCGAACGTAAGTTAAATAATGTAGTGCTAGTAGTAGTGTACAGGAAACATACATATTTTATTGGAAGTGGTTTATAGCCGTCGTGTTTTATCTCCTGAGCTCACAGAAGTAAGTATATGTTTTTAGAATATTCGATTTTAATGTCACTTAAATATTTAGTGGTGAGGAATCCATATTAATATTATAAATGCGAAAGTAACTCTGACACTCTGTCTGTTCGTCTCTTCTTCACGCCGAAACCACAAAACCTATTTGGATGAAATTTAGTACAAAGATAGTTTAAAAACCGAGAAAGGACATAGAATAGTTTTTATTCTGGAACTCCCACGGGAAATGAAATTGTGCGGGTAAAACTCCGGGACTTTCATTTTTTAAATTGACTGTGAATTAAAAAACAACATGATCAAGCATGTACATGCAACTTAATAAGTTTAGCGATAAGTTTTTTTTGTCAAATATACCCAAAGGTAGATTGAACGAAAATATCCTTGAACCCGTTCAATGGCGAGTAAGAGTCGATAGACGAAATATTCTCTTTGACTTACAGGTTAACAAACTCTAAAATTATTTTTTTTACCCTACTTCATTCGCAATGAAAGCATCTTTGTTACAAACTGTGACATCGTCAAACAATGGAGTGTTTCATCTCTCAAATGTCAGCAGTTTTAACAAGCAAGCGCTCTTAATGATAATGAATGTGACATAAAGTTTGCTACATGTAGTACTTTTTGGTTAAGGTTCCGTACCTTAAAGGTAAAAATGGGACCCTATTACTAAGCCTCCTCTGTCTGTCTGTCACCAGGCTGTATCTCATATATATATATATATATATATATATATATATATATATATATATATATATATATATATATATATATATATATATATATATATATATATATATATATATATATATATATATATATATATATATATATATATATACATGTACATGTACATGTATCAATCAAATAATTAGTTAATTTATTATAGCAAATAATTTAGTAACTTTAGGATTACATCAATTCGTATTATAATTGTCAAGCAACACTGATTTATTTATTAAAAACACATATTCCATGTACAAGCAAATATTTTTAGTTTAATTTTGTGTAAATATGCAATGAAATGATTAATACTTCATTTACTCATAGAAGTAACTGTCAGGAAATCAGAAAGGGATAGCGCAAAGCAATTATAAGATTTCCCTTGATAATAGACGCCCTTTGATTAGGGCACCGACAGATTACATGGCAGCTGATTGCTTTACTTTTATGACTCGTGTGATTTGTTTTTATACATAAGTGCACATATATGACATGTGGTTTAATTGCTGATTATTAATAAATAAATATATTTTTGGTAATTAAATAAAGATCGAAACAGCGGCTCCACAGGGAGGTAGGCAATGTAACCAAAATTTTTTTAGATGTACAAGTTTTAGCCTTATTATATAAGTAAATATATTTATAAGTAAATGTATTGTATAATCTCAAAACAAATACAAATAAATGTCATAATACTGGTTCCTTGAGGGGTAGGCAGAATAACCAAAATGTCCTAAAATGCTTCTCTGATCTGTATCACTTAATTTGTGAACTTTACCTACATGCAAGTGAATCAAAATTCTCAAATTTCTCGTTTTGTCTCATGACATAGGGTAGCCATCGAGCAGATAGCTATCTTGAGGGAAAGAGATAACCAAAGCCTGTGAAAATACCAAACATTTTAATGTTGCGTTGTAATCCATGCGGTGTGAATGTAATAGAACATGCGTAAGTTTGTGTGGGCTTCCAGACTGAAGCACAACAATGACAAGCATGGACGCATTTGGCGGAGAAAATAAAGAAAAACATAGGCTAGACGTCAGTCTGATCCTAAATATATAATAGTCGCAATGTTTAGTAGGTGGTAGAGTTCTCCATTGTCTCGCCAGGATCTGGTACCAAGACCTTACCTATTCCTGCCGTAATAACAACTGTCGTATTCTGGTTTGGAGGGTAAGGTAGCCTGTAAACTTATGCATGTAGCAATAGAACTTACCGCAAGATAGCAAGATAGTAACGCACCATTACCATCTTTGGTGTCTATAGGCGATGCAGATGATTAACTCTTTCCATCTGGTTATCCATCTGCTTATTTGCTTTTTTGTAATTTAAAAAAATGTGCAAACGGTCGACCATACGTGCCATCCCTGAAACTTCCTACTAAATTAAGGTTTTTTAAGCTCAAAAGAGTAAAAAGGTTTTTCAGTTCAAACATCTATTTTGTAAAAAATGGTGGTATATTAATTTTTTAAAAGCTGTATGTTGTGAAAACGGTGAGGGCATTCAACTCAATTTCTGAGATCAAAAATAATGCTTTAGCTAAATGTCAAAAAATTTCGATGCAATGTCAAAAAACATTTTATTTTTAATTTTTTTCATTGATAAATCCCAAACAAATTGACCGATTTTGATTAAATTAACGGTATTTGACATAGTTTTTAAAGGAGAATAGCTGATAAAAATTGCAAGCCAATTGGTGAATTAACTTGAAAATTATTTAAAAAAGTTAAACAAGTTTGCTAAAAACAACGTAATTTTAATATATGAAAAGCTATAAGTTTTCAAAATTAGATTCGATTTTGATTTTTGAAACGGCATCTGACGTAGTTTTTTAGTACTAAAATGTTGTAGAATACTAAAAAATTATTGGTTGAAAAATTTCGATACGATTTTGATGCAATTTATGTATTACACGTAGTTTTTTGAGGAATAGAGCTGATAAGTTTTTGTACTCAATCGGTACATAATCTGTAAGTTTTATTAAAAAAATACTGTTTCACCAAAATTGGTGAAACAGTATTTTTTTAATAAAACTTTTTTGGTGTTTTTTCGAAATTTCTCATAATTTCCTGGACTGAATCGGTTCAAATTTTCAGGAAGTCTAAGTTGAGCGGAATCCGATCGAATGCTATCAACCGCGTTTTGATCAGTCCAGCCGTTCAAAAGTTATGAGATGTTTATATACACACATATATACACACACATACATACATACATACAGACATACTGACGTCATCGTGAAAATAGTCGGAAAAGGTTCCTAAGATCTCAAAATGTGGACATTTGGTGAAAACTCGATTTTCGACAATCGGGGTAAAATCAGTAACTTCCTTATCTACATACGTAGTGGGAAGTTAAAAAATGTTATTGACTTTCTTTACCTTTCACGGACTGGCCTTTACAGGGGTAAAATATATCTGAAGAGCTCGTTTGTTCACACTTCTAAACAAATATTTGTCATGATAATTATTACATAGACCACTTTTTTCATATAAAATGCAATATATTCGAATATATTTTATACAAAAAAAGATTTTCGGAAAATCACGTAGAGAACTGCGGAGGTCAGTTAGTATTACATAATCCGTAAAATGTGTCTCCGTACCAAAGTTTATTAATGTTGGTCGTAACATGCCAGCGCCATCGTTTAGTGGAAGTTCAGCTTTTCTGAAACATTAGGGATACCGCGAACTTCGTAATTAAATGTACGAGTTGAATCTAACTGATTCGGAGCTATAAATTAAATTCTACGAGTAAATCAACATATCCTTGTTCTTGATCACCGAATTATTATTATATCTATACTAAACCCAGTTTTGGATTTTTTTATATAATCGGATGGCAAGCAGATGGCTCTCCTAATTAAAAGAACATCGCCTAAGAACACCAAAGATGTTATAGTGAGGTGGAAACTGGACCCGATCTAGACATTACGTCACGTCATATAACTAATTATACGTTTTTTTGAACTGCCGGGAAAAATGGCATATGTTCTATTCGTCAAAACTAGTCCAGACCAGCACGGCCATACGTGACTACTGGGGGCGGAGTTCCGCAACGACTCACTCGGGTCTCTTACTACAACCTTACCTATTTTTACGTAATAACATTATTGCTTGTCGCTGTCGTATTCTTGCATATGACATAATAACTCGTCCACATGGATACCATTATCATCTTTGGTGATATAGTTGAGAGTTGTTTCTATCTACTTCATCCTTAAGGAGATACATATGCACGAGACGTTGTAGATCTCTAGTACCGTATTAGTACTCACGATGTTAATCCTAGTACTGGCCTTTTATTGTCTTTTACGCGATGACTAGCAGTTAGTTAGCCTCTCTTTCATTCAATAAGGGGTTCGGATCAACTCCTACAGGTTATTAGGTGGTACGTACAGCTGTACGATAATCACCTGTTACAAGGCAGATTTTCTGTATGTTTATTTCATATTCTGTATAAATACATAAAGAATACACCCCAAAGGTGAAGGTCACATAAGACACTAGTAGGTTATATACGAGGTTATCTGATGTAGATAGCGCAACGACATTTTAATGTACTCGCGAGATACGACAGCATTAACCTTGTTTTGAGAAGATTCAATTTTTTTATATCATAAGATAGCAAAGAAGCAGATGAGGAAAGTAGATAACTGTGTATAATAAATATTAAATATCACTGGACAAATTACACGAATTGATCTGACCCCAAAGTAAGCAAATTATGCTTGTAGTATGGGCGTCAGTCAACTATTATACTAATACATAGAAATACATATATAAATACTCTAATATGTTTAATAAACACCAAAATCCAGAAATACAAACATCTGTGCTTATCACACAAATGCCTGTCCCTGCCGGGAATCGAACCCGGACCCATTGATTGCGTAGTCAGGGTCGCTAACCACTCGACCAACGGGGTGTACGGCAAGTAAAACCGAAATCCGCAACGTTTCGCCCGCACCGCGTTACCTATTCTTTCTGCAGCAGCGTCAATATTTGTCATGTCACGTTCCAGCTGGGAAAGTAACTTAGCCAGTAAAAAAGAAGCAACTATGGTATTTAATTTGCAAAATTTCCGAGAAATGTTATGTGAAACTTATCCAAACTTATTCAATTGGAGAAGACCACAGCTGCACAATAGTCTAGCACTTCATTCTATGAAGGGTGAAGCAATAGAGTGAAGTGTTGTTCGACTCTCCTGAAGATGCTTCGGTTGCGAAGTGAAACGTGCGTTGAGTAGATACATAATCATACTGCCTTTGCTCCTGACGTGTAAGAAAGTGTGGTGGAAGTGGGTCGACTTATAATTTTATTTTATTAAGTAATACGATAAGTTTGCGCTATTCCTTACACAACCTTTCATTTCTGTTGCATCACAGCAGTGCCATATAACATTTCGCGGAAAATTAAGTATCTTCACGCCTATATACCCGAAGGGGTAGGCAGAGGTACAACAAGTGCACCCACGATTAGCCGAAGATACTTGATCCCACAATGTGATAGGTGGCAAGCCTATCGCCAACCGGACATTTCCTATCCCGGGCAAATTTGTGTTTCTCAGAAAACTGAAAAAACACTTTTTTTATTTGCCTGACCCGGGAATCGAACCCGGGACCTCATGTGGTCAATGCCAACACTGGACCACTAGACCACAGAGGCGACACGCGGAAAATTTGCAAATTAAATACCATAATTGTTTCTTAAAATTATAAATTTCCGCAAGGTAACGCCTGAATCTATTAAAAATAAGCTAATAAACTTATGCAAGTGGAATTAATACCTCACAACACGTTGGTGCCTATAGCGGTGCGATGTTTGTCTTCTTCCGTAAGGAAAGCAAACTGGTTGTTTGCTATCTAATAAAAAGAACTTCAAAACCGAAACACAAATATGAGCAGCTTTAACGGTATTACGTCATAAATAGATTAGGATAACATTAAATCTGGCTGGGTTCTAATAACTTATCCAGACCAGTATTTTAAAAAGAAGAAATTTTTATATAAAATTTTATTTACACTCTTAATTATTATGAAGTTGTAATTGCCCTGATGATGCTTATCTAGAAGCGAAACCGCTTGAATAGTATATACGGGGTTACCTCTAAAACACCATCAACCTCGTAGGACTAGATACCTAACATTATAAATAACGATATTTGTTTTATGACTTTTGACATAACTCAATACATTAAATAAAAATGATTTTTTAAGTTTTCATTGTCCTGTCGTGACATTTCTAACTCTTCATTCGGATGCGCTGCTAGTAGTAATAATAGTAACACTTTTCTACCTAATCTTTGCAATGCACGTAGAGTTAAGAACGTTCAAATATAAAATTTAATTCATATTATTTTTGTATGAAAGTAAAATCCAACAAATTATCAAAAATCGTAAAATAAATGTTGTTATATATGACCTCGCAGGACCTCGCAGGACGAGGTAGCTACCTCGTCCTGCGAGGTTGCTGGTGTTTTAGAGTTAACCCTATATATATATATATATATATATATATATAATATATATATATATATATATATATATATATATATATATATATATATATATATATAACAAAAAATAACTCTCGTGGCGGAAATATATATATATATATATATAATATATATATATATATATATTTCCGCCACGAGAGTTATTTTTTGTTTATTATCCGATGATATAAAGAAATTAAATCGTGTGATATAAAAAGAAATGGTATAAACTATAAACACTCACATAATTTGTCCATATTGTGAATAGAATCCAAATTATACTCAACCAATAATTAACTGATAGGTGAAGGTCGTTTTATGAGGCACTACTCGTAGTAGGCTTTATCATGATTTTATCTGATGTAGATAACTCGACTCTCAATGATACTTATTTGTGGATATTTAATGATAAAATGTTTTTATCGGTATATTTTCATTTGACATGCAGTTTATTTTTGAAGATATAAAATCATTATATTGTTACTCTCAATGTTTGAAACGAATTTCCTCGTGTTGGTCATGGGCTCGTTTGAAGAATAGGCCAACTGCTGTTCTGCCAGGCAGGTCATAAAAGGCGACTGAGTGGCTATGCGCGTCACTACTATTGTGACTACTAGGTAGTAGAGTTCTATATCGGCTCGACCTGGTCTGGTACCACCGCCTTACCTATTCCTGCTGCAATAGCGTCAGTGATAGTCACTGTCGTGTTCCAGTTTTGAGTATCAGGTAGCCGATAAACTTATGCATGTGGCATTAGACCTCGCCACAAGATAGCAACGCACCATTAACATCTTTAGTGTCTATAGGCGATGGTCGACTCTTTCCATCAGGAGACCAATCTGCTTGTTTGCTATCTTATGATAGAAAAAAAACGAAAACTAAAGTTTTGGACCAGGACCAGGACATCAAGACAACATAAAACCACTAAATAATAAATAAAATATATTTCCTAAGTGTACTTAGTAAATAATATAACAAAAAAATCTGGAAATAAAATGTAACAAAAAATCTCGTAATAGTCATTGCAGCTATTTAAATGAAATGTTCGTCGCGACTGAGGTAAAACTTCTCTATTAGTACGCCTGAGGAATTCACAAACGAGCGTAACGAAATAACAACAACGTAGTCGAGTTCCGGAAAATGAGAAATATGTGAAAAAATTGGAGGTTTTGGTCGATTCTATCAATGTGCGTTATTGGTTAAACAGAATTTAAAAGAAAAATAAATTTTAAAACAAATAATTTATTGCTTGAAATACGGTTATACATATCTCTAAGATTAATTATTTTTACTATATTTTTGGCTTCGATATCGCTTAAAGATCACGCCTCAAGTATTCTTTTAAAAAAATATTCATTGTGCAGTTTTGACTTTCCTACGATTTTATATGTATAGATATTCACAATTTAAATTTCATTTCATAACATTTATAAACATCCTTGATATAAACTGATTAGTAGTAGCTTAAAAATTGTTAACGCCTCTGTAGTAACACGAGATTAATTGAATCAAGAATTTCTGAAAGTTTTTTTTATTTATTAACATTATTTTATTAATATACTTTTTTATTCATTTCTTTTTAATTTAATCGCTTATGTAGTTTAGAGGTCCGATAACGGTGTTGGCCACATGAGGTCTCGGGTTCGATTTAAAGATAACGTTGCCCGGGATTGGATAACTGCCCGGTTGGCAACAGGCTTGATACGTATTATCAGTTAATTGGTGGTTCACCGGTTTTACCTCTGGCTACCTCTTCACGGATACAGACGTAAAGATACTTACGTATTATAGTGCGCGCGGAACTAGTTGGCCGCGCCATACGTAACACGTAATACGTAAGGCGCGGCCAACTAGTTCCGTGCGCACTATAATATTAAATTTTGGTTAGTGTTCGCGCTTATAATTCAAATCGGTGACTGGCGAACGAGGAATGGCGTGAAAAAATACGGGAGAAACATTTACTCGCGGTCTACGTATCATTCAGCGCTCGTTATAAGTATTCTTATATAATTAAACAGAAAAATATACAATATCTTTCATTTTATGTTCCAATACTGAACAATTTGTGATTAGTGTTAGGTGCTGGATTTTGACATTCATAAAAGATTATATTTCATTTTTGACTCCTTCATGACCTCAACATGATTCTAAGATTTGATTTATTCATACTTTTTAATTTTGTTCTATTTGAAATAATTTATTTCATATCATTATTTTACTGAAATATATATTTTTATAGCTTAATATTAGAGAAATCAAATTGTAAATAACATATTTTCCATGTCTCGTGGAAGACTCTTCTAGCTGGTAATGTTAAATTGAACTCTGGGAATATTTAGAACTAGACCCAAAACAAATATTTTTAAAAGACTTCAGCACCACCTATGAATAAAACATTTTTTTATATCATAAGATAGCAAACAATCAGATGGGTCTCCCGATGGAAAGAGAAACCGTCACCTATAGACACCAAAGATGTTAATGGTGAGTTGCTATCCGTGTGGTGGGATGGCAATTCCAATGCATAAGTCTACCGGCTGCTCTACTCTCTAAACCCGAACACGACAATGACAACCATTGAAGCTATTGTGGCAGAAATAGGTAAGGCCGGTGGTATATACCCGGGCGAGCCGGTGCTGATCTCTACCACCAAGTATTCACCATGGTAGTGAGAGGCATATCCAATCGTTCGCCTTTTATGTCTTGCCCGTTAAAAGGCGCCCTGACCAACCCGGACCAACCGGTGCCTGGACCAACACGGGGAAAAGTGTTGTTCCAGGCTTCTTTTATCTATCTATCCTAGGGTTTTATATTAGCGACAGTTGGACTTTAATATTTTTGAAATAAATATGTCACATGTATCCAAAATTATGGTAAATTATAAGGTCATTC
This sequence comes from Apodemia mormo, assembly GCA_036924255.1. Lineage (NCBI taxonomy): Eukaryota > Metazoa > Arthropoda > Insecta > Lepidoptera > Riodinidae > Apodemia > Apodemia mormo. The sequence goes on along the minus strand of JAUPFN010000009.1, from coordinate 38,968,854 downwards.
ATAAACGTTATACTACCTACTTCCGCGTGTTTTGTTACTTATTGTACACAAAGGGAAAATATTAATTTAAAACGGAAAAGGACCAGCGGTGTATTTTGCAGCGGTACCATGTAGCGCCTGGTATAGCCGAGTACATGATTCACTTTAATGGCCATTTAATTACGATCACAGAAAACTGTTTTATGTTAATACATATATATATTCTTTACAAATCTGTTTTCATATTTATTAACAGATAATAACGGCGAGATATTTTTATATGGCCTAGAAAACAGTGCAATATATTTTTCCAATCATACCTTAAAATTTTAACAAATATGTGCAAAACTCGTGATTTTTCTATGCAGATTTGTTTCATTTTCTCCACATTAACATACGACTCTTCCTTATACACCAAATCAATCTAATTCTGATACGTTTCCGCACCTTCCTCGATATGTATATTCTTTCGTATTAGCATTGTACGTCAGCTATGTTAATTTTTTCATTTTTTTTTCTTTTTACTACTTTTCACAGATCAACACAGCATTCCTTTATCATCCTGTTTTTCGGCTTATCAGGTACATATAAATATATTATATGTACCTGATAAGCCCTTAAATGTCTATTATATATATTCTATGTATTAGTATCGTTGACCAACACCCTTATCACAAGCAAATAATTTGCATACTTTGGGGTTAGATTAATTCGTGTAAAAATTGTCTAGAGATGTTTATTTATTTATTTATTTATACGGCTGGGCTAAAGGTACCCGCGGTGCGAACTGCCACGTGGATTGCGGCACGGTGGGTTGCGCGATTTTGTGGGTACATCGCAGCTCGACTAGTTGCGACCGAGGTGGCGTCGGCGGTGGACTTATTTAGAATTTTTAAAATTGTTCAATATCCATGACAAATTTCAAACTCCACAATACTCCACATGCGAAAATACAAAATATTTTGTTTTAGTTGCACGATGTCAAATGCGTCCCCCGATTTCGCCGGTCGCGTCGCTCTGCTCTATAGGTACTATAACACATAGCGACTACTACACTGTACTATACTTGGTGATACTAGGTAGTATATCTGTTTTAATTACTCATCATACCACGCATCACGGTCGCGCTTCGCTCGGTTCTTTGCACGACACAAGTCGCGACGCAATTTTCATCACCGGTAGCTGTAGTATAATACTTCACATAGTTTTCTACTTTTGTTTTCATCACTCGTCACTCACCCAGGCGCGGATCCAGCCTTCAAAAAAGGTTGTGGACACAGCCACTCGAAAATCGGGCAAGTGCAAATCTGCGTATTAACATAGTTCATAATCGTTAGAAGCGTATTATCTAGTCCATATATAAATATTGTGCATTAGAGCATAAGTGCATTCCAGACATTTAATTAGTATATTATCACGCTCTGACCAACATTTTGTACACTGTACCTTTTAATTTATATAGTATTTAACGTTCTACTTTGCCATTTTTCAATAACAATTAATGTACTCTATTATACTCATAATATTCAATTCTTATATTATATTATAATATCTATAACTTATGTGAAACTTTTTTATTTTATCACCAACGTTTCGTCAACTTTGTTTACTTCTTCAGGGCTCCACAATGAGAGACATGTTAACAAATTATTAATTTTGAAATTACAACAATTTTTTTCCTTTATTCATGAAATTGCGCATATGAATTAAACACTTGTGACTTGTTAACTAAATAACGCAATGTTATAAGGAAAACAGCTGACAAGTTTTTTAAGTCAAGCTACTACACCGAATAGCTAGAAAGTTATTTCAAAAATTACATACTGAAGATGCTTAAAAAGTGAAACCGGTCGAGTGATATACAAAAATAATGTTTTGATGTGAAATTAAAGTACAAGTGGTTAGCCAATTGTGTTATTTCAAGAATATGAAGTAAGTTTGCTAAAAACAACGTAATTTTAATATTTGAAAAGCTGTAACTTTTGAATATTAGATTCGATTTTGATTTTTAAAACGGCATTCGACATAGTTTTTTATTACTAACAATCTAAGAAGCTCTATTCCTTAAAAAAGCTTTCATAAAAATTGGCTTATCCGTTCGAGAGCAATTGTTGAAAAGGTTTTTTTGAAGAAAAGTGTTAGCCAATATTTTTTTGGGATTATACGTTAATCCCAAAAAATTATTGGCTAAAAAGGATTATACGGTACGGTAAGGATTACTCTCGAACGGATAAGCCAATTTTGATGAAAGCTTTTTTGAGGAATAGAGCTTCTTAGATTTTGCACTCAACTGGAAGTTGCATTTAAAAAATACTGTTTCGCCAAAATTTTTATAGGGTTTTTATAAATTTCTTAAAATCTACGGAGAGCGGAATCCAATTGAATGCCATCAACGACGTTTCGATCGGTCAAGCCGTTCAAAAGTTATGAGATGTTTACATACACATATACATACACACACATACTTAAATACAGACATACTGACGTTATCGTGCAAATAGTCAAATAGTCGGAAATGGTTTCTAGAACCTCAAAATGTCGGACCTCGAACCCTCAAAACCTCGAAAATCGGGGCAAAATCAGTAACTTCCTACATACGTAGCGGTAAGTTAATAAAGCAAAAAAAGTTGTTTTTAAATTTGAGCTATTAAATATTCACTTCACGATCTTTTTTTATATTTATGGTATTCAACGCTTACACAGTGATTTATAGCATTCATTTTTCTCAATTCCCATGACCAATTTTGAAAATACCACAATTTACTTGATATTTGTGTAAGTATAACAAAAAATATCGAAAAATTATTATTTTTTGGTAGTATATGGGATTATATTATAAACATTGACTGAATTTTTTTTTCAAGTAGCATAATATTATAATGTTCATAATTAATGAGCAGCTCTGTGGTATTATTAATGCGAAGAGAGAGTTGTCTTTTCTATCGGCAGATGCTTTAACTTTTATACGGATATTTTTATAAATTAAGAATTTTTGATTTTCAGTATTAAATCAGAAATATTCGGTAAGGCAGTTTGAACGATTGAATCACTGCCGTTGTGATAAGAAGGTGGTAGATTTCTGCTACATCTTACCCTGTATCAATATTAATACTTTATCTATATTGTCGCCATAATGCCCGTTTTTATTACAGTCGTATTTTGATACATGCCTGAACCCTAAAACGTAGTCAATGTATAATCTTTGGATTCGTAATATCAGTAAAACGACTATTTTTAGTTACAAATACTCACATTTTTTACGAGGCGCAAACTAAAGCTGTTTCTATAAATGTCAAATTACCAAATGCACAAACAAATTGAAAAACGCCTTGTTATTATTAATTTGAATGCTAATGGTTACTGTTACGAATGAAGAATATTGGTTATGGGATCCCGGGATAAGAAACCTTTGTGAAATCTTAGAATTATTGTAAAAACTTCGTATAGTTAAGATAGATTTAAGAGGCAATAAAGTTGATGTTTATGAATATACTAATATTTCCTGTTTTATTCATTGTATGTGACCGTCATGACAAAATGAGGGGTTCACCAGACCGAATGAGGAGAGATATACGCAGTTAGACGTGCGTGCCGATATCTCGCTAAGGCCAACAGCTGATCTAACCCGTCGCATTCATGTTTCACATTAAAAATACTTAAAGCCTCGAGATGTGAAGGGTTCGTATATTTAGACTATACTAATTACAACGCTATTAGCATCCGATCAAAGCTGTTATAAAGTAATTATCGATAATGCAAGGGAAGTTCAAAGGAATATTCTAATAGGTATGAGGGGATTTCTGATCCAGTAGAGAATATATTAAATAAATAATAGTAAATATGCACGGGACAAATTACACTCACTGATCTAACCCTAAAGTAAGCAAATTATTTGCTTGTGTTATGGGTGTTAGTCAACGATACTAATACATAGAAATACAGAAATATGTTTAATAAACACTCAAACCTGGAAATACAAACATTTATGCTCATCACATTAATGCTTGTCCTAACCACTCGACCAACGGAGTGGTCATCATTTTAATATTAATTTACTTAATATGTTTTCCTTCCTAATTTGACGCTAAAAGTAAATGAGGCAGTAGCTTAACTTTGGTCTAAATACAAAACACTATAAAGTGCCGCTGACACTACGAGTTTAATTTTACACACGGGTTTCACTAGTCCATACATATATCAATGAGTCCATACAGATACCTCGTAATAGTCAAACATATTTCTTAATTTAAAATTTAAAAAAACAAATTTCAAACATAATAATTCATTATAATATCATTCAAAACTTGCATCACCTTTGCAATATTTTGTTTACTAACATTACGTGCAGTAATCGTTACGCATGATTTATTATCGTTTACAATCCCATTGTCTACAACAGCGTAGCACTGGAATGTAAGTGCCGGGATTAAAATTTCATTGCCTGGCCCGGCATAGTTCTAGTTTGTAATTAAATGTTTACAAAGCATTTAACTGTTACGCAATAAACGCGTGCATAAAAATATTAAATCTAAAAAAATATCTTGTGTCTAAATAAACTACTACGTTTTTGGGTTAGTTTTTGTGTGCAAGCTACAGAAAAATATTTCCAAGACGCTTTGTCCATTAAATGAATATCTTTTCTCTCTTTGCACTCTGTATAATTAGGCACTAGCCTGAATAAATGGTATAGGGACTTAGCTCATTTACAATACACCTATCTCAGATCTTTATTTCAATAATGCTTCTATTGAAACCTTTGTCTTAATAGCTACACCCTCCAGCAAATTAATTTTAAATAGACATCCCAAAAAGATAAACGTTTCCAATTTGGCTGCATTTTTAAAAGTTTTATCACTTCAGAACTTAGGTTTATTAACCGATTTGGAAAATTATTCTTTTTTATCGAGAGGATATACTTCCGATGCCATATAATTTTGTTGAATTTCTGGTTCATAATTAGTTACAGATAACAAAAGATTGTAAGGTGCTGGTTGCAGTTATACGGTGATATAATTAGATATAATGTCTTGGTCCAAATAGACTATCTTGCTTTTTCGTCATTCGTAATTGTCTTAAAAAAATGCGCCTTTTCGGAGACACTTGACACTCTTCGGTCAAAAATCAGTTGGCAAATTTGATCGTGGAACGTCAGTTTTCGGCGTATAAATTAAGACAAAATGTGCATTTTACGAACTGCTCGCTAGAAGGAGTTGATTCTATTATTCATAAGGGGCTCGGACCAACACGGGAAAAAAATGTATGTGAGATGGAAAATGGAGATCCCATGTAGGTCCGGACTTCCTTCAAAGGCAGTTCGTAAAATGAGGACGATCGGCTTTACGATACTACGATAGTAACTGCTAGGTGGTAGAGTGCCGCGACGTCCCGACAGGGTACTTAGTACCACTGCTTTATCTATTCCTGCCGTAATAACGTCAATGCTTGTCGCTGTCGTGTTCCGGTTTGGAGGGTAAAGTAGCCGGTGGATTTTGCAGAGGTATTGGAATCCTATTACACTGCTAACAACACTCCATTAACAACCTTGGTGTCTAGGCGATGGTTTCTCTTTTCATCAAGAGAGCCATCTGCTTATTTGCTATCTAATGATATCAAATAAACAAAACACTCATCTAGCAATTGCACGATCCTCTAAATCATGCTTAATCAGAAAAGTATAATGATGTTCGCTTCACTCTGCCTACTCAGCAAGGAAGCCGGCGTGATGATACTTTCTTGCTTACTTTATTTATTAATATATTTCAAGGATATTTATTAACGAAACGGTAGATATTTTGCCATTTATTTTGCAGCAAAATGCATTAAATTATTCATTCGTGAATTAATATTCATAGTTTTCACATCTAGTAGTGACGTGAATAAAAAATAAAAAACGAAACGTTCTAGGCGAATGAAATGAGCGTGGATTTTTCTAACAGCTGCACCTGACGGTTACTCTGATCTCGGAATACTGCGCCAAATTTATTCAAACCATTCGTTTGATATAGTTGCATTATTTTGCTGTTTAATGCGTCCATACTATCATAATCGTACCATTCATTCATTAATAAAACCATAATAATAATAATAATTTTGTTTCTGTGATAGGGGTACAAAGTTTTCCCTATGATGATAGTGATGTTAGGTGAGTGATCAATAAGCAGTCAACCGGGTTTCATTCTGCTCCCGTATATCACATCATCAGCTGCGGATCACTCACCTAATATCACTATTATCGTAGGGACAACAAGCCACTACATTTTTTAGTTCTTCGAGCGGATTATCAGTTATCAATCATTGATGGTTTTGGCGTACAGGATATATGTCAATATTTTATAGATATTTATTACGTTGACTAAATGACAGTCACACATCGGTTGGTAAATGTGTTTATTGAACTGTAATTTATAATTTGTCATTGTCATTGTATTATCAGCCCCAGGGGGGAGAGTGACTCTAGGGACATGTAGGAAGAACTTGTAGGGAGCTAAGAGAACATGCATGAGAGTGAGAACGCTAAAACGTTCTCCGTGCATCTCCCACGATTCGGCTACGACGCGGTCCGTATGACCGAGACGTCGGTAGGGCCATGGAACATAGAACAAGGGAAGTAAAGAGTGGGCGTGCCGCGTGCGTCACTATTATGCGCTTTTACTCTAAATTGCCTTAGTGATACTTACCATATCATTAGGAGATAGTCGTCGTGCGAAAATCTATTATACACTGAATTATGCCGTTATGTGCCATCCTTGAATGCAGAAATGATAGTAGAATACAGATGATTAAGAATGGAGATATTTCATATCATCCGAAAGTACAATTTTCATTTAATTTTAATTCAATTCCTGATTTAATATAATCTCTAATGATATAATAGAAAGTCAAGCTAAAATCAGCCGTACACCTTACATATAAAGTTCATTTTAAGTTGACCTAATTTTTCTAGAAAGATATACGTAATGGTAGTCATTACGTATATCGTTCTAGAAAGTTCTCTACTCAAATATGATCAACTGAAAACTACGGAAAAATCAATGCTGCCATCTATTGTAGAATAGCGAAACTATTACGATCTTAAGTTTCACTATTTTACAAATAGATGAGTCTATTTTGAATAGACTACAAAAGGACGTAAATACTCTTTTTTTTTGTAGCAAAATAAAATTTATTGTAACGCAGTTTGGTATATTTTTAAATGTTCTGTTTGTGTGTTTCGGATTATTGTTGTTTAAAATGAAAACGACCAATGAAACAATGTTTGCATTAGTAGTTTATATGCAATGAGGGAGGGTCATAACTGTATTTTAACTGGGTTTACATTAAGCTTAAATACTAAAGATTCACGTGGATGCTGCGTGATAAAATCTGATAACGATGTTGCATAATACTTAAAAATAGTATGTACTTTAAACGAGCAATATATATGTATATATATATATATATATATATATATATATATATATATATATATATATATGTATATTAAACATTCTTTATATATATATATGTATATTAAACATTCTTTTAACCCAGATCAAAAGTTTCGACAATATTTATCGTCCCTCGTCATTGTCAGAGAGGAAGATTATTTGTTACAAAATACGGGCTCATTTTGCACAGAAAACAGAAACAATTAATACAAATTCATATTTTGGTACTTAAAAATTCAACCTGGAAAGGTTTTGTTTCGTTGCGTATTTACAAAACTATTTTCGGGGAGCTTAATGAGTCTCTCATTAAACGTACAATTAGCGACAAAAATTAAAATGCGTTGTAGATTTTGTTCTTTTTTTGTCGTGTTTTATGATTTATGGGGTAATTTAGGGCGATAAAATAAGCCTAAATAATTATTTATAGTTAGTATGTCTCACTTCAAATAGAGAAAGGTAATTTCTTTGCTAACATTTTTACGTTTTTTAATATAAATAAAGTTTGTATGTTTAAATATAATTGTACCATTGGACATTTATACATTCAGTCATTGGACATTCCGATAATACCATGCGACTATCGGATCGGATTTAAATATTTGTACATACATTTAAATATGATTTTAATCTTTACTTAACAGATTCGCTTTTTATTTCGAAGAATATTGTTTCCGTATTAAGCACAAAAACTGATCATGAAGCTAACTTCGAAGCTCAGCTAGATAATAGTCATAACAGCTAGATATATATATATATATATATATATATATTTATTTATCATACACAAAATGTTGTGATATGGTTTATTACTCCACATTACATTTTATTGTCAAGGAGCTGAGTACTTGTTCACGCGATCGTTTCTTTATGTTTCTGCGAGGTAATACAAAAATAATTATTTTTGGTTCATTGTGGAGTTTTAAAAATGTCTTCTCCGACATAGAATATAGTGATGTAATTGAAGCGCGGATTTATTGAAGGAACTAATACTTTGTACCGCAATTAGGACTTTTCAATTTTCTGCGTGAGATTAGCGAAAATATTTATTTTCGGTTCATTACTGAAATTTTTATTAATTTTCTTGTAAACTTGTAGACTTAATATATAAATTATTAGTATAATCCTTTTTTGTTTGTCAGGCAGGTAGAGAAGACTGAGTTTTCAAACACATTTCTGTTATACTTACAATTTTGCAACTGTCAAGTTTAACGAATACCGAGAAAAGCACGTTAAGGTTCTAATTCTCTCAAACTACAAACCTTAACGTGCTTTTCTGAGACACCGGGATGTTAACATGCCACAAACAATTGGGTACCTACTAGTATTTTTTCTTCTAATTCTAGATAGAAAATAACATTTTGCCTGAACCGAGAATCGAATTCCACAACTTCAATTTGGAACCAATGAAGCTAATCACAAGACTAGAGGTTTAGTAACTAATGATGTTTATTCTAAGAAATCGGTTGAAATCAATTTGAAAAGAAAATAGTATTCGTCGTCCCTAATTGATATACAAGTCGAACGATGAACTTGACCTTGTCTACTAATATCAAAACGAGTTCTCAACACGAATGTTGACGTATCTATCGATTACTAATATATTTTATGGATTTGGCTGTCCTTAATCTCTCATTATGCAGGATAAAGCAGTGCAGTGTTATAGCGTTTTTGATTTAAAGGGCACGGAAATGTCGTAAATGGTTTTATAAATAAGTAACCGACCCGTGATCTTCGCCCACGACGAGAATAACATGTACTTAATGAAAATAACATGTGTAATAACATGTATATTATTTCTATTCTCTTATACAATATTTCATCACCAATTTCTTATATGTTTGACTCTGGGTTTTCAACTATCTCCGTGTCGAATTTCATCAAAATCGGTTTTGCGGCTTAGCCGTGAAAGCTTTACAGACAGACGCACACATATGCAGACGGGCAGACTTTTACATTTATAATATGAGTATGGACTAGTGGTTCGAAACAAACTTTTCAAAGCTCGCGATGGCACAGTTTAAACTTTATATTTGAAGACTTTTTACTACTGACAGAATATATCAGTTATGACCTATATATATATGATTTCTGTGGTTATGACGAAATATTATATCGGTTACGTCTGGACTGATTTGTCTCATGTGTGAATTTAAAATTTTTTTTCACCCCAATATTTCTTCTGCCGAATTCCACGACGTTGTGATCAACAATTACACTCGAGTTATCGTCGAATAATTAATAAATGTTAGGTAAATGTTTGAATCAATCTAATATATATATATATATATATATATATATATATATATATATATATATATATATATATATATATATATATATATATATATATATATATATATATTAGACTGATTAAAAAAAATCGACAATTATTTTTTTTCTTATTAATATTGAAAATATTGTTTGAAATGACGAAAAAAAAAATCGTGTGAAAATTAGAGCTCTTAATATTAATATTAAGAGGTGCCGAGTCGAAAATTTCAATTCCCCATATAAGTGTTTTAAAGATATTAAAGTTTAAAATATAATTTATAATATTTTCTCATTTTTTTCCAATTTATTGAGGAAACTATCAAGTTTATCAAAAAATTTTGTCAAATTTCTCATACAATCGTATCTAAATTTGTCAATTGATTCAAATAATTTTTTTTTCAGCTAATAATTATTTTTATTTAATTTCCCTTAAAATTCCTATTGTGTGTGTGTGTGTGCGGCCGTATGTAAACCTCTCATAACTTTTGAAAGGCTCGTCCGATTTCCGTCCGATATATATATATATATATATATATATATATATATATATATATATATATATATATATATATATATATATATATATATAATATATATATATATATATATATATATATATATATATGTATAAATTGAAAAATTTATATCTTCATAAATATTAACTTTACCATGAAAAGTCTTAAAACCTTTTTTATTTGTATTTTAATAAAGAATATAAAAAAAGTTGCAGAGTTAAAAAATAATAATTCCTTGGGGGCGTCCACAAATTACGTGAGATGATTAAGGGGGGAGGGGGTCGAGTCAAATCTCATCTAATCTTACGTTGGGGAGAGGGGGGGTCTCGGCAAATATCACGCAATTTTTGAAACAGAAAAAAATATACTATTTTGGTCCATTATTTAGAATGTACCTGCTTAAAATTTAATCTTAAGCGTAATCGTAATACGATTAAGATTATTCACTAATTCGTTCGAAAGAAAATAATTTCATTCATACTTCGACGCTATACATTACTACTGACTGCCAAACCATCATATTTGTTTTATACCAAATAGTTCAATTTAATCTGAATTTACGGTAGGTACATGTAGCCCATCCTTTGATTTCGCGCCACTATCAGAGGAGTAGACATTCTATTTTTAATCGCCGTAATTACGAGTTAAGTAATCTATTGTTAAATTGTTATGCATATCTCAGCAATATTGATTACTAGTCTTAACTAGTCGTAAATAAAATCACGAAGCAATTTTTTTTCTTTTTATAATAAAAATCCAACGCGTTTACATATTTAAGAAACCCAAATTTTGAAAAATCTCACGTGAGATTGGGGGATGGGGGAGGGGGTTGAATAAAATCTCACGACATCTCACCAAGGGGTGAGGGAGGGACAGAAAATTAAAAAAAAAACACCTCACGTAATTTATGGACGCCCCCCTTCCAATTATTTGAACAATTTCGGTTCAAACAATATATTGGTACGGGGTTGTCCCATACCAACGCATTTATATCATCAGTAGGCCATTTTGAAGAGGATCACATATGAAAACTGAGGTGTAATAGTTTTCGGTGCTCGTGCGCCGATACCTACTGGACGATCAATAATGAACCGAAAAACACCTTCTCAAAACATTAAAAAAAGACATAAAAAATCCTGGTAACGCAATAAACATATTAGGTACCTATTCCAATTTCTATTCCTGCCACAATAGCATCGCTGGTTTTACTGTAGTGTTCCAATTTAGAGGGCAAAGTAGCCGGTAAACCTATAAAAGTGATTGCAACTACCATGGGCGACGCCAGGATAACTTTCAGGGAGGTGCAACTGCATCTACACATTATACTTTATTAACTAACATGGAACTATACGTGTATTGTTGTATTATTTACGTGTATAATTGTATTGTGTATACGTGTATTATTGACTTAGTTAACAAATTTGGATAGCAACCTAGATGCCTTCAGTTTTATTTAAACAGTAAAAGTAAAAGGTTCCTTCGTGTTGATCCGAGCTCCTTTCAAGAATAGGCCAACTGCCGTTCTGCCAGGCATGTTGTAAAAGGCGACTGATTGGCTATACGAGTCACTACTGTCGTGGCTACTAGGTGGTAGAATTCTGCGTTGTCTCGCCCGGATCTGGTACCATCGTCTTACCTATTCCAGTCGCAATAGCGTCAATGCTTGTTACTATCATATTCCGGTTTGGAGAGTAAGTTAGCTGGTTGAAGTGTCATTAAATCCATTAGCCAATACAATGAATGATGAACTCATCCATAATCGTATTTTACCAACCTGATAATTACTATCGCTTTGTGTTTTAAATAACCAGTACTTACAGATTTACGTTTATCTAAAACACATTTTGTTTATTCACAGAATTTTTTTTCGAAGTGTCTTTATATATTTCCCCATGTTGGTCCCGGGCTCCTTTGAAGAATAGGCCAACTGCCGTTCTGCCAGGCAGGTCGTAAAAGGCGACAAATTGGCTATGCGAGTCACTACTATCGTGGCTACTAGGTGGTAGAGTTCTGCGTTGTCTCGCCCGGGTCTGGTACTACTGCCTTAACATCTTTGGTGTCTATAGGCGATGGTTGACTCTTTCCATCAGGAGACCCATCTGCTTGTCATCTTATGTTATAAAAAAATCAAAAAATATTTTTTTTTATGTATTTTCTTTAATGGCAGGAGAGTGCAAATGCATCCTCTGCTGACAGCGCCCATGCCAACCATATCATTAAAATCTTTGGCGTCTATAGGCAAAGGTTATGTTTCCATTATGAGAACCATCTAATTGTTTGCTTTTCTAGGTTATAAACTAAAATATGTATACCACTCATTGGAAGACTCGAACACATTTTCAAAAGTCTATTTCAAAAAATCAGTAATGAATCTAAAATAACTATAAACAAACCACCAAAAAAATGAAGAAAAACAAAAAGTCCAACCGCGTGAAAAGCATTTGAGTCTGGCGATAAAATGTTTATACCATACAATAAATCCGTGTCTCATCCATGTCACTATGTTATATTTACGCCTCCCGTGGCGAAAAATATCATAACTTGTTGGAAATATTTTGGTAAACTCCTGTGTATCCACATTCGACTTTATGGTTTATGTTTATTTTATTGACTAAAGCGTTACTTTTTGACAATACATAATTAAAAAAGGTGAAATTAATTTAACTTGCTATTCTGTTAAATCATAAGACCCCAGCGGCAATTATCCAACCAGGTGCATCACACTTCCGCTGGTGGATGTGGGTGGATAATTGTGCCGCTGCCTGTCGTCTTCTTTATGCCTGGACCATTGGTGAGTTTTATCCATTTATTAAATCGGCGTTGTAGCTGCTAGGAAAATAATAAAAAAAAATTAAATCCTGAATCGCCATGTCACAATTATTTATCTTGTACACACTATATTCAAGTTTCAACGCTTCTTAAATGGACTTCGGTCCCCAGGTAGTACACCTTGCCTGGCTGAGAAGATCTTCCTCTTCCCCTTCATTGTCCTTGTGTGACGTCATCAACCTCCACAGTTATGACGACACCTGACAAGAAGCTGACCCGCTGGTTCCATCAATATGACTCTTCATTGGTACACACCAGCGGCGCCACAGGCGTCTTTCTTCTTTCGGTGGCAACGCGGAGGTCACATAGAATAATAGTTCGCGGACAATAGCAAATTTAATTGATTTCACATTTTTAATTTATTTTTACTTTAATTTTATATTTTTTTCACTGTTTAATGGTATAATATGTTTGTTTGAGCCCTTTTTAAGAATAGCTCTGCCATTGATATCTGTGAAAAAATTATAAGGTCAAACATAGTAAGACATAAAAATACATATTATTTAAATACTCACATATATTCTACAAACATACAAACCCAAAAAGTTTCCCATTTCAAATCATTTTCACTTATTAATGCACAACTCTTTAATGAAAATAGTTACCGACATGGACGCTTCTAAACGATATAATGCTATTCAAGTTAGAAGCTCACTTTATTTAGTCGTAGAATTATTGCAAACAAACATATGGTTATCGAGATAGAAATTGATAGCCATCGTCTATAGACACCAAAGATATTAATAGCGCATTTAACAATGCGTAAAATTCGTGTGGCATATAAAGTGTCATGCATAAGTTTTACCATAAAAACCGAAACAAGATAGAATAACCGAAACATAGAATTAATTATATTTGATAAATACCCAAGTCCAGAAATAAAGTCAAAGTTAAAACATTTTTATTAATTTCACTATTTACTTATAATTACACTATTAAATAAAATTACACTAGTTAATCTAACTCCAAAGTAAACTAATTATTTTCTTATGATATGGATGTTAGTCAATATTATTCTGAATTAAATGAAATATATTTGATAAACACCCAAGTCCAGAAATAAAGTCAAAGTCAAAACATTTTTATTAATTTCAATAATTACTTATAATTTCACTAATAATTATAATTACACTAATTAGTCTAACCCCAAAGTATGTGATATGGATGTTAGTCAATGTTATTCATACATAAGAATGACATCAAATATGTTTGAAATGTATTTACCCAAGTCCAGAAATAAAGTCAAATTCAAAATATTTTTATTCAAATTAGTCCCTTACAGTCACTTTTGACGAGTCATTTTCTTGAGTTACCACTGGATCGGAAACGCGGCCACACACTGAAAAGATCTGACGGAAGAAACTGAGCGGGCTTGTCTTTTTTGTAAATATATATTTTATTAATAGCGTATTTACAATAATAAAATCAGTAGTCATTACACAGATGTTTGTCACCGTAGGAAATTGAACCCGAGCACCGTCGAATGAATAATTAGGGTCGCTCCTTACTCAACCAACAGAGCAATAGAAGATGCATTTATTCAAGAACACAAACTGTTAATTATAGAAAAGTAATAAATAAATAATAATAAATATTGCTGCATAAATTAAACGCATTGGTCTAACCCCTAAGTGAGCAAATTATTTGCTTGTGTTATGGGTGTTAGTCAACGACACTGATATATAGAAATACATATATAAAGAAATACCAAACTCAGAAATACAAACGTCTATGCCCATCACACAAATGTTTGTCCCTGTCGGGAATCGAACTCGAGCCCTCTTGATTTGTAGTTAGGTTTGCTAAACATTCGACCAGCAGGGCGGTCGACAGTTTTATTAATATCTGCACAAGTCTTAATTTGATGAACTCTGGAATCTGTAGACTTACTTGCGTCGTAGCAGTCTCGGATCTAAATATAAGGACATCCCTTACGATGGCTCATAATTTTAGCCTACCTTAATAACTTAATATTTCTAATAGTAAGGCATTAGCTATTCTATAACCGCTGGAGGCTGATACCTTACCCATATGACACATAATAGTTTATTATAGAATGCATGCGTTGTCAGTCTTGCGTTGTCAAAGCGTGGAGGCACTCGATCGCTACTTCCATGCACGGGTCTTCTTATAACTTCCATACCTTTTGACCTTGTGTAATATCATGCTTTTCGATCGCAATGTTCATTGGATGTCGGAGAGCGATAAAAGGGCCATTTGCTTGGTGCTATCCTACGATATTAAAATAAAACGTGAGGCGCTAGAGCTCTGAGATCGCTATCTTGTTGGATAAACATTTTTGTTCTCTGCAAGTCACTTCATAATTAAGCTGAAATATAGTAGCAAGTAACTAATGAGTGTTTGTGGATTGTGATTGTTTTAAAATAAGTTCTGAAGAATTCACACGGTCATCCATGAGTGTCCAATTCAGGCTTAGTATTATTGTGTCGTGCTAACCGTGAGTTTCCACTAATTTATTAAAAATAATCATGACGTCCGTTACCCTTGCGGGGAAGCAAAGTAAACCGTTCTTCTTAGTTCACCACGATTCACCGGTTTATCAGTTGGCGAGAAGAATGGTGATCCACATTGCTGCATTTTACCGACCTGATAATGTTATAGCCGCCTGATAGTGATATAGTGGCCGCATTTTCGATCCGGTAGTAGTTTAAAAAAATATGTTGACGTGTCAAAATAACTTCCACTTTCTTTTCCCAGTTTCATTTTCTGGGTTAGCTGGAATAAATCTCTGTCGTTAGGGATAAGCTACCTTTTGTGCATTATTATAAGTATCGTTTTACTTTTTGTCATTATATAAGTGTACAATAAAGTATTAAATAAATAACTTGTAAAAAGTTTTACTGAATAAAGTACTTCTGATTTCTAATTTATATGACCGCTCCATTGTTCCAGTGCTTAGCGAATCTAACTACAAAACGAGGGAGTAAGGGTTCGATTCCCGACAGTGACAAACATTTGTGTGATGAGCATAGATGTTTGTATTTCTGGGTTTGGGTGTTTAATACGTATGTAACAGTATTTATATACATATGTATTTCTATGTATTACTATCGGTGACCGACACTCATAACACAAGCAAATTATTTGCTTACTGTAGTGTTAGACTGATTCTTGTAATTTGTCTATAAATATTATTATTATTATTGAATATTTCGTGAAATAAATGGAATCGACAGCTTTACGTGCTCATCCGAGGTGACACACCACCCCGCCAGACTCCGAACTGCTACTAAGTCCTCAATAACACTTTTGTCTGACGTGGGGATAGAACCAGGGACCTCATGATCTGAGCCGAACAGGCTAAATCCTAGACCACGAGGCAGCTAAATTATTAATCATCTGAAATTCGCACGGTCTTTTTAGAACTTTATTTTTCGTTCTTTTCCGAAAACAAAATAAAATAATTTTGTACTTGCACACTAACATTTATTAATCAGCTTTAGTCATACCTCGATGCTGTGTAGACAATGCCGGTTAACGTGTAAAATCGCAACTAGTCAATTATATCATTCAACTTGTCAAGATTAAAATCATCAGTGTTCAGTGTAAAGCATCTGTCTATATTATCAAATGAAGTGGATATGTACAATAGCACCTAAGAAAAAAAACGGGATATAACTTTATTTTGTTCACCATAATTCGATTGTTGGAACCTTCCTCTAATTATTGATAACTGCTGAAGTTTTTCTTGGGATTAAAGTAATCGTCAACGCTACAATACATGCAGGTCAAGTAAATTCTAAATTGGACTGTAAAAATTAGTTATCTCGTAACGCTTGTAAACTTTGCATCGCTGGGGATCTTCCCTTTTCCTTCCATGTGTGACGCCACCAACCACCTCAGTAGAGACCTCACCTTCATAATTGAAACCTCTACAAAACCTCACACCTTACTGACCTAACATGTCTCATTACATTCCCACCACGTGAGTAGTAATTCATTTATAACATTTTAGGTGTTTATAAGCAAAGGTTATTTATTTCTTTCGAGAGTTTATATTCTATGATATAAATAACGTATGTATGTAATCATTACGTGCGATAACATTCTTTTAACTATAGTTTGTTATTACTACTCTCACTTTTAAAACAATTTTCATTCATTTTGTTAATTATAAGTAATTTTATCAATTGTAAATATAAGCCATTGCATATATTTACAATTGATAAAATTACTTATAATTTTTCCCCTGGAGAATTTTTTCCCCTGGATCATTATCCAGGGAAAAAAATTCTCCTCTTTTATAAGTAAAAAGTTGCAGTAAAATCTCTTTGGGAGTACTGTTTGTATTCATCTGCCTGGGTTTGAAATCATAAAATAGATAATATTTTAATAAATAAAATTCAAGGGTATAAGCCAGCTTATAATTATATGTCACTATATGTATAGCTTGTTTGAAATTGTTCTGTATCACATATACTCAAAACATTCTATTTTCAACTAGCGGAAACTGCATCAACAGGTTAGAAGGTTATTTCCATTAATGTCGATCGAAAACTTTTTACTCCGAAAATAAAATAACAAAGTAAACTATTATACGATTATTATATTTTGTTAATGAAAAAAATTTTATATATAAAAAGATAAAACTGATTGAGCCCCGATCCCGAAATATATTACTCTCCTACTGGCACAGTTGGATATAAAATTGTTTGCAAATAATGCTCATCACATAAATTGCTTTATAATTATTAATTATCGCTGAAAAGGAAGTAGGCGTTACTAGTGTCAGCGGCTATCACCATAACGACATGATAATTCTCAGTGCGAAAGCCGTAAGGTCAATCGTACGAAGTTATCTCTTGTTATCACAGTACAATAATAAACACGAGCAAGTTATACGTATACAAATAGTAGAGGATCCCTAGTAAGGTTGACTGACCTGTTTACCGGATAAAAATTATCAAATAATTTTTAACGCTGTAAAACTGCAGCAACCGATTTCTGATTTGCTGCATCTACGGAATCCTGCATCAGATCTTTAACAAATTAATATGGGAGTGCACGCAAAGTATACCCTAAAAATAGTTTATAAATGGTGCTAAGGTAACAAAGATATATATATATATATATATATATATATATATATATATATATATATATATATATATGTAGGAAGTGGGTCAGATATGATAAATAAAATGCGGATGTGGTAATATAACAACTCTTTATATTTGGATCAGAATAACATTAGATCACTATTAAAGCTTTCCATCACTAATGACTAGTTCTGGTTTAACAATTTCAAGTAACTTAATTATTCCCTATTACAAATAAGTCATAATTTAAGCAATAGATAGTCAATTATAAATTGTACTGCGACTAATTTATAGTTGACAATAATAATTAACTTGTTTGCACAAATTAATTATCCGAGAGTCAAGGATAAGCTACTAGCAAGATACAACAAGTGTACCGAGCCACGCCAGAGCCTAGACTGCCTTATCGGCGGGCGCTCAGAGCCTTTTATTACAGCCTACAGGTAGCAAAACAAGTTGAGTAGTAGGGATATCGAACGATGCGCTCGGCGGCTCAGGCGTACACCTGTTGTTTACAATATTCTTGCATTTGATGACGCGGACGCCGTCATATATATATATATTATAACCGGGAAGCAGTTTGACCGGATAAAACATTTGAATCATTTTTATACACACAGTATATTTTTGGGCAGAGTAATGACCTCAAGAAGTGATAGAATTACAATTAATCGAAAACATGTTATCCCTGCTTATTTATACTATTCTTCGTTATATATTTAATCCATTGTAGTTGTGACGTCATTATCTCCAAATAACAGGTGCATAACACAGGTGCACCACACATCTGGCTGGCTAGTACTTGTCGTTAAGTGCGGTTGCTAACACTATCGCCCGTATTCATAAACAATCCTTACCTAAGTAACGTAGTAACACTATGCGAAGAACGCTAATTTGCTATGCAATTCACATGACAAGCTATCTGTTTCATAAACAACACTTAAGTATTACTTGCCTGTGAGCGTAGAGAGTATAAGTGTTCTGTGCCTGGAGATACTATAGTGTCGAATACTCAGCTGTGATTGGTTGGCTTTATTGCAGCGTATTTCACGCTGTATGTTTGACAAATGTCAATTGTCATAGATCAAGTTATCAAGACCACAGGTTAGGTTAGAAAACCACAATTCTAACCTAAATTTCTTTTGCGTGTTGTTATTTTCAATTTATTTCTGTTTATTAATTAATATAATATTATCAATATGGCTATGGATTTGAATGTAAGTATATCCGGTACAAATATTTTTGAAGAGAAAAAAATATTTTGTAAATCTCGAATACCTTATTTTGTTCTAATTATGCTTTGTTCATGTCATCTTCTATTTATTTAATTAAAGATTTTTTCTTCACTTTCGTAATCCATTACAAACACAAATTTCAACTTAACTTATATTAACATTAACCCTCACTTCGCTCTGGACAATACAATACTAATTTGTGAGACAACATCTGGACACCAGACTCCAAGACGGGACACTATGCGTTCTGTAAAATAGCTCGGCGGTTAACTTAACTGTGCGTAGATTTGAAAGGACGCATAGTGGCGACCGGCACTTAAGTATTGTTTATGAATTACTTTAAACGACCCTATGCGCTCACTAACACTATGCAAACGCATAGTACCGTTTATGAATACGGGTGTATACGTGAAGGAAAACTTTGGATCCCTTTTTAAAACAATTACGCGAACGGTGGAGTATGAAATTTGGCACAGTTAAAGTTTACATTGTGGAGAACTGCAGAAGTATACAATAAAAATATCTATCACATCATATATTACTAATCCATGCGTCACATACCTACAAAAAAAAGTGCAGCCGAATTAAGCATCTCCTCTTTACTCATTTTGTTTCTTTAGGTAAGTCCACTGTCACTCGACCAGTCAACCAGGCCGACGACGTGGACCACCTAGCGGAAGATCTCCAACAAAAGATGATGGACGCACTTAAAGAAGCCACTATAGATAAACCGACAAGGATCGCACTTCCTCCTCTTCCGATGAACATCAGGAAGATGTTAAAGGAGAAGAGAGAGCTTCGGAAGACCTGGCAGAACACCAGATGTCCCAATCAAAAGCGACAACTGAATCAACTTGCCGAAAGGATCAAAACAGAAGTCGAGGCACTTTCCGTTCAACAATGGGAAAGCCGCATACACGAGGCTGCCGATGACTGGCCCTCATTACACAAACTCTGTCGGAACTTCACCAATGCCAAAAACCCGACTAGACCACTCCGACATCCGGACGGCACAGTTAGATACAAAGCAATAGACAGAGCGGAAATCTTTGCGGGACATCTGGCGTGCCAATTTAAGCCCAACCCAATCTCTGAAGAGGAAGAAGCTAAACGTCTCGAAGATTTACTGGCTACCTACTACAACATGGATATACCGGCCGAAGAAGACCATATCGTCTTCTCACCAAATCAAGTCCGACAAGTGATCATGAAGGCCAAGCCCAGGAAAGCACCCGGAGCAGATCGCATTACAAATACAGCGCTACGTCAAATGCCGCACCGCACTCTCGCGGCATGGACTCGCCTCTTTAACGGCATAATGCGCACGGGCCGCTTCCCGAAAACCTGGAAGGTAGGGCGAGTCATAATGCTTCCAAAGGCAGGAAAGAACATCCTCCTTCCATCAAGCTATCGGCCAATAACGTTGCTTCCGTCAATCTCCAAAATCTTCGAGCGCCTCTTACTCCAACATCTCAACCAATATTTTATTCCAAGAGAAGAGCAATTCGGCTTCCGAGCCGAACACAGTACCACACTCCAACTATCAAGAGTGCTGCACAAAATGACGTCGGCCATGAATAAGCGGGAAAAAGCCGCGGCCACCTTTCTCGATATGGAGAAGGCATTTGACCGCGTATGGCACGCCGGCCTCATTTTCAAACTCCAAGACCAAGGAATACCACGTAGGATTGTACGCGTCATCGCCTCGTTCCTATACAAACGACGATTCCAGGTAGCAGTGGAAGACAGCACATCCCAGGAATATGAGATGAGAGCAGGGGTCCCACAGGGTAGCTGTCTTTCACCAACACTCTACTCAAGCTACACAAACGACATCCCAGCGCCAGACAATATCACACTGGCGCTGTATGCAGATGATGCCGCGTACGTCAGCACATCACTAACAGCAGACCACGCAGCACTCAAGATCCAGAGGACATTAGAGGAACTAGAAACATGGCTGAAAAGATGGAGATTGACAGTCAACGTTCAAAAAACCCAGGCTATGATAGTAGGTAGCCAGGGACAAAACACACCGAAATTGCGACTCTCAGGACAGGAAATAAACTGGCAAAAACAATGTAAATACCTGGGAGTCACCATAGACTTCCAATTAAACATGAAACCCCATACCAAGAAGGTAGTGGATCAAACTCGGGCAGCCAGAGCCCTACTTTATCCGATACTCTCATCGAAATTACCGTTGACCCAAAAGCTGGCTATATATAAAATATACTTACGACCACGCCTCACTTATGCAGCCCCAGCTTGGTATCAACTCACTAGCAAGCAAAGCAGGAAGACCATAGAGGCCCAGCAAAACCTAACACTGAGGACGATAGTTGATGCATCTCGATACGTGAGGAACTCGATCATCCTCAGGGACCTCCGCATAGAACCAATAGAGGACTTCATTAAGACCCTAGCGAAGAACATGTTTAGCCGAGCCGACATGTCAAGCCACGACCACATTAAAAATATTGCCCCCTGGAAAGCCACAACAATTGATAGAAGGTTATATCCACGCGATATAACCACCAATATAGCAGAGGGTATTACCTGATAAAGTCGCCGCTTTCGCTGCTGGTCGCCTGCCGGGCTTCCCACAAGCGGGTTCCACCCAGAGCGGCTGACCTGCGCGGAGCGGCGTGAAGATCGGGGAGTACCCTTAGCTAAACACAAAGCCCACCAAACCAAGACAACCACCCTAACATAGAACACCAAACACACACACATACCAAGAACAAATCACCCAAGGACCGCTGTATATTTATACAGTGCGACTGACACCACGGTCAGGGGGCTTAGCCCCGAAACCGTTTCCCCGCATCCGAGAGGAGCGCGAGAAGACCAACGAGAGACTATGCAAACGCATAGTACCGTTTATGAATACGGGTGTATACGTGAAGGAAAACTTTGGATCCCTTTTTAAAACAATTACGCGAACGGTGGAGTATGAAATTTGGCACAGTTAAAGTTTACATTGTGGAGAACTGCAGAAGTATACAATAAAAATATCTATCACATCATATATTACTAATCCATGCGTCACATACCTACAAAAAAAAGTGCAGCCGAATTAAGCATCTCCTCTTTACTCATTTTGTTTCTTTCATTACTACGTTATGTTACTTCTAACTCCCCGTGTTAGTCCCGAGCTCCTTTGAAGAATAGACCAACTGCCGTTCTGCCAGGCAGGGACCGTTCTGGCTACGCGAGTCACTACCATCGTGGCTACTAAGTGGTAGAGTTCTGCATTGTCTCGCCCGGATCTGCTGCCATCGCCTTACCTATCCGCCAAAATAACGTCAGTGCTTGTTCCGGTTTGGAGGGTGCCACAAAATGGCAACGCACCATTAACATCTTTGGCGTATATAGGCGATAATTGACTCTTTCCATCAGGAGACTCATCTGCTTGTTTGCTAAAAGAACCGAATTTCAACGTGATTGTAAATCAGTACTCATTTTGTTTCTTTTATTACTACGTTATGTTACTTCTAATTAAATCTTTACACCATGTTGATCATGGGTTGAAACAACACAGCGGGCCTCCTTAGAACAATAAATTATCTGCTGTTCTGCCAGCCAGTTCGTATGAGATGAACGATTGGTGATGCGAGTCACATCAAGGCTACTAGATGGCAAAGCTCTGCATTGCCTCGCGCAGTTTTGGTACCACCACCTTATCTATCCCTACCTACAGCATCAGTGCTCGTCACTATCGTGTTCTGTTTTGGAGGGTAAAGTTGACAGTAAACCTATGCATGTAGCATTAAAATCCTCAAGGAAGCAAGGCATGCGATGGCTGTTTCTTTAAATGAAAAATAGTGTACTATTATTAACTAGCGATATTGTTGACTCTATGGTCGAATTTCGACCATATTTTATAAACACCAAAACCCAGAAACGCAAACATCTACGTCCATCACCCAAATAACTGTTCCCATTGATTGCGTAGTCAGGTTCGCCAACCACTTCGCAAATCTGGCGGCTATTCTTCGCTTTTCTTCACGTTCAAGGGTCCGAAACTGGACAGAGAGAAAAAAAACTCAGGAATATATCATTGAAAACTGTGGAAAAGTTAGCGCATAATGCTAACAATAATTATTCAAAAGTTCTGTAATAAATCCCAGTTTCCGAGCTCGAGGGAGGTGAAACGGTCTGATATAACAAAGTAAAGAGTTGTCGAGATGTAGGGTATGTTTCCATAAACTAACAACAATACTACGAGGAAGTAAATGCGAGTAATAAATACTCGCTAAGCCTTGCTATGAAAAATCACAATTACGTATAATAAGTTTTGTTCATTATTTTCTTTCTCAATAATTGAAGAAGTGAACGATATTTTCTTAGCCTTCTAAAATAATTCAGCGTCTGGTAGATGATATTCGAGTATTGCTTATCAGAATAACTTACAATTTTGTTAGAAAATTAATAAGAAAAAAATAAGTTTTTAGTTTGATCATGGGTCAAGGGGTGGCCAAATAGGGATTGTAAAAGGGAGTTCAGCCCCAAACTGTGAACTATGCCATCGCTAGTTCACAGTTTGGGGCGGACCACTTAGGGAATTAGGACGAGGAAGCAAAATGTGGTAAGCCCTTCGAGTACGAACAATCCAGTGTTTGTATGTATATATAAATATTTGTTCGAAGATAACTTGAGCCCCGTTTTTGGAAAGCTGTGAAATTTGGTCGTGAATTGTCTAATGCGGTGACACCAAACCCGGATGACATGTTGCAGAATTTTACCCAGCAAGTTTAAAGTACTAAGCAATGCTAATTAGAACTCGTATTCTCGCTGCAGCGCTTAAATAATAATAATCCGTCCAACCAAACTCAAAATTAAGCAGAGCTGCAGCATATAATAGAAAATAATATACTACGTTGATAAAAGCGAGAGGTATTAAATAAAACCTCATCTTTCGTATATAATTATCAGGCTACAGAAGAAAATTAATCAATTTAAGCAATAGTTTAGTCACAGGATTTTTTTTAGTTTTTTCTTAGTTCCGGCCTTTCTTGGTTCCACTGTGTAGGTATGTGAGCCCACCGCAATAAATACAAATGCGATGTTGCCGTTTTGTTACGCAGGTCATGGCAGGTCAGTCCTTAAGTAACTAAGCAGTAAGGAAGTTTACATATTAACTCAATTGTAAAGCTATTTAATTTCTTTGGAAAAAGTTCTTTCGTATACTTCTCGTAAACTTTTTTTTAATAGTTTCGGATTGATAGTAGGCAATTAAGGCCACGTAAACTAATACGTGGCTTCATTAAATGCCTCTCGCATTTATCAACGTTGTATATTTGCGATCCAAAATTTGTAACCGCCGTGAATTTCATGGCGCTTACACGTTTCATTCAATGAGCTCACACGTAGGTGAAGTCCATGAACTGTAATAGAACACAAGTGACGTGACGCAGTCTTATCAAGCACTTAAGCACATAGAAGTCTTTAATTTTACTACATACTTATTACTATCGTTTATTTCTATAGATAACCGGATCCAATGACTTAGTAGTTAAATGGCCAACATTGTTCCTGATAGGTATATGATTTTATTTTAAATTATATAACACTGCCACCTTTCGGTAACGCTCAGGGTAGTTTTTTGGTCGCTTTGGCTGACACTGAAAATCAGCGTTGAGGTAAGAACTTCTCAACATTAGCTGAGTATTGGCCATTTTGAGACATTACACCATTCAGTGCAGTGGATACCAAACGACAGGATACAGTTAGACTAATTGAATTGTGTTTAAGTTTATTTATTAATTATTTGTATAAAGTGTTGTTTTTGTCTTAATTACTATAGTGTAATAATGGCTAATATTTTTTTGTTATATTGGCTTATAACTCTTTAGTGTAGAATTTTTGCTTTGTTTTATGTCGTTATTTTTGTTTTGTTTTTTGTCTTCTTAATTTTGATATGTTTTATTTCTATTGTTTTGTGGTGTATGTCTTAAATAAACATTTTCTATTCTATTCTATTTTATTCTGATGCGTACAATATGTACTTTTATTAAAAATATGAAATTAATTAAATTTACAATTATTCGCGAACTATGTGACCTCCGCGGTGGCACCGACAAGAAAGACGTCGGTTTAATAAATGGATAAAACTTACCGATGGATAAAACGAAGACCCCAGTGGCACAATTTTCACCACTTTCACCCACTTGGCACCAAGCACAAAAGCATACCACTTACGCACTCAACGCACGTTTCACTTCGAAACCGAAGCATCCTCAGGGGAAACGAACACTACCTCACTCAACGCGAGTGTAAGTAATACGCTAGTGTATTGTATTATTAGTATTCTTTTGTTGTCGTTTCTTTCATTAAGTACAATTTTTCAGAATAGCTTCAAGCTTCATAATGAAACAAAGAGATGTATTCAATATCATCCAAGATTTTATTTTACGTCGTAACAATCATTTTTATTCTATTGTTTTTCATCAGTATAAGCATTCGCTATAAAGTTTTTGTGAATAAATTATTGTTTAATCATTATAGATTAATTTATTATTGCCATGTTATTCTAAATTACTTACAAAAAAACGACTGATTAAAAAAACTCAAACTCCACCTTTTGGGAATTTAGATGAAAATGTGTTTTTTATATGTAAGCAAACAAGATGGCTCTTCTGATGGAAAGAGACAAACTATCGCCTACAGACATCAAAGATGTTAATGATGAGTAGCTATCCGTGTGGCGGGATGGTAATGCCACATGCATACATTTACTGGCTACCTTACCTTTAAACCAGAACGTGACAGTGATGCACGACAGACGCTATTGCAGCAGGAATACACAAGGCGGTGGTTCCAAAACCCGAGCGAGACGTTAGACCTGTACCGCCTAGTCGGCACGAAGGCACACGTATTAGCCAAACATTTAGCTTTAACGAACTGACTGGCAGATTGTTAAGGGTTTTACTCCTCTAAGGGGGCCCAGACTACCACTGAGTAAATACATTTTTGGCGAGCGCACTAGCAACTAATAAAGGTCAATGCAACTTACCAATAACTACAAGATTTTCAAAATTGATTTTATCGCAGACGATATTATCTGTGGTATTTATTTAATACACGTTTGTGTCTTTTTGAAATAAATAGTTAATAAATAGTGGAGTGGTTAGCGACCCTAACCAAAGAGAAAATTAATATAGATAAAACCCTAACTACAGAATCGATGAGGTTCGCGTACGAATCCCGACGGGTATAAAAAATTGTGAGATGAGCTTAGATTTTCTGTGTTTACCTGTTTATTAAATTTGTTACAGTATTTTAATAAATATAATTAAAGTAAATTATATCAAAAACTCATGTTTTTGATATATAAATAAGATAATTATCTTTCTCTGGGGTATGATAATTTCGTGTCCAGTGTTAATTCAATTATTTCTTTGAGCAATTGAGGTTAATTTTCTTTTTACATAAAAAATTATAAGTACATGATAAAAATGGGTCAGTAAATTAGGTATGAAAATTTTCTTGCAATTTGTAAACAGTCCGTCTTATATGCCCTACTTTATACATACATAATAAGATTTTTTATCTAAGCGAAATATTTATGCTCAGAAAATCTTATATTCCTGCTTCAATTTTAGTACCAGTATCTTAAAAGTATTTGTATAACATAAAATAAAATAAGATCATTTCAAATCAGATCAAATATATAGTTTTTTGTATTCATACTATCCTTTGTAGAAACACTTTTGATTAATTGAGAAAAATTAAATTTTTAATTCCAAGTTCGCTAATGCTACTCCTGCTATTTTTCGGGTTCCGTACCCCAAAAGAGTAAAACGGGATCCTATTACTAGGACTTCCTTGTCCTGTGTCCATCCGTCTCTCTATCTGTCTGTCCTCAGGCTGTGTCTCATGAACCATGATTGTTAGATAGTTGAAATTTTCATAGATGATTTATTTCTGTCGCCTCTATAACAACAAACACTAAAAAACTGAATAAAATAAATATTTAAGGTAACTCCTAATATACAACAAACTATTGTTCAATGTTGATAACGGTGACAGGTAGACTCTTGAAATATTTAGAGAATTTTGAATTATATTACTTACTTTAAAAACAAATAATTAAAATAAAATAAAATTAAAATTTAAGGGTGTTCAACAAACGTATGTGTTTTACATTTTTTTATAGGATTTATTGTTTTTATAAATAATAGTACGGAACCCTTCGTGCCCGAGTCTGACTCGCATTTGGCCAGTTTTTTTTAAATTAACGTTTGTTGACCGGTTCATTTATTTAAAAGCTGGAAAAAAGTCACAAAGATTTGGTGCAGAAACACTACCAACAGCCTACGAAAACTTATTAACACTGATTTTCTAGCATAATCTGAATAACACTTATGCCCAACCTGGGGATCGAACCTGGGATCTTTTAATCCTAATGTATAGTATCTGAACTAATACTAATGTCCTGATTAAGAAATGCAAAAGTGAGTTTGTTTGTTTGTCACGCTTTCACGCCTGAACCACTTAACTGATTTCAAATATTCTTCCATTAATAGTATCAGCGAGTAACATAGAGTGTATTTTCTTAAAATTAAGTATCCTACGACTATTTCAATAATGTAACCCAAGGAATCAAAACTTTACCCATAAATGTCATAATTTGACTTAAAGCGCTGCCATTTGTTATTTTGTAGAAAATTTATGCTACTGTGGAGATTCCAGTGACCCTTTGTTTGAAGCTTTTAAGAATTATTTATTAAACGTACATACTTTATTCTTTTAAATATTGATAGTTAAGTCAATGAATTTTTGTTGGTCATTATTATAATTTCATGTAACGTTTTCAGTTTTAAACTGAGCTCAATTTTAGAAATTAAAAATATTAATGATCTCAGTCAAGTAATAAAAGGAAATCATATTATTTTGTTCATTTTATAATGATAATTGTTATGACTCGATAGTTGTTTAAAGACATCCCCATGTTGGTTCGGGCTTGCTTGAGGAATAGGCCAACTGCCGTTTGCCATGCAGGTCGTAAAAGGCGAGTGATTGCTATACGAGTCACTACTATCGTGGCTACTAGGTGGTAGAGTTCTGCATTGTCTCGCCCGGGTTTGGTACCATCGCATTACCTATTCCTGCCGCAATAGCGTCAATGCTTGTCACTGTCGTGTTTCGGTTTGGAGTGTAAGGTAGCCGGTAAACTTATGCATGTGACATTAGACCTCGCTACAAGATAGCACCGCACCATTAACATCTTTGTCTATAGGCGATAGTTGACTCTTTCCTTCAGGAGACCCATATACTTGTTTGCTATCTTATGATATAAAAAAAAACATGAATCGAAGTGATGCTGCAGGAAAAACTAGTAATAATATAAATGAGAAAATCTGTTTGCCCGTTATGCTTTCAAAGCTAAACCGCTAAACTGATTTGAATGTAATTTGGCATAGAGACAGTTGAAGACTTTCAAAAAATTGACCACGTGATCAATCAAATCAAAACTGGGATGAAAATCTGTACGAAAGATTATATCAAAATGTTAAAATACTCGGAGCAAAACTTCGCGGGTCACCAAATATGTATAGATAATATTACACTGAAAACCTTTCTCATTTGACTGACCTAGTACAAAAGACCGCCCAAGCACTCTTGAATACTCGAGTAAATGAGTTGGGTTCAATAAGAAACGTGAGAGGAATCGCAAAGATCATCTTAAAGTTGTTGAAACCGGGAGCAGTTCCAACTAATTAACTCGGCAAAAGCTTGCTGACATATACTTTTTTTGAGAGGCTTAAGTCTTAACATACTTTGTTAACTTTTAACGTAGAATGTGCTTTTATTTTTTATTTTATAATTCTTTTGGGGCGTTTAGTGAAATATGACGAAAGGTTATTAACGTGGTGCACACGTGCAGCGACACAAAGTTTTGTAGTATTAAATTAGTGGATAAATCCTCCTTTAGTTTATCGAGATCTATCTAGATCGCCTTTATTTATCTAGATCGCCTCTGTGGTCTAGTGGTCCAGTGTTGGCGTTGACCACACGAGGTCCCGGGATCGATTCCCGGGTCGGGCATATTAAAAAAAGTTTTTTTTTATATCATAAGATAGCAAACAAGCAGATGGGTCTCCTGATGGAAAGAGTCAACCATCGCCTATAGGCACCAAAGATGTTAATGGTGCGTCGTTGCTATCTTGCGGCGAGGTCTAATGCCACATGCATAAGTTTACCGGCTACCTTACCCTCCAAACCGGAACACTACAGCGACAAGCACTGACGTTATTGCGGCAGGAATAGGTAAGGCGGTGGTACCTGACCCGGGCGAGACAATGCAGAACTCTACCACCTAGTAGCCACGATGTTAGTGACTCGATAGCCAATCAGTCGCCTTTTACGACCTGCCTGGCAGAACGTCAGTTGGCCTATTCTTCAAAGGAAGCCGGGACCAACACGGCGGAAAGTGTTTTTTCAGTTTTCTGAGAAACACAAAGTTGCCCGGGATTAGAAAGTGCCCGGTTGGCGATAGGCTTGCCACCTATCACATTTGTGGGACCAAGTATCTTCGGCTACTCGTGGGTGCACTTCTTGTACCTCTGCCTACCCCTCGGGGATATGGGCGTGAAGATACTTTAGTTTATTTTTTCGTGTTGTTCCGAGATTCTTTGAAGAATAGACTATCATTTGGTTATACGTAGCACTATCATCGTGACTACTAGGTGGTAGAGTTTCGCAACGTCTCGCCCGGATATTTGGTATCACCGACTAATCTATTCCTGCCGTAATAGCGTCAGTGCTTGTTATTATCGTGTTCCGGTTTGGAGGGTAAAGTAGCCAGTAGATTTACGTAAGCTAACTAACCAAACGCCAGATATTTGAGATCAAAGAGACCAATGCGCTAAAACTGCAAGTCTGTATAGACCTAATATGTAAGATTAAAGAATTCGCCTCTGTGGTCTAGTGGTCCAGCGTTGGAGTTGACCACATGAGGTCCCGGGTTCGATTCCCGGGTCGGGCACTTTAAAAAAGTGTTTTTTCAGTTTTCTGAGAAACACAAAGTTGCCCGGGATTGGAAAGTATCCGGTTGGCGCTAGGCTTGCCACCTATCACATTTGTGGGACCAAGTATCTTCGGCTAATCGTGGGTGCACTTGTTGTACCTCTGCCTACCCCTTCGGGGATATGGGCGTGAAGATACTTTTTTTTTCTTAAAGAATTTTGTCCCCACCTGATGTCTCATGTGATTTATGTTTTCCTTTTCAAAGTATTAGAAGTATACATACTGAAAAATAGTATGGTTGTAGTGTTAAAACTATTACAAAATACTGCACTATACGTAATCGTGTCGACAGAATTGGCCAATTTTCAGTTCTTCGGCGGAAATCATTATGTTGGGTACAGTCGCGTTCAGTGAAAACTGCCCACTTAATTTTTACGTCCGTTTGATGGTGGTCATATTTTTCTGACGAGTATGAGTAATATTCCGCATTTATAAATATTTGTTAAAGAATTTTGGGCACTTTTAAAATTCAAACGAATTATTAAGGATTATCAGGACCTCAATTAGTTGATAAATTTTTTTCCAATATTTCGGCGCTGATGCAAGCACCATGATCACGCGGAACTGAAGTGTTGCGGGTAGTTGAAATATTATGAGGAGATAAGCCTGTCCTTCCTAAATCGTTTGCTCGTACCACTTAAACTCGCACGAAAATCTCCCCAACAATACAACCACATCATTACGTTTATTTAGGCATATCAATGTCTTTTGCTCTTCATTGCACCGATCACTGGATTCTATGAACCCGAAAATTAAATCCCGTATTTCGGGTCGAAATTTGGATGTTTATTGATTTCAATTGCTTCGTTCACTATACGCGGAACGTAATGGCATTCTGTCAAAAATATGCGTGGCCGATGTAATTCAATCCAGTGATTAGGGGCCGATGCCAATAATTGCTGACTTTTAACGTCATTATTCTTCATTGCTTTCATATGTTTCTGACCCGACATTATATGGTTCTTTTTGTAAGACCGATGTATGATCTCCCACGACTGTAATCGATTGTATAGACACCTGGAGGTTCCAACGGGAAACTACCGTTTAGGGATCTTAGATTTTAATATGTTTTCTTCAGCGGGGTAAATATGGTTTTTATTGAATTTTTTTTCAATAGAAAGTAACCTATTCACTCTACCCTTGAAGTTTCCATGATTATATTTGTCAGGAGAAATGTACCCAGGTAGATGATTCAAAACCTTGGCGACTCGAATCAAAAAAGAGTTGCCAAAACGTTTTGTTCGATTTTGGAATATCCACAACGTGTGGGTGGAACTTTTGCCTACGTCTAGTAGCCCGATAAAGAAATGGTGAGGGTCTAATAAGTTCGAAAAGACATTTCGTGTACTCACCAAAGTGTACCCTAATAGAAACTGCCAAGAATGTGTAGTTTTCTATTTGTGAGCTTCTCATTGTTTATTAGCCTACAAGCTTTTATTTATTACGAACCTAGTTTTAGCCTACCCCTATATATTTTGGTGATTCAGCTTCGTGAGCATTAGGTGTACCTCTCATTTGTAAAGGAGTAGGCGCTTCTTTGGGAATATGAGCGTGACGATAAGAAATTACAATTATATATTGTACTTGATAAAGTATTATTTGGTATATTTGATTATTCATAATTCTTGGAAATATTAGCATGACAGTAAGAAATTGCAATGAAGAATGTTAACTAATTTCGATTATTAGCACTCCATATTCTCTGTGAAAAATAAAAAATACTAGTGAAAGAATTACTTCGATACGTCAATTAGTTTCCGATTTAGAAGTAAAATAAGTTGAACCGCACGACGCTGGCTGCCATTGACGCTGTGACGTCATCTCACAACACGCTCAGTCTAGTTCGCTCAGCGGCCAGCGCTCGCGGTCGCGCGCCCGTGCCGTCGAAATTATACCTCAATACTTTTCCAAAAAAAATATCCAATCCAAATACTAGGAAATCATGAGTTGTGCCTACTGAACGGATCTGGACGAAGTCTGGAATAACTCATAGGCTCCTTTTAATTCTGGGAAAATGTACAGTTCCCGAGGTATTTATTTAAATTAAGAAGAACGGTACCTATACACGTACATATACCTACGTCCTACGTACCTACCTATAGCTACAAAACTAATACATATTTGTTGTCTTTAACGTAAAAATTTAATGGTAGGTAGGTACTTCTATTATTTGAGTTGCATTCTTTCATTACGACATTAGTTGGATATTTTGTTTTGATAAAATAATTTAGAAGAGATAAACTATTAAGCATAAGTAGTAGCAAGGAAAGTTTTCTTACCTTTGCATTTTTCTTCCTCGCATTTCGGCGCCAACGAAATGACCGCCCCGTTGGTCGAGTGGTTAGCGACCCTGACTCCGCAATCAACGGGGTTCGGGTTCGATCCCCGACGGGGACAAGCATTTGTGTGATGAGCATAAATGTTTGTATTTCCGGGTTTGGGTGTTTATTATATATATTCTGCTATTTATATATGTATTTCTATGTATTAGTATCGTTGACTAACACCCATAACACAAGCAAATATTTGCTTACTTTGGGGTTAGATCAGTAAGTGTAATTTGTCCCGTGAATATTTATTTATTTAATCAATCAATATTTGTTGATAAATAATGCGCAACCATTAATCCATCAATTTTAGGTAAAATATCCGATTGCCCTTTTTCGAATCCTTCATCCATTTTATTAATCGAATAATATTTACTATTAATAGACTATTAAAGTAATACGCTGACGAAAACAACAAAATACTGCGCAAGCTATTACACCTTACTATACTATAACCGCTGGAGACTTGATTTGATACTGAGGCGCGGCGCGTTGTGTCATGACGTCACAAGCGGTCACGTGGCTGTTAGCGAGACTTGATATTTTTCGAAACTTTGAATGCCTATAAAATCAAAACTACTAGATATTTTTTACTACAACAAAAACTAGTGTATTTGTATACATACAGGCTTTACTGAGACAAAATTGCAAGCGATTTGGCATACCTAGTAACATTCTTCATTATATATTGTATTTGATAAAGTATCATTTGGTATATTTTGATATTCATAATTCTCTTTCAGGTTAGAAGATTTTTGATTATCGGACAACATTTCGTCAATTTTTTCCACCGAGTTAGTTTTAGCTGGGTTCAAAGGGTTAAAAAAATGAAAAAAAAATATTTGTTTGCAAGAATATGGGTGTCACAGAATATAAAAATCGATTAACACTCGATTATCTGCCATTTTGCAAGTTAGTTCATAAATGACAAACAGTTAGCTATACACGGCACAACCATCATGAGTAATAAGTGGGAGAATACTGCAACGTCTCGCCCGTGTTCGGTACTATCTGTTGCTGCTGCAATAGCGTCAATGCTTGTCACTGTCTTGTTCCGGTTTGGAGGGTAAAGCCGGTAAATTTATGCATGTAACATTAACATCCCGCTATGCGAGCACCATCAATATCTTTGGTTTCTATAAACGATGATTCTTTCTTTCCATTATCTGCTAGTTTACTATTTTATTATATTAAAAAAAATATTATAGTGAGTCTTACCTGATTTTGAGCCTACATCCGTCTACATTTACATTGTTTATATATTTAAGTCAATCGTTTTGCTGCTATACTTTTGATACTTACGAGTTGACGGACATTCATTTATAATAAACTAGCTGACCCGCGCAGCTTCGCCCGCGAGTATATTTATAAGTCGTCCAAATAGCTTTTAATAAAAATTTCATCCCCTATTTCAGCCCCCCAGGGACTGATTTTTGAAAAAAAATTTAGTCTATATTTGACCCCGGATTTTCAACGATATCCAGGCCAAATTTCATGAAAATCGGTTCAGCGGTTTAGCTGTGAAGGCGTAACAGACAGACAGACAGACAGACTTTCGCATTTATAATATTAGTATGGATATGGATGATAGCAGGTAAATGGATGGGTCTTCTAATGAAAAGAAATAAATATCGCTTATAGATGTTGATGACACGTTGTTATCTATCCCAAGAGGTTGGAATGTTCCATGCATAAGTTTACCAGCTACCTTAATCTCTAAAAAGAATACGGTGGCCATAAGCACCGACGATGTTGAGGCAGGAATAAGTGAGGTGGTGGTACGAAACCTGATGCACAATTCTATCTCGTAGTTTGGTCGTACAAGGTGATTTGCAGTACGGTGTTGATTTCATCATAAACAAACTCCAATTCACACGGGTGAATTGGAGTTTGTTTATGATGAAATCAACACAATGACTTCCAAAAGCAATACTTTAAGTCTAACCTAATATTTAAACAAGTCATAACTTATAGATAAAAATAATCAGGCCATTTAAGTGAAAAATGGATCGAATGTTTTCCCATACGTCATCAGTTCCAAGTTTTTTAATGGGAGCACCACACGCTTTAACTCGACGTGAAGGCGCCGCGCACTGCGGTAATATAACCACGCATGCGTATAGAACACAAAGTAAATTCAACCTAATCACCTGGAAGTTAAGTTTAAAACTCAGTTTCAAATATGAATGACTTGTCAAAGAATGTAATTCCGGGGTTGAAGAAAAGGTGTTCCGATTGAATGCAGTCTCATGTTTAGAAAATATGCTCAACAACTTCTATTTCTGTAAAAGAGTGTACAGGAGATTATAAAAGGCGGATAATAAATATGCAAAGTGCTCTATACATGACCGACTTTAAAATGGAAGAATTCGATTTTTTATGACCGCTCCGTTAGTTAAGTAGTTAGCGACCCTGTCTATACAATCGACGGGGCTCGGGTTCGATCCCCATAGGGGACAAGCATTTGTGTGATGAGCATGAATGTTTGTAGTTCTGGGTTTGTGTGTTTATTAAATATATTCTAATATTAATATATGTATTTCTATGTATTAGTGTCGTTGACAAACACCCATTATACAAGCAAATAATTTGTTTATTTTGGGGTTAGATCAGTAAGTGTAATTTGTCACATAAATATTAATTACTAATACTATAAGATAGCGAACAAGCAGAAGGCTTTCCTGATTGAAAGAGACAACCATCGCCTATAGACACCAGAGACGTTAATGGTGCTTTGCTATCCTCGTAGCGGAGTCTTAATGCCACATGCATAAATATATCGGATACTTCACCCTCCAAACCGGAAGACGACAGTGACAAACACTGACGCTATTGCGGAAGAAATATGTAAGATAAAAACCCGAGCAAGATAATGCATAACTCTGTCACCTAGTAGCCACGATGGTAATGTTAATGCTAATCACTTGCCTCTTACGAAATGCCTGTGCCTAGTGCGGCAGGAATAGGCAAAGCGGTGGTACCAGACAGGTGCCACATTGTGCCACATATATATATATATATATATATATATATATATATATATATATATATATATATATATATATATTATATATATATATATATATATATATATATATATATATATATATATATATATATATATATATATATATATACATAGCAGGGGGGAGTCTGATGGGTAGTATGTTACCACTCCCTTGCCGTCGATCCCAATTATGGCTAGAAATACTCGATAATCGTTATCACATCCGTAAAATGCGGCGATGGCTATTACCACACGTCTCGTCAACCGACAAACCGATGAACTGTGGTGAACCAGAAAGTCTATAAACGTTTAGTTTACGCTACCAACCTTGCTTACGCTCGGTTCCTTTGCCTACACATCGCAAAGGAACTGGGCGTTATGATACTTTTTATCTTCTATTTAGAATACTTTATAGTATTCTTGTTAAGCTATAAGTGCTGATGATATGTTAATACGCGAAACCGATAGACTTTAAATAATTTGGAACAAAACATATGAAGTGAAACCAGTACAAGTATTTAATAATTAAAATCAGAATGCAGTTCACATAGTGCCGATGATTAATAGTATAGAAGATACTTTTTATATATCATACTAGCCACCTGCCCGCGGTTTCACCCGCGTAGCTTTTGTTCCCGTGGGAATATCGGAAAGGTTTATATACTAAAATCTTCCTCAAGAATCAATGTATCTATTAAAAAATCACATCAAAATCTGTTGCCTAGTTTTAGAGATTTAATCATACATAAGGACAGATATACATTTTATACTATGTAGTGAATACGGACGTCCATTCAGCTATGCGCATTTTGTTATCTATATTTTTCGCGACAAATAGAATCGCGACGCTGTCAATTTATTACTTTTTGTACATTGCTTTGAAGAACAACTATAAATTTTGTGGATATGTGAAAACTTATGTTTTTGCCTTTGTTTTTGCCATATATTTACCATATATAACTACTTATGTGAAATTAGCGACAGTTTTGAGTGTCAGTTTTGTTCGGGACGGGTTTTCTATATCAATGGAAAGAATGACGATCTTGAGAGATATTGTGAGCGGTATAGTGTTACGATACTTAATACAACAGGTACGATACTTGAAGTAGCCGTCTGAACTAGTTTTAGAGACATCTAGTTTGTTGATACAAATATTTGTTAATATCTGTATACACATAAATGAAAGAACAAGGTTAAGCCTCAAAACATCTTTTGGTTTAGTATTAAACGTATAAGTCATTGGGTAAAGTATATTCCGTGGGATTGTAGACTTGGTGATTAATAGTTAGATAAAGTTTAAATTTAATTAGGTTATCATAGTTCTCTCCTTCGTAGTTAGGTTATTTATAGTGAGATTAGATTTCTCTTGTCAATGTCAATTAATTATTCAATTACTTTCTGTGCAATACATATAGACCGGGATCCCAGGAACAAACTTTTTTTTGATTATTAACTAGCTGATTTTTTTGTAAGCAACTTCGTTTTGACGAGACAACCATATTTTCTATCTTCGAAAAATCTCGAATCGGGTAGCTAATAAAGATAGACAAAAAAGAAAACTTTAGAGTGTTGGACTAAGAAAAGTTTCTACTTTACGTGTAGGACAATGTTACCCTTGAATAACAATAATAATTAACAAGGTGTTGTGAGAAAATTAGGTTGTTATTAAATTGACTAATATCAATTTAAACGTCTCATAATTCCGAAACTTTAGAGTGGAGGACTTGCCAGAAAAACCATCAAATATGTAGGACAAAAGTTTCATCGTGTTTTTCATAATAAAAGCAAGCAATTAAAGTCAAAAAATAATTATTTTTATTAATAAATATTTTTCCTTCACCGAATCAAAATTTTTAAAGCCCCATAACTTTATTACCTAACCAATTTAAGATTTTTCGAAGATAGAAAAGATGGTTGTATCGACAAAACGAAGCTGTTCACAAAAAATCAGCTTGTTATTAATCAAAAAAAAAGTTTGTTCCTAGGATCCCGGTCTAATAGTATTTTCATCCGACTTCCGAAATACTTTTACATCAGAACTCGGTTACGGATGTATATGTGGTCCTATTTTAATTTTGTGAAGCTCTGATGTAGGGTTCTGAAGATGCACAAAATGTAAATCGGTTGCTACTGTTTTACTGCGTTTCAAAAAATATTTTAACTTATCGATAGTATTTTGAAACATTCAGTATTTCATATCGTGGGTCTTTCGTATCGTTTTATATTACTTTCAAATTGATACTAAAAGTTTTCCATGACGATAACTAAATATTTACATAGGTTAGCCCAATGTTTTCAATTAAATACAAAACAATCCTTAAGACTATTTAGAATAATATGACTATTGCGAATATAGGTTAGGAAGCCGCAATTAAGAAATATAAATGTTTAACTATAGCATTTTTAAGACGATTTGCAGAAGTTAAAATGAACAGACTAAGCATTTGTAGTTTGCAAAATACAAAATATTGCTCAATAAAACGACAAAAGAATAGTAGAAAATTACCTTAAACGAAACTTAGAAGAGCTTGTCTAAACGACCTTTTGCTGTAACGAGTTTCGGTGTAATGAGTTCAACATTATCTATATTTTTATAAACGACATATTCATTTAATGCACGTGGCACGGCCAAAGAATGCTTTTTGATTTCAATTTCTACATCAGTTTCGTTTACGTTCCTAATGATTAATTTCTTAATTTGCTTTTAGTTTATTATCATTGTCATCTATCTTGTCATGAGTGGAGTCATGGGTTTCAGCCTTCTAAAATTATTGAAATTCGAGAAAGATATTTTATTAAGAAACATGTCAACATTTTTAAGCTATTGCATAGCTTCTATCGCGGGCCTTGAGCGTGGAGACCGAATCCAGAAATTTCGTAACGAAAAAAACCTAACACCCCCCACTCCGACCGGCATAGCGGTGACACTTTTAAGTTTTTCCATCTATCGATAAATACCAGAACTTTTAATGACTTTTTGAAATATCACGCTTGTCTCTTTAGTTCAGCAACCCGCCTTTAGGTGGCATTGGTTGTATTGGAAAACTACCGTAATCAGCTGTTTGTGAGAAAGTATATAGGTGTATAGGTATTTATCATCTACGTACAACAGTGAATATCTGTACTCGTATAATTTGTGTACAAAGTGTTTTAAATATGAATAAACAAAGAAAAAAAATACTGCATAAATAAAATAAATATATAATTGTAATTGCATAAGTTGATAAAAATGCTATGCAATAGCTTTACCGCGGGAGTCTCCGAGTGCCACACGTCTTTTTTTAACCGACGACGCAAAAGTGAGGGGTGTTATAAGTTTCATGTGCGTATCTGTGTGTTTGTCCGTGGCGTCGTAGTAATCAGGGGCATGGTCTAAGTTGGTTGTGGTTTTTTTAATCGAAAGTTCTGTTTTGCGAGATAATTTTTAGCTATGAATAAATAGAATCAGTTCAGCCGTTTCAAGATCACCAGCTCTTTTCAAATTGATGAAAGGAATTAAGCAACTTGTAAAGGCTTGATCGATATGTTGTATTCTGCTACTTTATTGATATTGCAGTTATGTGGTAGCCTTGACCTGATACTTTAAGATCCTCATTTGAGGATTATCAGCATCTATTTAACTGGCAATTTTCATATGTAAATAACATATTTTCTAAATATTGCAAACCGCATTTTAGCAAGTTCCTGATATCCGTTTGAACTAATACTTGACAGACCTGTGTAAACTCAGTGACGATGCAACATTATGGTACCATCCAACTGATCTCATGATGTAACTCACAGATAGAAAGTACTAATATAGTAGAGTTTGGAGTCGTTTCTTTTGTTACAGTAAGTTCTTTCTCATGATGATAGGGTTCTGAAGATTGAGCCGAAAAATTTACATAGGAACATCCAGAATACAGATGCAAATGCAAAGACTATGTACTCCTAAACTAAATGATGTATTTATTTAATAAGTACTTAATTGTCTTGTATTGGCAAACACCTTAGTGCTGGATGATTTTTAGGATCTGATGTTGGAACTAGAAGGTGACCATGAGAATTCCTAAGTAAGATAAAAGAATCGAAATTGGACTTAATTGTTCTGTTTAGACAAACATTCTAGTGCTAGACGATTTCCATCCAAGGAAGTTATATAATCTTTGGAATAAAATAGAGCAACACCATCGACTTTGGGGTCGTTTGATTCGTTATTATAAGGACTTTGGCGCGGGATGGCTTTTAGTGCCTAATGATAGAGCTGAAGAAATGGCCGAGAACTCCTAATCTAAACCAGATTAACTCATTGAGTGGGGACTAATTCGATTTGTTTTGGCAAATAATTTAGTACTTGACGATTTCTAGTATCTGATGATGGAACTGGTAGATAGTCACCCAACTCCTAAACTAAACAGGATAAACCCATCGAGGTTGGAATCCTTTGTTCTATTTTCACAAACATCCTGGTGTTACGCAATTTCCGGGGCCATAAAGCCAGATGTAGGTCATGAGCTCATTGAGTAAGGAACCATGATAACCTTATCCTGATGCTGCAAGACCCCCTTTCGAAGATCATCAGCTCCTTTCACGTTTTACTATTAAAATATTGCATATGAAGCAGACTGGCAGTCTTAGGATAAATAAAAGTGTCGGAGGTTTTTGAAAATTTTAATTTTATCTTGTTTTTGTTTTGTGTAATTTTATCGTGGTTTAATAAGGTTTCGTGTCATATTTTTCCCCGTGTTGGTCCGGGGCTCTTTTGAAGAAAAGGCTAACTACCGTTCTGCCAGGCGGGTCGTAAAAGACGACCGATTGGCTATTTATACGAGTCACTACCATCGTGGCTACTTGGTGGTTGAGTTCTGCATTGTCTCGCGCGGATCTGGTACCACTGCCTTACCTATCCCTGCCGCAATAGTGTCAGTACCGCTGCTGCTGCCGCTGCCGTATTCCGGTTTGGAGAGTAAGGTAGCCGGTAAACTTATGCATGTAGAATTAAAACTCTCCACAAAATAGCAACGCACCATTAACATCTTTGGTGTCCATAGGCGATGGTTAACTCTTTCCATCAAGAGACCCATCTAATTATTTGCTATCTATAAAATAAAAAATAAAAACCTCCACAGCTACACTCTGTTGGTAAAGTTTGACTGGTGGATAATGCCAACAGGCATTAAGTTGGCGTTTTGTACGAAAATGTATGATTTTGGTATACAATAAAGTTTAAATAAATAAATAAATAAATAAAAAAATTTGTGAAGTAAGAAAAATAAAATGGTTCATTGCAAATTCCCACAGGCGCTCTAATTTTGACGTCACGTAGATGTTCGATAAAGTCTGGCACAATTACCTAATATACAAGCTATACCTAATAGGAGTGCCCGACAGACTCGTACTAATCATACGAAATTCTATCCAACCGCCCGTTTCAATTCTGTTTTGAGGGTCCCCTCTTCACCTTTAGGCCGATCACAGCAGGTGTGCCGCAGGTCTCTCTACTGTCACCACTATTCTCTCTATACTCGTGCGACATGCCATGCGAACCGCACGTCGAGCTCGCGTTGTTCGCCGACGACACCACCCTCTATACGTCCAATTTTTCTGAAGTTACAATCATCAAACCCTTCCAGGCAGCGACCAGCGCTCTTGACATTTGGTTCAGAAAATGGCGTATCGAAATCAACTCAAATAAAAGTGCAGCCGTGTACTTTTGTCGCGGTCATGACTGCAAAGCCGCGGTCTACAAAAGCTAGGCGACATTACCCTGTTTGGAAGCGTCATTCCGTAGAAAAGAAAAGTCAAGTACCTCGGGGTAACGTTAGATAGTAAAATGTCATTTAAACTGCACATACAAAGAGTATAAGCTAAAGCAAAATTCGTCGTAAGTTGGTTATACAACCTCATCAATAAACACAGTAAAATGTCACTTAGACACAAGGTGATACTTTACAAGACGTGCGTAAGGCCTATCCTAACATATGCCTGCGTAGCTTTTGACCATCTCACCTGTACTGACCTGCATCCGTTGCAAATAATATAGAACAAGTACTTGCGTACTGTCATGGATACACCGTGGTATATGCACAACATAGACCTTCATAAAGATCTAAAATTACCGAACTTAGCTAAGCATTTCAAAGATATTTCCAAAAGCTATTTCAATCATACCAATTCAGACCCTAGCCCACTGGTGGCAGCTGTGGCAGACTACATCTCATATCCTAAATCCGACCCCAAATTATGTAGGCCCCACCACGTTCTCACCGATCCCGACGACGCGATAACTCTAGATAACGAAATACACGAAAACACTACACACCTACATACGCGACACCGTCGCCGCCGGCGGTGATGAGAACCCTTCTTTCGCCCATCAAGTGCCCAAGAGCAAGGATCAGCCGACGGACAAAATAATGCCATTAACCCTCTTATCGCATATCACGACCCCATTTTAAACCGAGGATCGGTCTCACAGGAGACACCCTTAGGGCGACAGGCAAAAAGACCCACACCTTTAAACTCTGGCTGAGCCCTCTGCTGATAGTGTGACAATAAGTCAGAATAATCGTGACCCTCTATTATATAGATGAAAAAAGCTATATTATTACTGTAAACCATTTTATTAATATTGAATTAAATAATGACCGCCTCGTTGGTCCAGTGGTCCGGTGTCGGTGTTAACCAAATGAGGTTCCAGGTTCGGTTCCTGGGTTGGACAATGCAAAAAAGCTTTTTTTTTTCATTTTTTAGATAAAACAACGTTGCCCGGGATCGGATAAGTGCCTGGTTGGCGATAGGCTAGCCGCCTATGACACCTAATCATGCGTGCACTTGTTGTACCTCTGCCTACCTCTTCCGGGATGCGGACGTGAAGATATTTTCTCTCTTATATATAAATATGAAGTTGATAACTTTTATTGTCGGTTGAGAATGCAAATGTCTATTAAAACACCGGTAATGTAACCCTAGGTACAAAAATTACCTTGAAAATTCTTATATTGAATGCGCTGCAAAAACTTTTGACGATGGAATAAAATCATGTCGTATAGTTAAATCGAACATACTCGTATCTACATCTACAAAAAAAAATTACCTTGAAAATTCTTATATTGAATGCGCTGCAAAAACTTTTGACGATGGAATAAAATCATGTCGTATAGTTAAATCGGACATACTCGTATCTACATCTACAAAAAAAAAAATTAACCACACCATATATCTAATTATTATAATACATAAAATAAAAAAAAATAATAAAAATTATTTATTTGTCAGAATATAGCATACAGTCGATTTTTAAATTGGTTATCCTGGGATCACATATACTACCGTTCCTGGCATAAACACATTTTTATTATACAAATTCATTATTCTTTTTGTTTAAAATAACCTTATAAACATAATATATAGCATGTAGGGGACAGTCTACCGAAAATCGAAACCATAGGTCGAAACTTTGGATTTTTGACGTTTAATTCGGAATATGCGATGTGTTGTAATTAGATTGATATATTGGTTAATATTATGCTTATATATATATATATATATATATATATATATATATATATATATATTTTAAGATAGCATTGTCTATAAAAAAGCCATTAATGTAACCTAACGCACAGAATACATAAGTAATATTTCCAATTGTAACAAGGTGTAAAAAATGACCTATAAAAATTCTTACATTGCGTGCGCTTTAAAAGCTTATGACGCTAGAACAAAGTTATATGATTATAGCAAACATATCGCCCCTCCAAAAAATGTAAGGCATATTTTTGTCTTTGTATAAATACAACGTTCTGTTACTATAATATCTACGTTTTAATGTTAAAAAGTTTAAGAAAAGTCAGTAAAACACCACTTTGTTATATATTTTCATATTTGTCGTTTAATTTTAAAATATGTGATGTGATGTCAAATTAATCCATACTAATATTAGAAATGTGTAGGTCTATGTGTGTGTTTGTTTGTCCATCTTTCACGGCAAAACGGAGCGATGAATTGACGTGACTTTTTATGTTGAGATAGATGAAGGGATGGCGAGTGACATAGGCTACTTTTTGTCTCTTATTTTACGCAACCAAAGCCGCGGGAAAAAGCTAGTGATGTATATTTTTATGTATTAAGAGTTATGTATAGGAGAATTGTTTCTCTTGCTTTTATTACTTATTAGCTGACCCACACGCAGCTTCGCCCGTAAACAGATTTACGTGTCGTCCATATTTCGAACAAATTTAAAAGATTTTTTTAAATTAAAAATAGTTTTTTTCTACGTAGTCCTATTTTAATAAGGTAAATACCTGATTGGAATCTTGGAAAGGGAGAGGAAAATCATTAAATAATAGATACTTTTAAATCTATGTTTCAGTTTATTCCACTTTCATTGCTTTATCTCAGTTGTTTATCGTTTTTAATGCGAAAAACAACACGAAATTTTCAGTTTATTTGTAGAAAGAAGCACTTAGAGCATCATTGCAATAGTATCCACCTTATTCCTAACCTTGGCGTTCTGCCAAGAAAACATAATGCGAAAATCAACCTATCCTCTAACCTAATTTTTCCGATGAACTAAGTTTGTTTGTTAGCTTTGTTATGAAATTATTAGCTAATACTTCCACACAGTCAACATCTCGCATCAAAAAATTAAGGGCAGATTATTATCTTGAGAGATGTATATGAAATATTAAACGTATATTTTATCGGAAGAGTAAGAACGAACGTAATTGCCTCTTTAACTACATATTCAATATATTTTCTGTTC
This sequence comes from Apodemia mormo, assembly GCA_036924255.1. Lineage (NCBI taxonomy): Eukaryota > Metazoa > Arthropoda > Insecta > Lepidoptera > Riodinidae > Apodemia > Apodemia mormo. The sequence goes on along the minus strand of JAUPFN010000009.1, from coordinate 38,924,424 downwards.
ATGAAATAAAATTGTACCCTCAAAATATGTCATATGAGTTATCAATCAAGTTGTCACTTTAATGTCACAATTAAATTATTTTATTTAATAGGTACAGACACAGAAGGGTACTTTCAAATAGACTGGTTGTTCTTACTGTCATATTATCCTATTTAAATGAACTGATTCAGAAAGAACTGAACATCAAATGGCCTTCGAAATCATCACAATTACCAGTTCTTCGGTTGGCGAGATGTATTGTGATCCCCATCGCTGTGTTTAAGCTAATTGATAGCAGTTATCACTTAGTAGTTACACCGTCTAGAATGTACCAGAGACGACCAAAGAGTATACAATCACTACGTTTGTGACAACTATGTACTGATTAATCGGCGATTGTGTGGACGCGCACGCAATCATGGGCCATCATTCCTTTGATGTACCGACATCAAGACGATTGCGCTCGATCATATCCGATGATGGTCCATTACAGACATTTATGTCCTCTACACTAACGTGCATGCCTTAGTCGACCATCATGGTCCATTGTATAAAGGGGCTATTATAAAATTACTAACACCATTAACTTTGAGTAAAGGTAATATCACTAAGTATAAATATTCTCATAATCAAGTCCATTTAATCATACTTAAAGCTTGCAATTGATGACGGTCGATTAACTTGTTTCCTATAAAATATAGTGAATCAATGTTTCGTGGAAAATAAATGCGAACAAAGAAAAATTACTAAAGCTTAAGGTTCGTGTTGCAAATGTATTTAATTAACATAATTCTACGATGAATTTAAATTAATCTAACTAATGTTAAAATAAACAATTTCCTTTGTAAAGAAATAAATTAATTTAAATAATTATCGCTAGCGGCTAGACAAATTACATGAATTGAAATCCTAATCCTAGAAAAAGCAAATTATTTGCTTGTGTTATTGGTGCTAGACAACTATACTAATACAAATAAATATATAAATGCTGTAATATATTTAAAAAAAACACCCAAATCCAGAAAAACAAACATCATAAATGTTTATTTTTCTAGGTTCGCATGGCATAAATGTTTGTCCGTCTCGGTAATTGAACCCGAGCCCCATCGATTTAGGTTTTTTTCAACATACTTAGAAATGAATTTTAAAAAATGAGGAGGTTCTGAATTTGGCTGCATTTTTAGGATTCCGAAGTAAACTTAAAGTTTTGCTCTGTCCTTCCGTCCGTCGGCAATTTATCGCAGAGACCCTTAGTACAGCTAGAAAGCTGTAATTTGGCGTGAATATACATATATATTAGTCACTAGCTGTTGCCCACGACTTCGTCCGCGCGGACTTCGTTTACTCCGCATAGCTCCTCCCCCGTAGGTGATAGCGTGATAATATGTAGCCTATATGTTGACCCGACCTGTTAGTAATATTCATACAAAATTTGAAGTAAATCCATTAAGTACTTTTTGAGTTTACCCCGGACATACATACAAAGAAACAGACAAACAGACAAACAGATAAACAGATAAAAAGACAAACAGACAAAAATTCTAAAAAGTATATTTTTAGCTTTGATATCGATTGTAGATTACGCCCCAAGTATTCTTTTGAAAAAATATTCAATGTACAGTTCTGACTTTCCTACGATTTTATTATATTATGTAAAAATAATAATAATAAAGTTGTAAGATAAACTCTTGAAAAATATTTTTTTAGGGTAGTTCCTACACGTAAAGTGGGGATGTTAAGTTTTTTTTTTTCTTGTGTACCCCATGGTGTAGAGTATCGTTGGAAATGTTTTTAAAAAATATTGTGTAGGTTTGTTAAAACAATTTTTCAATTCAGAGACTCGTATGTGAGATATTCATAGACTGTGGTCCCACGAACAAAATTTTTTTGATTAATATCTAGCGGAATTTTTGTTAAAAGCTTCGTTTTCTATGACGAAAACCATCTTTTCTATCTTCGAAAAATCTCCAATCGTGAATTTCACAAAAAATAGGAAGTTTAATTATATACAACTAGCTGTTGCCAGCGACTTCGTCCGTGCGGACTTCGTTTACTCCGCACTGCTCCTCCCCCGTAGGTGATAGCGTGATATATGTAGCCTATATCTTGACCCGACTTGTTTGTAATATTCATGCAAAATTTGAAGTAAATCCATGCAATACTTTTTGAGTTTACCCCGGACATACATACAGACAAACAGACATAAATTCTAAAAACTATATTTTTGGCTTCGATATCGATTGTAGATCAAGCCCCAAGTATTGTTTTAAAAAAAATTTAATATACAGTTTTGACTTTCCTACGATTTTATTATATGTTTAAATAAGTGTCCTTGTTCTTGCCAGATATGGCTTCAAATTTATGGTTACTGAGATATGAGCTGACACGGTTTTTCGTAAAAGGTCCAGGCTCTCTTTGGAGAATAGACCATCGATCATTTTGCCAGGAAGTTCGTAAGAGGTAAACGGTTGGCTATGCAAGTCATTAGTATTGTAGCTATTAGGTGATAGATTTCTGTATTGTTTCATATGGGTCTAGTACCACCGTCTGACCTATTCTTGCCGCAATAGCGTCAGTACTTGTCACTTGCTCCGGGCTGGAGGATAAGGTAGTCGGTAAACTCATTCATGTGGCATCAAGAACCCATCACAAGGACAGCAAAGCAGTTATTAACTTTGGTTTCTTTAGGCAACGATTGTCTCTTTCCATCCGGAAAGTTATTAGCTTGTTTGCTATCTTATTATGATATATATATATATATATATATATATATATATATATATATATATATATATATATATATATATATATATATATATATATATATATATATAATATTAAACGGAAGGGACAGTCTACTATTCCACACGAGGCATGAATTGCTACAGATAATATAAGACGTTAAAAGGGCATGCTCTTATTGTTCGGACATATGGAGAAAATAGCAAATGAAAGGTTAACAAAACAGATGCACAATGTGAATGCAGAAGTATAAAGGTACCGGTTAAGACGAAGACTGATATGCCGTTATCAGGTAAATCGAGTGCTGTTTGAAGGTAGTGTCAAGCCTGCGCAAGCAGTGCGTTTTTATGAAGAAAGTCATGAATGTGGAGGAAGCAATAGTATAATAAAAAGGTTACATTATGGTATTTGGGTCTTTTTGCCAATCTTGTAAAAAATTTGCAAAAAGAACCATTGTTTTGTTTGAAATCATACATACAATCAAGTTTTGTATGTATGACCTCTGTGGTAATACTAGTTTATAATTATAAAAACCCATATTATTATAATACAAAATTATAACCAATAATTGTCCTAACTACTAACTGTGGTATATAAAAAACTAGAACATGCCTAAAATTACTAATCTGAGGCACGAGCGAACAGATAATCCTGTTCATTTCGCTGAAAAAGTAATTTCATCTGCGAAACTTATGTTCTTGCCTAAAAGTTTTTCAAATAAAATTACTTATATAGTCCGCTAAATGGTACTTTTTTTATGTCATAAGATAGCAAACAAGCAGATGGGTCTCCTGATGGAAAGAGTCAACCATCGCCTATAGACACCAAAGATATTAATGGTGCGTTGCTATCTTGTGGCGAGGTATAATGCCACATGCATAAGTTTACCGGCTACCTTACCCTCCAAACCGTAACACGACAGCAACAAGCACTGACGCTATTGCGGCAGGAATAGGTAAGGCGGTGGTACCAGACCCGGGCGAGACAATGCAGAACTCTACCACCTAGTAAATTCTATTAATTCAAGCTTTGGAACTGAAATATGCGCATAATTACGAGTATTTAGAGCAAGATACCGACTTAAAATTGCGCTTTTAAGTGATTTCTCTCACTCTCCATTTACCCTGTTCCCTGCTACCTCATCTACTACAACAGTTACATCTGTTCTGTTTACTCTCTTTTCAATACTAGTTCTTCAATTTTAGGGTTCCGTACCTAAAAAGTAAAATGGAACCCTATTCCTAAGCCTCCGCTGTCTGTCTATCCGTCCGTCTGTCTATCACCAGGCTGTATCTCATAAATCGTGATAGCTAGAAAGCTGAAATTTTCACAAATTATATTATATTTCCGTTGTTGCTATAACAACAAATACTAAAATAAAAAAAAAAAATGTTAAGCGGGGTCCCCATACAATAAATGTGTTTTTTTTTTCGTATTTTTTTGCTATGATGGTACGGAAACCTTGGTGCGTGTGTCCGACTCGCTTTTGGCCGGTTTTTTATACATTTTCTTATATCATTAGATAGCAAACAAGCAGATGGCTCTCCTGATAAAAAGATTAATTAAGATTATCGCCTATAGACAGTGAAAAATGTTAATGGTGCATCACTATCCGTGTGGCGGGATGGCATACGCTTACATCGATTTTCCTCCACCAAATAATGATTCATTTCCAGATTCGGGTCTCTGTAGATGCCGTTTATCAGTTACACATTTTCGGAGTCTACTATCAATCATAATCCGATCAATCACACTTTATGACCGCCCCGTTGGTCGAGTGGTTAGCGACCCTGACTACGCAATCGACGGAGCTCGAGTTCGATCTCCGGCGGAAACAAGCATTTGTGTCATAAGCACAAATGTTTGTATTTCCGGGTTTGGGCGTTTATTATGTATGTAAAAGTATTTATATATGTATTCCTATATATTAGTATCGTTGAACTAACACCCATAACACAAGCAAATAATTTGCTTACTTTGGGGTTAGATCAGTAAGTGTAATTTGTCCCGTGAATATTTATTTATTATTATTATTATTTATTTTGTCTTTTCTTATCCCTGTGTACAAATATATATTCTTTTGCTGAAATATTGTGTTAGCCAGAAGGAGATTTCCAACACCATAAATTCAGAATATGTCCACTGGCATTGTCCACTCTACTGTCACCATATGAATTAAGTACGGCATTTAAATCGTGCCAATTTCAATCACAACACAAACTTATAATTGGGTCGGTCCCCTCTTTGAGATCTTTTTTACTATATTATGGTGTTGTGTTAGTTCTGTTGGTCCGGGCTCCTTTAAAGAATAGGCCAACTGCCGTTCTGCCAGGCAGATCGTAAAAGGCAACTAATTGGCTATGCAAGTCACTACCATCGTGGCTACTAAGTGCTAGTGTACAAATATATATTCTTATGCTGGAATATTGTGTTATCCAGAAGGAGATTTCCAACATCATAAATTCAGAATATGTCCACTGGCATTGTTCACTCTACTGTCACCATATGAATTAAGTACGGCATTTAAATCGTGCCAATTTCAATCACAACACAAACTTATAATTGTGTCGGTCCCCTCTTTGAGATCTTTTTTACTATATTATGGTGTTGTGTTGGTTGTGTTGGTCCGGGCTCCTTTAAAGAATAGGCCAACTGCCGTTCTGCCAGGCAGATCGTAAAAGGCAACTAATTGACTATGCAAGTCACTACCATCGTGGCTACTAAGTGCTAGTGTACAAATATATATTCTTATGCTGGAATATTGTGTTATCCAGAAGGAGATTTCCAACATCATAAATTCAGAATATGTCCACTGGCATTGTTCACTCTACTGTCACCATATGAATTAAGTACGGCATTTAAATCGTGCCAATTTCAATCACAACACAAACTTATAATTGTGTCGGTCCCCTCTTTGAGATCTTTTTTACTATATTATGGTGTTGTGTTGGTTGTGTTGGTCCGGGCTCCTTTAAAGAATAGGCCAACTGCCGTTCTGCCAGGCAGATCGTAAAAGGCAACTAATTGACTATGCAAGTCACTACCATCGTGGCTACTAAGTGCTAGTGTACAAATATATATTCTTATGCTGGAATATTGTGTTATCCAGAAGGAGATTTCCAACATAATAAATTCAGAATATGTCCACTGGCATTGTTCACTCTACTGTCACCATATGAATTAAGTACGACATTTAAATCGTGCCAATTTCAATCACAACACAAACTTATAATTGTGTCGGTCCCCTCTTTGAGATCTTTTTTACTATATTATGGTGTTGTGTTGGTTGTGTTGGTCCGGGCTCCTTTAAAGAATAGGCCAACTGCCGTTCTGCCAGGCAGATCGTAAAAGGCAACTAATTGACTATGCAAGTCACTACCATCGTGGCTACTAAGTGCTAGTGTACAAATATATATATTCTTATGCTGGAATATTGTGTTATCCAGAAGGAGATTTCCAACATCATAAATTCAGAATATGTCCACTGGCATTGTCCACTCTACTGTCACCATATGAATTAAGTACGGCATTTAAATCGTGCCAATTTCAATCACAACACAAACTTATAATTGTGTCGGTCCCCTCTTTGAGATCTTTTTTACTATATTATGGTGTTGTGTTGGTTGTGTTGGTTCGGGCTCCTTTAAAGAATAGGCCAACTGCCGTTCTGCCAGGCAGGTCGTAAAAGGAAACTAATTGGCTATGCAAGTCACTACCATCGTAGCTACTAAGTGCTAGAGTCTGGTATCACCGCTTTACCTATTCCTGTCGCAATAGTGTCAGTGCTTATCACTGTCATGTTCCGGTTTAGAGGGTAAGGTAGACAGTAAACTTATATATGTGGCATTAGACCTCGCTACAAGATAGCAACGCAACATTAACATCTTTGGTGTCTATAGGAGATGGTTGACTCTTTCTATCAAGAGACCTATCTGCTTGTTTGCAAAAATGATAGCCGCTACACATTAAGCAAACAGACTAGATACCAAATTAGATCTCATAAGTAATCCCACCCAAAACGCAAGAATTGTCACCGATTAATTCAGTGAGCTGTAAACGCACGTAAAATACCGACTTTGAAAAAGCCAATGGAACATCATGTCCTTCACTGCACCTCGGATTATTGACAGAATTAATTTGGTGCAAAAAAGCAAATATCATTAGTCTAGTGTGGGTTTTAAATGTCGCCATCATATATTCAGTAAAAAAAATTAGGTTTCTAAATATTTCTGTTTTGGAGATGTGACACACAGAAAGCAGTGGCATATTAATAGGGTTCCGTTTGTTCTAGCGAGCGCGGAACGCTAAAACTTGTATAAAAACAAACACAACGTACGAAGTAATAGGTTAGAACCACGGATTAAATGGATACGCTGTTCAAGACAATATCTTAGATATATTCTACACTTTTTATCGTCGGCACTTGGTGAAATCCATTTTAATACAATATTTGCTAGCTGATAACACTTGTACTGTTTCACAATAAGATTCACATTCACAATTTCTTAGTTTGTCAGTGTAGCTTGCAATTACGTACAAAAATACAGAGTTATACTACCTATCAATAAAACAAAATCATTTCAAGAGTAATTCTTAAACCTTGTCATCTCATTCGGTACGATAAAATAGTACAACAAGGTTCATTTCTATTTTCTCACAATATAACAAATGTTTGAAATTTTTGACAGTTGACAGCAAACGCTCCTACGTTTGCTCATATGCGCGATGATACGTTTCCTTCCCAATGGCGTGTCTATTAGTATTCATGTGGTCTGTGGTTAGAACTATGTTGATTTAGCCTGCCATATATAATCCCAAAATAAAATTTAAAAAAAATTGTGTGTGTCAGCTCCGACGCACGACTGGAGTTTACTCCTTAAGCACGATTGTCAAAATAGACGCAAAAAAAACGCACGATCTAGCTGCACTGCTCACACCAAATTAGAAAGTTACGCACGATAGGTTGCGCACCAAAAACGTAACGAGGTCATTCGTTCAGTAGATTTCACTCCTCACATTTTTCTCATACCGGGCGCCTTTTATCAAAAAACCGACTCTTAAGGAGTAAATTCCAATAATTACTACTTCTAATAAATAGTTAATGTACCACACATTTTTGTGGTTTCGTAGTCCATAAGGAACCGTTATAGTTTTACCATTTTTGTTCGTCTAGTCTGTTAGTTTTTATATAAAGTTATTTTATACAAAGTTATAGTTTTGCCATTTGACTGATTTGGTTGATAGGTAACGACCCTGACTACGCAATTTTTTTCCATTTGTCTGTTGTTCTTAATGGGGCTCGGGTTCGATTTCCGATAAGGCAGGCATTTATGCGATGAGCATAGATGTTTGTATTTCTGGGTCTGGGTGTGTATTATGTGTGTAACAATATTTATATATGTATTTCTATGTATTTGTATCGTTGACTAACACCCATAACAAGCAAATAATTGCTTACTTTGGGGTTAGATCAATTCGTAAAAAATTGTCTAAAGAAAAATATATTATTATGTATGCGGCTTAGCTTAGAGATTCCTTTGTTTGCTTGCACCAAACTTTTTTTTCTAACACGATAATTTTTAACGACTTTTAGGTATAGTTAAATACACCTAAAAAGTATTTAAATAATTTGGAGTAAGTCGACCTTTATGCCTAAAACATTTTTTAAAAAAAAAGTATCTTCACGCCCATATTCCCGAAGGGGTAGGCAGAGGTACAACAAGTGCACCCACGATTTAGTATTATTAGATCACTTCGACAAAGTGGTAAAAAAAGTATCCCCAGACTTCATTAAAATTAATGAACACGCTTGCACATTCAATAATCATTCCGGAACCAGATAAAAATCGTTTTTGGAACATGAATATATATTTTGTTGACACCGCAAGCTAGCGTTGAAAATCAAAAGCGTGAAATGGAATCACGGCGAAACGCTTAGGGTGCGGAAAATGTGACGTTCCGCAACAAAATGCGCTCAGAAAGCTATTGAATAATTTTATGACACGTTAGAATATATTTACGGAAACAGAATACTTAGGAGATTACTTGAGGCTTACACGTGTTTTGACGAAATTTGAGCGATGTTAAAGGACTGCCATTTTGTGATAAATTTTGGTAAAGTGTTCTAACCTATATTTTTTAAGAAATTATAAAATACTTGCTTCATTATAAAAGTTTTTGGCGAATCCCACGGGATCGCCTATTTTTTCGGAATAAAAAGTATTTTTCGGAAAAAAAAATTGACAGGAAGTGTTTACAGTCTTCTTTTGGGGTTAGATTTATGCTTCCTAAAGAGTTCTTCAATGGCCGAATCAGGTAGAAATCTGATGAAGCATGGTCAGGGCTATACGGAGGATGCATCAACACATCCCAGCCAAGCTCTCTCAATTTTTGCTGCGTGGCTATACATGAGTCCGGTCTGGCGTTATCATGGTGGAACACCACGCCCTTCCTATTCACCAGCTCCGGCCGGTTTTTCTCAATACCCTTTTTTAACCTCTACAGTTGCTGACAGTAGAGGTTAGAATCGATAGTTTTATCCGGTGGCAAAAGCTCATAGTGGACGATTTCTTTCCAATCCACCATACACATAGCATCACTTTGTTCCGAGTCAGGCCGGGCTTTGCCACGGTCTGTGGGGCTTGTCCCTGCTTCGACCATGATCTTTTTCGCACATTCTTATCGTAAGTCACCCATTTTTTATCATCCGTAATCAACTGCTTAGGAAATGGTTCGGAATTATTCATTTCAACAAAGAATCACAAATGGAAACACGTTGCATTAGGTTTTTCTCAGTGAGATCATGTGGTACCCAAATGTCAAGTTTTTTCTTGTGCTCAGACTTTCGTAAATGACGTTAAACTATTTTATGATCAACATTCAGTTCTTCAGCAATGTCATAGCTACTAATATGTCAATCTTGCTCCACTTTCTCAAAGATGGCACTGATTTTATCTGTGACAGGGCGTTCAGAGTAAATCTCAACTTTCACACTAAAATTTCCAGTTTTGAAACACTTGAACCTCAATTGTGCTACTCTTATTGATACCGCATTAGGTCCGTAAACTCCACATATTTTATTCGGGGCGTTCTTCACATTGTTAACTTTTTTGTAACTAAAGTTTAAAATGTACCGAATTTCGTCGTCATATACGTTCATTTTGCTTGCTTGAAAAACAATTGAAAAATGGCGGGAACTAGTTTTCTTTTTTATTTATTGTTATTATTTATCTTCAGAGTGTCACGTTTAAAATGGTGTTAAAACCAGCCAGTCCAGCCAAAGAGGTTTGATTACTAATAATACATTCAAAATAACTTTTGCCCCGACCTATTATTACAAAATATATGAAAGTAACTCTGTCTGACATAGGATTGTTTTTGTTCACTCACGGGAACGGGAACTATGCGGGTAAAACCCCAGTATCTTTCAAACAATTGTAATAAAGATAACAGGCTACTTTTATTTTAGAAATTTTCCACGCGAACGAAGTCGCGGGCACAACTAGTATTTAATAAAACCTCCTAAAAGTCAGATATTACGATATATAATATAGTAAACAGGCAGGCTACCTCCTGGCCTGATGGCAGAGAAAAAAGCGACGGTATTGGACATTTTTGTATTGTACAAAGTACATATTTTGTATTGTGTTTCTGGCGATAACTGTATTTACCTATTCAACCTATTAGCAGGAATACGGCAACGACGAGCATTTTAAACTCATTAAACTGTTAAATTTGTGCCAGTATGCGCACGGCAAGTGAACGATTGACCCAATAGCACACCAACAGATTTCAATGAGTCCTTTTGTCAAATCAGATACTTCAGGGATTGCTACATATAAATTTGGTAAAGATCTGATAATAATATATACTGTGTCTTGATAAGACGCACTTAGAATCGTATTTGGATAAATCTTCAAGATTGTAATATCTGAGTTGTTGTAATTTTGTTTTAGACCTAATTGAGGTAGTGGCACTTAAAATGCCTTAATGTTAGCGTGTAGTAGGATTTCGAACTGATTGTTATGAAATTGCATACTTTACTGTTTTGTGAAACATTATAAGTGTATTTTAACATAATTGAGAATGGAATCGCATATACTTTTGTCGTCGGCACTTGTTAAAAATCAAGTTGATTCTTGCGGTTTTATTTATTTGTATTTATTTCTAGAGATATTAAAATATAATTAAATTACAAGCCAATGAATTCGCGGATAGCTCTTAGTGTTATATATTTAAGACCCTGTTTACTAATAGAACGCAACTACACAATAGAATGTAATAAAAAATCAATAGCGTCCAGACATGTAGTCATGGGAAATCACCATGTGCTTATAAAAGTCATGTCAGTCAGGACTTCACACAATATGGTATCGTTGCATATTCTACGACAGCCATTAGTCCTTTCTTTGTTGCGTTGTATATCTCAATTATATTATATCTTTGTCACTATTATTATGTTTCATTTAAACAACGATATTGACGCTGTTATTATTAAATAAAGACTAAAAGAAGCCATCATAAAAAACATTACTTACTACGAAAATAATCTATTTTTTAAGTTATGTAGTGGGTTAAAATTATAAAGTTTATAGACCTTAAAACTAAGAAGTTAGGGGTACAGTATGTACTAAAGAAATGTGTAATAGAAATAAACATTATACATACATAATATACATGTTCCCGAAACATCAATTGTAGATAACATAAATTTATTTACCCACATATTAGGATAGCAACGCGCCATTACAATTTTTGGTTGTCTCTCTCCATTAGGAGAACCATCTGATTAGTGCTTGTTTGCTATATTATGATATCTATAATAGTAATAGTAATATTATAAATGCGAAAGTTTGGATGGATATTTATTAATCACGCAAAAACTACTGAACGGATTTGAATAAAATTTAGCACTTGAGTAGATGATTATCTAGAATAGCACACAGGCTACAGTTTATCCTGTATTTTACACTATTTATCGTCGGCACTTGGTGAAACTCCATTTGTAGTTTTGCTAATACACTTGTACTGTTTCACAAATTACTTTAAATTTAATTAATATCACCAACCGGTTTCGCCTTTTACGGCATCTTCAGGGCTATCAGGGATAGCCCTGAAGATGCTATTTATTGCTATATGCTATATGCTATTTATCCTGGTAAAATTAGGTGATCCGCGGGATTAGCCAAAAACTTTTATAATGCAGCGGGCTGCAAGCTGCAGCTAGTAAAAAATCTGTAAACTGGTTGACCCTACAGGCCATCCACGAAAGTTCCTGCTATATTGAGTTATTTTAAGCTTAACGAAGCGAAAACTATATTATAGCATGAATTTTTGAACTCAAAGCGTTCAAAAATATAAAGTTTGTAAATATAATAGTATTTATATTTTAATGTTGGAAAAAATGTATATTTTCAAAATTATGATCGGTTTTGATCTTTTAAATAGCGTTCACATTATTTTTTGACTTCTAAGTCAATTTATTCAACCAAATCAGTCGACGAAATGTCAAACAAAACTTTTTTCAAAAATTTGCGTCATTGATAAATCTCAAATTAATCAACCGATTTTAATCCGATTTACGATATTTGACGCTATTTTTTTAGGACCAGAGATTTTTAAATAAAGTGGCATATTATCCTGTAAGTTATTTTAAAAAAATAAAGTAAGTTTGTTGTAAACAACATAATTTTTATAATTTGAAAAGCTTTTGAAAATTTGGTTTGATTTTAATTTTCGAAATAGCATTCAATATAGTTTTTTAAAATATTGCAGAAGATCTGAAAATGATTGGTTGAAAACTTTCAAAGTTAGGTCGAAACCTCTTCTTCCAAAATTGTTGTCAACGATAACTCCCGGACGGATAAACCGATTTTGATGCAATTCATACATTAGTCGCAGTTTTTTGTGGTATAGAATTGACTAGATTTTGTACTTAGTCGGTGCATTAATTTGGAAGTTATATATAAAATACTGTTATGCCAATTTTTTTTTAATTTTTGAAAATTGCCTGGACTGAAAATATGGAGGGAAGATAATGAATCATAGGAAAAATCTAATGAACCTAACCGAAAGAGCATCCAAAATTTTTATCGTTACCGTATACCTTTTTCAGAAAAAATAACCGTCAAAAAATCATTTCCGACGTTAATACTTTTTATATCAGCTCACTTTAACGACTTTTACCTGCGTTCGTGCTAGTATCGTATCTGTCGTGATGTATATATTTAATATTTTGGAAAGTTTTACCTGCAAATAAGAGAAGAAAAGTAAAATTCTTGCTGTAAAAATATTCAAAAACTGTAGAAAAATGTTTTTTTTATAGAATAGGGGGCAAACGGGCAAGAGGCTCACCTTATGGTAAGTAATCATCGCCACACATGAACAGCTACAAGACCGGATGTCCTGCAGGTGCGTTGCCGGCCTTGATAATGCTTTTTTCTTGAAGGCCTTTAAGACGTATCGGGTTGGAAATACATCCGCCGGTAATTGGTTCCATTGAGCAGTTGCGCGAGGCAAAAAATGCCTTTAAAATAGCACTGTAGTGGCCTGCAGGTATCCAAATTAGAAGGTTATTAAAATTTGGTATTTGTATATCCACAAAATAAAGAAAACATTTCTCTATTTTATGTGTACATCCATACCACATAAAAATTTGTATACGGTTTTTTCAACATTTCTCAAAATCTCCTGGGCTGACTTGGTTCAAATTTTTAGGGAGTCTAAGTTGAGCAGAAGCCAATTGAATGCCATATTTTTTTTTGTTCTTTTTGTCCAACCGCGTTTTGTCCGGTTAAGCCGTTCAAAATTTATGAGATGTTTACATACAGACATACTGACGTCATCGTGAAAATAGTCGGAAAAGGTTCCAAGGACCTCAAAACGTGAAGATCTGGTGAAAACTCGATTTTCAAAAATCGGGCCAAAATCTTCCTTATCTTTAGACGTAGCGGGAAGGTAAAAAGCCACAAGGTGTATAAGAATAATAGACAAAAGACGTTACTACCTGCTACTTACGTTACGTTACGTACTCATTTTGCTACCTATGTAGCGTAGTTAGATTGTCACATGCATATTTTCACCAGCTACCTCACCTTCCAAATCAGAACACGACTGTGGCTAGCGTTGACGCTATTGCTGCAGGAATAGGTAAAAGAGTGGTACCAGACCCGGAAGAGACAATGAAAACTCTACCACCTAATAGCCACGATGGAGTGACTTGCATAGCATATCGTTCGGTTCTTACGAACCGCCTGGCAGAATAGCAGATGCTCTATTCTTCAAAAGGAGTCCAGATCAACACGGGGACAGTACTAAAAAGTATATCGTTAACAATTCGGTTAACCCTGGTGTAGGTACTGTATAATAATACTGTTACGAGCTTCGCGTTCGTATTGTGCAATAAAATACCATTTATAATAAAACCGTGTATTTACAACACTATATATAATACCACAATGCGATACGTAAATACACTGACAAACACTAATAACACTAGAATTAACCGACTACACTGAATCACTAAAACACTGCGGTATTCACTGTACTATATCGCTTTACACTGGTAGTTCTAAGTATCGCTTACGATCGCTTCGTAAAAACTGAACTCTACTCGCCAACACACCCCTATTTATACCCAAGGTAAAGTTTGACCTTGTTGCCAAAAGTTCCGAATTTATCGCGTAAACAATTCTAATTGTACACAAGTCCTACTACACGCCCTTATACCCTATAAAAGAAGATCCATTATGGCATAGCATCTTGGGTAACGGCGGCTATTGTTTATTAATAGAAGCAGCCTATCTCTTTCTTTTATTTCTAGATTTTTCCAGTGTTCTTTACTTTTCTAGATTATTCACAACAACACTCTCTAGTGGATGATTACGGCAGTGTCATTACAAATGGGTAATTGCCTCCTTCCGCAACGTGGTAAGACTCAGCTTTAGTGTCCAGACTGAATTTAATGAGTTAAGTACTGTAGGCGTGAAATTCGGATAAGGAAACATTAAAGTAAGAATATAGTGGAATTATTCTATTAGTACAGTACCCATGCATGTAATAATTAATTATCAAATTCAAAATTCTTAAAAAAATCTGTATTATTAATTTTTGCTGACGTTTTTGGTAACATTTCAAGCGAATGTTATACTTTTTTCGTCTATATTATCTATATTATAAATGTGTATAATATTATAAATGCGTAAGTTTGGATGGATTGATGTTTGTTACTCTTAATCACGCAAAATGTACTAAACAGATTTGAATAAAATTTGGCACACAGCTAGACGATGACCTAAAATATCACATACTTTTATTTCGAAAAAAATCTGGTGATCCCGCGGGAATCGCCAAAAACTATAATATAATGCTGCAGCTAGTAGTAATTTATTTAAATATATCGACATGCTTTTAGGAATTCGCTTTGTTTTTGATTTGAGAAAATTTGACCATATTTCTAATTTTAGAACGCAATTAATGTGGCTTCCTATTCGGGAGCGCAGCAATGCTCATACGCTTTGTCTTCTGTATAAACGCTATCTCCGTGACCGCTTAAAAATTCTATACGATTTTGACTAAAATTGTCGTTCACAGTTACGCGGAATTTTACAAATCCATCATATTCTTCCATATTTTATGGTAATTCTTTCACTATCATCTATGTGAAACTTTGGAATTCAATTCCTTTTCATATCAAGAGAAGTCAGTCAAAAGCAATTTTTAAAAAACCTTAAAGGAATTTTACCTGTCTGCATAATTTTTGAATAAAAGGAAACAGTGACGTATTATTTATTATTCATAGTATTAATTAAAATAAGACTTTGAAGTATTTTTTTTTCTTTACGTTGTATGTTTCTATATTAATAATTTGTACACTGTATATTATACATTTCTTTTACACATTCTCACTCTTCTGGGTTTGCTGGAAGAAATCTCTTGCAGAGATAAGCTCACCTTTTGTAAATGTTCACAAATAAAAATGTAATATGACTTTTGAGTGTACAATAAAGTATTAAATATATTCTATAATATTTCGGATATAATATTTTATAATATTTCATTAATTATTATTATTATTACAAAATAATATATTAAGACTCATCAGTGATAAATACAGACGCTATTTCAATAAAAATATATATCAGTGTAATATATGTATATCAGTACCTAGTAATCATGATGATAATTGATAGTGATAACTTTTGACAATCTTTCACCTTTTTCCAACTTTTCAAACAGATGATCTATCATTTAAAAGAGCAACATATAAAAAAATTGGACCAACAAGAGAGAGCTATTTAACTTCTTATATTCGTGTAATATACTATTTATTTATTACTTTAAACATAAATGTTAATTATTGAATAGACTATTAATATAATTAATACGAGAAACGTCTTGTTAAAGAAATACAAAGAAAAATGAATTCCCTAGTAACAAAATTATTTTCGCTGTGCCCTAGCATTGATTACGGGGCTTTCCGCGCGTGACACACGCACGACATTATAATTATTTCGGTTATAACTGTTTTGGGCGATTGACTTTGAAATTGTATTATAATAATTTGTAACGGTAAAGCTTGGATCAGAACTCCGGCTATCATTTGGAGGTGTGCAATTTTGCGCGGTTTTAAGTTTTTTTTTATATAAGTTAGCAAACAGGAGATGGTTCACTTAGTGAAAAGTTAGAACTATTATTGTTACAAAATTAAATAAGCGCTTGTACTTTAACTTCGCTTCACAATTTTTTTTTTGTATGTCACACTCATGTATGTCATATTTAATCATACATCAAATACATCCTGAAGATGGTTTAAATGTGAAACCGGTTGAGTGATATACTAAAAATGTAGTTGTGAAGTGAAATTAAAATACAACTGCTTAGTCAATTGTGTAACAATAATGGAATTTCACCAAGTGCTGACACTGTAAAATATAGAAGATATGAAAACTATCGCCTATAAGAAACAAAGATGTTAATCTTACTTTGTGTTTTGTGTCGGATGTAAATAAATAGAAGATTTCAAACTCGGATACTTATGATCTGAAGATAATAGAATGTCTACTAGATTAACGAAATAACCATAATACTTTAATACGTTAAATTTATTATAATAGAGAGAGTGGGTCTCTCATTGAGGCACAAAATTTATAAGGGAAAAATATATGTCATTGTTTGAATTTTTGAGAGTTTTTAAAGCAGAGATACATTTATAATGTATCACATTTAAGGACAACAATCATAATGTGGAAACGAGATGGAAGTTGCAAATGAGTGTCATGGTAAATTGAGGAACAATATTTGTTATGACTTGTAAGAAAATGGTAGATAAAAGAAAATGTTTATGTGCATTCGCTAAATACAAGGAAAAAGAACATTGTTTATAGGGCAATGTACACGTTTTTACAATAAACTTCTCGAAACTATGCGAGATCTATATTCTTCGTCTTTTTTTAAATTTATTTTATTACAAAAATGTCGGCATTATCTAATATAGTTTTCGTGAATCTGCTAAGTACGCACATTCTTATATTAAATTTATATACACAAATGTTAACTAAAATTGTAATTTTAACCTTTTTTTATGTTTTTATTAGCTATAAAATGCTCGCCTCGCTAGGTGGAAATTCTTTAATGATATGGTATGCTACGCACCTGCTCTCGCTATTTAACAATTTTTATCGTAATCAGTCAAACCGTTATTGTATTGGGAGATACAAAAGTGAAAAAATAGCAAAGAAGCAGATAGATTTCCAGATGGAGAGAAACAATCATGGTCTATGGACAACAAAGATGATAATGCCAACGCATCATTATCATCTTTGACGTCCATGTCCTGTTCTTTAACAAGGTCCTGAAGATGCAGTACTACGCGAAACCGATAATTTGAAAAAAAAAAGTATATATATATATATATATATATATATATATATATATATATATATATATATATATATATATATATATATATATATATATATATATATATATATATATATATATATATATATACATATATAAAAAGTTATGCCTCTTATCAAACCATTACAAGTGTTTTATAATTAAAATCAAAACTATAAGGGTCCCTAGTCGACTTTAAAATCCTAAAAATATTAACTCGTCGAAAGTGCCTGTAAATCTATATTATTTTATTACTTTAATATTATAAATGTGAATGTTTGGATGTTTGTTACTCAATAACGCAAAAACTACCGAATATATTTAAATAAAATTTGGCACACAGGTAGACGATGACCTGGAATAGCACATAAGCTACTTTTTATCCCGAAAAAAATAGCTGATACAACGGGATCCGCAAAAATATTTTAAAATGTAGGCTGCACGCTGCAGCTAGTGTTTATTTAAAGAAAGCAAATTTTGATTTGATTTTATAACAAACCTGAAAAGGTGAATATTGATTGACGTTGAAATCCAAATAGACCAAGACTATTTGGTTCTCAACTATGACCAGATAATTCTATGATCAGATTGTAGGATGATATTGGACAATGTTGTCAAAAGTTATTAAAGTTTCTAGGTATGTAGGTATTAACAGCAACGCACATTTGGCGTACTTGGCGTAAATTAATTTTAAATTTACTTAATACAATATTTTTTCCTACTTCGCAAGATTTTTCGCTTGTCAATAATTGAAATGAGCTTGATATTGAAGAACCCTTCGCGATGAAAATGATTGACGAGTCTGGACCGTTTCTGTGAGTTATGCCTCTGAACATTAAAAATCGCTTAGTCCAATATAATATTATACTAATTTGCATAAGGATAGTCATTTGGAATACATTATGAAATTATTTGGTTTGTCCATTTACATGCAATAAGTATTTTGCCACTTAATACACCTGTACTGTTTTACAATAAGGCTAAGGCATTTGCAGTCTACAAGAAATTATTGATTACCTCTTTGAGCTTGTGGTTAAGGAAGTTTAGTGTTAGTGGTGCATTGCTATCTGTATGACGGAATGGTAATGCCACATGCATCAATCTACAGTCTACCTTACTCTTCAAAACGGAACACGACAATGACAAGCACTCACACTGTTGCGGCAGGAATAGGTATAGCAGTGGTACCAGATACTCGGACGAGTCGATGCGGAACTCTACCACCTAGTAGTCACGATAGTAGAGCAACGTATAGTCAATATGTTGCATTTTACGTCCTACCTGGTAGACCGGCAGTTGGTTTATTCTCCAGGGGGGCCTAGAACAACTCATATGACGAGGCTATATCCGGAAAACAAAACTTATAAAACATTCGTACGGACAACAACCGTCAAAACGGAAAATCCGTTGAACACAGAGCAAAGGCGTATAATATAGTCGATAGATAGCTACCGGTCTATAATAATGGTTTAGAAAGTCAACGGCAAAGCTCACCGCCGACTTAAGCCTATTAATCGCTTTGTTGTATAAAAGCTTTTAACACACAGCTTTGGATTAAGATAATAATGCTAAAAGCCGTTTATTTTGTTCTAGGCTTAGATTTCATGTAATATACTTTAAGTAATGGTTGTTACTATTATTCAATAATTATGGCAGTCTTTATGCTTATAGACAACTTTATTAGACTCTCATAACTAATAGGAAACCCAATTATGGAGAAGCAAAAAGTAGGGTTATGAATTTGAACGGCACGTATGTATGTTCATATTATTTTTTTCCCTAAACTTTTAAATAACGTAACACAATTTTGACAAATAAGGTATTGTTAGAAATGCATTAATAATTAATAAATAAAAAAAGAAGTAATTAATAAATTAATGAAATTAGCCTAAGTTACTCTTTACTACCGTCGTTTAAAAGATGGACAGTCCGGGGATTTTAACCGCATGGTTTCCGTTACTTTGGAATTTCTGGAATGAAAACTATTCTATGTCCTATCTCGGGCCTCAAACTATCTTTGTACCAAATTTCATTCAAATCGGTTTAGAAAGGAAGTAACTACCGAAAAAGACCAAGACTGATATACCATAATAAGATTGCTATTAGATGCTGTCAGAATTTGCTGCTAGGAGTCTTCGCAAACCGGCGTGCTTATATGAATAGGGTCATAAATATGAAAGAAGATATTATATTATCTTCTACCTTTCTTCCATATTTATGACCCTATTATATTATTATCTTCTATCCTTCTTCCATATTTATGACCCTATTCATATAAGCACGCTGGTTTGCGAAGACTCGTAGCAGCAACTTCTGACAGCATCTAATAGCAATCTTATTTTGGTATATCAGTCTTGGACTTTGTAGGCAGTTATTTCCTTTCATGTTTGCGTTTTATTAAGCTAATATTAACCTTTATTTATTTTGTTAAAATTACATCTGTCATTCAACCTACATGTCCGAAATATTTTTACATCACTCTCATTTTAGTATTCAAATCCGGTTCGCGAGTGTTACACCGCATGTTTTCCGTAGCGATCTTATATCGAACGCGTTGATTTTACTTTCATGCCCTTTCTGACATACCCCACTCTTACTTCCGTAGTAGCTACAATTCTAGCGTTGGGATAAGCACATATTTAAGCAGTATACATAATTACCAGTTAACAACGAATCGAAGTTTAACATTGGTCTACCTTAATAATGTTTATTCACGGAATAAAATTCAAAAATATATTTGAACAATGCAAATATATCTTAAACAAGATTGCTTTGGCAAAACTTATATAAACAAAGAATTTACATTAGGTAAGTCGAAGTTTCAACTCCAAATAGTTCTCCAGTAAGCGCATTGCATTTTAAGCATTTCGGCGGGTTAAATATTTGAACCTTAGGCAAATACTATAAATTATTCCACTTTTTAATTGAATTCAGTAAACTCTTGCAAATGAGATCAAGAATTTAGATAATAGTGTAAAAGTACCTCCAGGTAAGTACAATAGTAACTATTATATAATTTTAAAAACAACAAAGAAAAATATCGACACGCGGGATTTGAACCTGCGACCATCTCCCTAAAGCCGGGACGCTCTTCCACTGAGCTAGTCCCGGCTTTAGGGAGATAGTCGCAGGTTCAAATCCCACTTGTCCCACACTTTCGTAATTATTGGGTGGTAGAGTTTTCAAAGTCTCGCCGGAGTTTTTTGGTACCACCGCCTTACTTATTCCTCCTGTAATAGCGTTAGTGCTTGTTACTGAGGTGTTCCAGTTCAAATTCGAAGTCATTTTTTTTATTCAAAATAGGATTAGTTACAATCTCTTTTTGAAAGTCATCTTAAAATATTTCCATGTAACATTGACTTATAATAAATATAAACCTATATCTGTCTAATAATAATAAATGATGTTTGCCTTAAAATATAATTAACATAGCATATAATTGTCCAAAAAAAATTAAACATAACATTTCAGTAACGGAACAGTAAAATCAAGTTTGGAGGGTAAGGAAGCCAGTAAACGTCTTATACGTTTACTGCCACTGCCACGTGGCATTACCAATCCGCTTCATGGATATCAACGCATTATTAATTTAACATCTTTGGTACTATAGGCGATTGTTTGTCTTTCCATCAGGTAAGCCATCTGCTTACATGCTATTTTATGATATAAAAAATATTTAGAGGCAATAATTTAAGACTATCAGAAATTTGATTGTTTATATTAATTGTTATACAATACACATTTTGTTATAAATATTGAGTCTTTGTAATTATGTAAATGCATTTGTACTATTTCACAAAACACATTTTTTTATTTGTAGGTTTTGCCAACCGGTTACGCTTTTTACATAATTACTAATGGAGTTACACTAAGTGCAAACTACAAAAATTATAAAATTGGGTCTTTGGCTAAGCACATGCAGTTTTTCATTGTTTCTAATAGAGTTCCGCATTTGTTTTAAACTAATATTAATATTTTTTTACAACAACGCACACAACCAAAATGAAAAGACAATGTAATAGTAGATAATGGTTTACAAAAAAGTTGTCCGATAGAATATTCTTGGAATTTAATTCAGCGAAAATTCGCAAGCTTAAACAAAAATTCGTAGAATATTTTATCCCTTGATAGATTTTACTGGTGCATTAATAGATGAATGAAAGACACGTTGGAGGGGTTAAGCCAATAATTACACTTATCAAACTTCTTTCTGTACGTGCAAGACCGATTTGATACATTATAGATAAACATAATGCTGGACACAGTATCTACTTAATTGATATAGTAATATTATTTTTTTACTATGCAGAAAAAAAAAATCAAGGAACTCAATAGTTTAGTCACAGGACATTTTTTTCGATTCCATAATTTTTGGACATTCTTCATATTTTGTTTACGAATCGTTGCAATTTCATTGTAATTCTTTCAAATTATAAATATTTTAACAATAAGGTTATTATTCTTTCGCTTACATTCTAGTACTACGTCGACCAAAACAATAATGTCGTGGAATCATGCACGACGATACAACGCTTAATGTAAATAAACAAATATTGCAAAGGGTTTTTTTAAGTTTTGCATTATATATCAAATTAGTTTGTTTTTTTATAATTTTAATTAAAAATAATTATTTTATTACTATAAAGTATTGATAGTGATGGATTAGTGAAAACCGTTTGTAAAATTAAAGTTATAATATCAGCGGCACTTATTGCCTTACTAATTGTTATGGTAGCTCTAAAGCTAAATTATTCTCGTTTAAATTTGATCCACCTCCTTTCTGTAAACAACTATTATAAAGGATATTTCTGGTTTTGCATTATATAAAAATTTTGGTATGTTCATAACTTAATTTTTTTTTCGTGCAATAGGCAATCAGGTTTAACCAGATTGTAAAGATCTCATTTGTTCCCGAGGGAAATGTATCTAGTTTCAAACTTCTCCTAAAAATTTCTGATTAGTTTTGTCGCAAATAAACGCGATATTGAAGTGTGATACAGTATATTTCATACAATAAAATTCTAATAGAGTGACTTTTGGTATACTGAGGATATTTTGAATTTTAAGTCGAAGACCATTCTATTCGAATGTTCTTATGTTTTTAGAACTTTTGTATGTTTAATAATGTTTTGCTAAATATATATAACACACAGATTTATCACGACTAAATATAATTTATAGTGTAAATTTAAAATGTTAAGTAATGATTTTATTAGTATATACTATTTTTATGTCATATAAACTTGGACGTATTCACTATTTTCGTTTCCAGTATTTCTAATATTCGTTTGATGTTTGTGGGTAGAATCGCTAATATGCGATAGTACTGTGATAGTGTACATTGTTTTCTAATATTTATGTGTCGCCCTTTATATTTTTTGTTTTGTTGTATATTTGCTAAGGAATTTGTTTTTATTTACAACTAATTAAGAATTTCCTTTGAGATGAAAAATATATTTACATTTTTCGAACCTAGGACAAACAAATAATTTGCAGATTGTAAAATTGCATGACTTAAACGTATTTATTTAAAATTTTGACTATCCACATTATTATAATAAGTAATTTGATGTTATTGAAAAGGTTATTTGATTTCAGTTACCTGTTTTTTTATCGTAATGCTCTGAGTACAGCTTTATGTTTAGATATTGATTATATCGTCAACGTTTTTGGATTTTTATATCTTATTTATAGCAAAACTTTCTTATAACCTTGTCGTTACTTGTAAACAAATATGTTTATATATATTATAATATGCAAAAGTCGTTGCTAATTTTAAAGGTATAAACCTGAATGTTAATAATTTCCTTAGTAAACATTTTTTACTTTTTTTACAACCCAAATAATATATTTTATATTTATATATAATAAACATAACCAAATAATATTTTGTGAAATCAAAAATAATATACACAAGATAAAATTAAAATTTTAAAAAACCCCCGACACATCCTCAGACCGCCATTCTCCTACATATAATAGCTATAGATGCCGTAAAAGGCGAACCCAGTTGGCGATATTAAATAGATTTAAAGTGATTTGTGAAACAGTACAAGTGTATTAACAATATTACAAATAGAGTTTCACCAAGCGCCGACGATAAAAAGTGTAAAATATGCAAAATTTAGTATTAATAAAGCCTTTCTAAGTTGTTTAATTCCTTTTATAAATTAAAATGTTCTTAAAATGGCTGAACAAATTCTATTCAATTATAGATATGAACCATCTCGCAAAACAGCGCATACATTAAAAACGGCAACCAAAGCGGACCATCCGCCAGGGCCGGGCGCTACGATGCCACGGACAGACACACAGATACACACATACACAGATACATAGATACACACCTGAAACTTATAACACCCCTCGTTTTACGTCGGGGGTTAAAAATAGAAATTCTCTCAGTGTAGCCAGAAACCGATCCCTTTCTGCTCCTCAAATTGGAAAAAAGTGTTCTACGGATTATCCTTGAAAATTGTAATCTTACTAGCACTTAGAAAATAGAGGTGGTATATTTACATCCCTATACTAATTCAAATGAGCACATAAAACTTTCCGGTTCCGAATAGCGTACGCGTAATGATACTCATCACGTTGCTAAATATGTTAATCAGTGCTCGGTTAGACTACATAAACGTTCTATGATCAGTGATGAAAGAAAACCATCTATATTTTTAAACTGGTATATCGTGGTAGAACTGAACGTCTTTTGCAATTTGGACTCACTCTATCTACCTAAATGCATACTGGCGTGATGATATTTATTTAGTTTAGAGCAAAAATAAGAAAAAAATCTTTATTTACTAAAATTCTTATGTAATTATTTCTTACGTAGATTGGAATATTAAGGTGCAATAATTGTGGAGTTAACAATATTGTTGATTTCGCAAATATTATAAGCTTGCTACACAATATATTGAAATTTTTTTGTTTATTTCCAAGAAGATTTCATCTATTTCCTTGGATGTTTACAAAAACTTTATATGTTTTGGTTACTGTTTTTCGCAACAAACTAAAACTAAAGTCCAGGCTGCTTGTTAGTTTTATCCTTTTGGCACACTAGCTGTTGTCCGCAATTTCATTTACCTGTTCCAAACACATCACTTTTTGGCTTTATCGAGTAAAAAATGGCCAGAATTATGTAACTTTCCATAAGAAATAATTTTAAAAATCGTTTAAGTGGTTTTGTGTTCATCAATTTAAAACTTACAAAAAATAAAAAAATCCTCTTTACAATACACTAGCTGATACTCATACATAATTTTCGTAACCCAAAACCATTACTTTATTTTGTTCATTCTGGTAAAAAGTATCTTATGTTATTCCAGGATAGTGTAATTTTCTAATGGTAAATAATTTTCAAGATCGGTGCAGTAGTTTTTGATTTTATTCTTTACAAACATGCAAAAATACAAATGTTTTCTCTTTATAATATTATTATAAGTTAGTGTAGATATCGATTTATTTAAAGAGGTAGGCAGAGTTACAAACATATTATAACTGTGTACCCATTTTCTTTTATTTTTATTACTAATTCATTTATAATGATCACAATATGCACTTGATTTTGAGAAATTCAAATGTACACTCATTATCGTTTGCAAGAAAAAGCCTGTGGAAGATGAACGGATAGATTTCCCCCTTGTTGGTCTGGGGTTCTATGAAATAAACCACCTGCCGTTCTGCCACGCAGTTCGTGAGAGGTAAACGATTAGCAATGCGACTTGCGAGTCATTACCATCGTGACTACTGGGTAGTAGATTTCTGCGTTGTCTCGTCCGGGTTTGGTCGCCCTTGAGCATGCTCTTTAGTAAAATTCACAGAATTAATGTTTTTCGCTTCCTTTTACTTTACACATTAAAGAGGAACACCTTGGAGTATAGAGTTAAGGAGAACCAACTTATATAGGAGGAAAAGCGAGCAGCTAGCAGCTAGTATTTCAACTTACCAAACCAAAATAATATTAAATTTGTAGTTTTAATTATTGTTACATGTCATGAAATTTTTCGCATGCTAATTTGGTAGAATACGCAAGTACTATAACTTATGTAAACCTAAAGTTTTACCGTGTTCTAAGCAAAAGAATAAAAATCATTTCAAATTTAAATAAATTTCATTTCATTTTGTGTATTCGGAAAATATGATTCAAATACCTACCAGAATGTTGCTGGCGTAGGATTAATTACGATGTGAATATTTGTAAAAAGAGTGAAATTTGCTGAGCATAAAAAGTGCATCCATATGTAGGTAAAGATCAAGAAAAAATATTTTTGTCACCAAAATAATATAAGTAAAATATGTTAGGGATTTCAAAATCAAACTGTTTATTTTTATATTTCAGTTCATAAAATCATTCCATGTAAATTAAGATACGTTGAAAAATTTTAAAACAAACTCAATTAAAATTGGTAGTCCATAAAATTACTTGATATAAATTCAAATACACTAAGGAATTAACTTAATAAAAATTGTCAGTTCATAAAATTAGGTCGAATGCTCAATAAATATGCTGAGAGCCAGATTTAGAGAGTAATTTGGCTTAAATAGCCCACTAAGATTAATTCAGGTCAAGCCTCCAGCATTATAGTTGCCCATTGTTCTGGTAGGCTAAGCTGTCGACGTCATTAACGTTGAAGCTAGGAACGCAATTGTACATCAAATTATCGTGTTAATATTATATAGGCTGAATGTTTTCACCTGAATGAGCAGGAAGAAAGTTTAAATTTTAATTTAAAAAGTATATGTATTAATTCAGTATATTTTAATTTAAAAAGTATATGTATTTTATTTTAAAAAGTATATGTATGCTATCTATATTAATATTATAAATGAGAAAGTTTGGATGTATGGATTGATGTTTGTTATTCAATCATGGAAAAATGGCTGGACGGCTGAACGATGGGCACACATAGATTATACTTTTCGTTTGGTTCCACCTAAATTTGGTGAAGACACAATTCAAGGTTCAGGAATACTATATATATATATTCAGGAATACTATTCACTCAGGAATACTATATACTTTCTATCGTTGGCACTTGAAATTCAGTGAAACTTCATTACTGTTAGATACAATTAATAATAATTAATGCATTTGTACATTAACTCAACTTCATAACATATTATTTTTTTAGTATATTGTTCAACCGGTTGCACTTTTTCATCATGCAAAATCATGAAAAAATTAAAATTAAAAAAAGAACTGGTTTTCTGTTAAGCAATATACCACAAATATATGTACATATTGTGAAGTGAAATTTTAAGTACAAGTGCATTATCAGTGGTGTCTTCAGTAATACAGGAGATTGGTTAGTTAATAGAGTTTTACTCAGTTTAAATTATTTTTGTTGTTTGTTTCAGAGGGTATTCTGGTATGTGACGCGCGTGTGGTGAGTGGAATGCCGGCCGAGGGCTCGCGGCGCGCGGCGCTCGCCGCCCTCGCGGCGTTGCTGGCGCTCGGGCCCTGCTCAGCCGAGCTGGATGTTTCCACCGCTGCGGCTTTCGGTAACGCGTCTTCATTATTACTAAAAAAAGCTTTGATTATGTATTGTCTAGATAGAGAGTTCGAGCGTTTACATGATAAAAAATATATCAGCTAACTCATCATAAAATTAATTCACTTGCAGATATGTGAAAATCAATATATATTTTCACCCTTATTTTTATAATATATTCAAGAAACACTAAGACTCAGACACACCGACCACACAACCCATAGACACCTAATAATAGACGAATGACTTGTGTTAACACATCTGACTTATAGTTCCGATGTAAATGTCCACGCGCCAATGAGTAGTGATTGAGTAATCAGTGTCGACCAATCAGATGCTCTGTACATTACTATCTTTCACTGTGGCCTTCAGTTAGCCAATTATGGCGTTGCAACCCCACTTCGTCTTACCTCAGCTAGTTGCCAGAATGCATTCAATACGGAAAATCAAACATTAGCCGTCTATAGGCTGTGTGGTCGGTGCTCAGACACTAATATTGCGCGATACGCACAGTACTAGTGTGTTTCAATGTTTCAATTTCAAATTTTTCACACGTGTTTCAAATCCGGCATATTTTTATTGCGATTCCAGAACGCTTTATCGTAGACAGTGCATAATCAAAACGACATAATATGTTGTTATAACGATTGAAAGGGATATAATTCAGATAAGGTAAAGCAGGGCAAAAACTATGCCTCACTTTTTTATCGTCTCTGTGGCCTAACGGTACCGAATTTGATACCGACGCATGAGGTCCTGAGTAGGTTCCTAAATAATATTGCTATACGTATTTATTTTATTCAAATTCCTTATTGCAGTAAAGACTTTTAACCAACTTTTAACCAAATTTCATTTTTAAATTGTGTACGAAACGCAAAAAAAAACAGTAGCAGTCGTGGGACTGCCGATAGAAGTGAAAACGGAACTATTAAGTTGAGAGTAATTAAAACTATATAACTATATAAAGCGTCCAACGCGCACATAATACAGTCAGAAATAGTCGATGTATTAGTGTATACGTGTACACAGGCTACTGCGCGTGCGCTAGTCTGGCTCTCCATAGCTATAGATATACTATTATCATTAGCATGTCGGTGACGCGAACCAAGGATTTTACCCTCTACCAAAACGCTCAACGCGCCTAAAGAAGTTTTCACTTCAAAAAAAATTCGCGACATCACATAAATTATTTTTGTATACTGAAAACAGTTATTAAATTGATTACTTTTTTATTAATTAATAAATGGGTAACTTGCTTGTCGGGCTACGCGCAATGTAGGGTCCCGAAATTGCCTATCATAATAATGTGGGCCAAGAGGAAGGCTTTTATTGTTTCATAGTATAAACATTTAACTTTTTTAACGCAATGACGGATATATTCTCACCACTCCTGTAAAAATTTCTCTAAACTATATTTTATTACTTTTATTACTATTCAAAAACTTGTAGTCTTCTAAGCCGTAATAGTTTTCCTTTTTACTTCATTATATTTACTACTACCATGAAATTTTGCATACCCCTAAAACCATCTGTTTAGCTAGAGGGGGGGGGGACACTTTAATCTAACAAAAAGTAGCACTTTAGAGCTTAACATTTTAAAACTGAGTCCCTTAATTGAAAAATTTTTTTCACAAACCGACAATATTTTTTGAAAACCTATCAGACGATACGAACCTTTCTCATAATATCCAAATTTGTTCAGGTAGAAATACGAAAAAGTAAGTTTTTGCGTAATATAGAGCTTGTCAAAACAAATTCATAAATGTGAAAAACTGTACTGATTTTTTTTGCAGTGAATGAGTTCTTATGATAAGCCACCAATATGGAATATTGTAAACTAGCGACCTGCCCGTGGTTTAACCCACGTAGCGTTTGTTTCCGTGAGAATATTGGAAAGGTTTATATACTAAAACTTTCCTCAAGAATCAATCTATTAAAAAAACCGCATCAAAATCCGTTACGTAGTTTTAAAGATTTAAGCATACATAGGACATAGGGACAGACAGCGAAAGCGACTTTGTTTTATACTATGTAGTGATAAGTATTCCTGGAAAATTAAATTTGCTTGAGTCTGCCCAATTTTTTAATAAGTCGGCCATCTATGATAGACCATCAGAATACTTAATACTGAACCGTCAGTTCTTTGTATCTCTGCCTTAATGATCAGGGATATAGACGTAACGGTATATTAATATTTATTTTTAATTATATAACTTGGGAAAGTAAGAATTACGAGTCACATTAAAAACTAAAAAGTATTGATAATTGATTTTTAATTTTTTCGATCCGGGAGATTTAGACAAAGTGATGAAACGATATCTGATTTCGTCATAGTCTTTAAGATAACGAAAACAATTTTCGTAGCTTATGTGAAACTATTGACGATATCGTTGTATCAAATCGAAGAAAACGAAATAAAGCCAATGGTTGCTAGTCAACCAAACAAAACCTAGACAATGGTATTATGTGTTCAAACAATAATACTTTATGGTGTCATTACGAATTATAATATTGTCTACCAACTTCCGATAAGGATGACGATTGACCACGTGATTTAGCGCGGCTTATGTCCATGTCCAATACATTTTAATATTTTCTAACTTCGTTATCGTTTTTATAATGTTGCTTTGTCTTCTGGTTCCATTTAGAAATATAGATGAACTGCCTTAGTAGGCATTTTGTTAAAGATGAAAAAAGCTAATACTACGCGTATTAGCTTTTTTTTCTTCACTAACATCGTGACAACTCAAATAATCTGTAAAAAGTTTTATTGAATAAATTATAATCTGATTTCCGATTTTCGATTTTCGAATACTAACTGGTTTTTAGAGTTCTGCAATGTCTAAACTATATTTGGTTTACCTATGTCATATTCTGGTTTACAGGGTAAAGTAGCCGGTAAAAATGCAAGTGGTATACCAACCTCATTATCCGGATCTTTGTTGTCTATTACTTTCCTTCAGGTTAACCGTCTGCTTGTTTTCTATTCTATAAAATACTTTTTGTTCCTATGTAACTAGCTTTGCCCTGCCATAAGCGGCGTGAAAAAAATTTGCAGCAATAATAGTAAGCTCAATTTTTTTAAATATACTCTTGTATTAGTACTAAGCTGAACGTATTCATTGCTCTTACAGTCAGCGGGTTTGATCTAAATAAATACATTTATGTGAATCTACTCATTAACAGATGGCTTTTGGTGAAAATTTAAAAAAATCTTAAAATTTAATCTTACAGTTAGTTAAGTGAAATCGAGAAATTTCGAATTCGAGCAAATTTTCATCGAAATTGTTAAAACAGTTTTCGTTAATCAAGATTTGCCAACTCCATAGCAAGTGATTGTTCTAGTTTTCTCGACAAACGAATAATAATAATTATTAATAAATAAAAATCTCTGAACAAATTACACGAATTGTTCTAGCCCCAAAGTAAGTAAACTATTTGCTTGTGTTATGAATGTTAGTCAACGACACCATTATAAAGCCATACATGTATAAATACATAAAGTTACATATATAATAAACACCCAAACACCGAAAAACAAACATCTATGCTCATCATACAAATGTTTGTCTCTGTCAGGAATCGAATCAGAGCCCCTCAGAATCTATTTATGGTAAGGTTCACTATCGTCAATCTTGGCGTCGATAAAACCGTTGAAATTCGATCCACTAGGGAATCGATGCATATTCATTTACTGTTTTTTGTCAGATCCATCAAAACGCGGCGTGATGATGTATGGCGACGCGTGTTCGACGGTATTGGAATGTGGTTTTCCGGACTCGATGTGTGACATGATACAGAAGACCTGCCGCTGCGACCCTGCTACTCCGGTCACCAACCACGTGGATAAATGCGGCAAACGTACGTAAAACCTTACTTATATATAAAAAGGTACTATTTATTCTCTGTAGATGAGTTGCATGCACGACAATATTTTTCCCGTGTCGTTCCGGGCTCCTTTTGAAGAATAGACCTATCACCTACCATTCTATCAAGCAGTTCGTAATTAGCTATATACTAGTGACTACCTAAATGGAACCTATGAAACTTACTAGGTGATAAGTTACCGGGCCCGGCTATTGCGTTAATGCTTTTTTTTTTAAAGGGCAATGGACCCACCTCTCGTTCCCACCACTGTAACTTCTGTAAACCAGAATCAACAGCGGCAACCGTCCTGATAACCTCTGAGTTGCGAGCTCAGGGTGCCCTGGGGAAAAGCTAAGCTGTCTTGGATCCCGCAACGAAATTAATCAGAAGTATATAGGAGGAGTAGGAAAATACATCCTGTTTCCCTCCCTTTTTAGCAGGAGACAGCAAAATGTTAAAAGCATAAAAATGCTACGAAATGAGACTTTTACAATCAAGTTAAGCCTGATTGCTATTGCACCACGGAAGTTTGGAAATTAGGGACCTACCAGATGGCCTACTTAATTTTGCTTCCAGTAGTAAGTGTGACAAAATCGTTTGAAGGCACGGAAGTTCCCACGTGTACCCACAAGATCGGAGTAATAAATTACACCGGATATACATTGGATACTATCAAGCATTTGACGACGTTCGTTTTGCCAAAGATTACACTCCCAAAGAATGTGATGTGCAGTTTGTTCATATTTACAGTTTAATGTAGAGCACTCGCAAAAGGGAGAAGGAACTAATTTAAACGGGAATAATTTAGCTTTAAAATTACCGTGGCTAGTGAGAAACTGTGCAACACAATGATCTATTTCTATCCAAGTTTTACTTAAGCGATCCCGGATGCACGGGAAAAAGTTATATAAATGCCGTCCTTTAGTTGAACAAGACTAACGCGACTGCCATTCATCAATTAATTCATTAGTAACGTCGATTACGGGATTAAAAAGGCGACGTATTTTTGTTTGGGCTTGCGAGTTGATAAATTCTGGGTTAGTAAAATTCCTAGAATTGTAATACATTGAAGTCCGACGCTGAATTTGTAAATCTAATGGTAAGACGCCTGATAAAACGGGTAAAGCTTCGGAGCTTACAGTGCGATATGCTTTGCATAGAAATATTAGTGCTAGACGCTGATTTTGAAGTAGTTTGCGCCGGATCGTACCACTCGCAACTTTATCAGCCCACGTTGAACAAGCATAACAGATACAACCTAAATACGTGGCGTTATAAATTATCTTTAAAGTGTTAAACGTTAAACCCCATGTCGAGGTAGATATGCCCGCAAAGGATAAGAAATTCCGTATAGCCTTTTCACCGATATAGTTAATATGATTTATAAAAGTATAATTTTTTTCTATGACCAAACCTTATTTAGGTTTGGTCATAGAAAAAAATTATACCGATTGTTACCGATTCTTTTCTCTTTATTGTGCTATTATTTATTTTTATACTGGGAGATGATAGGAGCGAACCTTTTAATATTAAGTAAAACGTTTTATGGGGCGCAAAGCTTAAACGATTTCTCAAGCCCCAGTTGATGATCAAATTAAGACTAGTGTGAGCCAGCGACTCTATTTGTGCTCGTGTGTTAGCTTGTATCATTAAAGCAATGTCGTCTGCATAACCTATAAGCGAGCATCCTTCCGGCAAGGCTAATGCGTTAATGCTTGTCATTTCCTGATTCCGATTTGGAGGATAAGGTAGTTGGTAAACTGCGTAAGTTTAACAGCTATAAGGCTATAAGGCCTTAACACCCCATCACACGGATAGCTACGCTAAATTTACATATTTATTGTCTATAGGTGATGATAGTCTCTGATTGATGGAAATCAATGGATGGAGAGCCATTTGCTTGTTTGCTATTTTGTGAGATATAAAAAGGTAGTTTTGTTCCTTGTATTTAAAGAATTATCATCAACATTACATCAACATGAGCAAAAATTAATAAAAAAAAATATACAAACCTGTATAAAGATTCTATATTCTGTGTACAGATACATAATAGAATTTACACCATATTCGTCCGCACTCCCTTAGAAGAATGGATCATTGTGCTGGGGTCTAACTGTACACAAGCTTCAAAGAACTATTTTGGACCTAGCGGTGGTTGATTTAAGTTCACGTATTTTGCTAAAGGGCAAGCATACGTTGCTTTGAACCGAATTAATTCTCTAGAGAGGCTAATAATCAGTAGTTTTGACTTTGGACCACCGCAAGTTACTTAATTATCCCCACGATATTCACTTTCTTAATAAAATAGCAACATTGCGTAAATTACCCTCTTGTAATCCTAATATCGAAGTTAGTGAATCCTAACTAAAAAGTAAAAAATAAAAACATTATTAGCAAAAAAACCCGACTGCATTTAATCTTGAAAAAGATTCATTGCGTTAAATAAAAACTTAAAAGAAAGAAACAAGCCCAGTAGTTTAGAATCATGTTAAGTAATAATAAATAACTACACAATTGAAATAGTTCTATAATCGATGTTCATATATAAAACAATTCATAAATTTTAATTCATTACAGAACGATTTAACAGTCCGGGCCCATTCAATTTTTAGCTATCAAATATTCACAAAGGGCCCCGACTATTAATCGTTCTGTAATGAATTAAAAATCATGAATTGTTTTATATATGAATATCGATTATAGAACTACTTCAATTGTGTAGTTATTCATTCTTACTTAACATGATTCTAAACTACTGGGCTTGTTTCTTTCTTTTATGTTTTTATTTAACGCAATGAATCTTTTTCTAGATTAAATGCAGTCGGGTTTTTTGTCGATAATGTTTTTATTAACTGCTAATTTAGCTAATCGAAGTCCATTAGCTAACTGTTTTATACAAAGTCCCGAATAACATTTTCTATCTAGGATAGTCCTAAAACACAATCTAAATTCAGTTCAGAAAAATATCAAAGTTCAGTAGCGCGTTCTCAGCATGAGATAAAAAATGAACAACAAAATAAACAGCTTTTCTGGCCGAAAGACAACAACATCACCTATAGATATCAAATGTACGAGTACATACATTTTTTATTTTATTTCATAGGACAACAAACAAGCAGATGGTTTATTGGTAGAAAAAGATAATTATTGCCCATAGACACCGGAGATATCAATGGTACAATGTCATCAGTCTGATGGGGTTGGTATGCCATACACATGAGTTTATCGTCGATTTACTCTTCAAACTGGAATACGAAATTGACGAGCATTAACGCTATAGTCCGGCCCGTCATTGTATCTCATAGTAATCTTGATGGTAGATACTAGTATAATATATCTAATCTAACATCTTTAACGAACTGCTTGACAGAATGCTGATGGTCTGATAGTAAGACTACCATCACCTGTAGACATCAAATGTATAAATGCTACTTTGCAGTTCAGTGCAATTTCATATCCTTCATTCTAAATTCCATTAGTTAACATCTGCCTTCATTACCCAACGTGAATTATTAAACATCAAGTTGATGCTACTGTTAATCTTGATAAAAGCTATAGTTCACTCTAATCTATCATGAATCTATGTTGCTTTATAAATCTGTAATGTACGATGAATGATTTAGGAAAAGTATAGATGCATTGTTCGAATTCCAAAATAGCATCATGAAACAAGGCATTGCCTGACAGTAATTTAGTCTCGCACGTCACATGTCACAATCTAACAAGCTGTAGTAAAATGTACACTCGCACTATTTTAAATCCGCTGTTTAAATACTTTCAAACCCGGTTTTTATGACTATATTCATTTTACATATATACTATTCAATAAATTGCACTTAAATAAAGTCAACAAACATATTTGTCTTTGGTTTGGTTTTTAATTGTGAAAAAAACGTAGTGTTTACATGTCATTTTTGACAGTCTCCGCAAAAGGTGCCGCTACGCATCGCCATCGTCGTGCACGTTCCTAATTAGTTGGCTATTAGTAAAATGTAATTGGTAATGTAAAAATAATAAAAGTCGTTTAAAAGAGTAAACCAATTTCAAATATCTTTTAATTATACCGATATCTCAAATATTACTAAAGAAAATTTGGTGAAACTTAGACTGTCCCGTTAGTTGGAATATACTTAATATAAATCGTGCCTTTTCGCCGTGTTGGTCCCGGCCTCCTTTGAAGAATAGGCCAACTGCCGTTCTGCCAGACAGGTCGTAAAAGGCGACCGATTGGCTATCGAGTCACTAATTGGTTATCGGGTCTGGTACCACCGCTTTACCTATTCCTGCCGCAATAACGTCAGTGCTTGTCGCTGTCGTGTTCCGGTTTGGAGGGTAAGTTAGCCGGTAAACTTATGCGTGTGGCATTAGACCTCGCCACAAGATAGCAACGCACCATTAACATCTTTGGTGTCTATAGGCGATGGTTGACTCTTTCCATCAGGAGACCCATCTGCTTGTTTGCTATCTTATGATATGAAAAAAATAATAAAATCAAAAATAATTATCTTGATATAGATTTTAGATCCTGAGAAATTAGTGGACAAACACACAAATAAATTTCTCCCGTACTGGTATGGGCTTCCTTTAAAAATTAGACCATTTGCCTTTCTACCAGACAGATCGTAAGATGCGAACAATTGGCTATGCAAGTCACAGCCACCCTAGCTACTAGGTGCCAGAGTTCTGCATTGTCACTTCCGGGCCTGGTACTATAGGCGATGGTTGCTTTTTCCTGGGGAGGCATCTGTTCATTTGCTATCTTGTGATATAAAAAAAATTAAACGACGTTACAGTAACGCAACGGACGCAGCTTTCGTGTGATTGTCAATGCGTTAACATGTTGCCGTTGCAACGACGTAACCTGCCAAGTAGACAGGTTCTTATTAAAAATTGACCAATCTTGTTAAAAAAATGTATATAGTGTAAATAAGTGTCTATTAAAAATGATAGGCTTTATATTTTTCCGACATTGATTTTTCAACAAAGCTTAAAGGTATTAGCCAGTTAATAACATAAATAGGTTGGAAAATCCAAAAATGTACGTCTTAAAAAAACTAGTTTCAGAGTAGAATTCAAATTCAATATATAATTTTCCCCCGTGTTGGTCCTGGGCTCCTTTGAAGAATAGGCCAACAGCCGTTCTGCCAGGCAAGTCATAAAAGGCGACCGATTGACTATGCGAGTCACTACCATCATGGTTACTAGGTGGTACAGTTCTGCATTGGCTTGTTCGGGTTTGGTACCACCGCCTTATCTATTCCTGCCGCAATAGCTTCAGTGCTTATCACTGACGTGTTCCGGTTTGGAAAGGTAGCCCGTAAACTTATGCATGTGGCATTAGATCTTGCCACAAGATAGCATGGTGCGTTGCTTTCGTGTCTATAGGTGATGGTTGACTCTTTCCATCAGGAGACCCATTAGCTTGTTTACTATTTTATGATATAAAAAAATCTATGCTCATCACACAAATGCTTGTCCTTGTCGGGAATCGAACCGAGCCCCCTCGATTCGTAGTTAGGTTCGCTATCTTAGATCAAGATAAGATTTTGATCCAATTAACGGTATAGGACGCAGTTTTTAAAGGAAAAAAGCTGATGACATTTTTGAGTCAATTGGTGTATTAGCCTGAAAGTTATTTAAAAAACAAATAACAGCGTAATTTTAATATTTGAAAAGCTGTCACTTTTGAAAATTAGATTCGATTTTAATTTAAGGCGAGGCATCGCGACAAATGGAAAAAACTGGTTTGTTTAATCACGTTTTTTTATATTGATTGTTAAATAACAATTTTACAAAAAATACACGATATACCTGAAGATATGATCTAAAGAATGTGCTAACTCAATACATGATAGAATGTACTTTACTCCATCATATAAAATTCCGAAAACAGGCTAAAAAATCTTTAAAACAAATAATTATTAATAATATTTTTAATCTCCAACATGATTTTTATATGGTGATATTTAGTTGTAAATACAGAAAAGAATGTGCTAAATTTTAGTTTTCAGCTGATGTCCTATATTTATTTATCCGAAAATTAACACGTTTCCCAGCGGTTTCGGAACATACCGCGCCACCCATTTTCTATAGAATTGACGCGCGCCGAAATACCTCGCCTTAAGAAACAGCATCCGACGTAGTTTTGTTACTACTAAAATATCGTAGAATATCATAAAAATATTGGTTGAAAAATTTCGAAGCTATGTCGAAAATACACTTTTTCAAAATTTTTCGTCAACCAGTGCTCCCAAACGGATAAACCGATTTTGATGCAATTTATGTATTTAACGTAGTTTTTTGAGAAATAGAGCTGATTAGTTTTTGTACTCAATCGGTACATAAATCTGGAAGTTATATTAAAAAAATACTGTTTCACCAAAATTTTACTTTGGTATTTTTTCAAAATTTATCAAAATCTCCTGGATCGAATCGCTTCAAATTTTCTGGAAGTTTAAGTTGAGCGGAATACAATCGAATGCCATCAACCGCGTTTCGATTGGTCCAGCCGTTCAAAAGGTGTGAGATGTTTATATACACACATACACACACCCACACACACATACACACACATACATACATACTGACGTCATCGTGAAAATAGACGGAAAAGGTTCCTAGGACCTCAAAACGTGGACATCTGGTGAATACTCGATTTTCGAAAAATCGGGGTAAAATCAGTAACTTCCTTATCTACGTACGCAGTGGGAAGTTAAAAATGAAAATAATTAATGCATAAAAAATTATTCGTTTAAAAAATATTCGCAACTATATTTATATGTATACAATGCAGACGAATATTTTATATGTATAAAAACGTTAGTATATATAAGTCTATGTATATAAACGTGTATATTCACTAAGAGATTAAATTCTCTGGTGTCCACTTGTTGGTTTTGCTCGTGTATTAACCTGTACAAGTGTCGATAGCTCGTGTATAAGGCTCTCAAAATATTGGGCCTTTGAGCTATTCAAAAGCCCGGTGAATAGTGAGATACAAAAGATAGCACTTTAAAAGCTCCACGTTAGTTCGCTGAAAGTAGTGCCTATTTAAAAGTATGTTTTTCCTTATCATTGTCATACATAAAAATGTACATACGTATTGTCATACAAATTTTCTAATATAATCTCATGAATTATCTAAAATAAAAAATCTATTTTAAATTATAAATGCGAAAGTTTGGATGCTTGAATAGATGGGTGTTTGTTACTCAATCGCGTCAAAACAACTAAACGGATTTAGATGTAATTTGGCACACAAGTAGCTGTTGACATGGAATTACAGCACATAGGTTTTTTATCCCAAAAATGAATTCTCGCGGTATTTACTAAAAACATTTAAAACGCAGCTGGCTGCACGCTGCAGTTAGTGAACAATATATTGTGGCGACGCTGGTCCGTACCGCTGAAGGGTCATAGTGATGGAACCAGAGGTCCAGCATCTTGTCAGATGACGTCACAACTGAGGAGGTTGATGACGTCACACAAGAATAATGAAGAGGAAAAGGAAGATCTTCCCAGCCAGGCGAGGTCCATTTGAGAAGCGTTGAAACTTGTTAATACTGGTACAAGATAAATAATTGTGATATCGCGATTCAGGATTTTATTTTGAATTTCATTTTTTCTATTTGTTATTGATTTTTGTCCATTTTTTTTTCTTATAGCGTTTGTGATTGTTAGAGCCGCTACAATATTTTGGTATTTCTTTAAATAGTAAACTCGGAAATGAATATATAATATATTCGTTCCCGAGTTATAAGTAGTTTGCCACATAAAAAAGTAGTTTGCATTACTCCGAATAATTAAGTTTTCCATAACTGAAATATTTTTTGAAATCGGGTTACTAAATAGTTTCAGTTTATCCAATAAAAATAAACAATCTGAAAGTCCTTCTTCTTAGCGAAGATATTAGGCAGGTACAGAAATGCATATAACCAAAATATCTAAACCAAATGTTCAAAACTCTCGAGCTCTTGTACTGAGATCTGAAATTAGACCAAGTTCTGCATACAGTTTTATTCAACAGAAATTACATTATTAACACTCTCCCTATTTTGTAGGGCACAAAATTGAATACATATATTATAAGCGCATTGATTAATTAAGTAATGGAACTGTCAAATAAGTTCAACTGTTTTTTATTACTTCAATAAATATTTACGATACACTTGTTGTAGCATCGGTAGAGTATTCAGGCAGATTTATTTATACAGCTTTCCTATAGTTCCATGTACTTTATTGTACTTTTACCTTAAATAGAAAATTGTCCCTGTTGCATAAAACAATAAGCGTAAAAGTGGAAAACACAGGATCGATGAATATGTCGCGTGCATAACGAAGCCATCAAGATCAGTTTTTTACTATAATTTACTATTTAGTAGAACGAGTATCTGCATAATTACTTGCGAGCGATGCATAATACGAGTATAATTAAATGTTGATGTAATTTTAAAGCCACCTTTAAAATATTTTAGTCAATATATTTACTGATTAAATTTACTGTTGATAAATTTTCGAAAATCGAGTTTTCATCAGATGTCCACGTTTTGAGGTCCTAGGAACCTTTTAC
Organism: Apodemia mormo; assembly: GCA_036924255.1. Taxonomy (NCBI): domain Eukaryota; kingdom Metazoa; phylum Arthropoda; class Insecta; order Lepidoptera; family Riodinidae; genus Apodemia; species Apodemia mormo. Next base: position 38,884,875 of record JAUPFN010000009.1, on the reverse strand, counting down.
GACTATTTTCACGATGACGTCAGTATGTCTGTATGTATGTATCTCCTTCTCTCTCTCTCTCTCTCTGTGTGTATGTGTGTATGTGTGTATACTACTACTAAACACGGTTGTAGCATTCAATTGGATTCCACTCAACTTAGACTTCCTGAAAATTTTAACCGATTTGGTCCAAGAGATTTTGAGAAATTTTGAAAAGACACCAAAAAAAATTTTGGCGAAACAGTATTTTCTTAATATAACTTCCAGATTAATGTACCAATAGAGTTCAAAAACTAATCAGCTCTATTCCTTAAAAACCTACGTCTAATACATAAATTGCATCAAAATCGGTTTATCCGTTTGGGAGTAATCGTTGACAAAAAATTTCAAAAAAAGTGTTTTTTTTTACATAGCTTCGAAACTTTTCAACCAATCATTTTTTGTTATTCTACGATATTTTAGTACTAAAAAATTACGTCAAATGCCGTTTCAAAAATCAAAATCGAATCTAATTCTCAACACATAGCTTTCCAAATATTAAAACTACGTTGTTTTTATTTTAAAGCTTTACTTATTTTTTTTTAATAATTTTGTAGTTAAATCACCGATTGACTTAAAAATCTTATCACCTTTTTTCTTTAAAAAACTGCGTTAAAAACCGTTGATCAAAATCGGTCAATTTGTTTGGGATTTATCAATGAAGAAAATTAAAAATAAAATGTTTTTGACATTGCATCGAAGTTTTTCAACCTATCAATTATTTAGCTGAAGCAATATTTTAGATCTCAAAAATTTAGTTGAATGCCATCATCGTTTTTAAAACATACAGCTTTTCAAAAATTAATATAGTGCCATTTTAACAAAATAGATGTTTGAACTGAAAAATCTATGTTTATATTTTTTACTCTTTTGAGCTTAAAATACCTATCTTAATTTAGTGGGAAGTTTCAGGGATGGCTCGTAGGGTCAACCGATTACACATTTTTTTTGTTTGTTTACTTCCGCGTAGTCTCATTTTAATGTGAATGCGTAGTGAGAATTCGATGCAAGGTTCCGGAGATACAGAAAATGGGAAGTCGCTTGCTGCAATTTTACTGCGTTTAAAAAAATATGTTATTATGTAGTGTAATAAAGCCTGCAGTCTGTCATATAACGTCTTTTAAATGCGAACTTATTTGTGTTAAAAACTGCAACAACCGATTACCAATCTCTTGAATCTTTAAAATTTTGGATCGCAAATATCTAATCACTCATCAAAACATGGGATCACATAAGAATTATCTAACCTCCCTAAAATAAGAATTTTCAAACCGGTTCAAACGTCTGTGGTAATCGGGGAACATGCATAAAAAAGATTCCGACGAATTAAAAATTCTCTTCTTTTGAATACAGTTACAATGAAACAAACTCTACTGGCATAAGAGTGAATTCTTCAAATACTTCAAAAATTAAGCCAAAAGGCATTATTTGAGTGCACATATCACAGATTAATATTATTTTTTAATACTTTTCTTTAACTTTTTTTTCTTAATATTCTGTGTTTAGTGCATTACTTTAGTCTATTTTGCCACATGTTTTTATATTGTAATTTCCGTTTTGTTTTGAGTGCATAGTCTGTATGTATAGACATAAAATATGCTAAACCTCTGAACTGATTTTGATGAAACTTGACAAGGAGATATTTGAGAACCCGGGGTCAAACATAGGCTATTTTTTTTAAATCAACCTCTAATATGTTAAAATAGGAGATAAAAGATTGTAGAAAAGGTTTTATATTGATGAGACGTTACTCAACCCGCGGGAAAAATTGCACGGATAAGCTAGTCCGGATTATAAATACGAAAATTTGTCTATCTGTCTGTTATGCTTTGATAGCTAAGTTGCTGAACCGATTTTGATGAAATTTGACAAGAAAATATTTCTATGATATAAGCAAGAAAACCATAATTTTCTAATTTAGAGGTGATTTAAAAGACTAAAATGAGCAGCATCGAGTTACCTCAAATATAAAATGTCATTTTATTTAATGACATTAATTTCCTGGAAATAATTTAATTTTTTATTCGGTAATCTTTTAATTCAGCCAATAAAGATTATACATAATATAATCAGTTGAGTAAATTAATTGTTCGATAATGACTAGTCACAACATGACACGAATATTAATTGCACGATAACTAATTTACAATTAAGGTTCAGTTGGTTGTCTGAAATTGACACATAAATGTATAAAAATATTATTAGCAGACAAAATGTAGTTTCTGTTTGTGATTGATTTACATTAAAATTATGAAAAAGTATCGATTGCGGGCAATACTATCTTATAACGTGGCATGGTCAGAAAGCTCGATATAGCAAAATTGATACTTTTCTAAACGGGAAATAATAAATCCAAGATGGCAGCACTTGACAATTAAGGTTAAATTCCTCTTTTTTTATAAATAGATGCTATATTTAAATTTTATCTTTAAATCTTAGCTGTACCTCTTTCATTGAGCTCTAAATGCATGGACTTTTATATGAACTATAAAGATATATTAGGTTCTGTTTTAATTCGGCTCTGTCACAGAATTCATACTTAATTGAAGTATTTAATCCATACTCTACAAAATACCTCCATGCAAAATTTATTTGTTGTAAAGTTATATAATTAGGTCTTAAGGCAGCTGCAGCGATTTTGATAAAACTTTCAAGCATTTTTCAGACTGGCTCGGCGGCTGATACCTGTGATCGGTTATTTTTTTTTGGCTACCATTACTATGTGTCATATGACTTAACCCCGCCCGCACCCGTGCGAAGATTGGGCAAGTCGCTAAAATACCAAACAAACAGGAGATGCTCCTTATTGGAAAAGAAAACCATGGCTTATACACACTAGGGATGTCAATCGTGCATTGTGAAAAATACGGCACAAATATAACACCACATGCATTAGCTTACCGACTACTTTAATTTCCAAAACGGAACATGACAGTGAGGGGCACCGTCATTATTGCGGAAGAAATAGTGTACCAGAGTGTAGAAACTAGAACATGACAGTGATAAACACTGAGGTTATTGAGATTGGAAACCCAGACGATGGACGAAAAGTTGCAGAAATCTATGCTCTAATATTTATGAAGTTAGTGATATATCTGGATAATAATTCATCTATTATGAATTACCGAAGGCAAATGAACCACTCATCAAAAGTAGCCCAAACCAATATAGGGAAAATATACTAATTTAAATAGTACAGATTAGCTCGCGACTTTCTTTACGTGACCCGAAATTACTTTACACTAATTACTTTTTTACTCAGTTGAGCTAAAAAGTAACTAATGTTACTCCTTTCTAGCTTCCTACTGATAAAAGAATTATTGAAATCAACCCTAATAGGCTTTAGGTTTATTCATAAAGACATACAAATATGTTTTCTCTTTATAATATTAAGTGGTCTCAACATCCGAAACTTTTTTGTATATTTGGTAGGTATCTATATTAATCTATATTAATATTATAAATGCGAAAGTTTGGATGTTTGGATGGATGTTTGTTACTCAATCACGCCAAAACCACTGAACAGTTTTGAATGAATTTTGGTGCACAGGTAGATGATAACCTGAAATAGCACATAGGCTACTTTTAATCCCAGAAAAAATAGCTGATCCCGCGGGATTCACCATAAACTGTTACAATGCAGCGGGCTGCAGGTTGCAGCTAGTGAGAATATAAGTCCTGAAGTATATCTCACACTTTAGGACCTATTTTCTCTTTTGATCAAAAATTTTTCGTGTATTTTTTATTTCATATCAGAAAATTCATATAACCCAAATTTTTCCCAAATTTTACTACTCAAATAATTTATTTTCCCTGTGTAGGTTCGGGTCCTCTTTGAATATAAAAACCATCTGATATTCTATGAGGCAGTTCGTAAAAGTCGAACGACTTGTTATACATCTCACTACCATCGTGACTACTGTATGGTAGAGTTACGCGTCTCGCCCGAGTATATGGTGTGACCGCCTTACCGTCTGGCCACGGGAAATACGCGCAGTGTGAACGGTGTAGCGTCTAGCGACTGGCATGTTTACGCACTGATTCCAATTTCCCGTGGCCAGGCAGTAATCTATTCCTGCGGCAATAGCGGCAATGCTTGACATTATCCGTTTGTCATTATATCGTCCCGGTTTGGAGGGTAAGGTAGCCGGTAAACTTATGTATGTGTCATTGCCATCCCGATACGCGTCCATCCATATAACGCAGCATCAACATCTTTGGTGGTTAAAGACGATGATTTCTCTATCCATCAGGAGAGACGTCTGCTTAATACCCATCTAATGACATAAAAAATATGACAGAAAAACGTTTGTCAAGTCAACTAGTAGAAATATTGATTTATCAATGTTCTAAGCAAGATTTCATTCTAATCACGTAAGGGGAAAGGTATTTTCATCTCCAGTTGAGCAAGGGAATAGTAGAACCGCATAAATTTATAAAATGAAGGAGAAATTTTCACCTTTTACGTGAGAAAATCGGTTTGGTATAAATCAACAGAGTGTTGTATTTTTAAAACATATTAATGGAAACCTATAAAATAAAATAAAATTGACTTAAAGTCTTTTTGATTATAAAAGTTTGAACTTAAGGTAAAAATCGCATTGTTCTGGGAATTTTCGAAAAATAGACCATCTGACTTTCTTATAGTCAGTTTATAAAAGATAGATGCGGTATTTATCAGTAGCTAATAGGTACAAAGTTATTAAACATCTTACACGGACTGAGTATCACTGCCTCATGTATTCCTGTCTCGATTATATCAGTGTTTATGTCATTGTCGTATTTTGAGTTGGAGCAATTTAACCGGGTACCCTAGTCATAGAATTTGAAAGATTTGTTTGCTAATTTGTGGAGATAAATATAAATAAATGTAAGTTTTTTTAAAAAAAAATTTGTTAATTTAAAATTCCAAACATATTATAAATGTGAAAGTTTGTATTTTTAAATATCTATTAAACTTATTACTATTGTTAAGTACATTGTAGTAAGTTTATATTTATTTGTGAAATGCGGAAGACATTGCCGCTGCCGCTCCCGTATAGGACTACACAGTCATCAAAGGAGGTGTCTCCAGAAAACTGCTTAAATAGTCTTCCAAAGACTAAAGAGGCTTAACCTATATCTATTTGTACCATTTTTTTTATAGAAGAGGGGGCAAACGAGCAGGAGATGCACCTGATGGTAAGTGATCACCGCCGCCCATGGACATCCACAATACCAGAGGTCTTGCAGTTGCGTTGCCGGCCTTTTAAGAATGAGTAAGCTCTTTTCTTGAAGGCCCCCAAGTCGTATCCGTTTGGAAACACCCCTGCCGGTAATTGGTTCCACAACAAAGTAGTGCGAGGCAAAAAGTGTCGAGAGAAACGCACAGTTGTGGATTTCCAGACATCGAGATGGTGAGGATGGAATTCTTCTTCTTACTTTACAATATTAGTGCACCAATTAGTGTGACATTTTTGAATATTAGTGCAGTAGGAAGTTATCGCAATGTACAATGATATGCGATGATGCAAAAATGTGCAACATGCAGTTACCTTAAACATAACATTTTATACCTTTCCATGAATTTTTTGAAAACAATTCCATTTGCCATGTAACATTTAACTATTCTATTATCTTTTAATTCAACAAATAAAATTACACATTTTATCGTTTGAGTTAATTGTTTGATCTTGACAACTCATAATATGAAACAAATATTAATCGACAATTACAATCCAGTTGTTTCAGTCTTAGGTAAAAAAAATATTTGATTTGATAATAGTACCTATTATCAAAATATAATATGTAGTATTTCTGTGTGTAAATAAGCAGCATTATCCTGTAACGTAGCATGGTGAGCAAGCTCAAAATGCTTAGTGAAACTGATACTTTCCTTAACGGGAAAGAATAATTCTAAGATAGCAGCGTTTGAAAAATAAGTTAAAAAAATATCTTTTTAATTCTAGTTAGGAAGCTTGTTAGTTCTAGATAGGTGTTATTGCAATACCAGCCAAGTACGGAATCACTTTGTTGCTTCCTTTAGATAATAGATCACAGTTTAAATATAGAAAAAATAACATTAAAATAGATTCAAATTAGTAGGATCAAAAAAATATACAAAATCTTTAAACTGGTAACAAACGAAACGTATTTGACTCTGCAGTGAGTCAATTGGAAATTTTCTATTTATGAAGCCGTAAATAAAGAAGAAAAGGTTGTCAGTTGGTACGTGTGCCTGTAAAGCATCAATAAAGTTCTGACATGGGATTGCGACAAGGGTAGTGTGTAAATATTGATGAGACAACAAGATGAATGGATAGCTATTCACACATTAAAATAGATCTGAAGCTTACTCGGTTCTTCGAACTTTTTCCAGACGCTTTTATAAAATCGTAATATTTATTATTATAACTTAAAATATATTATTAAAAAGTATAACTCGAATAGATAAGGCAGAAATATCTAGTTTTATATTGGTCAAGTCTCTGCCATATGATAAACTCAAAGTTGGCTAAAGAATCGTGTTAATGCACAACACTATGGCAACGACGTCACTACGTCACAACAAGCAATTTTAAATGATATTGTAAAATCATCATTTGCAACTAATTGTCAGGCTACCTTTACATCGTACAATTACATTATTTTTAAGACATAGTTCTCTTTTATTTCACACCAGAACTCCTGAGCTACTAGCAAAGCACTAGCCCCAACATATATGATAAGGGTCCTTTCCGAGATCGAAGTTGTCGGTGTTCCACCCCTTTAAACGACGACTACTGAAGTCAATAAAATTATTAGTTGGCAGCGAGATGCCTTACTATTTTTTAGTCCGAGATGCAAAAGTCAGGAATACTATAAGTTTAATGTTTGTGTGTGTTTGTGTGTATGTATGTGTGTGGGTATGAATGTATGTGTTTGAGTATTGGTTTGATAAAATATATTACAAAAATGTTAGTAAAATAGTAAGGTACAAAAATATTAATAAAATCATTAGTTACCCATGCACAAACATTAGTAATTTTGACGTGGGTATTTTCAAGAAAAGGTATTTAACTGTTTCTAAGTCTGCATCACATTTGCAGCTAGTTTTTTATCGTCGATGTCAAAGGGCAGTGGCGACTCCTTACAACCAGTGGGCCTACTTGCTCGTATTTCGTCAATTTCTATAAATAAATAAATTTTAGATTAAAGATATGTACATCACTAAATAAACAACGTATTTTTTATTTTAGCTGTTTTATTTAAAAGTTTTTTTATATAATAATGATTATAGTCAATTTTTGACCAAAAGGCGAATGCTTGTTTTTATAAAAGGTATATTATGTTAAATGCCTCTGAAGATAAATAAAGAAGTTAATCACGTTAAAATTAGAGATCACGGTAATAGGTATTATACATATAGATGATGATTAATTTGATATACTTATATTTTGCAGCTGCTGGGATCAACGAAACCTGCGCATTCAACGAACAGTGCGAATACGTGGATTTCAAAACTGAGTGCAGAAACGACCGGTGTGTATGCAAGTTTGAGATGATCGCTGAAGTCAATATCGATGGAGCTGTTGTCTGTAATCGTAAGTATTATTTTATTGTATCCCGGTATATATAGGCAGCTACATATCGTCATTATTTAGTCCAGAGTTTTTCAAACTAATATCCTTATACCCCCATTAGTTTTTCAAGACAATGGTTAACCCCTAATGAAACAAGTTTTAGATAAAACAAAAAATGTATTAAGATAAAAAGTGTCAATACGCCCAGTTCCCTTATGGGGTAGGCAAAAAGTCCATAGATTTTCCAGTTCAACACGATTCACCGGTTTGTCGGTTGACGAGATGAGTAGTAATCCACATCGACGCATTTTACCGACCTGATAACAACAATCGATTTTTCTAGCGATAACCGTGACTGACGAGACTGACGGCTTTACGTGCTCATTTGAGGCATGGGACTGGTGACGCACCACCGGCCAAATTGGAGCTGCTCCAGAGATTTTGGAATTTCGAGAAATACCTCGAATTAAAAATCGATAGCATTTTTGCCCGACCGAGGATTGAACTAGTGCGCCTCTTATAGGCTGCAAGTCCTAAGTCATCTTTCAAAATATGCGACATGGTTCTAAGTGCTATCTTCATGTCCCGAGATTAAATCTTTTACTTTCGGACAGGATTTCTTCGAATTCTTTTTCTTGCTACTTTGGAACTGCGTGCTTTGAACACTGCGTGGACGGCCAGATCTTTTTCTGTCACAAACAGAGGAGGTTTCATTGTAGTATCTATCAATAGCCCGGTACACAAATATTTGTTTAATACCAAGCGTACGGAGAGTTTTAAAAATTCTATTTAGCTCCATACCTACTTTGTTTAATGCGATCACAGCGATTCTGTTCTCTTTATCACCCCACTTCATTTTTGTATCACAAAATATTTTGCAATGTATTTTCGCTAAAATTAAAAAACATATGAACAATCATATAAAAATGATAGATTTCAAATTAAAATGTAATATTTTGTTTGTCCTTAATTGTTACAGTATTTATGGCCAGATTATTAATTTATAGCAGGATGGCAATGCTACATGCATAGGGCTATCGGCGACTCTAACCTCCAAGCCAAAACACTACGAAAACAAACATTGATGCTGTTGCGAATAGGTACGACAGTGGTACTAAATACCCGGGCGAAACGTTGCAGAATTCTACGACCTAGTATTCACAACACGCGCGGCAACGTAACTGCAAGACTCTGGTGTTGCGGATTTCCATGGGCGGCAGTGATCACTCACCATCAGGTGCACCTCCTGCTCGTTTGCCCCCTTTTCTATAAAACAACATGTGTGAGTCTCACGAACGAAGTCGTGGAGAAGATCTAATTATTAATAACTAGCGCCCTGCCCGCGGTTTCTCCCGAGTAGCTTTTGTTTCCGTGGAAATATCGAAACGGTTTATATACTAAAACCTTTCTCAAGAATCAATCTATCTACTAAAAAAACCGCATCAAAATCCGTTGCGTAGTTTTAAAGATTTAAGCATACATAGGGACAGACAAAGAAAGCGACTTTGTTTTATACTATGTAGTGATTCAATTGCTAATCATGGTAAGATCTCTTTAATCCTTAAAAATAAAATAATATACGAATAAAATATTTACTACTAAAATATATCAAAGTTGGTCGTAGCTTCTTTCGAAGTATCGATCATTGGCTTCCTGCCAGGCAACTCGTAAATAGCGAGCGAAGGCTAAGCGTGCATGTTAAGAATTCGTGCTTACTGTCACAATCATAGTATGCTGTACGATCGTTTATAGCTCAGCTATTTATGAGATATCTGGACCATAGGCTGCTCTTTAATAGAGTCCAGATTAATACGTAGACAAAAAAACCGTTCTCAAAAAAAGGGTTCCGTATCATCCATTACACCCAAAAATAGAAAGTTGCGACTATGAGAACCATAGGGTCTTATTCAATTGACAAGCTTTTTGGATGCCATACAAAAAACAAAAATAGATTTTTTAATTGCTAGAGATTAGGTAACAGATTAAAAACCATAATAGTGTTTATGCTGCCATCTAGTGAAAATTCATTGTATCATTTTTGAACCACCCTGGTTCTATCAACTGAAAGAAACATTAACTCAATATCGTAAACAAGATAAAATTATAAATTTCAAAAACCTCCGACACATTAGCATATCTATATCTATGCATTATTTTAAGAGCAAAACGTGAAAGGAGCTGGTGATCTTCGAAAAGGGATCTTGCAGCATGTGGTTAAGGTTACCATGGTTTCTTAATTAACGAGCTTGAGTTGTATTGCAAGCCTCCATGGCCTCCTTTTAACTCCACCGTGTGAACCTGGAAATAATACTCTGTGGTCTAGTGGTCCAGCGTTGGCGTCGACCACAGGTCCCGGGTTCGATTCCCGGGTTGGGCACATAAAAAAAAGCGTTTTTTTTCAGTTTTCTGAGAAACACAAAATTGCCCGGGATTGGAAAGTGCCCGGTTGGCGATAGGCTTGCCACCTATCACATTTGTGGGACCAAGTATCTTCGGCTAATCGTGGATGCACTTGTTGTACCTCTGCCTACCTCTTCGGGGATATGGGCGTGAAGATACTTTTTTTTACTTTTTGCCAAAATATAACAAATTAAACTACACTCGATGGGCTTATTTTATTCAGTTTAGGAGTTCCATGGCTATCTTCTGCAATCTCCTGCAAAAGCAAATTCCGCGAATCTTCTAGCAATAAAGGCCAACTATATCAGCCCAGGCTCGGATGGCCACCTTCCAGTTCCATCGTCAGATTCTATAAAACATCTAGCACCAAAGAATTTTCCAAAATAAACCAAATTAGCTTACACCACCATCTAGCCACGGGTTTAACCGGTTTAGTTTAGGAGTTCTCATGGATTTCTTTCAGTTCTATCACCAAACACTGAAAACCATTTGGCTGCAAAGTCCTTATAGGACGAATCAAATAAACCCCAAACCAACCAACCCCAGACCAAAATATATGATGTTACTCATTTATAATTCAAAGTTCTAATGCCCTCCTTCCTGCTTCATCATCAGACCCTGGAAAACACACAACACAAGGACAAGTATTTGTCAAAACAGAACAAATGAGTCAAAACTCGATTTATCTTATTTAGTTTAGGAATTCACATAGCCACCTTCCATCGGTGACCATTGGATCCTAAAAATTTTTTATTTTAAAATTAATAATTTAAAAAAAAAACTTGTTTATTTTAAAATAAATATATACTTTTTTATATAATAGGATGGCAAACAAGCGGATATAGGCTGTGGTTATCTCTATTTATCAGTATATAACCGATAAAAAATATAACTATGGGCTTTATACATTTAAAAATATATATTCCCGTATTAATATATGTATTTCTATGTATTAGTGACGTTGACTAACACCCATAACACAAGCAAATATTTTGCTTAGTTTGGGGTTAGATCAGTAAGTGTAATTCGTCCCGTAAATTTACTGATTAGCTGACCCGGCAAACCTTTTTAACTACTCTTTCTATATTCTTTCTATATTTTCTCACCTTTTTAACCATCCCTGGACTTCAACAATTAATTCAAAATCAAAATTAGCCAAATCAGTTCTGCCGTTCTCGAGTTTTAGCGAGACTAACGAACGAATATATATATATATATATATATATATATATATATATATATATATATATATATATATATATATATATATATATATATAGTAAAGTATATAAAGTATAGCGCCTCTTATATAAATAAAAAGTCTTATCCTCCCAATCGGAACATGACAGTAACAAGCACTGATGCTCTTACAAGCGCGCTAGACAAATCCGCAAATATTATGATGTAAGCACTCAGTTATCTTTGTCTTTTCTGTAAGAGATCTTGTATGAAGATATTTATATTTGTTACTACTACTACTAAATCCAATATTAAGTCAAACATTGATAATATTCCAGCTGAAAAGGAAGTGGAGCAGTCTCTCAGAACTTTGGATCCGGCTATGATTGGTGTTCTTGTTGGAATGGCGCTCATGTTTGTGATTATATGCGTTGTTCTTCGTTTGTTCAGCAGGTGTGTATCTGTTATTATACTTATATGGTTTAAAAAATTAAATTAATATTCTTTTGGTCTTTTAGCTGTTGATGTAGTACCGGGCCTTCTTTTGAACAATAGACCACCTGCTATTCTGATAAGTAGCTTATAAAAGGCGAACGATTTGGTATACGTGTCATTGCCAATTCGTGACTAGCAAGTGGTAGAGTCCCGTATCGTCTCACCCGCCATATGGTACCATCGCCTTATCTATTCTTTATTGTGTGTTGTGTCTATATTATTTATTATGTGTTGTATTACAAATTATAATTGTTTTGTATACCTAATTTGTAATAATACTTAATAATTAATGCTATGTATTAATATGCTTTATAAATAGGTACAAAGCATATTACACAATGTATTGTAAAACTATTTTACCTAAAAGTTATTTATTTAATATCTTTAAACGAGCAATTCTTCAAATATATATATATATATATATATATATATATATATATATATATATATATATATATATATATATATATATATATATATATATATATATATATATATATATATATATATATATATATATATATATAAAGATAGAAATGTCTATAAAAAGCCATTAGTGTAACCCAACGCACAGAATACATAAGTAATGTTTCCAATTGTAACAAGGTGTAAAAAATGACCTATAAAAATTCTTACATAAAAGCTTATGACGTTAGAACAAAGTTATATGATTATAGCAAATATATCGCCCCTCCAAAAAATGTAAGGCATATTTTTGTCTTTGTATAAACACAACGTTTTATTACTATAATATCTACGTTTTAATGTTAAAAAGTTTAAGAAAAGTCAGTAAAACACCACTGTGTTATATATTTTCATATTTGTCGTTTAATTTTAAAATATGTGATGTGATGTCAAATTAATCCATACTAATATTAGAAATAGAGCAAAGCTCGGTCAACCAGATATTGTATCTTAAACTTAGACAAAATTATTAGATACTTATAATTGCACTTGTACATAAATTTCATAATGCAGTTATAAAAGTGTGTAATAACAATGGAATTTTACCAAGTGCCGACGATGGAAAGTATAGAATATACTAGCTGCGGCTGCAGCCCGCTGCATTATAAGTTTTTGGCGAATCCCGCGGGATCATCTAACTTTTCCGAGATAAAAAGTAGCCTATGCCTATATATATTCCAGGTCATCATCTAACTGTGTGCCAAATTTCATTCAAATCCGTTCATTAGTTTTTGCGTGATTGAGTAACAAACATCCATCCAAACATCCAAACTTTCGCATTTATAATCCATATCCATACTATTATTATAAATGCGAAAGTAACTCTGTCTGTCTGTCTGTTACGCTTTCACGGCCAAACCACTGAACCGATTTGGATAAAATTTGGTACAAATATAGTTTGAGATCCCAGAAAGGACATAGGATAGTTCTTATCCCGGAAATCCCACGGGAACGGGAACTATGCGGGTTTTTATTTTAGATTTTTTCCACCCGAACGAAGTCGCGGGCGCAGCTAGTATTAATATAGATTAGACAAAGTTTCTATAAAATAAATTTGATTGATTGATATTCCTGCCGCAATAGTGTCAATACTTGTAATCATTATGTTCTTGCTATCCTGTACATGGAAAACAACGTGCCATAACAATTTTGATATCAACAGGCGATAATTTTTCTTTCCATCCGGGACTCATAATGGAAAGTGCTTATTTGATAATTATATAAAAAAGTACAGCTTAAGTTATGAGTTTCCAGTTTTGATTGCTGAGTCGGGAAAATTGTTATATGGATTTTCCTGGTTAGAAAAAGCTCAGTAGTAGCATGTAGTCTAGTAGTAATAGTATACGAATATTTCAGTGCAGTGTTTTATAAAAACCCGGAGAGCTGATTATTCCGGTTGTCTTCAATAAAAAGCGATTGTGACTAAAATTGCAAAGTCGGTGATATAGATTCAACATATCGTTCCTTAATAGATTGTTATCTTAGTAGATTGCAGTAATTTATTTTATATTTTTAACAAATGTACAAGAGCGGATAGTGTTATTCAATAATTAACGCAATTGTAAACGTGTTAATGTGCGAAAATTAATTAAATCAAATTGTAATGGTGAAAGTGAATTCTCGAAATTAATTAATAATATTAAATCAATATTGCATAACATTTTTGCATTCTAATTTTTTTTTATATAAATTAATTATATGAAAAGACACTCATTTATTTTACTTTTTAGAGAATATCTTTTGACGTTTGAGAGACAGGGACATAAGATCAGTACTTATTCAGATCATCAACGTAAGCTTTAATTAATAGCATCATTAAAATTTGTCTATTGTGATTTTTTTCAGAGCGAGATGGAGAGAAAACCGTACAATATTCAATACGCCAAATCCTCGACTGATGAATGTATCTCTGCTTCGTGACACCAAATTATTGCACTCACAGGTAAATGAATAAGTAAATACGAATAGAACATTTCCCGAATAGGTTTTATAACGGCGAGAAACGACTAATACGTATTATTTACCCGTAACTACTTACTACATTTAGTTAAGCAACATCTCGCCAGGTATTGGTATTACGCCAAATTGTGTATGTTTTCTTATGTCGCAGCCTTGGCAGCCATTCATAAATTACTTTAAACAAATCAAAAATATTTTAATCTTTACACGTACTTTTGGCGATTCTTTAAGAACTACTCCACTCTACTACAATCTGGGGATCTTCAAGAGAAGAGTGAAACGGTACCTTCTAGGGAAACGCGCTTCATCTTAGCTTACCATCAGGCGAGATCGAGGCCAAGCGCTTACCTATCGAAATAAAAAAAAAAACTACCGGATTGAAACGTGACTATGCATGGAGAAGTTACGGTGAAAGAAATTCAGCAAGTTTATTTTTTCTTTTCTATGTGTTACAATTTTACAAGAGTAACTACATATCATAAAATATATAAGATTTAATTGACACAACCATTTGGAATTTTTTTAAGTCGTCGATACTACCGGATTGAAACGTGACTATGCATGGAGAAGATACGGTGAAAGAAATTCAGCAAGTTTATTTTTTCTTTTCTATGTGTTACAATTTTACAAGAGTAACTACATATCATAAAATATATAAGATTTAATGACACTACCATTTGGAATTTTTTTAAGTCGTCAATAAAAAATAACCCATAAAAATTCAATATTTTTGACACAGTAAATAAATACATATCTCTGGACAAATTACACAAACTGATCCAACCTAAAGTACGCAAATTATTTTCTTGCGTTATGAGCGCCAAACAACGATACTAATATATAGAAATACATATATACATATTAAATACCCAAACCTAGAAATACAAACATCTATGTTCATCACACAAATGTTTGTCCCTGTCGGGAATCGAATCCGGGCCCCCTCGGTTCGCAGTTAGATTCGCTAACCACTCGACCAACGGGGCGGTCAATACGTTTCTAGATTTCATAATTTTTACATACGCTTTATATTTTGCTTACTAAACTTTGCGTCACATTTAATTGCGTTGTAATTCGTCCAAAATCAACCTAGTTCTATACCGGGGCAGCAATAAAATTGTGATCCATTTACATACGCTTTATATTTTGCTTACTAAACTTTACGTCACATTTAAATGCGTTGTAATTCGTCCAAAATCAACCTAGTTCTATACCGGGGCAGCAATAAAATTGTGATCCATTTACATACGCTTTATATTTTGCTTACTAAACTTTGCGTCACATTTAAATGCGTTGTAATTCGTCCAAAATCAACCTAGTTCTATACCGGGGCAGCAATAAAATTGTGATCCAGCCACTTAAAATCTAGTACTACACTGACTCAAGACAATGGTATCGTAAACGATAATGAGTCATATGAAACGACACCAGCAGACCTACTCTTGAAAACAATATAAATCTTTAACTAATATTGATAAAAACAATAAGTTTCGAATATCGTCAAAAAACGGTACTCTTGAAACCAATATTGCCCACATTGATTCGGTATAGTAACGACCTAATTATTGGAAATAGATGTCATCGTTACATGTCAAGCTAGTGTTACAAGTGGAAAATTTAAGTACCGTTTTAAACAAAATAACGAATAAAAGTAATAATGAGTAGTTCCAAAAACTTTCAAAATCCGTGTGGCACTGTCGCCGAATCCAATAATTGAATATAGTTGTCCAGAGTACGAAATATTTCAAAATTCATTAAATATTCATTTAAAATTGAAATCGGTTTTCAAGAGTAGCCCTACTGCACTTAATATTGGTAAACAAATATTACAAAGGGTGTTTCATGTTTTGTATAATATAATAACGAATTAGTTTGTTTGTTTTTTTTTTTTTTATTTTAAGTAAAAATAATAATTTTACTATTGAGAAGTATTAATATGGACCAGTAAAAGCCATGTATAATATTAAATTAATAGTAGGAGTATCAGAGGCACATTGTATAGAAAAAAGAAGAAAAGAGTTTTTATCTATACATATAATAAAATCGTAGGAATGTCAAAACTGTACATTGAATATTTTTTAAAAGAATACTTGGGGCGTGATCTACAATCGATATCAAAGCCAAAAATATAGTTTTTAGAATTTTTGTCTGTTTGTCTGTGTGTATGTCCGGGGTAAACTCAAAAAGTACTGCAATGAATATTACTAATAGGTCAGGTCAACATATAGGCTACATATTATCACCTACGGGGAGGTGCTATTCGAACGAAGTCCGTGCGGACGAAGTCGTGGGCAACAGCTAGTATTTTATATATATATGAAATACTATACTTGTATGGTTATGCAAAAAATATTATACATACACAATACTTGTACTGTTTTATAAAATAAAATACGCTTGTACTGGTTATTTTGAAACAGTAGAACTGTATTTTATATAAAAACTAGCTAACACGGCAAATGTTGTTTTGCCAGATAAACTATTGAATATTGAATATGACGAAGTCGTGGGCAACAGCTAGTTTGGAATAAAATGGACGCGTCAGGTTATTACGAAAATTCAAAGATACATATTTTAGCATACTCCGGTATGCAAATATTTATTATTTACAACTTAAAAAAATTAATATATTCAAATTAGTCGCATTTAAATTTTAGGGTGAATTTAAATAAACTTATATTTGTATATATTAAATTTAATTTTATCGGCAATAATTCTCTAAAATAGTACGTTTTATCTAACAGTAAAACGAGCAATTTTCATGAATTTGTTTTGGAGCTCAAGACTACGTCTAGGTATATTTTTAAATACTATTATCTTAAAATTTTTTAGGACCGACGTGGCTCACGTATCAGCATGCGCCCACCATCACGACAGGCTAGTCAACAGGAATTACGTCCACCATCACCAACTACAGGTATAAAAATGTATAAAATATATTTTTAGTAACTATTTATTTATTTAACACTTAATTGTGCACGGATAATAACAAAGAAGACAATACAGATGTAACATAAGTATAATGAGCGAGCTTATATCTGCTTAAAGGTAATTCTTTTGGCCAAATTATTAAAGAGAATAAAAAATAACTAAGATATTCGTAGACTTGAAGTAAAACCAATACACAAATATCATAATTTGATAATTTTATCATTGATCATTATAATAATTTTGTACTAAATTAAACATATATAAATGGTAGAACATTAAAAAATATTGTCTAAGAAACGTATGTACATACAAAATGAGGGCAACTAACAATCGCTAGTCTGCAGGAGGCAAATCTCATTAGGTATTTTTGGAAGATAAAGGGATCATAGAATTACCGTGAGGAAAATGTAATAAGGTTCTAACATTAAAACGAGATGGGGAATCAGGAAAATGCAAAAAATAAAACAAAATTACTATATTTTAATGTATATAATATAATATATTATTTGTGTGTAGATATATTATTTGTACTTAATATATTATATTTTAATATATTTAATAAATATAAATGTATTCTAATTCAATACGCACATAGCTATTTCTATAAAGAAACTTGCCTGAATAAATACTGTATTTGTGTTATAAATAAGATCAATACGCAAATTTAACGAAAATGTGAAGTTTATTTAAATACAATGAACAAAAATAACCTTGTTCCTGCTTTTCTTGATCAACAGTAGTATAAGTAACTCTTTTAACTATACCAGTAACTATACCAATTGCCAAATTTAAAAATATTTTTGAATAAATAATCATATAATTAGTTCAGCTTATGTAGCAGAAAGAAAATTGGAATAAATTGCCCCTCAAACCGAGGAACGTCCTAGAAATTGGTATCCGTAACATTTTTATAATTGTTGTAATAAAGTAAATACTATATTTAAATAGAAAGAAATAGACAATTATTTCACAGAAAAAATAAATTTAATTTAAATACGTATGATAATTTTGGGTAAATATTAGAAAAACATTTAACGATTTCATAAGTCTTACAATCTACTACCAAATATAAAAATTAAAATCCATTATCAACACCAAAGTAATAAAAATATATAACAAAAAAGGTTTTTTCCTTAACTTTTTTTGTTCAACAATCATCTTTTTATAATTTAATCAAAACCTTTGTTTATTGTCCCTAGTATGCACTTTTTGAAATTACTTACTTTCTATACATATATTTATTTCGATAAAAAATTGTTTGTGTCCTCAATAATCTGCTCTATTTGTCTTCAAAACTTTGATACAATTTTTATATAAATGATCGTATTGCTCAAAGGAAATATTAAGATAATTTGATTTATATCTTTCTACCTATTTTTATTTACAACATTTTCAATGCCGTTGAGACATTAGAGGAGAAATATTAGATATGGAATAAATTCACGAAAGGACTGGTTCCTCTATGTTTTTTATAGAAGACTCAAGTGCTATAACTGAATTTCCACGTCCATCCAACTTTCTATAATTTTATATACATTATGTAATTTGGGTATTCCGACAATCCCAAAATAATATAATCAAGACTAAAAATCTAAAAAATTAATGTTTTCCGATTTCAATT
Organism: Apodemia mormo; assembly: GCA_036924255.1. Lineage (NCBI taxonomy): Eukaryota > Metazoa > Arthropoda > Insecta > Lepidoptera > Riodinidae > Apodemia > Apodemia mormo. The sequence goes on along the minus strand of JAUPFN010000009.1, from coordinate 38,866,266 downwards.
TAAAGTTCATTTTTGTTCTTTGTTATTTAGGGCTTGGTTATCTTTTATTCTTAAATTTGGATCGAAAAGATTGAATTTATATATCCTAGAATCACTTAAAGTCGTAAAATATTAGCTACTATAAATAACTTAATTGGTAGAATTGGCGAGAGTCTGATACGCCTTTCATCAAGAAGTTGCTATTTTTGGTTTTTGACCAAAACTATTCAAGGGTATTTTTGTCAGCCTTCCCTACCATTTTTGCACAAACTGGATTCGGTGAGAAAAGCCAAACGATTAAGTGCATTATTTGCAAGGAGCTTGACTATATATAACGGGGAAAGATTTTCACAGGTCACCCCTCGATGTTAAATTCAATGCCCCAAATACTTTTTAGGCAAAAAACTGTGCAGCTGGTGTTACTTTCAGACGTAGACGTCAATAAGTCGAGTGGGCTAGAAGATAAGTAGCCAGCAATTGTGCTTAAAACATGTGCTTCTGAGCTTGTGCCGGTTTTAGCGCAACTTTTCCAACACTCATACTCTTCAGGTACGTTTTCCATAGCATGGAAAACAGCTTTGGTACACCTTATCCCTAAAAACGGTACAAAGATAGATCCATCCAACTACAGGCCAATAGCGATTGTAGACGATAGCTGAAGTGATCAACAAAAATATTCTTGAATATCTGGGAGTAACCAACTGAGACTTTCACTAAAATAGATCAATTGGGAATATTTTATTTTTAATTACCTATCTAAATAAGTCCATTGAGAGCAAATAAATTGCCCTCGCCGTGAGCCTAGATTTTGCAAAAGCCTTTGATTGGAACTGGTATAAGGTACTGGTATCAAAACTCTCTTCGTATAGTCTACTTGTGAAGTTGCACTCATGGATTGCCATTGTTTTGACTAACCGCAGCATTAAGGTCGTCGTTGACGGAATGTGCTCTGATGCGTTAGCAGTAAATACTGGCGTACTCAATGGATGGATAACTACAAAGGCGAGCTAAGCACATAGTCGACGGACCTAGTTCTTACCAAAAACTTTGAGCCCCTTAGTCTCCAGAAAGATGTAGGATGCCTATGTATCCAATATAATACGGAGATATTTCTGAGGAATTGTTCAATTTAATTCCATCAGTATCATTTCCCAAACTAATTACTCGCCACAATGAAGGCTTTTTATGCACCACCTAGTCACACTGTTAATATCTACCACATGGTTTTCACTTACGTTTCTTGATTATTCCATAGATTGACTGCGCGTAAATCAACCTATGAAATAACCTTCCTAACTCGGTTTTCCTGGGAAGCTTGGTCAAATGAAAAATAGGTATTTTTAAAAGACGGATAAACAAACATTTTCGAAGCAAGTATCGCATTGGCAATAACCCTTATATTGCAAACGTTCATGGGAAGTGGCTTCTACTTAATATCGATTAGTTATTTGCTCGTACACCAGCTGATTCTAAAAAAAACTTTAAATTACATTGTTAAACGATCAATAAATTGCATTGTTAACAAATTCATCTTTATTTCGTAAGTGATAGTCATTATAGCCGGCGATAATTGTTTTCGTGCCGAATAAACTAGAATTGAATTTCGATAGGAACCATCCTAAAATCTATAATCCTAGATAAAGATCCAATTATGAGTTTATAGTGTAGAGGCGTGTATAACTGAGATGGACAATTTTACTGTTGGTATCTTGTTTCTGATTTTGTTCCGTGTTTTAACTAATTTTCTTAAATCAGTGCCTCTGTGAAAAATGGGAAGATCATAAGAGTCCACCGAAAGTTATAAACTAAGTTTAGAGTAACTAACTTTCATTTAACACTAGCTGATCCGGCAAACGTAGTTCTGCTTTTTTAACTACTCTTATTTTTTCCCCTTTAAACTTTCCCTGGACTTCAAATATTAATTCATAACCAAAATTAGCCGCGAGACTAACGATCAGCAATTGATTTTTATTTATATAGATAGAAACGTCTGAATATATTATTATGTTTGTAATTTTTTTCACCTTATAATAGAAATTATATATTTATATATAATATCTATAATACATTGAATACGTTTTTATTATATAATATATTATAATTTAATATTGACAGACCCACATATATTGGCCTGTCAATATTAAATTATAATATATATATATATATATATATATATATATATATATATATATATATATATATATATATATATATATATATATATATATATATATATATATATATATATATATATATATATATATATATATATATATATATATATATATGTATTCCGATTTTGTATCAGTTGTGACGACTCTTAGAGCAGATTTTTGTTTTGGATATTTTTGAATATATTAATTTTCTCATACCTTATTTTTATTTATTGACAGCACGACCTCACCAAAGCCATCAGCTACACCGAAAAGCTTCAGGTTATTGTGAGATCATATATTTTTTGCCTATATAAGCAATGCAAATACATAGAGCATGATTTAGACAAGAACTTCCGTTATAAGAAAATTTCATATAAATTTTCAAAGCAAACTACAAAAAATTAAACATCATTGAAGACTCCACTTGATTATTTAAGTATTTTATTTTGTGGAAACTACATATATTTTATTTTAATTTTCAACTAAATTTCTCAAGAATTAAACATTTCTTGAATTGTGTTAATAAAATTACTTTGAATCGGTAACATATTAGTCTATTAGACTTTAGCTAAATTTAGAAAGATTTTACTAACTTTTCCTAGTCGAGGATGCACTTAGATCTGAATTTATAGGAACCAAGTAAAAACTTCATTCAGTCACTGCACACTTGGGTCGGCTCGAACCAAATTGTTTAAATAAATATGAAAAGTATTTAATTACAGTAAAAGACGTTTAAAAAGTACTTAGATAGTTTGGTGCAAACCGGCCTTAATCTATAAGTAATATCTTGTTTGTTTTTAAAAAACTTGCATTCTTCATTTAATTTGATCCATGCTTTGTTTTAATATTTAAGTAACGCTTTCACTTTATATATTATGGTAACTTTGTAATAGCCAAATTGAAAAATGTGGACATTTTAAGGTTAGTTAAGTGTAGAAAACGCATGAAGATTTAGCCTCTGTAGATTGGACTTTCAATCTTCCAAATTGGCTAAATATAAAAATTTGAGTACTGAAATGTCTAAATTTGATTAATTGGGTAATATGAATATTTTAAAGCATGGATTGTAGTAAGATATTTAATATAATAATTTTATAGATATGATAAGATTCTAACATGAATATTCTAGGATCACGACGTGGTTCCAGAGCTAGTAGCGGGCAATCAGCGACATCTTTAAGATCTGCGACACTACGATCACCGACTGCTACTGGGCCTACATCAGTCACAGTTGAAATACGTGCATCAGATGCATAAACATATAACAATATAGAAAATAATTATATATAAGAAAACAAAAAAGAAATGAAAAGTATAAAGAATAGAATAGTATAAAGAATAGAATTTGTATAAAAGGGTATGTAAATGATAAGAAGATCTATATATTCGAAATGATCAAAGTAACATTTCAGTCCAAATATTTACAATATTTGTGATAAACTTTAGCATAATATTAAGCTTATATTCAGTATAATAAAACTAGCAATAAATGCACTCATTGTCATCATGCAGCCACTTAATAAAGTGCCTCAAAGAAATACATGAAAGTTTATCACTCAAAAATTATTAATACCCTATATTCTACAATATTAAAATACTTAGATTTAAATATTGAAATATAAAATAGATTTGATGATATATTACACACATTTCTTATGTTTGAAATAGAGCACTTATTCAACGATATTCATATATAGGTAAAGGATTTTATTATATTATATAGATTAATAGCTTTTTTAGCGTAATAAACCAATCGCTTCTAGCGTACTCTTTAGTATAATCTACAGTCTATTATTAAGTTTAAGTGTGTAACCTTTTTTTAGTCTCCTTGCCATAAGAATGCTAGAATTTGTGATTCCATGCCTTAGATGTTAATTTAAGTACACAATCCTGTAAGCAATTCATCTAGATATAAATCTTAGATATATTTGGGGACCACCTCCTTTCCTTGGGAGTGTTTGGAATTTTACGTTTAAAACATGCTTTTACGCTACTTAGATTTCTAAAAAAATTTAAAGTATTAGATTTAATTTAAAGAAAATGTATTGTTTAAAGCCATTTTCATGAGAGAGTTGTGAATCGATATAAGATTTATTCAAGTATAATTTGTCCTTGTATTATTAAACATTCTAAATAAGTATGTAAATTTGGGGAAATTTACATACTTTAGGTAAGGCTTCAGTGCACGTTTGGAGCTTAGACCAAGTAAATAACGCACAGTCGAATGGCGAACTAAGTAGATGGATCCTTATATATGATCACAAAAATTTAGACAAAATGGCGTACAGGTTGCATAACAGCTAAGGGGAAGAGATGTTATGTAATCGGTACGAAAATTAATATCACTAACGTTTTGGATACTGCAAAATAATTATTATGTAAGCGATTTGTAACTTTAAATGAGAAACTATGCTCACAACATATATATTTCGAACACCAGCTAGTCGATATCTATGAAAAATGCTGTAATTTACTATAAAATTTTATTAAAACTTATACCTCTACCATTTGTTGTTTTCATTTGGTATACCTACCAAATGCACCAAAAACAAATATGACGCTAAATAAGAAAGGTGTCTTTTACCTACTACTAAAAGATCCAGTTTCATGCACGTCTTCATTTCAAAGTTTAATTAATTTCAAAGTTTAATTAATATATTGTTCAAATCAGTTCAGTTTTGTATTATCTCAGAGTAAATAGAAAAAGGTGGATATCATTGTTGTTGACATTGTTGTAGAGTTCTGCATTGTCTCGCCCGGATCTGGTACCACCGCCTTATCTATTCCTGCCGCAATAGCGTCAGTGCTTGTCGCTATCGTGTTCCGGTTTGGAGGGTAAGATAGCCGGTAAACTTATGCATGCGGCATTAGACCTCGCCACAAGATAGCAACGCACCATTAACATCTTTGGTGTCTATAGGCGATGGTTGACTTACATCAGGAGACCCATCTGCTTGTTTGCTATCTTATGATATAAAAAAATATCATGTTAAATGAATAAAGATAGTTCTTCTAGCTATCTATATTAATATTATAAATTTGAAAACTTGGATGTAACAAATATCCACCCATCCAGGATAGATGTTTGTTACTCAATCACGCCAAAACTACTTGACATATTTGAATTAAATTTGACACATAGGCCTTTTTTATTTCGGAATAATTTATTATTTCTGCGACATCTCCAAAAACTTTAATAATGCGACAGGCTGCATGATGCAGATAGTCTAAAATAAAAACACTTCCATACTAACATTTTTATTTTCTACTAGTTTCCACGTGTTGGTCCCAGGCTCCTTTGAAGAATAGGCCAACTGCCGTTCTGCCAATCAGGTGGTAAAGGGCAACCGAGTGGCTATGCACGTCACTACTAGGTGGTAGAGTTCTGCATTGGCTCGACCTGATCTGGTACCACGGCCTTATCTATTCGTGCCGCAATATGCCGTCAGTTCTAGTCATTGTCGTGTTCTGATTTGGAGTGTAAGGTAGCCGGTAAACTTATGCATGTGGCATTAGACCTCGCCACAAGATAGCCACCATTAATACCTTTGGTTTCTATAGGCGATGGTTGACTCTTTCCATCAGAAGACCCATCTTATGATAAAAAAAAAAATATACAAGCAATGGTTAATTTTTGCTAAAGTTCAACTATAAAATTATATCAGAAGAAATAATCAATAGACAGAGATCTCTTACAAGTGGTCTTTTAGTACAGGTGATATAATAATAGCCGAAAAGTTCAATAGTGTCTCTTTCTCTTCTCTTCTCTTCTCTTTCTCAGATGGCTCTCCTAATTGAAAAACACAATCGTCGTCTATAAAGAGTGCTGGAGACGGTTTCCACTCAATTAATTTAGCGTTTTAATTTTTTTTTAGACCGAGTACAAATTAATCCAAGAAACATAATATTTTAGATACAGGATAATTTTGTCGATTTTATAATTAGAAATTGTTATTATTGTTATGTTTACCAACCGTTTTCATTTCGTTGTTGCTATTACAATAACGATAAGTCATCAGTAAAATTGTTGTTCTTGTTAACGGGCGGCCAGCGACCCGTTGGTCGAGTGGTTAGCGGCTTAGTGGATATATATATATATATATATATATATATATATATATATATATATATATATATATATATATATATATATATATATATATATATATATATATATATATATATATATATATATATTAACACATGCATATAATATGCTTACTTTGGGGTTAGGTCAAGAGTCAATATTTAATATTTATTTATTATAAATATTAATTCTTTCACTTATAATCTAATCTAATATCAGCCATACATTGTGAATGATAACATATCCCGAGTGACGTAATAGCACTTAAGGTTTATAAAAAATAATGCAGAGTGTTTCAAGATTTATATGATATAGCAACGAATGAAATTGTTGGAAATTATATTTATAACAATTATTTCGCTATTGCGAGTTATTTATATGGACTAGTGAAAGTCGTGTATAAAATTAAACTGACAGTTTCATCGGCACTTTGTAGACACAAAGGATATGTATGGTGCATTGCTATCCATGGGGTGGGATGCTAATGCTAGAAACAAAAGTCTACCGCTTGCTTTACTTTCCATTGTAAAACGTAACAGCTTTAGGTATTGCGGCAGGAATAGATAAAGCATCGAGATAACCATCTTACTGCCATTAAGTTTTGCAACCACGTACAAAGCTTTTAATAACGCTTTGCATTAACCTTGTTTTTATCAAAAAAATGAAAAAAAAAAATAACACATTTTTGAATTGCCGAATTTTTGAATCGAACCCGGAACCTCGCGTACGTTAGGTAACCGGTAAACTGATTTATGTGTCCTAACATTTCTTTTTTGGGTTCCGTGCCTAAAAGGTAAAACGGAACCCCATTACTAAGCCTCCGCTGTCTGTCTGTCTGTTTGTCTGTCACCAGGCTGTATCATAAACCATGATAGCTGAAATTTTCACAAATTATGTATTTCCGTTGCTACAACGTTATAACAACAAATACTAACAATAATAAAAATGAAAATATTAAGGAGAGTACAATAAATGTGTTCTTTTCATATTTTTATGCTATAATGTACGAAACCCTTCATGCGCAAGTCTTACTCGCCGGTTTTTTCTGAATGCTATGCTCTGTAAATATTTTTGATGTCTATAGATGTCGGCTATTACTTTCTATTAGGAGAATGGTAATATCCTATGAAAGGTTGGCTATACATCACTACCATCATGACTACTAGGTGAAAGACTTCCACAACGTGGTCGGGGTGAATGGTACAACCGCCTTACGTATTCCTACTGTCAGTCCTTATCATTGTCATGTTCTGGTTAAAAGGGTAATTTTAAGGGTATTCGGTAGATATATGCATATAGTACTTTCCGCCACAAAATTGGCAACGCGGCATTAAATATTAAGGCAGCGGCAGTAAGGTGAGTAGTCCATGTTGTCTTAAGCTTATTCTTACTTACTCTTATTATGATGCTTTTAATGGATAGTTGATGTTCTAATTCTATACTCAAATATTAAGCATCTCCTTAGTATTTTTATCAATGCAATAATCGTTTACATTATATTCGTAATATGTTACGGCTCATCACATTGAGGCATAAATTTTAGGATTTCTTCTTCAAATCTTAAAGTATAATTGATTTTGATTTAATTTGATTGGGTAACAAAAGGAAATATTGGTCCAGTCTACCCACAATAAGACAGAAATTTGCATAAGTACCGCTAAAAATCTACCGTTGCGTGCCTCCTCCTTTTGAAAATACTTCTGTAAAAGCTCCAGCCTGTGTTGGAATACTTGGAGTCGAGATATCAAGTGACGTTCAATTCCGCGGTCATTTGGAAAAAGCTAAATTGGCCTCAAAAAAGGTAGATGGTCTTAGCAGGGCCAGACAGTACTTCACAGTAGCTTATTGTCTACAGTTTTATAAGGCAGAAATTCGGCCTCTTGGGGAGTACTGCTCTCAATACCAGCTCCTACTTTCGATTCACATTCAACGAAAAGTGTCTCGAATCGTCAACGACAGGACTATTTCTAATTGGATTGATTTTTTTGACATTATGATGATAGAGATGTGGCAATCTTCTATCACGGGGAGTATGCCGAAAGCTGTTAGAATAATTATTTCTGCCAAATATCAGCATCGGAATTCGCGACAAAATTCAAAGTTTATTTGCCATATTATATTCACCATCTCGATGTCTCGAAATCCACAAATGTGTTATTCTTGAGGCTTTTTTGCTAGGTACTACGCCGCTGTGGAACTAATTATCGGAAGGGTTTTTCGGAATGAATACGACAGAAAAGAGATTTTTTTATATCATAAAATAGTCCCGGGCTCTGAAGAATAGGCCAACTGCCGTTCTACTAGGCAGGTCGTAAAAGGCGACCGATTGGCTATCGAGTCACTACCATCGTGGCTACTAGGTGGTAGAGTTCTGCATTGTCTCGCCCGGGTCTGGTACCACCGTCTAACCTATTCCTGCCGCAATAACGTCAGTGCTTGTCACTGCCGTGTTCCGGTTTGGAGGGTAAGGTAGCCGGTAAACTTATGCATGTGGCATTAGACCTCGCCACAAGGTAGCAACACACCATTAACATCTTTGGTGTCTATAGGCGATGTTTGACTCTTTCCATCAGGAGACCCATGTGCTTGTTTGCTATCTTATGATATAAAAAAATGACTCTCCTGATGCAAAGAGAAACCATTGTCGCTTTTAGACACCAAATATGTTAAAGGTGGGTTATGTTAATTCACGTGGCGAGATGACAATGCCATATGTATAGACTATAAAGTATAGGCGATAGTTGACTCTTTCCATTAGGAGACCCATCTGCTTGTTTGCTATCTTATGATATAAAAAAAGATGACTCTCCTGATGAAAAGAGAAACTATCGCTTTTAGACACCAAATATGTTAAAGTGGGTTATGTTAATTCGTGTGGCGATATGGCAATGCCATATGCGTAGATATACCAGCTACTTTACCCTCCAAACCGGAACATGACAATGACATGTATTGACGCTATTGCAGTAGGAATAGGTAAGGCGCTGGAACTCTGCCACCTATTAATCCACTCATAGGTCAATTTCAAAATCAAAATGAGGTGAAAACGTCAAGTTTGTCTTACGAGGTATTAGCTTTAATATAATATCAAATGGGTATCTAATGTATAAAATACAAAGCTCTTATTTACAATGCATCCTTTAACTGTACCAAATCTCATACTCTTCCATTCTCGTAATTATTTTGAAAAGGTAAATATTTTAACAAAATTTTTGCTTCACGTAATAGTATGTAGATGGTATTACACTGACATTTACACAATGATAATATCACTATCCTACGCAAACATATTATGTCAACCAAAGAAAGAGAGGTTACTGATTTTACCTCGATTTTTGAAAATCTAGTTTTTAACTGATTAACATATTTTTGGATCCTAGAAAAAATTGCAGACTACTTACACTATGACGTCGTATGCCTGTATGAATTGAACCACGAGGTATAAACTCAAAGTCCACGGAATTATTATTGTTCTGTGAATTGACCAATCGAAACTTGGTTGATGGCATTTGACGAGATTCCACTAAACTAAATTTTCTGAAAATCTGAAGTGATTTGACCAAGATTCATAACTTCGAGATTTTTCAGCATTTTTGCAATATTTTAGATTTTTTTTTTATTTTTTACGGGGGAGAAGCTGTGCGGAGTAAACGAAGTCCGCGCGGACGAAGTCGCTGGTAACAGCTAGTCCAAAAAAATAATATTATTATGCTAGATAGATATGGGAAATATATTAACAGTGTAATGCTGCGGCCGCACTTGCGTCTATTGACCATAGTGACCATAGTACACCATCTAAACTCTCTACACCACAATTAAAACAAAAAATATTAACACCAACGCCACAAAAACACATTCTGACTACATCATCAACTATTTTATCTAATAAAGAAAATCGAATAAACAACTCTGAAAGTGAGAAAGACGGTAGTAAAAAAATTAATAAGCTGCTGTGATATGCAAATGCCAAATGTCATCTGTTATGAATCCTCTGCAATAGATGGCGTTACCAGTATGCCAACTGCCTCCATGACGAACTTTTGGAATGAAAAAACTGACCTTACTATTTTTGGGGATCAACAAGTGCGTAATTTATCACTAAACTTTATTAAATACAAATCAAATTGCGTGAATAGAGTTTCTTCATATATAAAACCAAATGCTAGTTCTACAGAAATTTTGAAAAATGCACATGAATTATTACAACTTTCAAAAAAAGATACAGTTATTATTTCAGTTGGTGCAAACGACTACAAGCCTTATTCTTTATTTTCAGCTTTATGTAACACTTTAAATAATTTGAAAAACTGTAATCAAGTTTTTGTATTAAGTGTTAGACACAATCCTTATTTAAACACAAATTTGTTAAACTTTAATTTAAAACAGTTGTGTCAACAATATAAAAATTGTAATTTTATAGATTTCAGCAACTACTTTAAATGTCATTCACTTCAAAATGCATACTCATATAAAAATATTTTCGACTATTTAGTTTTTAAAATAAATATGGAAATTGAACATGATACCTATGTACAACGTTTTTTACCTTATAATAAAAAAACATGTAGCACTGCGTATAAGACTACATATAATTTTAAACCAGTCAATACAAGTGAAAAAATTACATATCAAGAATATAAAGATAAAATTGAACACATGGTCAGACAAAGACAATTAAAAAAAGGTACAATTCCGTATATGTTTAACTTGATCCAGGGCAAAAAGCAAAATTCAATATCTAAAAATAAACAAACGTCCTCGCAAGCATCATTTTTTCGTGACCAAGGCGAAATTCAAGCTTTTTCATCAAAATATTGCGGGGATTTTAAATAAAATTGATTTAGTAGATATAGCTGTTTCTGAACTGACAAATAAAGGTGATAAATTAGATGTGCTATGTTTCTCAGAAACATTTGTCAAAAGTGGAACAGAGCTAAACTTAAAATTAAAGGGATACATCTTAGGGTCTTCTTTTAACCGTGAGAATGAAAAACGGGGAGGGACCTGTATAATGGTGAAAAAAGACTTACTTTTCAAAAAAATTGATCTCAACTCATTTCAGGTTCCGTATGTTTTCGAATGTTGTGGAGTTGAGATACTAAAATTCAAATTAATGATTATATGTATTTACCGCACGCCCTCATCTGATGCCCGTCATTTTCTCGAAAAGTTAGAATTATTATTACACACTTTTACAAAATCCAATAAGAAAAAAATTATTCTATGCGGAGATTGGAACATAAATATACTTAAAAATAATAATCTATCGAAAGACCTTTTTTCGATATTATGTAACTATAATCTCACCAATCACATATCAGTACCAACGAGGAGAAAAGCTTGCTTAGATCTAATTATAAGTAACATACACACAGTTAAGTCAGACGTTTTATACCTAGATTTATCAGACCATGAAACAGGTCAGACAATTACCGTAGATTTAAACATACTTTCATCTTTTAAAAATCCCTGTGATACATGGGTAGAAAAAAAACGTCTCTATAGTACAGAAAATATTGATAAATTTCTTAATTGCTTATCATCTTTAAGTTTTAGTAATGTGTTAAATCAGACAGATACCGAAGAAGCGTTTAATTTATTTCATGACGATTTTATGCTTTTCTATGATTTGTGCTTTCCTGAAATCAACGTAAGAATAAAAAACAAAAAGCTAAAAAATAGATGGATATCTAAAGGTATTAAAAGATGTTGTGTAAAAAAAAGAACTTTATATTTAAAATACTGTTTAAATGTAAGCGATAAAAAAATAAACCAAAAAATTTATAAACAATACAGCACACTTTTAAAAAAATGTATATTAACAGCGCAAAAGTTAGCATCCACAAAATATCTTGAAAACTCAAAAAATAAATGCAAAGCCTCGTGGAATATTATAAAAGATATCTCTTCTACCCAGGACTCCTATGCAGAGATTGACCACATACATTTTAACAATTCAACCTACTCAGATCCATTGAAAATTAGTAATATTTTTAACAATTATTATATAGATATCTCAAATGCAAATTCTTCATCCCAAATTAGTAGTAGAAATTGCAGTACGACAGTTAAAAATAATACTGATACAATGTTCATTACTCCTGTAGATGAAACAGATATTATAAAAACAATAAAGCAGTTAAGGAAAACAAAATCTACTGGATATGATCAAATAACTACAGAAATTCTAAAACAAAGTGCTGTTTTAATTGCGAAACCATTAGCGTACATTATTAATCTCTCTTTTCTAGACGGGAAATTTCCATCGAGATTAAAAATATCCATTATTCACCCCCTCTTCAAAAAAGGGAATCGACAGGAGATAGACAATTACAGACCCATTACCCTGATTCCCGTTATAGCAAAAATTTTTGAAAAAGTCATGCATGATAAGCTGTACAGTTTTCTTGAAAAACACAAAATACTAACAAATGAACAATACGGCTTTAGGAAGGGAAGATCAACACAGTTGGCTTGTTATACACTAATTAAAATGATTACTGAAAGTCTAGACTGTAATAAAAATTGTATAGCAATTTTCCTAGATATGAGTAAAGCGTTTGACCTAGTCTCCCATAAAACATTATTAGAAAAACTATATAAATACGGAATTAGAGGTAAAGCGTATGAGTGGATAAGCAGTTATTTAAAGGACAGAGTCCAGCGAGTAGAAATTAAAAAAACTATTAATAAAATAAAAAAAGTATATAAGTCAACTGACCTAATAAATAATCATGGTATTCCACAAGGTAGCATTTTAGGACCTTTATTCTTTCTGGTCTCGATAAATGACTTTCCAAATGCTATTGAACATAAATGTGTAATGTTTGCGGATGATATAACTCTTTTTGTAAATAGTAAAAATTATGAAAATATAGAAATAGAAACAAGAAACACTGTTAATAAAGCTATAGGTTGGCTTCAATCAAATGGTTTAAAAATAAACCTAAGCAAAACTAAAATAATACAATTTCAAACACGTAATCAACAATGCAATAAACAAAATGTAAAAATAACAATAGACAACGTTAAAATTGCAAATGTGGAATCAACAAAATTTCTAGGAATATTTATAGATAAATACTGCAATTGGAAGACGCATATAGAAAATTTAATTTTAAAGCTGGATAGATTCGTGTATGTAATTAGGCGTTTAAGAGAAACATCGACAACAAAGGCAGCCTTACTTGCTTATCATGGATATATATCATCGGTACTGAGATACGGTATTATTTTATGGGGTAACAGTGTCGATAATTTAAAATTATTTAGGGTACAAAAAAAGATTATACGCGCGATATGTGGTAAAAGTTGTATGGACACCTGCAAACCATTATTTTTATCACTAAAAATTCTGACACTTCCATGTCTTTACATTTTTGAAATGGGTAATTTTGTAAAAAAAAATATAAATCTATTTACAAAAAAAAGTGAATGTTCAAACAGAGAGATTAGGTTTAAAAATAAGTTATGTATCCCAAATCAAAGACTTCAGTTATATAAAAGAAATGTTTTTTGTATGAGTATTCGCATTTATAATCATATTCCCGAAAATATTAAGGATTTACCATTGAAAAAGTTTCGTTGTGCTTTGTTTAATTTATTGTCTAAAAAAGCTTATTATTCTGTGAATGATTTTATAAATGATAAATTTAAATAATTATTTTAATGAAATAATAAAATAAGATTACATTTTAACTTGAATGATTAGCTGTTACTCATATACATAATTAAATTAATAATGATAATAATCTGACATACACTTATATTAATTTTTTTTTTTTTTATAATCATGACTTAAATTTTAAATCTGACTCTTAATATATTTTAAGTTTTTTAAATATGTATAACGACACTAAATAAAGAAATGTGAAATGTGAAATTAAATAATCAAATAACACAGTAAGAAGTTAATGTTCTTCTTATTCATTTTTCACTTAATTTTTATATTTATTAATGTTCTATAGTAATATGATCCTGGACAAAAATATAATTAAAGATGCATTATCAGATATAATATAGGTATTAATAATAACATGTAATTGGACATTTTTTTTATATAGATTCTATGAGTTTAATTAATTGTAAGATAATTCATGACCTTAAATTTATAAAATACGAACATTAATTATGATTAAGTAGATTATAGTATGTATTTGCACACCGGCATTGCCGGTAGATTATGGCGATCTGAAAAAATGTAAGACCTATTTATTGTAACCCATATTCATGCAAATAAAATATATTCTATTCTATTCTATTCTATTCTATTCTATTCTATTCTATTGTCACAGATCTTCGCGCAAAGACACGACACATGCAGATGTGACCGGCTATCGTCGCAAAATTTTGGACTTCGTGTCTTACTGATTTCAGCCGTTGTTTTCGATCGGTTCAGACGTATGCGGATGGTTACGTAAAATTGAGTAGAACAATGAAATAGTACTAAATTCCTCCATCATTATAAAGTTGAGCCCATCATATGGGATCCAAAAAAAGTGAATCACAAAAAGAACATTTTAGTAATTAATTTTCAGCACATAATATGTAGAAGTAAACAAAAACGTCGTCCATAGTTACACGTTTGAAAATGATTTCAGCCATCCTGAATTATGGCATGACAGGTCGTACAAAATATCGTTGCCCCAAATATGACTATAGCGTTTATCGCGATAATTTTTTAGTGTCAAATCGTACAAAGCTTCGACGCATATTCCTTTGGAACAATAGATATATAGTGATAGTGCAGCCCCAACATCGCAATATTATCACCGTAGCTCACCAACACATACCAAAACGGTATTTTTCGAAGCAATTATGTATTAACTCAAACGTGTTACTGTGTTACCTCTCATTTAGTATTGTTTTCTCATTCTTTTCTCGCCCACTCATTTTTTTCCACTCAATTTAGTATTTAATGTTATTGCTAACTTAGATACTTAGATTAACTGTTATATATATATATATATATATATATATATATATATATATATATATATATATATATATATATATATATATATATATATATTCTTCTCTTATTAATATTCTTCATTTAAGCTAATAAACATAGTTTGACACCGCTCGGTTTAGTATTAAAGTAAATTATCAACAGTCATCCACATACCTATTATTTATTCGCTCGGATGATAATACCCTGAGTATAAATATTCTAAATATTCTATACATATATAACAAAAACTTGCTCTATTCTATCAGGAATTAGTAAAAAAGCTGTACTGAATTAGGCCGAGACCTAAATCTACCAACAATCTGGTTGTGGCACGTTTAGCTTTTATCGCTTTTTATGAAATGCATGACATAGATGCAGTTAGTCTTCTGTTAAAAGAGGCCCACAACAACAATCAAGAAGTATATCTTATACAAGTAAAGATAGCGCCATCTATCTACCTTAATTAATATCACAAACAAAAACTAACGTGATTGAGTAGGTAATCATGTAGCAAAACATTTTACCTCTTTATTTAGACTCACCAAAGCTCATGAAGTAATAGGTATAGATGGAGCTAGCACTCGTATTAATCAACTGAAATAAATATTTACATCTCTCTCTATGAGGTCTCCCTATCTCTATTTATACAGCTGTGTTAGAAAGAGAGGGTTAGACCTTAGAAGATGACAGCAGTATTTGAAATTTGGTTTCAAGTAGGTATTAGAAGTGTTGCCTCCAGATATAATACAGCTTCATGCCAAAGCTAGATGTTTTGTTTAAACTTTTACTAAGGGCCACAAGATGGCGCTCCAAAGTTTAATACATTTTGATTAACATACAATTTAGTCGCATTCACTCATGTGAGAAGATTATTGTCTACTTAACTTACTTAATATCAAATATTTAAAATTTTTTACTTGTACACGTTGAAAAAATTAAAGGAAAAACGAAATTCTTAAATATATTTTATAAAGATATGAATGAAATTTGGTTAAGTTTATTTAATATAGGTATGTATTAATTCAATTCAATGTAGTAAGTATAATAATAGCTAATTATTTATTACGACAAAGAATCTATTTGGATTCCTTGAGATTATTTTGTGATTTTAACATACATAGATTACAACTAAATAAATAGCAACTTTACTCAAATGTGCATGTTAATTTTAACATTATACTAGTGTCGTGTATTTGTATTGTGGATATTAGCGCTGGGTGTACAATTACTTTAATTAATTTAAGTTTATATTAACATGTTAGTTTATTGTATATTTCGTGTTGTTCTGGCCCCCTTTGAAGAAAAGACTATCAGCCGTTTTATTAGACAGTTCGTGATAGGTCAGTGATTGCCTATACGTATCACTGCCATCGTAAGGTTCTTTTTTTTTCATATCATAAGATAACAAACAAGCAGATGGGTCTCCTGATGGAAAGAGTCAACCATCGCCTATAGACACCAAAGATGTTAATGGTGCGTTGCTATCTTGTGGCGAGGTCTAATGCCACATGCATAAGATTACCGGCTACCTTACCCTCCAAACCGGAACACGACAGCGACAAGCACTGACGTTATTGCGGCAGGAATAGGCAAGGCGGTGGTACAAGACCCGGGCGAGACAATACAGAAATCTACCACCTAGTAGCCACGATAGTAGTGACTCAATAGCCAATCGGTCGCCTTTTACGACCTGCCTGGCAGAAACGCAGTTAGTCTATTCTTCAAAGGAGGCCGGGACCAACACGGTGAAAAAAAAACCACCAGCTAATTTATTCCTGCCGCAATAGCCTCACCGCTTGCCACTATCGTGTTATAGTTTGTAGGGTAATATAATTAAGATATATTTTTGCATTGGTAAAATTGCTACTATTTTTTCGTCTAGTCTCATCCGCCAAGTCTGTACCATCCGATAAGGAACATCATTATAAAATTAAAAACCTTAGATATTGCCTATGCTTATTACTAAAACTCTTCAGTTCAAAAGATTCAATTACTTCGAGATTCTAGTGAGATATATTTTTGTGCGATTCACATAAATATTTCTGATAATATATAATAATTTATATAAAAATTTAAAAAAAACCACCAGCTAATTTATTCCTGCCGCAATAGCCTCACCGCTTGCCACTATCGTGGTATAGTTTGTAGGGTAATATAATTAAGACATATTTTTACATTGGTAAAATTGCTACTTTTTTTTCGTCTAGCCTCATCCACCAAGTCTGTACCATCCGATAAGGAACATCATTATAAAATATAAAACCTTAGATATTGCCTATGCTTATTACTAAAACTCTTCAGATCAGAAGATTCAATTACTTCGAGATTCTAGTGAGATATATTTTTTTGCAATTCACATAAATATTTCTGATTCAAATAAAGAAATACGCCAATTATATCAGTACAAGAAAGTTTCCCGATAGCTAAATAGAGCTATAGAAATATAAGTTTTAGTATTGAAATGTCCAAGTTACTAACTAAGCCGCTTTGCTGTCTGTATATTCATTCAAAATCTTATTTGCTGCCATCAGCGATGTGCTTTTGCTTGTACGAAGTTTAATGATTTCCTTTAAGGAGATATTACCTTCTATCTGAAATTTCAATAGAAATAATTGCACTACAATTTAATATAACACCCACTTAAGGAATATCATTGAATAAATCCTATTTAATAAATGAATGAATGAATACATTTCATCGCGCAATAATAACTACAACATTAACAAATATTTTACACTATATTAAACACGTAATTCCAATTCCCCATTCCCAACCCAAAGGCGGACTTATATATATTTAAAATAAAATATATAGCTTCAATAAATAGTATATATAATATGAATAATTATAATAAATATAAATTATAATAATAAAGGCAACAAATTCTAGAGCCTTATAACTTTTTTTCCGAGTCCTTATAAGAAAAGACCATCTACCATTCTGCTAGGAGAGTTCTCTTCTATACTAAGAATTTACTATATGATATATATTATTATTTATATATATTACATAAATATTTTTCACTTCACACTTCATCACGCCCGGTTCCCTTACGGGCAGACAGCAATGTCTATAGACGTTCCGGTCCACCACGACTCACCGGTTTATCGGTTGGAGAGATAAGTGTTGATCCCCATCGTTGAGTTTTACTTACCTGATAACCATTATCGACTATTTCTAGCGTTAACATGGGACCGACGGTTTTATGTACTTATCAGAGGCATGAAAGTGATAACACTCCACCTGCCAGACTCCGAGCTGCTACTGAAATTTTAGATATTCGAGAAAAACCTCGATAAAACTTCAATAGCACTTTGCCCGACTCAGGGATTGAACCCGGGACCTCATAATTTGAGCCAAGTAGGCTATATGTTATAAGTATTGAACAGTGTTTATTTCTTTTTATTTATTTCACACTTTATTACACAAAATACATCTTTTTGAAAAATTAATATAAAACGTGTACAAAGGGCGAGCTTATCTCTGAAAGAGATGTCTACCAACAGACCCGAGAAGCGAGAATGCACAGATAAAGGTAGAACACAGTATACCAGTGCATAACTTACAATTAGAATTATATAATACAAAAAACAAAAAAAATGATATAAATCTAAACCTTATACCTAATGCCTTTCAAATTATCATGAAAAGTAATGTTCTCTTACTGCTTTCTTAAAAGCGATTTACTACTGCGAATATTCTTTGTGCATTTATGTGTATTTATGCATGTATGTATATATACATACTTAAAGAACATCACAACAATTATTGTTGTATGATTACGATAAAGTTTTTAATCGCTCATCGTATTGCGGAGCGCATCAAGTTCTCTGTAATTTAAATTTGCGAAGGCAACTGTTTGGAACAATATGGTGCACGTCATATTAAATTAGCATTCATATTGCTTGTATGTCTAGAATGAATGAATATAACATGAAATAAATGGTTTGTTATAATAATATTCGCCACAGGACAGCCTCTGATAATGATATTTGTCAGTTTGTTCGGATATACACCGTGAAATATTATCTTTATTAGTTCAGTGTTAAACACGTTGATTAGCAATATTAGATGAAAATTATTTGCATAAAATATACCAGTCGGAGATTAACCAATTAATGGTGTATATAAAATAAGGCTTTTACTTTAAAATCAAGTATTTCATTGTTTAGATGTTAAAGTGTACGGCTCAGATTATAAGATGCCGAACTAGATCCCCAGGTCGGGCAAAAGTAGTCTTAAGATTTTTTCGAGGTTTTTCTAAAATATCCCAAGTCTTCGTAGCTGCTTGGAGTCTGGTTGGTGGTGTGTTATAGCAGTCGTACTTTGAATAAGCACTTACAGCCGTCGGTACAGATAATTGCTAGAAATAAACGGTGATTGTTCAGCCAAATTCTTCTCGACAAATTGGATCGACTTCTGAATAACTGTATTAGATTTATCGACGGTCTGCGCAAGTTCGATCATGTCTCACAGTATCGTGCTACTCCCCCCTTGGATTCTCACGGCTTCCGTCCACCGATATATTAGGTATACTAGAAGATTACCAGCTGAGCGGCCACGACAGAAACCATACTGGCGGTTGCTAATCAGCTGGTGCTCTTGTAAACACTTGAGGAGCTGAGAGTTGATGATTGTCTCCCTAATTTTGGAGGTTAGAACGATTAGAGCGATCTCCGTTTTAGGGATGGGATGCACTAGAACTGTCTTCCATGAGATCGGTACTATGCCGAGTGAGTAGGAGAGCCGGAATAGACGTGTTAATACCGGCGCCAGCTCTGGAGCACACACTTTAAGTACAATTGGAGTTTTATCTTTCTCATTCAGCGTGCAAATTACTCTAATTTATGCTGCGAATGGTGACACATTTGGGTGGAATGAAAAAAAAAAACAGTTTTTTTTCCTTCTTGGCCAGAGTTTATAATTTGTCGTTGACAAAAGAAGAAAAATGTTAAAGCAAAAAAATATCCAATATCTTGAGGTGACGCACTGACTTGAAAAAATATTAATAAATAAAAAAATATCTGGTATTTTTTCTCATAATCCTAAAAAAATCAGAAAATGGATAAATATGACAATTTTTATTAATTTGTCTTCCGCGCCAATACCAGAAAAACATATTATTTTTGGACATTTCCTTAAAATTACAAAAAGAAAAAGATTTCTTTAATTCATATCTTTTTATTGGCTTTAAAAAGGATCACTTAAGATTACTAGATCTATTTTAAAAAATATGTAGATTATGCAATTTTCTAACTCAGTGTATAACCTCAAAATATCGAATAAAATATTTTTTTCCTTTTCTTTATTAGCCACAAATTAAACATCCAGACCAAGAATAAATAGAACTTTATTGTTTTACTCCATCCTATTTCACATACGCCATAAAGAATATATATGCGTGCCTACTCAGTTTCTAAATAGGCTCTACTTTTTAGATGATGACATATCATCAACAAGCAAGTAGAGATAATGTCTTCAATGACGAGAATACATGTAGACAACATCTTATACGCTGCCTATCCTAAGTGGGCAGATCAAGTTTTATAGGATGGAAGTACCAGCTGTGGAATTGTGGTCACTGCACTATATATTGCCGTTTAATATCAATTTTTTTATTTAAAAAAATCTACTATACAATGATCATATACCATTATGATTCATTTCAGTGCAAAATTTTGAACATTGAATGAAAATTTTATTAAACATTAATTTTTTGTAATTTGATTAAAAATTCAAGTGGCCAAAAATGGTACTTAGATGTCCAAAACTTCCCATTGTTTGTTCCTTGTTGTTGTTCTTCTACTGTACAACGACAACGAATACCATGTTTGATAACGTACGAATTTTTACAAGCGAATTTTATAGGGTTTGAAAGTTATTTGGGTTGTTCATAAATCTTTTTAAAATAAAAGCCTAGTCAAGCGTTATCTCCATTTTCTATCAGGTAAATGGTATTAATCTTTCAAAAGCATTGAATGGGATACCGGATTCATGCCAATTTAGGTTTTCTGTATTTTCATTCATTAATTGAGTTTTTTGCGGTACGTTTATTTTCATTCAGATGGATAAACCTGATTATTTTTGCTTCTTTCCATTATTATTCATGTCTATATTAATATTATGAATGCGAAAGTTTGGATGTTTAGATGGATGTTTGTTACTCAATCACGCAAAAACTGCTAAACGGATTTGAATGAAATATAGATAGAAGATAATCTGGAATAGTGTATAGGCTACTATTTATTCCGGAAAAGTAACGTGATCCCGCGGGATTCGTCAAAAACTTTTATGATGCAGCGGGATGTACGCTGCAGCTAGTAATTTATAAAAGAATAATACTTTTATATTTTGTCCCGTATACTAATAGTTTCTACCGAAATATCACGTTAAAGATTGTTTAAATTGCGATAAGTACAATAATTTACGTAAGTAACTACTAGATAGTAGAGTTTTGCTTTTTCTCTCGCAAGATCATAGGTTCATATCGCTATTGTGTTTCAATTTGGAGGTATAGCAGCGGTAAACTTATTGTTTATAGAATAATAGGGCAAACGGACAGGAGACTCACCTGATGATAAGTGATCACTGCCGCCCATGGTCAACTACACTATCAAAAGACTTGCAGTTACGTTGCCAGCTTTTTAAGAAAGAGTAGGCTCTTTTCTTGAAGGTCCCTAAGTCGTATCCGTTCGGAAAAACCCCCGCCAGTAATTGGTTCCACGGAGGAGTAGTGCAGTGAAAAAAGTGCCTCAAGAATGACACAGTTGTTGATTTTCAGACATCGGGATGTTGAGGATGAAATTTTAAATTTTGTCGCGGTGTCCGATAGTGAAATTCACTTATGTGTAATAATTTTATAAAAGGTAGTTTTTATTTTTCTTAAATGGCAACACTGTTCAACCCCGCCACTCTTTTGTGACAACTTCCAGTGAAAGGATTGAGAGTGGTGGGGTAGAAACAGTTTTGATTATTGAGGCAGGAGCTCGGTCAGTCGTTCGATAACCATCGATGTGATAAGTTGTCTAGTGGAAACTATGCTAGTTGGCTGATAAAAGTGTTAAAAGCGAAATAAAAGTAATTACTGTACTGTGCATTGGACTTTTACTGATATTTGGTAGTCGGCCGATAAAAGTGTTAAAAAGTGGAATAAAAGTATATACTGTGCTGTGAATTGGAGTTTTTCTGATATTTCAGACGCGGGATATAAAAACCCAGGTATGTACGCCCTCAGAATTTTAAATTTAAAAAGAGGAAATTCGAGTTGGTATTATATTAAGATACAAAGTAACTATAATGCTTGTTAAAATTTATTTTTATTTAATTTCGACACTACACAAATACTTACGACAGTTTTATATAGCGTTGCATTTGATAGGGGCTATTCTCCAAAAATGCAAATCATGCATATATGTTACATAAGACTTTGTATTGAGATCATCATTTACATCATTATTAAAAATATTTATTTACTGACTTATTTATTTATAAAGCATTAAATGTGATTTTAACTCGCATTTTCAATTTACTTTATGTATATTTATACTACCTATTTTGAATTTTAAACGTTTTACGTGATTTTTGGAAATTGAATATGGGTAATGATTTCATAGTTATACAAGCGAGAACTCCCAACAAAAAAAAATATAATAGAGGTTTCTATTTTATTATTTATGAGACTTTATTTTGTAACAATCATTTATTTACTTTTTAATATTTTTTTTTTGTATTAATGTCAGTTGGAATTACTCGCTTTGAACGATTAAACAGTGGAGAACTAGCATGTTTGCGGAATAATGAATGAGTGAACAAAGGTGTTCACTGGATACTGATTGAGCGAACGATGAATGTTCGCTGGATAATGATAGAGCGGACAATTATGTACGCTGGATAATGATTGAGTGAACAAAGTTGTTCACTGGATACTGATTGAGCGAACAATAAATGTTCGCTGGATAATGATTGAGCGGACAATGATGTACGCTGGATAATGATTGAGTGAGCAATGATGCTCGCTGGACTGCAAGAAATGAGTGAACTATGATATAAATAAGATATTGGCTTGATTCTAGAGATTTAATACATTTAGGTAAATGAAGTACTTGAATAGTTACATCTTTGATTAAATTTTTTATCATTTTTTTTATGAGAGTTAAATGGATGGGAAAGCTAGTCAGAGGAATTTTCAGATATGACGTCAGAAGATGACCAAGTTGGAGGTACGCCACCTACAACTCCACCAAGGAAGCGTAGGAACGCAAAACGGAGGAAAGTAAAGGGGAAAAGAGCTCATTCGACGTCGTCTACTTCAGTATCGTCAAGTGAGGATACTCCTCCGCCACGGAGGATGCGTAAAACATCAAAACGATTGACTGCAGATGACGTTTTAAAATTGCTAGCTAACTTTAAAGGAGAGACAAATAAGTCATTTAATAACAATAACTTAAATAATGTTGTGCCGGAATTTGACCCTGCGAATAGGTCTCAAACCATTGAATCTTGGATAAAAAAGGTCAATGAATGTGCCGTCATTTATGGATGGGATGAAAAACAAATTGTCCATTTTTCTTTACAAAAGCTCACTGGCTTGGCCAAGAAATGGTTTGAGGCTCTGCCTACAGTGGTTTTCTCATGGAGTGAATGGCAGGAAAAACTCTTGAAGGCTTTTCCGAGTGAGGAAAATTACGGACGCTTTCTGGAGGAAATGTTAAACAGGACTTCACGAAGTGACGAAAGCCTACGTGAATACTTTTATCATAAGCTATGTCTATTAAGTAGATGCGAAATAACTGGCAAAAAGGCTGGCAATTGCATAATTCATGGTATTAATGACGTGTCTATCAAAAGTGGTGCACAGACCCTTCGATGTACAGAACCTGAAGGGTTATTAAGCTTTTTAAGTACTCAACGCGTACAGCTACCTCCATCTAATCAAAATAGTAACCGAGAACGCAATAACAAAAGATTTGTTAGTCGCCATAGTCCTAATACAGTTCCAAACGATAGTTCCGCGATTACGTGTTTTAACTGCAACCAAAAAGGACACCCATTTTACAAATGCCCTAGTCCGATCGTAAAATGCAAACGTTGTCATAGGATTGGACATGATAATGACGACTGTAAGTTACGCCTTTATGTACCACGATCAACAGTGCCAACAACCTCTGTATCGACGCGTGCTGAACCCGCAGAAAAGAAAACTCTAAAAATTGACGTATCGAATAAAACTAATGAAAAATTTTATAAGGATATCCTTGTTAATGACAGTCGGCTAGAAGCATACATAGACTTCGGGAGTGAATGCAGCCTTATCAAACAAAGCGACGCGGCTTCCTTAAAATTGTCTAAGATCTTTGATGAATTGCCTGTAGTGAGAGGTTTTGGGAAATCGGCAATTCGTCCATTATACAAATCTCATATCACCGTCAGAATTGATGAGGTTGAGGCATCGATCACTGTGCTTGTAGTGGATGATGAATTTATGCCAACATCTTTGATTTTAGGACAGAACTTTACCGAATTATCATTTATAACCGTATTAAAGGATAGTACTCATTTAACTTTTTATAAAAGTCCGAATTGCAATATTAAAAATAATGACAAACCGATTAAACTTTTCGTTACAAACACAACCCAAATTTTACATACAAAGACTCTCCCTGTCTATACCAAAGACACCAACTTTAGTGGTGATGTTTTTATTGAAGGATATTGTACTGCAGAACCTGGTCGGGAGTTTAGTTTGTTTCAGGGTGCTTAAAATTTAAAAGACGGAAAAGGGGAGTTGGTTATTAGTAACCTGACAACTCGCAGCATAACCTTCGAAGTGGATACTTTGATAGCCCGGGCAGTTTCTTTAGTGGAATCAAACTCTTATCAGGTCAATAAGGTCACTGCTGAAATGAAAGATTTTGAGCCCCTTCAAAAAGAAGACATTAAAGTGGGAAAAACTTGGGTAAAGACGTCGTAGACAAGTTATACACTTTATTACAAGAATATAGGGATTGCTTCGCAACGAATTTAAAAGAAATAGGTTGTGTAAGGAATATGGAGATGCATATTGAACTTTCGGATAATAGACCAATCGTATATCGCCCTTATCGATTGTCACACTCTGAGAGAGAGCAAGTGAGGGAGACAATTGATGAATTACTGCAAAACGATATAATTCAAGAGTCAAATTCCAGTTATTCAAGTCCAATCATTATGGTGAGGAAGAAAACTGATGAACAAAGACTTTGCGTAGACTTCAGAGCTCTTAATAATAAAACAGTAAAAGATCGTTTCCCTCTCCCTTTGATAGAAGATCAGATCTCGAATCTCAGCGGAAACGCTTATTTCACAACTCTTGACCTTGCTTCTGGTTATTACCAGGTGCCCATGGCTAAGGACAGCCAACATCTGACTGGTTTCGTCACGCCCGATGGGCATTATGAATTTAAACGAATGCCCTTTGGGCTGGCAAATGCTCCAGCTGTCTTTCAGCGGATAATAAATAAGATCCTTGAAAGCAAAAGACTCGAATATGCTTTAGCATATCTAGACGATGTGTTGATACCTGCCAAGGATACGAATGAGATGTTTGAAAGACTTGAGGGAATTTTGAAACTGTTGAGAGAATTTGGCTTGACTTTAAAATTGTCAAAATGCCGTTTCTTCGATATTAATGTTGACTATCTGGGATAAAAACTCAAGCTGTCAAAGCATTTCCAACACCTCGTAATGTTCACGAAGTTCGCCAGTTTCTTGGCCTGACGGGATACTATCGCAAGTTCATTCGAGATTATGGGCTGATTGCCCGACCATTAACTTATCTGCTGAAAAAGGATTCTGCCTGGTTGTGGTCCAAGGAACAAGAAAATGCGTTTTCGCTGCTCAAAGAAAAACTTGTGGACAGACCTGTTTTAGCTCTTTATGATCCTAAATTGGAGACCGAATTGCACACTGACGCCAGTGCTCTTGGCATAGGAGGAATCTTAATGCAGTGGCAAAAGGAAATGCGAGTATTAAAACCAGTTGCCTATTTTAGCAGACAGACCACACCGGAGGAAAAGCATCTTCACTCCTATGAGCTCGAGGCGCTGGCTGTCGTGTGCTCCTTGAAGAAATTTAGAGTGTACTTGATGGGTATACACTTTAAAATTTGTACAGATTGCGCGGCTCTTAGAACCACCTTGACAAAAAGAGATTTGCTGCCGCGGATAGCAAGGTGGTGGTTACAAATCTCTGAATTTACTTTTGACATAGAATATCGTCCTGGCGTCCAAATGTCACATGTCGACGCTCTCAGTAGAAACACAACACTATCCGTTACAGCAGATGATAATCCATGTGTCAATATTTATAAAATAGAACAGGAAAACTGGCTCCTTACTCTACAACTAGCGGATCCTGACATTGTTCGGATTTTTAAAATTCTAAAACCCGAGGAAGACAAAGAATGTAAAGAAATAAGGAGCAATTATGAAGTGAAAAATGGTACCGTGTATAGAAAACTCGATGGCGCAATACGTTTGGTTGTCCCACGGAATGCTAGATGGCAGATATGTAAAGCTAGCCATGATGACATCGGTCATCTTGGCTATACTAAGACTTTAGAAAAAGTCCAAAGTCAGTACTGGTTCCCCAAGCTTAGGCGCTTTGTAAAAAAATATGTGGGCGCTTGCATTGACTGTGCATATAACAAAGACAGTGCATCTCGGCAGAAAAGTGGTCATTTGTTCCCTATAGAAAAGATATGTATACCGTTTCATAATATACATATCGATCACTTGGGGCCTTTCGTTAGGAGCAAGAATGGTAACACCCACATTCTAACAATTGTAGATGGTTTCACAAAATACGTATTCATGCGGGCAGTCAAAAATACGAAAACAAAGACTACAATGAAGGTTCTTCAAAATATATTTTTTGATTTTGGGTTGCCAGCAAGAATTGTGTCAGATCGTGGCACTTCCTTTACATCGTCAGCTTTTAAAGCTTTTTGTAATGAACATGGCATTAAGCACATATTGAACGCGGTTGCTTGTCCCAGAGCCAATGGTCAAGCTGAGAGATATAATCAAGTTATACTCAATTCTTTAGCTGCTCAAAATTCTAATGGTAGTGAACGTGACTGGGACAAGCAACTGGGTAAAATTCAGTGGGGTGTTAATAACACAATTAATACAACAACTAAAAAAACTCCAACTGAAGCGTTATTTGGCATTAGAATGCGCGATGATCTTGCGAACAAAGTGGGAGTTGTAAGTACACAAGACGATGTGGAATGTATAAGGAGTATTATCAGTACAAATATAGAAAAGGACCAGAATATTCAAAAACGTAGACATGACGCTAATCGGGTTCCGGCACCTAAATACAAAGTTGGTGATCTAGTTAAGATTTTAAGAAATAATTACGGTAATGATGGAAAAAGTACTAAACTCCTATCTAAATTTGTCGGCCCCTTTAGGATTTCTCAAGCGTTAGGAAATGATCGTTATCAAGTAACGGATATTCCAGGTTTTCCTAAAAGAGGTAAGCCTTATGAATCTGTAATAGCTTTTGATAGGATTCGACCCTGGATTAATGTGAAAGCTCTAGAAGTGCATGATAGTGAAACAAGTGGTTCATCTTTATGTAGTGATAAAGAATAGCAATACAAGACAGAAACTTTGCCAGTTGTTACGAATTGACATTCAATATTAAGTACTACATATAGAAAATTGAAGTAGGCAAACATATACTATTATTTTATTTATTATTTTTAATAGAAAGATAAGATACAATGAATGTTAAATCTAAATAAATAAAATGATAATAATGGTATGAAATTTAAAATAACCTACTAATTACATATAAATATAAATAACTAATTTTGTTTTTTTTTTTATTTTGTTGTTACAAATGGTTTGATTGATTTAAATATTATAAGGTTTTACAAACAATACATGTTAGAACAAGCAAATACTACATGTTAAACAATACAAGTACATAATAATTATTTGAAATTAAAATAATTAAGTTTGTGTTATTCCGTATACTTATGAGAAAATTAGCATGTATAATGTTTTAATTCACTTATTTGTAAATATAATAATGTATGCATACCTAAATGCATTAGTACAAAATACTGTATAATTTAAGTCACATGAAATCCTTTGAAATGTACAGAAGCTACCTTAGAGTGTTTATTTAAATTTAGACTAAATAGATCAAAATAGATCAAAATTAAATAATAGATCAAAACTAAAATTAAGATTTTATTCTATTGGTTTCAAAATAATAATGAGTAACTTAAGTTAGTAAGTAATTGATTGACAGAGTTCCTGATGTTTATAGTGTGCCAGGAGGCTACACATTTCGTAGGATGGCCGAATGTAATAATTTTATAAAAGGTAGTTTTTATTTTTCTTAAATGGCAACACTGTTCAACCCCGCCACTCTTTTGTGACAACTTCCAGTGAAAGGATTGAGAGTGGTGGGGTAGAAACAGTTTTGATTATTGAGGCAGGAGCTCGGTCAGTCGTTCGATAACCATCGATGTGATAAGTTGTCTATTGGAAACTATGCTAGTTGGCTGATAAAAGTGTTAAAAGCGAAATAAAAGTAATTACTGTACTGTGCATTGGACTTTTACTGATATTTGGTAGTCGGCCGATAAAAGTGTTAAAAAGTGGAATAAAAGTATATACTGTGCTGTGAATTGGAGTTTTTCTGATATATGCATTTGGTATTCTAGCCCCACCAAACAGATAGAAATGCAATTAACATTTTTGATGTTTAGGGACCAACTGCCGTTTTGCCAGGCAGGTCGTAAAAGGCGACCGATTGGCTATGCGAGTCACTACTAACGTGACTACTAGGTGGTTGAGTTCTGCATTGTCTCGCTCGGGTCTGGTACCATCGCTTTACCTATTCCTGCCGCAATAGCGTCGGTGCTTGTCACTGTCGTGTTCCGGTTTGGAGGGTAAGTTAGCCGGTAAACTTATGTAGTGGCATTAGACCTCGCCACAAGATAGCAACGCACTATTAACATCTTTGGTGTCTATAGGCGATGGTTGACTCTTTCCATCAGGATAGCCATCTGCTTGTTTACTATCTTATGATAAAAAAAAGAACTATTTGCTTGTTTGCTATCCTATGAAATGTATAAATAAAAATGGAGTCTTTTTGAATCAGCAGTAATTGATTACATAACAAGCGATGTTGTATCTTTCCAGCAAGATGACTCCTGCTGGAAAGATACAACCATCGCCTATAGACACCAAATAGTATGTTAATGGTATGTTGCTATTTGTGGATACGCCTCTTATAATTTCTAAAATATTTAGACAAAGTAGCACTGATCTGAGGAAGATGGCAAGGGAGATAAAATATGTGTGGGGTCTACAAAAAGCAAAGTATTTACAGTGGATCTCAGATATAAAGCAACTTGGTGCGTCTTTGTTAAGTTAAGAACACTCACTGGAATAACTTAGTGGGTAAATGTACCTTCAATGTCACGTGACGACATGACGCTGTTGGCGTATGGAGGACGTGTTGAATCGTTGGGCTGAGCACTTTGCGGAGATAATGTTCATCGATCACCTAATATTCAGCAGATAAAAGATATCTACCCCGTGTTGGTCCGAGCTCCTTTAAAGAATATACCAAATGCCGTTCTGCCAGGCAGGAGACTGATTAGCTATATATGTTACTACCATCATGAATACCAGGTGATAGAGATCTATATATAGGCGGTGGGCCTTACCTATTTCTACCGCAATAGCATGAATGTTTATCATTCTCGTGTTCTGGATTGGAGAGTAAGGTAGTCTATAGGCATATATATGTGGCATTGCTATCTTGCCATCTTGCCAATAGGACAGCAACGTACTATTAACATGTTTGGTGTCTTTAGGCGATGGTTTCTCTTTCCATTAGGAGTGCCATCTGCCTGTATGGTATCTTATAATTAAAAAAAGAAATCACAACCCTCCCGCAATGGAAATGATACTGGCCATCACGAGTTAACAAATAGCGGGACAGTTGGCGTCGATGATATCTTCGGTGAACTCTTAAAATACAGAGGAACTTTATGTGATATGTATGATATGGAAGCTTTTGATGGATGTGGTGTGATGAGCAAGTTTCATCTGAATTTAGCATCTAAATTCTGAAAAAACATACTGGACCATTAGACCATACAGGCAATTTACGTAAAGAACGTAATACTACAATAGACGAGCTAAAAGGTCAGGCCAATGAAATGTCATCTGCTGAGGCTGACTTTTAGTCACTGTAACCGAAATCGACTTGGACATTATAATAATATTTTTTTTTTTTTGCAGTTTATTGTTAGGAATAAACTATTTATAGAACAATGCAATACGATTCCATAGTTTTAAATTTTACTTTACACCTGTAGGTGTATATTTGAAAGCAAGAATATCGAACTCTAGGTTCGGTTAGGGCTGCCAAATTTCCTAACGCAATCGCGAACACTAGAAATTTCCATTTAGTACAAATATAGTATGATGTTAGATATATAATAATGGATTTATTTTATTGGATTTTTATTATTTTTTGATGATTTAAATTTTATGAATACTAGGTGGCAGTATTACGTTTCGCCCAGATCTGGAAATCACTACTTTGATTATTCTTGCAGCAAATAACGTTAATACTTGTCAATATCGGGATCTGGTTGAGAGGAGGCAGCCGTTAACCTCATGCATATCGTATTGTTCTGCTACACAGGTAGAAATGTACCATTGACTTCTTTGGTGACTGATGTACCTTTCATCAAGAGAGCCATCTGTATATTTGCTATCTGCTGCTGCTTTTATGATACGTAAAAAAGCAGTATTCTGCTATGATATCAGTATTTTGCAATATTGCATTCTAGTCTTCTGGAATTTTCTGTTAACTACTGAAATCGTCAAACTTGCATAATATCTAAGTATCTAGAGTATCTTAGTTGGTGATGTTAATAGGCCGTGGTTACTTCTACATCTCATTATCAACTTAATTAAAAAGTTCTAGAAACGTGACAACCCTGGCATGGGCGCGGAAGTATAAATCGACCACAACCCACAATAGATAACCCTTCTCCCGACATAAATTCACGATAAATAATCATTGTTATTAGAGAACTGTAAGAAATATAACCAGTCATTCCCAAATATATATACTATAGTACCCTTTTGGTGATTTAAATGCATGATATCATATTTAATCCACTAAATCAGCGTTTTTGAACATTTTAAATCCACAGACCCTTAAGTCACCAAGCATAAAGGCCGATGTCCGAAATATTTATTGCTTTTTTAAATTAATAAAAAGCAGCTATAAATATTTCGGACACCGTCCGCAAAGCAAGCGTAGCGACAGTAACTATTAAATTTTTCTTAATAAGAACGGCTGTAAATATCTTTACCCAAGCAAACGTAGCGACACTATTTCATTATCTGTGGTGGCAATGACGAGACTTTTGGTAAAATTAATTTTTAAAGGGTTTGCAATTCCTATATACTTGCGTCTCCTCGGGGAATTGGCACATATTGAGAAACACTGCACTAAATCTTTCAATAGGAGCTTGAGAATTGGGAAGTCCACACCATGCCCACGCACCAAAAGTAACAGAGCAAATGTATTTAATACAATAATCGATCATGACATTTTGGGTTTCAGTAATCCATCAATTACTGTGTTATATACTGTGTTGCTGGTAGCCTTTTCAAAGGAACTTCGATTTTATTCCCTTGGGGGTTGCATTATCAAAAATCTTTTCGTTGCGGATTCCTTTAAGAAGATATTTATTTATACAGCCCAACAAGCTAAGTGATTTAATCTGTGTTGATAATATTTTAGTAAAATTTCCTTTTATTTATACATCTTTACAAATAAATAAAATTGAAGTGTCTGTTTGTAATATTAAAGTAACCGTTTTTAACTAAATGCATAGAATAGAATAGGATAGGATAGGATAGGATAGGATAGGATAGGATAGGATAGGATAGCATAGCATAGGATAGCATAGGATAGCATAGCATAGGATAGCATAGGATAGCATAGCATAGAATAGAATAGAATAGAATAGAATAGAATAGAATGGAATGGAATGGAATGGAATGGAATGGAATGGGATGGGATGGGATGGGATGGGATGGGATGGGATGGGATGGGATGGGATGGGATGGGATGGGATGGGATGGGGATGGGATGGGATGGAATGGGATGGGATGGAATGGGATGGAATGGGATGGAATGGGATGGAATGGGATGGAATGGGATGGAATGGGATGGAATGGGATGGAATGGGATGGAATGGGATGGAATGGGATGGAATGGGATGGGATGGAATGGAATGGGATGGAATGGAATGGGATGGAATGGAATGGGATGGAATGGAATGGAATGGAATGGAATGGAATGGAATGGAATGGAATGGAATGGAATGGAATGGAATGGAATGGAATGGAATGGAATGGAATGGAATGGAATGGAATGGAATGGAATGGAATGGAATGGAATGGAATGGAATAGAACAGATTAAAACAGAATAGAAAACAGAATAGAAAACAGAATAGAAGAGAATAGAACAGAATAGAACATAATAGAACGGATTAGAACGGAATAGAACGGAATAGAGTGGAGTGGAGTGGAGTGGAATGGAACAGAGCCGAACAGAGCCGAACAGAACAGAATAGAATAGAATAGAATAGAATAGAATAGAATAGAATAGAATAGAATAGAATAGAATAGAATAGAATAGAATAGAATAGAATAGAATAGAATAGAATAGAATAGAATAGAATAGAATAGAATAGAATAGAATAGAATAGAATAGAATAGAATAGAATAGAATAGAATAGAATAGAATAGAATAGAATAGAATAGAATAGAATAGAATAGAATAGAATAGAATAGAATAGAATAGAATAGAATAGAACAGAATAGAACAGAATAGTACAGAATAGAACAGAATAGAACAATAGAACACTATAGAACATTATAGAACACTATAGAACAGAATAGAACACTATAGAATAGATTAGAATAGAATAGAACAGAATAGAACAGAATAGAACAGAATAGAACAGAATAGAACATAATAGAACGGAATAGAACGGAATAGAACGGAATAGAACAGAATAGAACGGAATAGAATAGAATACGGAACGGAATGGAACGGCATGGAACGGAATAGAACGGCATGGAACGGAATGGAACGGAATGGAACGGCATGGAACGGCATGGAACGGCATGGAACGGCATGGAACGGCATGGAACGGAATGGAACGGAATGGAACGGAATGGAACGGAATGGAACGGAATGGAACGGAATGGAACGGAATGGAACGGAATGGAACGGAGTGGAACGGAATGGAACGGAATGGAACGGAATGGAACGGAATGGAACGGAATGGAACGGAATGGAACGGAATGGAACGGAATGGAACGGAATGGAACGGAATGGAACGGAATGGAACGGAATGGAACGGAATGGAACGGAATGGAACGGAATGGAACGGAATGGAACGGAATGGAACGGAATGGAACGGAATGGAACGGAATGGAACGGAATGGAACGGAATGGAACGGAATGGAACGGAATGGAACGGAATGGAACGGAATGGAACGGAATGGAACGGAATGGAACGGAATGGAACGGAATGGAACGGAATGGAACGGAATGGAACGGAATGGAACGGAATGGAACGGAATGGAACGGAATGGATCGGAATGGAACGGAATGGAACGGAATGGAACGGAATGGAACGGAATGGAACGGATTGGAACGGATTGGAACGGAATGGAACGGAATGGAACGGAATGGAACGGAATGGAACGGAATGGAACGGAATGGAACGGAATGGAACGGAATGGAACGGAATGGAACGGAATGGAACGGAATGGAACGGAATGGAACGGAATGGAACGGAATGGAACGGAATGGAACGGAATGGAACGGAATGGAACGGAATGGAACGGAATGGAACGGAATGGAACGGAATGGAACGGAATGGAACGGAATGGAACGGAATGGAACGGAATGGGACGGAATGGAACGGAATGGAACGGAATGGAACGGAATGGAACGGAATGGAACGGAATGGAACGGGATGGAACGGAATGGAACGGAATGGAACGGTATGGAACGGAATGGAACGGAATGGAACAAATGGAACGGGATGGAACATATACGAAAATAATATTTTTTTACAATTTTTGTTTGTCTACCTGTTTATTCCAGCTGAAATCTGGAACGGCTGAACCGATTTTGACGGGATTTTCACTGGTAAATAGCTGATAAAATAGGAGTAACTTAGGCTACTTTTATTTCAGAATTTTTTCCACGCGGACGAAGTCCCGGGTACAGCTAGTAAAATATAAATATATATTGACACGATTGGAAAACACGTTTCTTTTTTTTTCAGGACACTTATAAAGGAGAGATGTTTGTTTCCCTGCTCTCGCAGTTAGTTACAGATAATTACTTAATAATATTTTAAAAAATTGTCCTCGTGTTGGTTCCGGGCTCCTTTGAAGAATAGACCCACTGGCGTCGGTCGACTGACCGCAGGGCAGGTCGTAAAATGCGACCGATTGGATATGCAGTAACTACCGTTGTGGTTATTAGGTGGCTGTATTGTCTCGCCCAGGTCCGGTCACCACTTTCCCTATTCCTGCCGCAACAGCGTCAGTGCTAGTCGTTGTCGTGTTCCGGTTTGGAGGTAAGGTAGCCGGTAAACTTATGCATGTGGCATTAGATCTCGCCACAAGTTAGCAACGCACCACTAACATCTTTATTGTCTATAGGCGATTGTTGACTCTTTCCATCAGGAGACCCATCTACTTGTTTGCTCTTTGGTCATATACAAAAAAAGGTTTGGATGTTTGGGAAGATGTTTCTTAATTACGAAAAATCACGTTAAACCACCTTCGTAAACCATTTTCCCCTCTCCTCATAAAAACAAGAACAAGATTCCATCGAAACCTCTTTTTGGAATTCAGTCGAAAACACTCACCGGAGCTCGTTATTTTCATTTTATGTACTGGTATCACTTTAGAGGTAACGATAAGGTTACATGAATGATATCCGAATCGGGCCGCTATTACCATATCAATTTGTCTAACATCGTATTTCAGACGTGTTTCATGAAATTGTTATTTTCACTAATGGTACAGAATTGTATATTTTTATGCGAACATTCGCTTTGTGTATTCTGTGTGAATACAATTTACGTGGTGTACAATTTTCGAATTGAAATATTTGTTTGTTTACTGATTTCTTAATAATAAACTCTTGTTTGACTCGTATTTCAAGTATTGGCTCGTAGATTTGTGGTTAAACTAATCAGTTCAGATCATGAGGTTTTGGATTCGCTACTAAGTCCGGTATGAGTGTTATTAAGATTCTAGGTGATAATTTGATCAAACGGGTGATAATTTTTTTAATTTATTTATTTATTTAAACTTATGCACAACCACAAAGGTGGACTTAATGATAAGTGGCATTTTCTACCAGTCACCCTAACTTAATCAGATAACAATATTGGTAGGTGCATAAAATTGTTCGATAAATGGTTACCGAAGTAAAAAAATAATTTAAATAAGATTGATACATAACAGATACATACATAAAAAACATATATCTTGTCTTGTCTGTAGTTTTTTATTATAAGAAGTATTTATTTCTAAATTATTAATTTTTTGACACGACGCTTGAAAGAATATTTAGAACTAATTCACTAATAATTCACATCGCCAAATATCCCAAAGACAATCACATGTGATTTGAAATAACCGGGATCAGCAACCACAAGAAATATTTTGAAATATTATCGTAAAATAATCATAAACAGACAAAAGGTTTACTTGATGGCAAGTCCCCGTCGCCCATGGAAAATTACATTACCAAAGGTCTTGTCAGTTACGTTGCCGGTCTTTTAAAATGACTAAGCTCTTTTCTTAAAGGTCACTAAGTTATATAATAATATTCGGAATAACTCAGTGTCAACGACTGGTTCTTTATTAGCCAAATAGTGCGAGGCGAACAGTTCCTCGAGAATCGCATAGTTGTGGATTTTCAGACATAGAAGTGAGGTGAAACTTTGAATTAAGTATGTCATGTATCTAGCATGTATGTGTCATGTATGTAGCAAATTATATATGATATTACACCGCAACGCCAAAGAACCAAGCAGGCAGAAATAGTCCTGTCGTCAACGATTCGATCCGATCTACGTTACATGCGAACAAAAAAATATGGTGCTTTGGAACCCCGCTCTTTAATGAGACAGTAATCAATATAACTGAATTTACTTTATAAAGCTGTAAGAAATGGCCCTGCTGAGTGTACTAAGTTTTTTTGTGGCAAATTTAGCCTTACCTTATAAGCTACTGCCTTGTCTTGCTAAGTGCACTAAGTTTTTTGTGGCAAATTTTGCTTTACCATATGAATGACCACGGAACCGAACATCATTCGATATTTGAACTATTCTAATACTGGCTGAAACTATCATAAAAGTATTTTCGAAAATAAAGACACAACAAAGAACGATTTGTAAGCGCTAAACGCGTAAACTTTTGTCTTCTTGCAGTTAAACTGGACTGAATTTAATCAACTCCTCTCCGAAGCTATGGAAATTTGTTCCTCCATTTCTGAAATAATTTTCTCAACATTTATTGACGTATCCCCGAGGGATCCCGTTGCAGTAGTGTATAAAACACTATCAGTGTTGTAATCTGTATAGCAATAAATGTTGCTTAACCGCTTCATGCTTTTAATATGCAGAAGAAACAGTATAGGTGATAGTATGCAGATTTGGGGTATTAGACCATTAATACAATGAATGGTGGCTAAAAATGGTGTTAAGTAGTAAATATTTCTTACCCTTAAATTAATTCAGAGCTTGATTGTTTTCCAATAAAAAATGGTGTTCGATAGTCAAATTCCAACAGACTAAATGTCGTAACAATATCGAATAAACACTCCTACAGTTAACAAAAAAGCCACTCAATTACATTGGTCCAATAATCCAGAAAAGGTTTTACGAGTAAAGCTACAATTACGTTCACTTTATGATTCACCTCGAAAAGGTACAGCAATTTGCAGATATTTAGTATTCCGGGCCCCTTTGAAGAATAGGCCAACTGTCGTTCTGCCAGGCAGGTCGTAAAAGGCGACTGAGTGGCTATACGCGTCACTACCATCGTGACTACTAGGTGGTAGAGTTCTGCGTCGGCTCGACCGGGTCTGGTACCACGGCCTTACCTATTCCTGCCGCAATAGCGTCAGTGCTAGTCACTGTCGTGATCCGGTTTGGAAGGTAAGGTAGCCGGTAAACTTATGCGTGTGGCATTAGACCTCGCCACAAGATAGCAACGCACCATTAACATCTTTGGTGTCTATTTCCATCAGGAGATCCATGTGCTTGTTTGCTATCTTATAATATAAAAAAAAAGAAGAACAGATCAACTAGTTTACTACTAATTCCGTAAAAAGCGAGGAAAAGTTTGACAAGCATTGTGACTACTAATTTGGTAGTAGTTCTGTAAGATTTTCATGTATGGTCACAACGTTTCCTACCGTAATAGCGTAGCAGCTTGTCACTGTTATATATCAGGGGCCTAATTCACGTAACTAAACGGCAATCGGGTCGAAGCGTTTAAGACTCTTACACATTTTCTTACATATTATTCCGCGTCGTAGCACGTCTCGACGTTTTGTCGTGTTTATGTGTAAGAGCCCTAAGCGCATCGACTCAATTACGTGAATTGGAGGGCAGTTTGGAGAGTAAAAAAACCAGATGCATTTAGAATTACACTCGTATTGCATTGATATGTGACATTTACATGACTGATGTTTATCAGCGATAGTTATTACTTTACATCGGTAGGTTCATATTCCTCTGTCCATTCATTTATGCACATAAATAAAATTAGAGTGTCTATCAAAATTTTTTTTCTTTTTTTATTATTGGATTACCAACATAAGATACAGCACTTAATTTATGTAATACTGGCTATGGGTACTATCTAACTGTTCTTATAATAACAGGTAATCATAGCATGCTTAATAAGATAGTGACTTGTTGCTTAAGTACTAGGTAAACATAAATTTTAAAAAGAATTTCAAAATAACCAGGTTTTTTCAAATGCAGTGTGCTATTTTTATAATAAGTATTCATTCAAGTGCTCAAGTATCATTTTTTAAATTTATGTGTCTGTCTGTCTATCAGTCGTTGTACAGGGTAATCTCTAGAACGGCTAGACCGATTTTGATGGAACTTGCAGCAAAAAATAGATGAGCTTATAGGACAAGACAAATGCTACTTTTTAACCGACTGACCAAAAGGGAATAATGATTTTGCATCACGTGAACGAAATTGCGAAAAAAAACTTACACTTACGGCAGGAATAAGTAAAGCGGTGATATTAAATCTAGGTAAGGCGCTATTTGTCACGATGATAATTAAATATTTAGTCAGTTATTCGCCTTTTATGAAATTTAGAGAGGAAGATATAATTTTCAATTCTTCAAAAGGAGTGTAAATCAAAAGGAGCCAGATGATAGTGAATTGTTTATCCATTCCTCGTTTCATAAGCTTATCGTAGAGATACGTATTGTAATTCTCCTTTAGAAAGCTGGACCGTTACATAAATTATACTACCTGTTTTAATTAATGCCATTCTTATCTTTATTTTAAAGCTAATTGAAAGTCAATGTAGATTAGAAGCCTTTTCAAAATTTCAACAGAAATCAAATAAAATCAGCCCACGTCAAAGCAATACAAGTTTTCCCAACCGAAAACATTCGCCCATTCTAACTTGATTGCTCAATATATTTAGAGCATATATTACTATAGAGCCATTTCCTTCATTGATTTGAATTATTAATTACATGACGGGTAGCACCTAAACAGCAAGTCAACTTTGTAACCATCATTATGACCAATCTATAAAAGAGTCATGGCACAATATTTCCCAGTCAATATTCAACATTTACTAATTCCAAACGTATTATATAACTTGTATTTTTAGTTAATGTAAGAAGATATTGAGAAAATATTAAATACAGATTTATTGTACGAGAAGCAAAACCTTTCTACCATTTTTTCGGACAATTATCTTACGGAGGAGTTTGAAATTTGGCACAGCTAAAGTTTACATTGCGGAGGACTGCAGAAACTTAATATTTTTAAATAATATCAATTAAAAATATATTAAATAATAAAAATGAATGTTACACATACTCGTTCGTGTGATAATATAATATGTGGCCAACTCACCACATTCACCTTAACGCACCACACTACTTAATATGTGTAGTTTACCCATATACACAAATATCTTATATAATGTTTATATATGTCCATAAATATATATTTGTTCTATATATTATATTTACATTTATTGTAACATTATATAATAATTAATTTATTCAACCAAGCATAGTCACGGGGAACCGGTAGTTAAACTCTCGCCGGCCGGGGTCTATTGTTCGGAAACAGGTATGTGGCCTGATGCCCGAGCGCAGCGGGAACCGCCCCCGACCGATGATTTGCCACGCCAGTTTAGACCTTAACACCGTGAGCGAACTAGCGAGCCCGTGTCCGCGAGAAGTTATCATCTTAATACCCCCGTTCGGCCGCGAGCCTATTTTATAAATTATAATAGTTCTTTTTTTTTTTGGCATGGGCGTTAACAACATTATAATAGTTAGATATCCTTTGTTTTGTCGTAATTAATTTGTGTGTGTGTATATCGTTTGTGTGCTGTTAATCTGTGTGTGTGCTGGTGAATAAACAATACTGTTACAATCCACTGCGTTTCAATATTACTAGGTAGGTAAAACCTTCAATTTAACATCACATTTACCTACATAACACATGTATACTATTTAATTTAAGGCTAAATTCTGTTTCCAAACAAAAAAGAGATTTTATTGTTTTAAGTCTATGGTGAAATAGAGTCATAGAAATGTGTCCGAATTATGACTGCAAGGCGTTCGCTAGTTATCATAATTTTCTGTACAAGTGCCTTAACATTTGATGAAATTTCATATACTTTTTTACCAATCCTCGAAGAAGCAATACAAATTTTCTCAAAAGAAATACAACCACGTTTACTATGTTCCGTCCTGTAGATTCAGACCTTTCCTTATCAACTCATGTATCTCTTAAATGACGAATAAATTTTAAACATTTCACTATCATGTTCACCACTTGCTCTTAGAATATAATGGTATGTTATTATAATGTTATCTTAGAATATATATCAATTTGAACGCCTTTCATAATTCTTCAACTTAACCAGCATTTTCGTGTTTTAAGTTCAAATAAAAAGTAACAAGTATTTATATGATAAATAAATGGTTATGATATTGAAACAAACAGTATAGTCATTTTTACAAAATTAAAATACAATACATCTTTTTAATTTATTCCCCATTGTATACTGAATAATTTACCTAATGAATTAACTATATGAGTTCGATTGCTTAAAACGCAATCAGTATGAATTAAAAAGTACTTTTCTATAATTTCTTATTTATCAAGCTAAAAGTCATTCAGTAAGTTGTAAAATTAATATAAGATTATATGTATCAGTACGTAGACGCTGATATTGCTACAAAAAAGTTCTTTAAATAACATTCTGTAAATGTAAATTGGCGGTAGTAATTACTTGCAAATTCGTGAACTCATTCTCTTTTAAAGAAATAATCATTGCAGTGAGTTGGATGTAATCTTACTTAGTAATACTTATTTAGGTAATACGTAATATTCGGTAAGTATTGCATGTGCTCTACAGTTTTATATACTCGACACTCAATATTTTGTTACAGTTTAATTTCCATACTGTCAGTCCATGTCCCAGTGTCTCCCAATAGACTACTGACTCAATGAATGTATCAATTGATTGCTACCCTTTGTTTTTGTGGTACCAATTTGCCGTAATACGACTCGTTTGACAAGTACCCAATTAACTAACAAGGTTTATTATGGATTAAAGAAGGAATAAGTATTGTACAATCATTTATTATCTATACATATAAATAGAATTGAAGCAATTTATTTATGTAAAAATATAATGCTTGTAACGTTAAATTTGTAGGTAGGTTTTACTGAGTACTTATGGATGTTTGCATGTTTTTTAAATCAAAAATAAATTTCAATAAATTATTGTCTTTCTGACTATTTATTTTAGCTTACCTCCAAAACGACTAGACTAATTTTAAACGGACCATTACTGACGTATAGTTGATTATTAAAAAAAAAAGATTTGGGTCTCCCTGTAAAAAAAAAAATCTCACATCTAAACTCATGTGGATAGTAACCACCTTGCCCTAAATCGGAACGTGAAATTGACCAGCATTGACGCTATTATGGCAGGAATAAGTGAAGTGGTATTTTTTTTTGTTATATCATAAGATAGCAAACAAGTAGATAGGTCTCCTGATGGAAAGAGACAACCATTGCCTATAGACACCAAAGATGTTAATAGTGCGTTGCTATCTTGTGTCGAGGTCTAATGCTAGATGCTACCGTTTATGTTACCGTTACCTACCATTAATCGGCTACCTTACCTTCCAAACTAGAACACTATAGCGACTACCACTAACGCTATTGCGGCAAGAATAGGTAAGATGATGGTACGAGATCCAGGCGAGACAATGCATAACTCTACTACCTAGTAGCCATCGCAATGGTAGTGAGTCGCATAGCCAATCGTTTGCCTCTTACGAACTGCCTGGCAGAACGGTAGATAGTCTATTCTTCAAAGGAGTCTGGGCCAACACGGGAGGAAATTATTAGAATTATTATTTAGTGTATTTCTAATACATATTAATTTTCTGCATTTCTTCACCATGTAAACTTTAATTGTGCCAAATTTCATAATCCTCCATTTACGTAGTTGTCGTAAAAAGGGGTACAAAGATTTTGCTTTACGTATTAATATATAGATTGTATGCGTTCACCATATTGTCAATAGACAAGGCAAGTAATAATCTCCATTATCGCGTTTTAACGACTTGTAATAACTGTTCCTTGTTTTTGGCATTAATTGAGCTACTAGTTCAATTTTCATTCAAAATATCTCAGTAATCGCTAAAATATTTTGAATGAAAATTTAACTAGTAGCTCAATAAGTATAAATAATATAATATAATATAAGTATAAGTAGTATAAGTAATAATAAGTTCAGCATCTCATGGCGAACCAACATTTGACTTTGACATAAATAACGAAAAAAAATAGTAATGAACATCAGAACACAACTAGCAAATAATTGATGTAAAAAGTTATTATTTATTCAGCCTCAGAAGTTTCAGTTGTATCTAATATCAAAATCCAGAAACTTATAACCTAGAAACCCTCGGATGAATATAGTTTCATGCAGAAACCTTTGATTTTGACACATAAATAACAAATAATTTTTTGACGAATATCTAAACAGAAAATGCTAATAATTAAATGTCTTAAAGAGTTATTTGCAGTAAACAGTCATTGTTTATTTAATTTACTTGAATACCAGTTGCAATTGTGTTTCGAGCGCTGCTAGAAACATTGAACACCAAATAGAAATGTCAGCCCACCTTAAATAATAGCTCGGCCGCCGTACTCCATATTTGATATTATTTATGGCCACCCAATAACAGCGCTAGCCACTTGCAGAACTACGAACATTCTATTTTACTTAAGATTCTGTTTATAAATCGATCTAAAGTAAAGCAAATGTTAAGTT
This sequence comes from Apodemia mormo, assembly GCA_036924255.1. Lineage (NCBI taxonomy): Eukaryota > Metazoa > Arthropoda > Insecta > Lepidoptera > Riodinidae > Apodemia > Apodemia mormo. The sequence continues at coordinate 38,823,371 of JAUPFN010000009.1, read as the reverse complement.
TCAATTGTATAAGGTGTATGAACTACGAACATTCTATTTTACTTAAGATTCTGTTTATAAATCGATCTAAAGTAAAGCAAATGTTAAATTTCAATTTTATAAGGTGTATAAGCAATAGTGTGTGTGTGTATGTGTAATTGATATAATAATAATGTCGCTGGATAAATTACAAGAATTGATCTATTCCCAGTTTGGGAATAGATTCCCAGATTGGAAACAAATTATTTGCTTGTGATGCGGGTACTAGTCAACTACATATATTGATACACAGAAATACATGTTTCGTCCATGTTGGACAAGGTTCCATTTGAAGAACAGGCCAACTGGCGTTCTGCCAGGCAGGTCATAAAAGGCGACCGACTGGCTATGCGAATCATTACCTAACATTGTGGCTACAGAGTTCTGCATTGTTTGCCCGGGTCTGGTACCACCGCCTTACCTATTCCTGCCACAATAGTAAGGTAGCCGGTAAACTTATGCATGTGGCAATACCCACCATTAACATCTTTGGTGTCTATAGGTGATGGTTGACTCTTTCCACCAGGAGACCTATTTGCTTGTTTGTTATTTTATGATATACTAGCTGACCCGGCAAACGTTGTTTTGCCTTACATATTAGGAATCCATAGCGGACAAACAACGTGACACGTAATTTATATAAGACTACGGGATTGTCCTTCCACGCAGCCAAAATGGCATTAAACTTTATATGGTGGTTAAGTATTCATAAATTTTCTAATTTTCCGCGCAATTTTCTTAATATTTTCTTTTATAAGAACCTTCTCCTTACAATTACAAACACAACAAAAAAAAAAAATTACCGAAATTGGTCCAGCCATTCAGGCTTGATATCGTGACCAAGGAAAATAGGGATTGATTTTTATATATATAGATTTATATAAGACTACGGGATTGTCCTTCCACGCAGCCAAAATGGCATTAAACTTTATATGGTGGTTAAGTAGTCTTAAATTTTCTAATTTTCCTCGCAATTTTCTTAATATTTTCTTTTATAAGAACCTTCTCCTTACAATTACAAACACAACAAAAAAAAAATTACCGAAATTGGTCCAGCCATTCAGGCGTGATGTCGTGTCCAAGGAAAATAGGGATTGATTTTTATATATATAGAATATAGATATAAAAACATACATATGTACTGAAATAAATTTAATAAACACCCAAAATCTGAAATACCAACATCTATCCATATAACACAGATGCCTTCTCTGTCGGGAATCGATCAACGGGGCGAAAAAATTAGATTTTTCACTCCTTTCAGTCTTAGTCACTCAGTCACCAAGTTATCGCCAAACAAACATTTATGTATTTATACAAACGCCGGATTGTTTTAGTGGACTCAAATAACTTCTTTCGAGAAATATAATAACCCAGTGTTGGTCCAGGCAAACTGAAGAAAAGATCATTAGCCAACCTTACAGGTAGTTCATGGAAGGCGAACAATTTCATAATCCATATAGAAGGAACAATATGCCGCCGCCCCGTTCATCAAGTGGTAGCGAACCTAACCACGAATTGGTGGGGCTCGGCGGGGTGATCACGTAACTCGCAATGCGAAATTATCGTGATTGTTTAGTTATTGCAAGACACAGGCCTCATACATTAGTGGTAGTCGTTGCCGCTTGATTAGTTTTGATGCTGTGACATTGCAAAAAGTGCATCTAGTGAACAGCAAGCAATTGGCGACGTTTTTGATGATTTTTTCATTACGTTTAAGAGTCATCGCTGATCGCTGGCGAATTGCAAACGTTAGATGACACGCCTACCGGTATTTGATACGCGACAGGGACAAACATTTGTGTGATGAGCATAGATGTTTGTACTTCTAGGTTTCGGTTTATTTTTATGTATCTAACAGTATTTAAATATGTATTTCTAGATATTAGTATCGTTGACTAACACCTATAATACAATTATATAATTTCTGAGACTCAACGAAATGTAATTTTCGTGAAATTGTTCAACTAGAAGCAAAATAGCTTTATCTAATTAAAAGACATTTTAATTTTTTGTTGATAGGACCCATCACACAACAGTATCACATGAATTCTGGGAGCCAACTGACACTGGCTCTCCGTGCAACTGTCCGGCATATGCCTGCGGCCACGTCGATGGCTCGGTTGTGCGGCAAGCCCAGCGACTCAAATACCTGCCGGCCCGCGTATCAATTGCGATCCGCCAGCGATCAGTGATGACTCTTACTCTAATTGGTCTGTGCTCTTAAACGTAACGAAAAAATCGTCTAAAACGTCGCCAATTGCTTGCTTCTTTTTATATCATAAGATAGCAAACAAGCAGATGAGTCGACTGATGAGACTCCTGATAGAGTCAACCATCGCCTATAGACACCAACGATGTTAATGATACGTTGCTATCTTGTGGCGAGGTCTAATGCCATATGCATAAGTTTACCAGCTACTTACCACCCGAGTCGGAATACGACAGTGACAAGTACTAACGCTATTGCGGCAGGAATAGCGTTAGTGCTTGGGCTGTAAGGCGGTGGTACCAGACCTAGATGAGACAATGCAGAACTCTACCAGCTAGTAGCTATGATGTTATAAAGAAGAAAGAAAGGAAGAAAGAAAATATTTATAAGCAAGAATATGGGTGTTACAAGTTGTTAAAAATTAATTAAGTTACCAACATTTTCTACCATTATATGGTGTGCAAATATTTAAAAATTATCATTATATAATATTACATTTAAAATATTGTATCGATTTTTAGAATTGCTACCGGATCGGAACGCGGCTACACACTGACAAGATCCAGCGGAAGAAGCTCAACAGGCTGGGCATTTTTTCTTTATTTTTTGTACTTATTACTAATGTACAAGAATAATTTCATATTACAAAAGTTATTTTTATATTTAAAAGTTTAATTTTTTGTGTAATAATTTTTATTTATAATTTACAAAGTTTTCACTATTTACAAATTTTACTACATTGAAACTAGCATAGAATATCGGTCGCCTTTTACGACCTGACTGGCAGAACGGCAGCTGGTCTATTCTTCAAAGGAGCCCGGACCAACACGCGGTTGCTTGTCACTGCACTGGATGTATTTTACTTTTTGCCGGTCCATCGCCTTCAACTCTATAAGGCACAGGTTCGGCCTCACATAGAGTACTGTTCGCATCTCTGGGCCGGAGCTCCTCAGTACCAGCTTCTTCCTCTTGATCGCATTCAGCGTAGAGCGGTTTGAATCGTTGACGACCAGGCCATTTCGAAACAGCTTGACTCTTTGGCATTGCGCAGAGATGTAGGTTCTCACTGTGTCTTTTATCGTATATATCATGGAGAGTGTTCCGACGAGTTGTTTGGATTAATTCCTGCCGCCGAATTCCACCATCGGACATCGCGTCAAAACTTGAAGTTCCATCCTCACCATCTCGATGTCTGGAAATCCACAACTGTGCGTTTCTCCCGACACTTTTTACCTCGCACTACTCTATTGTGAAACCAATTACCGGCAGGGGTATTTCCGAACGGATACGACATAGGGACCTTCAAGAAAAGAGCTTACTCATTCTTAATAGGCCGGCAACGCAACTGCAAGACCTCTGGTATTGCAGATGTCCATGGGCGGCGGTGATCACTTACCATCAGGTGCACCTCTTGCTCGTTTGCTCCCTCTTCTATAAAAAAAAAAAAATTTTTTTTGGGACGTCACTGCACCAAAAATAATTAAGCGGCAACGACTACCACTAATAAACAAGGCTATTATGTGTCTTGCAATAACTAAACAATTACGAGATACGTAATAACTCCGCGGGAATTCTACCGCGATTGTTATCGGCATGGTCACCGGCCGTGTCGTCGGCATAGTTTTTTTTTTATATTTTTTATATTATAAGATAGCAAACAAACAGATGGGTCTCCCGATGGAAAGAGTCAACCATCGCCTATAGACACCAAAGATGTTAATGGTGCGTTGCTATCTTGTGGCGAGGTCTAATGCCACATGCATAAGTTTACCGGCTACCTTATCCTCCAAACCGGAACACGACAGCGATAAGCACTGACATTATTGCGGCAGGAATAGGTAAGGCGGTGGTACCAGACCCGGGCGAGACAATGCAGAACTCTATGTAGGAACCATTATAATTTTTAGCGCTTTCATTTTGATCGCGCTATCTTGCAACCAAGCACTTTCAGTATTACCTACTCTTCTTTTATCGAATGAAATTAAACTATAGTAAAACTGTATGACAAAAAGTTGTATTTATTTAACTTGTTCTATAAAACTCGTTTCTTTCCTGTTTGATTTAGTTATCGGCAGTAAATTAATGTCAAATAAAGGCAAAATAAATTCATTCCGTAATGGAAACCGTGTTTTCAGAAAAAACGCATATATTAATCACCTGAGGTTTGAAAGCTCCGTTCAATAAGAGATTGACTTACGAGCCTTGCGGTCCAGTGGTTTTAAAAATATAAACCAGCTTAGTAATGCTTTGATCGGTATACTTTGACTCTTGACTTAGCTTTGGTTTAAAATAAATCACTTGACCTATAGTTGCAATTTTTTTAATCAAGAAATAGCAAACAAGCAAAGAGCGAAAAAGAATCTTGTTTATAAAGCTTACATACTATTTACTAGTATCAACATAAATATAACAAGAATATATATACAATGAAAGAGAATAACATATAAATAATGTGATTAAATACAACATCTGATAATAAACTCAAATAAATATATTATAATAATTAATAAATATATAATATTTATAAATATCCTGTGGATATACTACACAAATTAAACTGACACCAATATAAGCAAATATATTATTAATCTTTGATATTAGTGTTAGTCAACGATATAAATTCATAGAAATACATACATGAATACTGAAATATAAATATATAATAAAAAACCAAAGCCAGAAGTACAAACATACATACTCATCATACAAATGCTTGTCGCTATATTTTTATAATCATTAATCACTCAAACAATGAGGGGAAAAGACTTTTCGCCTATCTATAGTCACATTCATTATAAAATATTCCAATATAATATAAGTAATGTAATTAATTAATCGCCTATTTGATCTAATGGTCCGGTGTCGGTATTGACACATAGGGTCTCGGATTCAATTCCCGAGTCGGGCAATTCAAAATTTTGTTTTTCAGTTTTCTGATAAAAACAACGTTACCCGGGATTGGATAATAATATAAAAAAATATTAACCAATCGTTCGGCTTTAAAAACTGCATTGCAGAATAAAAATTTGTATTATCTGTTTGCCGTAACATCGAACAACATACTAGTAGTTATGTAAGTGTCTAACCGCATAGACAGCGCCATATAAGTGATATCTTGATATACATATCGCTCATTTGATGGAAGATCGGCGGACATGTATTTTATTTTTAAATCGAAGTAAACATGAAAAAAATTGCTTGATTGATTGATTGATTGATCATGATAAAAAAATTAAGTTTTAATAATACTAAAATACTATTACTATTGTTTCAGTAGAAAATAAGCATGAATTGCTATAATATGGCCATAAAGTCATTTTAAAAAAATATCCTGTAAAATACGTAAATCTGTAAATACGTCATTGTTCCACCAAACGAGCGATACATGTATTAAAGCTTCATTTTCGTAGGAAATACCTCCGATGTTATAAAAAATGTTTAGTATTAATGATTATCTCATATGTACAAAACTTATAGTTTTATTTGTTAAGTTTTATAGCTTTTGAGATGTAGTTGTTCACGCTGCATCTTTTACAGCATTTATCATGAGGAGTATTTCAACGAGTTGTTCGGATTAATTCCTGCCGCTAAATACCATCATCGGACATCGTGTCAAAATTTAAATTTCCATTCTCACCACCCCGATGTCTAGAATCCACAACCGTGCGCTTTTGTAGGCAGTTTTTGCCTCGCACCACTTCTTTGTAGAATAAATTATCCGCGGGGGTGTTTCCGAACGGATACGACTTGGGGACCTTCAAGAAACGAACCTATTCATTCTTAAAAGGACAGCAACGTAGTTGCAAGAATCCCGGTATTGCAGATGTTCATGGGCGGTGTTGATCACTTACCTTCAGGTGCACCCCCAGCTCGTTTGCTCCCTCTACTATAAAAAAGTTTATCGTTATAGTATTACTTATATTTTGACCGCCCCGTTGGTCGAGTGGTTAGCGACCCTGACTACGCAATCAACGGGGCTCGGGTTCGATCCCCGACGGGGACAATCATTTGTGTGATGAGCATAAATGTTTGTATTTCCGGGTTTGGGTGTTTATTAAATACTAGCTGTTGCCAGCGACTTCGTCCGCGCGGACTTCGTTTACTCCGCACAGCACCTGGCCGCTAGGTAATAGCGTGATAATATGTAGCCTACATGTTGACCCGACCTGTTAGTAATATCCATGCAAAATTTGAAGTAAATCCATGCAGTACTTTTTGAGTTTACCCCGGACATACATACAGACAAACAGATAAACAGACAAACAGACAAACAGACAAAAATTCTAAAAACTATATTTTTGGCTTCGATATCGATTATAGATCACGCCCCAAGTATTCATTTAAAAAAATACTACGATTAAATCCTACGATTATATTATATGTATAGATATACCAGTATTTATATATGTGTACCTATGTATTAGTATCGTTGACTAATACCCGTAAAACAAGCAAGTAATTTGCTCACTTTGGGGTTAGATCAGTAAGTGTAATTTGTCCCGTGAATAATTATTTATTTATTAATTAATCTGTGATTAACATAATTAATTTTTACGAGAAAATTATCTATTAAAAACTGTTAATTGTTTGTTAAAATTAATTTGCGTTTCGGAAACCGGCCCGTAGATTCTTATGGAAGTGAAATGGGTGAGCGGCGCGACAGCGGCGGGGGCAGCTGTGTCAGAGAGCTAAATCGCGCCGCTCTCGCCACCACGCTGCCCAGTTTGAGGCCTGATAGTTTCCGGGTCATGTTACAGTTTACGCCTAACATTCTTTGCAGTACATTTTGAAAACCTGACAACATAGGATGGGGGAAGGCACAAAATTTCAAAAAAATTGTAGTCAATATTATGGGCCGCTATCTTATGACACACACACACACACACACACACACATATATATATATATATATATATATATATATATCATAGTCATAAGATAGCAAAGAAGCAGATATGGAAATCATAATCATTTAATTCAACGAATATGATATATATGCATAATAATAATAATTATTATTATAATTTAATATAAAACTAAATAATAATTATTATTATAATTTAATATAAAACTAAATAATAATTATTATAATAATAATTTAATATACAATTTGATTGGATAATTTATTCTTTCCTCTACGCATTTATCTGAAAAATATTTAAAAGTACTTCTACTTACTCCTAGTACTCCGAATACTAAGAATGGGTTTCTCTAAGATTTAAGGACTTTAACCTCTTAAAAATTTATGATGATCGAAACAAGTATTTGACAAGCAGATGAGTCTCCTGATGATAAGAGTCAACCATCGCCTATGGACACCAAAGATATTAATGGTGCGTTGCTATCTTGTGGCGAGGTCTAATGCCACATGCATAAGTTTACCGGCTACCTTACGCTCCAAACCGGAACACGACAGCGACAAGCAGCAGGAATAGGTAAGGTGGTGGTACCAGACCCGGGTGAGACAATCCAGAACAACCACCTAGTAGTCACGATGGTAGTGACTTGCATAGCCAATGGGTCGCCTTTTACGACCTGCCTGGCAGAACGGCAGTTAGTCTATTCTTCAAAGGAGCCCGGAAGCAACACAGGAAAAAATACACACACACGTGGACAACTATAAAGAATTGTTATAAATTTACAAGCTCAAAATAGATAAAATTCCTCTCAGTTTTCTTTTGGGATAAATTTTCTATAAGGTTTCAATTACTTGCATCTCAAATAACAGCTCAATTGCTTTCTCTTTGCTTTGGATTCTGTAATCTGTAAAAGTCACAACAAAGGCTTTTGACGCCAAAGTATGTTTTTGTACTGTACATGTCAACTAACACGGACTAGCCAATATCCGTTTTAAATGCTTTCCGGGTTACGGCAGAATTACGTCAGACGAACGTTGAAAGCTTCAATATTTTCGTCTAGGCCTGATCGGCTTAACTATATATTATACTTTTTTAATATCATAAGGAAGCAATTGTTTTCTATCTTACAATGTTAAGAAATATAATATATTATAAACTAGCTGTTGCCTGCGACTTCGTCCACGCGGACTTTGTTTACTCTGCACAGCTCCTCCCCCGTAGGGGATAGCGTGATAATATGTAGCCTATATGTTGGCCCGACCTGTTAGTAATATTCCTGCAAAATTTGAAGTAAATCCATTCCGTTCTTTTTTAGTTTATCCCGGACATACATTGACTTTCCTACGATTTTATTGTATGTATAGATATATAATCACGAACTTGGCGTCGAAAAACCTTTTTTTCGACGCCAAGTTTTAATAATATCCGCAAACAAGCTAACTGATTTTCTTGGAAACGATACTTTTTCATGAATGTGTTGCACAAAATTTAATAATTTCTAGCAAAATATTATAGGGATTTTAATAAATTTATGTTTTATATCATCATATAGCAAACAAGCAGATGGGTCTCCTAATGGAAAAAGTTAACCATCGCCTATAGACACTAAAGATGTAAATGGTGCGTTGCTATCATGTGGCAAGGTCTAATGCCACATTTGTAAGTTTACCGGCCACCTTACCTTCCAAGCTGGAACACGATAGCGACAAGCATTGACCATATTGCGGTAGGTTTAGGTATGGCGGTGGTTCCAGACACGTGCGAGACAATGCAGATCTCTACTATCTAGTAGCCAAGAGTCACTACTTGCATAGCTAATCGGTCGCCTTTTACGACCTGCTTGGCAGAACGGCAGTTGGACCATTCGTCAAAGAAACCCGGGACTAACACGGGGGAAAACTAAGTCCTTAGTTAACTTGATAAGTTAGTCTGAGTAAATAAAATTTTGTTCCGTGCATCTAAAGAGCGCTGCCACTTTCGGCCTTGACACGTCAGTAGGTATCATTCTCTTTTTAATCTATAATATTCGTTTATGTAACAGAACGTTTCTCGTATGTTGACATTGGAAACAATTTTTAATACCTTGCCAGAATAGTTTGTTAATAATCAATCCCCGTTGGTCGATTGGTTAGCGACCAACAACCAACAACACACAATCAATGGGGCTCGGGTTCGATCTCGGTAGGGACAGGCATCTGTATGAGCAACGATGTTTGTATTTTTTGGTTTGGGTGTTTATTAAATATATTTGAGTGTTTATATTTGTATTTCTATGTAAAAGTATGGTTGATATCGACCTTTAATCGTACTACACATATATAATTTTAATATCGCTCGGTATTTTTCGTAAAAAAAATTGGGCGAAGGTGGGTCATCCATCATACATTATTATTAGATGTGTAATAGCACAAGTGGATTGATTTCGAGTAATAGCTTTATATACACATTATGTCATATAAACATTTAAAAAAGATTGAGTCCATTAATGTACAATTCGTAAAAAAAATGCTATCGGTTATATATAATGATATCGGTTCAGCAATGTAGCTGTGAAAGCATAACAGACAGACAGACATACTTTCGTATCTATACACATAATAAAATCGTAGGAAAGTCAACGTATGTCCGGGGTAAACTCAAAAAGTACTGCATGGATATACTTCAAATTTTGCATGAATATTACTAACAGGTCGGGTCAACATATAGGCTACATATTATTACGCTATCACCTACGGGGGAAGAGCTGTGCGGAGTAAACGAAGTCCGCGCGAATGAAGTCGCGGGTAACAGCTAGTTTATAATATAAAAGGTTGATGGATATATTTTAATGATCAGTGAAGACTGACTGGTAAACAGACTCGGAATAAATTTTACCAATTACCTCAAATCGTAGTAACTTGTAGCGGTTCAAGAATCTACACACTTTACCACAAACAATAAAAAAAATGAAATTCAAAATAAAACCCTGAATCGCGATATTACAATTATTTATCTTCTAAACACTACATATAAGTTTCAACGCTTCTCAAATGGACTTCAGTCCCCAGGCATTACACCTTGTCTGGCTGGGAAGATCTTCCTTTTCCCCTTCCTTATCCTTGTGTGACGTCATCAATCTCCACCGTTATGACGTCATCTTGACAATAGCTGGCCCATTGGTTCTATCACACTACTTCCCTTCAGCGGTACGGACCAGCGGCGCCACAAACTATTAATATAATATGTCGATATAAATTTCTATAATTTTACTCAATAATGGAATTTTCCAGGCTCTCTTTGAAGTTTTCAAAAGTCCCGTTTGCCGTTCTGCCAGGCAGTTCGTAAGAGGCGAACAATTGGCTGTGCAAGTCGCTAACATCGTGGCTCTAGGTGGTAGAGTTCTGCATTATCTCGCCCAAGTCTGGTACCATCGTCTTACCTATTCTTGTCGCAATAGCATCAGTATTTGTCACTGTCTTGTTCCGATTTGGAGGGTAAGGTAGTCGGTAAACTTATGCGTATGGTATTAACTCGCCATAAGCAAAATACCATTGACATCTTTGGTGTCTATAGGCGATGGTTCTCCGTACTCAGGACAGCCATCTGCTTATTTGCTGTCTGATGATATAAAAAAAGTATCTTCACGCCCATATCCTCGAAGGGGTAGGCAGAGGTACAACAAGTGCACCCACGATTAGCCGAAGATACTTGGTTCCACAAATGTGATAGGTGGCAAGCCTATCGCCAACCGGGCACTTTCCAATCCCAGGCAACTTTGTGTTTCTCAGAAAACTGAAAAAACACTTTTTTTTGCGCCCGACCCGGGAATCGAACCCGGGACCTCATGTGATCAACGCCAACGCTGGACCGCTAGACCACAGAGGCGATAAACATACATTTATTTAATTATCCCTGTAATATCTTGCTAGATATGAATGAAATTTTGTGCAAAACATTCAGGAAAAATTACCGTTTCCAAGAATATCAGTTAGCTTGCTTGCGGATATTATTAAAACTTGCAACAGCAAAGGTTTTTCGACGCCAAGTTCGTGTCGGTGCATGTCAACAAACAGCGGATGTAGTCACAAGGCACGGACCAGCCAATATCCGTTTACACCGGTTTACGCTTCCCCAGTCAGGTTGGCGCACGACAGACCTTAATATATCAATATTTACTTTGGTGCGAGTTCCCTTTGACTATAAATTACAAATAATATTTTTCTTTAAAACCTGAATAAATTTTTTTATATCATATGTTAGTAAACAAGCAATTGATGGTAAAGTACAGCCTTCGCCTATATACACCTAAGAGCATTGCTATCTTTGTGTTGAGGACTGAATGCTCTATGCATATATTTACTGGCTATTTCCAAACTGGAACACGACGGTAACAAGAATTGACGCCATTACGGCAGGAATTTTGAAAGAATCAACCATCACCTATAAACACCAAAGATGTTAATGGTGCGTTGCTATCTTGCGGCAAGATCTAGTGCCACTTGTATAAGTTTACCGGCTTCAAACCAGAACACGAAAGTGATAAGCGCTGACGCTATGTTGGCACCTAGTAACCTATGTTTTCCGTGTTTTCCTCCGTGTTGGTCTGGGCTCCTTTGAACAATAGGCCAACTGCCGTTCTGATCGATTGGCTATGCGAATCACTATCATCGTAACCACTAGGTGGTAGAGTTCTGAATTATCTCGCCCGGTTTTGGTACCATCGCCTTACCTATTCCTGCCATCATAGCGTCAGAACTTGTCACGTTCGTGTTCCGGTTTGGAGGGTTAGGTTAGTAAACTTATGCACGTAGCATTAGACCTAGCCACAAGATAGCAACGCACCATTAACTTTTATTATATATATTATGTTTTCGAGGCATTCGTGTTTGTGAAATTGAGAAGTGAAGTGTCGTAATATAAAATAAAGTGTAAATAGTTTTGTATTTTGTATTTAATATAATTCAATATTCCGTCACTTGTTCTTTAAACTATTAAATCTTATACCTTTTACAAAGTGGAGCGAACATAAGCAATGGTAGTTTCTTATTATTGGGAGAACAATCAGCTTGTTTGCTATCTGATGATATCAAAAACCTGTAAATGGTACAGAAGTTGATAAAGAATTGAATTCGTAGTTGGAAAAACTCATTTCATCTCTTAATCCATTCTTGATTGGATTAGACGCATTAAATGTATACGATCAAAGATTAATAATTTCTGGAAAAGATTGTTTTGTTTTTAAATTTTCATATATTTGACAGTAAATGTTTTTCCATAAAGTTGTTGCGTAAATAGTACTGATCAGGGACTCATATTTAAATAAAATCATCTACCTTTTTTATTAATTAGATAGGAAGCTAGCCATCCTGATGCTAAAAGAAACCATCACATTTAGACACCAAGATGCCAATCGCGTAGCGGGATAGTAATGTCACATACAAAAGTCTACCAGCTACCTTAGCCTCCAAACCGGATTACGACATTGACAAATATTGATGCTATTGCGGCAGGAATAGATAAGACGGTGATACCAAATATTCTGCCGAGGCAGTTTTACGTGACAAGCAAAAACTGAGCAAGAATTATAATGACGACTAATTGGCAGAATTACGCGAAATATTTATCTATATAGGCTGAATTTTGAAAACTGAAGGATTTTAAAGTGGCGTTTGTTTTATCATTCAAAATTTAATTCAAAATTTTTCAACCTATCGATTTTGTTTCAACATTTTAGAGCTTAAATATTAAGTTGGATGTTATTCAAAATATCAATAATCATTTAGAATATATGCAGCTTTTCGCAAATTCTAATACTGTCGTTTTTAACGTTAAAGATTTCTGAACTCTTTGAGCACAAAAATTATGCTTAGTTTTGCTCATTTGGAATTAAAATGCACTAAAGCACTAATTTAAAAGTTGCAGTGATGGCCTGCAGGGTTTGACGGTTTACGGACTTTTTTATATTATTACACGGCAATCAAGCAGATAGTTCTCCTGATGGAAAGAGAAGCCATCGCCTATAAACATCAAAGATGTTAATGGTGCGTTGCTATCTATGTAGCGGGATGGTAATCTATATCTTACCATCTGAACCGGAGCACAACTCTGACAACCATTAACGTTATTGCGGCAGGAATAGCTAAGGCAGTGGTACCATATACCCGATAGACAGGTTGAAGAACTTTATCACCTATTAGCCACGATGATAGTGACTCTCATAACCAATCGTTCACCTCTTACGAACGACTTGGTAGACCGACAGGTGATCTATTCTTCAAAGAGCGACAGGAAAAGGGAAATCTGTGCAAAAATTAAAAAAAAAAGTATCTTCACGCCCGTATCCCCGAAGGGGTAGGCAGAGGTACAATAAGTGCACCCACGATTAGCCGAAGATACTTGGTCCCACAAATGTGATAGGTGGCAAGCCTATCACCAACCGGGCACTTTCCAATCCCGGGCAACGTTGTGTTTATCAGAAAACTGAAAAAACACTTTTTTATGTGCCCGACCCGGGAATCGAACCCGGGACCTCATCTGGTCGACGCCAACGCTGGACCACTAGACCACAGAGGCGATAATTAAACATAGTCAAATTTTGCAAAAATTAAACATAGTCAAATTTTTACAAAGACTAAAAACTTATAACTTTGGAATTTATAGCTATTTTTTACTAGGAAATCACATAAAGCAATCTCGTTTATAGCAAATTATTGAATAAAAATAAACTGCGTGTTTTAATTATCTAGCATTTGCCGCTACAAAAATATTTTGATGAATATTAACATAATTTACGAAATTTTCAATAAACTGCTGTTGGAACGCTGCTATGAAACCCCTTATTGACCAAGAGATCAAGCGTCGCAAATGGAACTGGATTGGCCACGTTTTCCGAAGGATTTCTGATTACATCCTCAAGCAGGCACTGGATTGGAATCCTCAAGGAAAACTCAAGCATCGTACCCCAAGCAAGCATGGTGACGAATAGTAGCAGACGAGATGACGAATAACAAGACATAAAACGCAATCAAACCTGACGCTCAAGATCGATCGCGTTGGAAAGTACTGTGGAGTGTGGACGCCCTCTGCCTTATCTAGGGGATATTTAAGTCAAGTAAATTAAAATGGCACGAAAGATTTTTTTCATGTAATGTTACATCCCCCGTATTGGTCCCGGGCTCCTTCGAAGAATAGGCCAAGTGCCATTCTGCCAGGCAGTTCGTATAAGGCGACCGAGTAACTATGCGCATCACTATCATCGTGACTACTAAGTTGTAGAGTTCTGGATCGGCTCGACCGGGTCTGGTACCAACGCCTTAACTATTCAATAGCGTCAGTGTTAATCACTGTCGTGTTTCGGTTTGGAGGGTAAGGTAGCCGGTAAACTTATGCAATTAGACCTCACCACAAAATAGCAACGCACCATTAAAATATTTGGTGTCCATAGGCGATGGTTGACTATTTCCATCAGGAGACCCATCTGCTTGTTTGCTATCTTATGATATGAAAAAAACCTGGCACTAATTTGCCATGTACTCGACTGCAAATATCTACATTTATCGATATATAAATTAGAACTCGAGCTTTTCAGGAATTGCACGCCGCTTAAGCGGATTACTCTACTCTCAACATATTACAAAGTTTAAGCAGTATTCTGGACATACACTGTATCTATCGTATGCATATTTCAATAATTCAGTGTAAACTAAGTACACAGGTATAAAAAATAAGACTTTTGATTAACACATTTAATACTTTTAAAAAAATATTTGTCAAGTCTAATATAGAAAAAACTGGTTTAAAAAATCTCGTAGACGTCTAGATGTCATTATGTATGAATGTGCCACAATTACACTCAAAATATTTAACGTATCGTTATTTTTGTAAAAGCTTCAGTATATTAACAGGATTGTTTCTTATTGAAAACTACCCTCCTGCAGTTGGGTAAAAATAATGTAATAGTATTAATGCACGACCCAAGAACCAAGAAAAGGTACACAGAACAATATTTAATTAAATAGCAGTGAAATGATTAACCTGTAGAAAATTAATTCGTCATTAAATATATTTTTTAATTAAACGAGGCGTGCACTTTAGGAATTTCCAATTTATTTTTATTATTATCGGTTACCCAGTTGGTATTCAGAGACTATTATCTAGTGTTGTTTAAGTGTTCTTAACACCTTAGAAAAGCATCTAAAAATATTAATCTCGGTTATAGCTTGAGAGCGTCAGTTGTTATAGTTGTCAATTATTGGAGATATGGGAATTATTATCCAGCTAAATTTGTGAATCAAGGTGAATCAATGAAGAGCATTTTCGGACCTTTTTACTATTGTACCCCTTCTGAAAGAAATGAAAATATAATAAATATCAAGGAAACGGTGTGACAATATTTATTTATAATATATATTTATTTATATTTATTGAACCACATACAAAATGTTCCGGGTGTATACAAATGGCGAGCTGAATGCATAAAACATTCTCTTTACATTGGATCAACCAGATAGTCAAAAAGCGGTTTAATTATGATTATACTCATAAGTGCCTAAATTTCATATATGTATACATATTAATAAAATATATTACAATAAATCAATATTAAATAAATATTACACACTGAAACATACGAAAAGTTTTATATCATCAATAATCGCGTGTACCCGCTTATTGAGCACTCAAGAAAGCCCCTGAGTAAGTTGAGGTGAAAACAGAACACGCAATGAGTTCACGCGAACACGCGATCATCGCTCGCGTGACATCCAACACGCTTGAGTACAATATTGTATCGTAACTTAATCAATAACATTTAAGAATTAAGCACATAAAAAATTAAGTCTTACTTATTTGGTTTTATTTGTATCAGAACAGCATGTAAGCAGATCGTTGTTCTGACGGATGTCGCCTTAGAAGTTTTCATATCTATATTAGTATTAATTATTAATTATTATTATTATTATAATTATTATAATATTATAAATGCGAAAGTTTGGATGTATGGATGGATGTTTGGATGAATGTTTGTTACTCAATCACGCAAAAACTACTTAATGGATTTGAATGAAATTTGGCACACAGGTAGATGATGACCTGGAATAGCACATAGGCTACTTTTTATCCCGGAAAAATTAAGTGGTCCCGCGGGATTTGCCAATAACTTTTATAATTCAGCGGGCTGCACGCTGCAGCTAGTAAATAATATTGAAGGCAAAATAATTGCCTTCAATATTATTGATATTTAATATTGTTGTATTGTAAATTTTTATTTTCTTTTACTTGAAAAATATTTTTGTTTCATTAGTTATTAAACTAATGAAATAAAAATATTTTATAAACTTTTAAAACGTCATCTTGTTGAATGAGTTTGTGAAAAGGGCTCCAAGAAAAAAAATACTCATAGATTATATTTAAACTTTATACTGCCATTTATATATACAAACCAGTGGAAAAACTATTTATTTACAATTGAATAACTTTTCGAAAAATGGTGACAAAACATTTATTATTACAGAATCATATTCTTTGAAGTATCTAAATGACGCCAGATTTTTTTTCAAATTTCGGAATTAACATACAAAATATACGGGTTTGGAACTAATATACAAAATATATGGGTCGTCTAAAAATATTGCACAAATTGAAGGAGAGTGTTCATTGCTCGATCCTGATACCGAACATATAAAAAATGGTACTCAAATTATGACTTAATTATCAATTAAAAATCGTTCTGTACGGACATCCGCACTTATATGTCGATGATAATTTATTTACATTTGATCTTATCTATCTATTTATAACATTAATATAAAACAATATTTAAAACCTACTCTCACTAGTGGCGGCGCGCTTATGCCGCGCGAAAGCCGATTTTCAACATTAAATTAAATTTATAAATATTGGAGCTGAAATTCCGAGAGTCGAGAACTTTTGTACTAAAATTACCTGTTCTTTTAGAAACTTTAAAAATATTTGAGCTATCACTTATACTTTTTGAGATTTTGGCAAAAGACTAGACAGCTATTTTTTTAGTTTTTTGTTAATAACAATTGCAATTTTTTTTCCAAAAAAAATTTTTAGGAGAAATAATTGCATTTCCAGATATCTTTCCGGATCGCTTAAGCCGTCAACCATATTTTTAAGAAACTAGTAACTATTTTTGGCAGGAACTCAACTTCTCGACTAGACTATAGAGTGCTAAGTGTGAGTTTTTCTTTTCGCATTCGATCGTGAGCGCGTTTCGAGTTTACTAAGAATTTGTATGTGATTTGTACAGCGCCACCTAGTGGTACACTGGTTTCTCACGTTTACCACTAGGTGGCGCTGTACAAATCACATACAAATTCCTAGTAAACTCCAAACGCGCTCACGATCGAATGCGAAAAGAAAAACTCACACTTAGCACTCAGTTAGCTATTTGTATAACAAGTGTATGGTTTAAGAAGTACGTGTATATACGTGCGCGACATATTCGTATTATTTTATTAAAAGCCCTTTCCTCTAGAAATAAAATGAAATGAAATAAAATGAAATGACAAATTTTGCTTTGCTTGTAACAATGAAATGATCCTTATTCTTGATTCTATCTATGACTAATACTCCTGACTCCTGACGAACAACTTGCGGTTTTATTCCCTCTAACAGTGTTTAATATTCCACTAAAAGTTGCTTTGTTGGTTATTTCTGCTTTCCTAACCACGTTTGTCTTTCGCTTTGTTTTTATAATTGCATTCAAAGTATAGACCATCAGAACCATTAATTACGGTTTAAATAATATAAACATGTAATAAAAGTTACTTAAGAATGCATTAAGTTGATTTATTTTTGTTATAATACGAGCATTTAATTAATGCTTAACTACGAGTATACTATGTAGTGATTATTCGTAAGTTTCGGTCACGTGTAATAAGAATATAAATTCAGCGTTTCGTCGAAATTGAAGTATTTCATCTTTTTACCTTCTAAAATTAAACACAATCTTGGTATTAACGAATTTTACCAATTGCCAAAAAATGTCCAATGATGATTCAAAAACGATTTCTGATAAAGAAAATCTCTACGAAGAGGTAACTTTCTACTTCAATATTTATTGTTAACTTTTATACATGAATTACCCGATGTTGATTCGTTAACGTTGCTTCTTTTTCTCGTGCTCCGTTAAGAAGTTTCAGTAGCCGATAACTTAAAATAACTTAATACTTCACACCTATTAGTAAATAGCACATACAAATAATAGGTAGTATTTAATATAAACCGCCCCGTTGCTCCAGTGGTTAGCGACCCTGACTACACAATCGACGGGGCACGGATTCGATCCCCGACGGGAACAAGCATTTGTGTGCATTTGTAAGCATAAAGACTAACTTCTAAAATTATTCTAAAATTATTGTAGACAGTTCGTTGAGTCTGTTGTCAAACTCAAAAGAGATTTAATTCTATAGTCTATGGTCAAACCAAGTCATAGAATTTCCACCAAACGGCGATCGCTAGTATATAAAAATAGTGTTAAAGAGCACTATATTGGAATTGAGTTTTTTTTTTTAATAAGAACCAAGTTTCAGACATAAAAATATCCACATTTGTTAATCAAACACTTGTCTCTGTCTGAAATCGAATTTTACTTCCATCAGTTATATAGATCATTAATTATAGAGATAATATATCTTTAAAGAAAAACGTTTTGGATTTCAGCCATTGACGTCAATTAAGAAATATTGTTTTTGTTTTTAATAATTTTCGTATTTCTAGCAACTCTTGAAGCCATATACACATATTTTGCAAGTTGAAGGGAAACTTTTGAGAAAGAAAATTCCTTTAGTGTTCAATCATTGGTTAAAAGTGCCCGTGGAGAAATTAAATGAAGTTGTTGATACAGTTAATATGGTGCACAATGGAACATTATTGTAAGTATATGTATGATTTAAAAACAACATTAGAAGTGATAATGTTAGAAACATTTTTATATTGATATACTAGCTGACCCGTCTTACTTTTTATGCTTTCTCACCTCTTAAACCTTCCCTGGACTTAAACAATTAATTCAAAACCAAAGCCAAATCGGTTCACCCGTTCTCGAGTTTTAACGAGACTAACGAACAGCAATTGATTTTATATATATATATATATATATATATATATATATATATATATATATATATATATATATATATATATATATATATATATATATATATAGATTAGCTGACCAGGCAATCGTTGTTCTGCCTTTTTAACTACTCTTTTTTTCTATTTTTTCTCACCTTTTAAACCTTCCCTGGATTTCAGCAATTAATTAAATGACATAACATAGATACATATGTGTCGAATTTTCAACGTCTAATATCTTGACCAACATCAAATGGGAATTATTTCTATATGTAGCGGTAGAGCAAGTCGGAACTTGTAGTATAGTTGAATCTCTCTATGAATATTTTTTTTGGCATCTTTGGTGTCTATAGGCGATGGTTTCTCTTTCCATTAGGAGAACAGTCTGCCTGTTTGCTATTTTATCATATAAAAAAAAGAAACATAATATTATTTACCTTTTTAGGACAGATGATATCCAGGACAACAGTCTTCTCAGGCGTACAATTCCAGCTGCACATTGCGTCTTTGGTTTAGCTCTTACCGTGAATACATCTCTTCATGTAGTGCATCTTGGTATGGAAAAAGTCCTAACATTAGGACATTCTCAGGTATACCATTGTAATAATTTTATCAACTAACGAAGAAATGGAGGTTATCAATTTAATAATATGTATTAATATAATATTGTTGCAATTGGACAATATTTGTGTATGGTCATCTATTTCGGCGTCCAAGCACGTATTTTAAATTTTATAAGTGTATATATGTTTGTACTCGTATGATTCGAAATTATCGAGTTTTTTTTTTTAAATCAAGTATATTCCAATTTAAGGAACAGTCCAAGATTCTTCAAAACCGGTTTAGTAATTTTTTCGTTTATGTTTTTAATTTAATTATACTTTCATTTTTTCTGTTTATTTTATCAGTTACTAGATGTTACCCGCGGCTTCGCTCGCGTACATTTACTTTAGAACATATTTAACCTTTGTTTATAAGCTACTTCCATTATTTTACCCTCTTAGGGATCAAATTTTGAAAAACGTTTAAAAACGTAATTCATTATTTTTTGTACTCAATTCATACGAAATTTCATGCAAGTATATCCAGGGAATATATCCTAAGGATTTGGCCTGTGCGTTGATACATCACCCGTGCATTGATATCAAAATTCATTGTTCACAAACAGCAATTTGATGTACTAGTGATTAGACTTGTTAGTAAAACGCTCGGTGACCATACTTCTTTAATGTTTCTACAATAATTTCGTTGAGGTTAAAGGTTTACCATCTAGTTAAGAAATATTTTCTTTTTTAACCCTCGACGCAAAAACGAGGGGTATTATAAGTCTCAGATTTGTATCTATGTATTTGAGTATCTGTGTCTGTCCGTGGCACCGTAGCGCCCAGGCAGACGGTCTTATTTAGATGCGTTTTTTTTAATTGAAAGCCCTGTTTTGCGAGATTATTCTTAGCTATGTTTCAAAGAATCTGTACAGCCGTCAAGATCAACAGCTCTTTTCAAATTAATAAAAGGATTCAAGCAACTCGTAAGGCTTTATCGAAACTAAATTTTATGTTTTGTTGCGTTATTGATATTGCAATTACATGGTAACCTTGACCTGATACTGTAAGATCCTCATTCGAAGATCATTAACATTTATTTAACTGGCACCTTTCATATGTAAATAATAGATTTTTCGAAATATTGCAAAACAATTTTTAACGCCTTTCTGATATCCTTCTGTAATAAAACTTGGCAGACTTGTGTAAGCTATGCAAGTGACAACACACACAATGATCTCATGATATAGCCTGGACGTAGGGACTGGAACTCTCAGATGCAGAGTTTTGACAAGGCAACGATGTTTGGGCTCATTGGTTTTGTTGCTATAAATAGTAAGTTTGGTTAGTAATTATAATAACTGATGTTGATGGAGCTAAAAGAGCGCTACCAAAACTGACACGTAGGATACAGAAAGAAATAAGATAGTCAAGTTTGGACTCCCAATTTCAAAAAAGAAACAATGTTTTGTCACTTAGTCTTGGGGATGCTCTTCTTGTTTCACTGCCATTAAATATGTTGATTATAATAATAAATGCTGATATTTATTATTTTTGACAGGCTATTCAAATATACTCAGAACAAATGTTAGATATGATACGTGGCCAAGGAATTGATATTTATTGGAGAGATAACTATATTTGTCCTAGTGAAGAAGAGTATCTAGTTATGATTAAGAAAAGTAAGTAAACGGCATTAACTAAAAATAAACATTGTTTTTTCTAACAGATACAACTTAAGAGTCATCAAGAAAAGAGCTTACTCTTTCTTAAAAGGCCGGCAATGCAACTGCACGTCTTCTGATAGTGTGGTTGTACATGGGCGGCAGTGAACACTTATCATCAGGTGAGGCTCCTGTCCGTTTGCTCCCTTTTTAATAAAACAAAAAACGCCATGTTAGTTCTCGTGCCTGGTAGGTAGAGTGTAGAGACTGTACGTAGAGAAATACGTCGGTTGACGACAAGTCGAAGGATTTGTTTTGTTAGCGAAATGGGTGTTGGTTACCATTGCTTCATTTTTTGTGACCTCTAGCATTATGATCAGAAAATGTGCCCAAGCATAAGGAAGATGTAATTTTAAGTGGATTAAATATGTATAAAGATAAAAGAGAAACCACCGCTTATAGACAGACCCCAAAAATTACTCCTTAATTTCTAGTCAATTTCTCAATCCATAGCTTTATGGAGCGGTTTCTTTCCACCCCTGCTACAGTGACTGGATCACAACTCGCGCAGAATATACGTAATGTTGTACAAGCCTACATTTACAAATTTGATGACGAGGTTTGAGTCGGCTGTGTGCGCGGTTGTCTGCGGTATTGCGCAGGAAGTGGTCACTTCCAGCTCCGACGGGCTTCGTGAGCGCGTTCTGCGATCATATCTTTAATAATATTTCTCCTGAATCAGTGCACACCCTGATTCAGGAGAAAGATTATTAAAGATTTGATCGCAGGTAAGAAAATTTAAGGCCTACTCTGCGCAATTCCTCTGAAGTGAGTATAACGCAATAGTCGTGCGTATTTTTACTTGGCTGAAGCTATATGCATGTCTATCATGTATGAACTTCCTCTCAATATTTTTTCAGAAACCGGTGCTATGTTTAAAATGGCGATTCTATTACTACAACTTTTTAGTGAAGACAAAAGGGACTTTACAAAATTGATAGATTTGTTAGGTATTTATTACCAAATAAGAGATGATTATTGCAACATTTGTAATCAAGAGGTAAATTTTAAACGTTCATAAAATATATTTATCATATAATCTTTAATATAAAATAGTTATTTATTGGGTAATGCCAAGAAGACATTCACTGATACACGCAAAATGACAAATTACAATATTATGATCTAAGTGTTACTTAAGTTATAGTCAATACCAGAATTCTCTTAAAACTATATTTACTGTATATTTAAAATATACGTTAATAGATATTTCTGGAGGACAGAAAATATTAATAACATACATTTATATTAAAAAAAATAAAAATAAAATAATAGTGACACTGAAAATAAAAGCTTAAAAATTTAAAAAAATAAAACACAAATACACAGTTTTTTTTTAATTTTTTTTTAATAAATTTGAATAATATGTTATGTAAAATTAAGCTTGTAAAAATATTATTTAAAAGCAGTAAACTACAACAACTAAATGTAAATTACTTGTATTACTGGAAACTACCATCAGATTTCTACCAAAATCAATTGGGATCACAAGAAAAGCATGCTCTCCCAACGCAAAAATAAATTTTGAAAATTGGTTCATTAGTGATTGAGCCTTGAGATAATTTTTCTCTGTCAGTATGTTATATTATAACATAAAACGACCTAGCCATATTCTCGCAAGTTTGTGTTCATTCATGAAATTTGTGAAACAACTAAATACCGGATTTTAAATCTTAGTGATTTTAAAAATGTATTTGAAAAATGTATCATCATCAATATATTCTTCTATTTATTTATTTATTATTTCAGTATTTTTTTATATCATAAGGTAGCAAACAAGCAGATGGGTCTCCTGATGGAAAGAGCCAACCATCGCTTATAGACATCAAAGATGTAAATGGTGCGTTGCTATCTTGTGAGACACACACACATGCATAAGTTTACCGGCTATCTTACCCTCCAAACCGGAACACGACAGCGACAAACATTGACGCTATTGCGGCAGGAATAGGTAAAGCGGTGGTACTAGATCCGGGCGAGACAATACAGAACTCTACCACCTAGTAGTCACTGTCAATGGTAGTGACTCACATAGCCAATCGGTCGCCTTTTACGATCTGCCTAGTAGAACGGCAGTTGGCCTATTCTGCAAAGGAGCCCGGAACTAACACGGGGAAAAATTCTGTTTCAACGATGTGTGCAATACTTAATGGAAGTTAATTTTGTTGTGAAACTACTTTAAGAATTATGTAAATGTTGAAAATTGTTTTCTAGAGTTTTAAATATATAAATAACAAACACAAAAAACAGCTGAATTAATAACCTCCTCTTGTGGCATATCTACAATCTTAGGGGGGGGAGGGGAATTAATTGCTTAGTCTATGGTCAAATCGAGTTATTATGAGAATGAGAATTATGGTCAAATTTCGACTAGTGGGCAACCGCTAGTAATACTTACTGGATAAAGTTAATTATTTAGTTTTTATTGATTGCTCTCATTACAAAAACTTTTGTTCTTAAAGGAATTAGAAGACTGGCCTGGAGAAAATGAAAAATTGGTAAGTTCTAGATTTATGATACATTTGCAGGTGTAAATAAAGTACAAAAATCGGTTAATCTTGATCATCATTAAAACCGTGTTGGTCCCGGGCTCCTTTGAAGATTAGGCCAACTGCCGTTCTGCCAGGGAGGTCGTAAAAGGCGATCAAATGACTATGCACGTCACTACCATCGTGACTACTGGGTGTTAGAGTTCTGCATCGGCTCGACCGGGTATGGTACCACCGCCTTGCTTATTCCTGCCACAAAAGCATCAGTGCTTGTCACCGTCGTGTTCCGGTTTGGAGGTTAGGGTAGCCGGTAAAATTATGCATGTGGCATTAGACCTCGCCACAAGATAGTAACGCACCATTAACATCTTTGGTGTCTATAGGCGATAGTTGACTCTTACCATCAGGAGACCCATCTGCTTGTTTGCTATCTTATTATATAAAAAAACAAACGATAGTCGAATAAAATACGGTAATGGCTTTTAATACTATGCACTTCGCTACCAATGTATCAATCATCAAAACATCAAAAATCAATGGTTTGCCTATAGATGTTTTTTTAAATAAAAAATTACAGTCTCGTTGCTTTTCATTATACAACGATTTAATCATATTTATTTTAATCCTTTATAATTTACTAGCTAATCCGTACAGATTCGCTCACGAGAGAATTAACACATCATCGATGTAGTTTTTAATGTAATAATATCATGATACCCGTATCCCCGATGAGGCAGGCAGAGGCATAACAAATGCACCCACGATTAGCCGAAGATACTTAGTCCCATAATGTGATAGGTGGCAATCCTATCGCCAACCGGGCACTTACCAAATCTGGGCAGTGTTCGTTTTTTATAAGATTGCAAACAAGCAGATTAGTGTCCTGGTGGAAAGAGTCAACCGTCGCCTATAGACACCAAAGGTGTTAATGGTGTGTTGTTATCTTGCGGCGAAGTCTTATGCCACATGCATAAGTTTACCGGTTACCTTACCCTCCAAACCAGACCACGATACGTGACAAGGCACTGACGCTAATGGCAGGAATAGGTAAGGCGGTGGTTCCAGACCCGGGCGAGATAATGCGGAACTCTACCACCCAGTAGCCACGATGTTAGTGACTCGCATAGCCAATCGGTCGCCAGCCAATCGGTGCGTTACTATCTTATGGCGAGGTCTCATGCTAAATGCATAAGTTTACCGGCTACTTTACCTTCTAAAACCGGAATACGACAGTAACAAGCACCGACACTATCGCGACAGGAATAAGATTAAGGTATTCATTCAGAAAACGAAAAAATCACATTTTTGAATTGCCCGACCAAGGAATCGAACCCAGGACCTAATGTGGTCAACTTCAACACCAGACCACTAAACCACAGAGACGATTAGTAGACAGATTGTTATTATTACAGAGAGATTTTTCATACAAATATTTATCCTCTATATCAGTTCTTTAAGGAATGATTTTCAAAAAAAATAAACAACTTTGACACTGGATCTTCACTAAATTTACGTATACGTACGTACGTAGTCGTACTACGTACGTATACGTACCAAATTTGATCAAAATCGGTTCAACGAAAGGCCTAACAGACGTAAAGACAGACAGACGAACGGACAGAGTTTCACATTTATAATATTAATATGGATATATATCCATAATAATATTATAAATAATATTCAGCAGTAACTCCAACGAGTTGAGGTTGGTTTTAACATCTAATCAAGTTATAATTAATACTAATATTATAAATACGAAAACAACTCTGTCTGTCTGTCTGAGACCCGAGAAATTAGATAGGGTAGTTTTTATCACGGAAATCCCACGGGAATGGAAACTATGCGGTCGAAGTCGCGTGCACAGCTAGTAAAATATTATAATTACAACTGCATCTTACTTGAAATTAGCATTTCATTATTAGTTACCATTTATAATTATTATTTATATTAATAGCTTATATTGACTGTTATTGACTCTCCTGATGGAAAGAGATAACTATCGTTCATAGACACCCAAGATGTTAATGGTGCGTTGCTATCCGTGTGTCGAAGTGCTAATACCACTGTCGTAAGCTTAACGGCTACCTAACCCTCTAAACTTGTTTAAGAGGTGGACAAGTTGACGCTGTTGCGACAGGAATAGGTAAGCCGGTATTACCGAACCCGTGCAAGACTTTACGGAATCTTACCATTCGATAATAGAGAGATATGACCTTTTAAATGAGTCTGCTCGTGACCACGATCAATGTAACTTGGCCGAAACGTCGAGCTTTACAAGTAAGTTCTATATATGTACGCGTTTTGACCCGTTTATATATTTAAAAAAAAATAGAGATATAATTGGTCAGTCGTTCGCCTTTTAACTGCCTGGCAGAATGATAGATCGCATGGTACCAACACGGGCTATTAGTAAACCAGAAAAATAAATTTATTTTCTTGTTTCAAATCCTAATTTTCGGCGAAATATTTTCATTGTATATAAAATTTGGCTACCACAAGAACCCGGCCTGCTTTTGAAATTTCAATTTGTGAGAATAGCTTGTAAAAACCTTAATAACACTTTTTTCCAACTCGGGATTAGACCCCAGATACACATTATGGTCTACTATTAAGGGATATAAAGAAATTTGCAAAATTCTACTTATGTATTTAAATATTAGGCTATTTTTAAAAAAACTTTTTTAATATTTCAGGGTTTAAAAGAAGATAATTTTTGTGAAGATATAACGGAGGGTAAATTTAGTTTGCCTATCATCCATGCCTTGCAAACTCCTGAGGGCACTCCAATATTTGGTATCCTTTAAAAAATTCTGTTAGTGATACTAATAATGAAAATTAATCATAATTACATGTACGAAAAATTGAATTATTTTTTAAAGTTACGTGATTTTTATTGTTATTGGCTTCAGTAGAAATGCATAAGGTCCTAGGTTCGATTCCCAGGTTAGGCCTTTCATTCCTAATAAGTCTTTTTGTAAACATATCTTGCTCGAAACTGGATATATGTATATTATGGCCCGCCAACAATTGAGACGCTGGTTGAGAGTTAGTTAAAAGTTTGGCTGAGCGAGTTGCTTATCCAATAAACCGGTGAAGTAATTGCACTTGAAATGACTAACATTTTTTTTGTAGTATAAGATAGCAAATAAGCAGATGGGTCTCCTTAAGGAAAGAGTCAGCCATCGCCTATAGATACCAAAGGTGTTAATGGTCCGTTGTTATTTTTGGCGAGGTCTTAAGCTACATGCATAAGTTTACTGGCTACCTTACCCTCCAAACCGGACCACGACAGTGACAAGGCACAGACGCTAATGACAGGAGTAGGTAAGGCGGTGGTTCTAGACCCGGGCGAGACAATGCGAAACTCTACCACCCAGTAGCCACGATGTTAGTGACTCGCATAGTCAATCGGTCGCCTTTTAGGACTTGCCTGGCAGAACGGCAGTTGGCCTATTCTTCAAAGGGGCCCGGGACCAACACGGGGAAATATATAAAGACACTTCGAAAAAAATTTATGTGATTTGGTTAAATAAAATGTGTTTTAGATAAACGTAAATTTGTAAGTACAGCAGGGCTACTCTTGAAAATCGATTTCAATTTTAAATGAATATTTAATGAATTTTGAATTATTTCGTACTCTGGACAACTATATTCAATTATTGGATTAGGCGATATTGTCACACGGATTTTAAAATTTTTTGGAACTAGTCATTATTGCTTTTATTCGTTATTTTGTTTAAAATGGTATTTAAAATTTCCACTTATAACACTAGCCTGACGTGTAACGATGACATCTATTTCCAATAATTAGGTCGTTACTATACTGTATCAATGTGAGCAATATTTGTTTCAAGAGTACCGTTTTTGACGATATTCGAAACTTATTGTTGTTATCAATATTGGTTCAAGATTTATATTGTTTTCAAGAGTAGGCCTGCTGGTTATATAAAACACAAAGGGATAGTAATTATCAGATTTGTAAAATACGATATATTGAGTTCATCATTTATTTTATTGACTAACGGTTTTTAGGACGATTTAAAAAAAAAAACTGTTTAAGGTGAACGAAAGCTATAAGTCCCGGTTATCGGAAATACAAGCGGTAGCTATTATCAGGTTGATAAAATACGGGAAAATATATTGGCTGAATCACTTATTTAGTTACACTTCGAAAAAACTACCTGTATTTTGGATAAACAAAAATAATTTGAGATAAAGCTTTAAATTATAAATACCACCGACTGGCTAAATGCGTCACTTACATCGTGACTAGGTGGTAGTTTCACCCGAGTATTTTATACCGCCGCCGCCCTTTCCTGCCGTAATAGCCGTTAATGCTATTTAATTGTCATTGTTGTGTTCCCGTTTAAAGGATAAGGTAGCCGGTAAACTTATGCATTACCATCCTGCCACATGGATAGCAACGTACTATTAACATCTTAATTATTTATAGGCGATGGTTTCTGTTTCCATCAGGAGAGCCATTTGCTCGTTTGCTATCTTATGACATAAAAAAAATCTCGACGTTGTAGTGGCTAACTGATTCAATAACACTTCGAAAAAGCTGTGTTTTGAAAAAAAACATAAGGTGTTTTGAATATACACAAAGCTACAAGCTCTTCTCATTTCATCATTATATTATGGTAAATCGGATCTACTATTTGTATTTTTCGATCAGAATCGCCAGCTTTGACAAGGATCAGCTTCATAACATTTTTTTTTATTTACTGAAAACTATGAGTATAATAAAGATCTTTAATGAATTATTTAGATATATTAAAGCAAAGAACACGTGATAGAAATTTGAAAAAATATTGCGTGTATATGCTCGAAAAACTTGGCAGTTTACAATACACCAGAGACAAGCTTACAAAGTTGCATGGGCAGATAGAAGATGAGGTGAGTTTTTATTGTACGGATGTTCCAGACCACCCGTCCAGGCTGATTACTGGGGAGAGCTTCAAAGGAAAATAAAAACAAAAAACACTTGTTTAATATTTTTTGAAACTCTATCCAACCATGCCAAAAACAACCTCCGACCCAACCCCCTGTTAGGGGTAGGGGGTGCAACTTTAAAAACTTTAATGGAAACCTTTATTTTTTTATTGCAAATTTCGATTTGTGAGAAAAATTGACAAACATTTTGTCTAAAAAACTTCTGCATTCATATTAAAGAATGCATTGATATACTTAAACGAAAATTCTATTCGTACAAGCCAAAAAACAGGATTCAAACACATAATTTTTTTTATTTCAGGTAAAGAGATTGGGAGGCAATCCAGAAATGACATCCGTGTTAGAACAAATGTTTTCATGGAAGAAACAAACAACTGTGCTAGAAAAATAAGTCCATTTATTTATTACGTTTCCTTTTATTTACATTAGTTTCATGTATTTTCAGTTATAATAATAATATTATAAAAAGGGTAAAAAAATAGGTTTTTACTAACAAAATTTACAGCTTATTAGAGCGGCAGAAGAAGAAACCTCCCCACTATATCTGCTGTTCCCTGCTCTGCCACCATTTATTGAATTGCCTAATAATTATTATTAACGTTATCAAATGGTGACAGTGTGCGCCAAATTTCCTGCTGCATTGTTTCAGAACGATGGGTTAAATAGATAGATATTATGTTCTGCAGCACTTTTGAAAAAAAGGAAAAAGAGAAAGTTTGGTAGACTTGCCGAAATGAACCCTCTTATAAAGTTTCTGTCTTGCGGGAAAAAAGGTGCTGTCTCGCGGAAAATTTATTTCACTGTGTTTTTAACAAGAAAACTCATACATCACAGCTGTGCTCAGTTTCATTCATTACAATCAGAAATATAAGATATCTCTAATTATAAATAGTACTTACATACAGCGTATAAGGGACGGTCTACCGAAAAAATTAAGAAAACATGACATTATAACATTCTAGTCACGATTCCTTTTTTTTGTGGGAAATAGAAAATTTGCGTTTTTTTATATACCGCCGTTTTTTATAGACCGCCCCGTTGGTTGAGTGGTTAGCGACCCTGACTATGCAATCGACGGGGCTCGGGTTCGATCCCCGACGGGGACAAGTATTTGTGTGTGATAAGCATAAATGTTTGTATTTCCGGGTTTGGGTGTTTATTAAATATATTCTAGTATTTATATACGTATTTCTATGCATTAGTATCGTTGACTAACGCCCATAAAACAAGCAAATAATTTGCTTACTTTGGGGTTAGATCAGTAAGTGTAATTTGTCTACCCGGAAATACAAACATTTATGCTTATCACACAAATGCTTGCCCCCGTCGGGGATCGAACCCGAGCCCCGTCGATTGCGTAGTCGGGGTTGCTAGCCACTCGACCTACGGGCGGTCGAAAATCGGTATATATTTACTGGTTCTGTTTCATATCTTTGGACAAATTTTGTAAACGTGATACAGAAGAAATAAATGTGTACACAGTGTTATTTCTGACTGTACATAATGTGTTTTGTACAAGCTTTCCTTATTGACAGTTTGACAAATGAAGGAGGAAGATGGATAGATACTTTGACAAACGAGCGTGGCAACGCACGCAGTGCGCTGCAAGAATTGATGTGTGAATTTTGTTATATATATGTTTTTTATTTCATAAGATAGCAAACAAGCAGATGCCTCTCCTGATGGAAAGAAACAGCTGCCACTTATTGACACCAAAAGTGTTAATGTTGTTACTTTTTTTTGTATAGAAAAGAGGGACAACAACACAACAAAACGGAAAATAGGCTCACCTGATGGTAAGTGATAACCGCCGCCCATGGACAACTACACTATCAGAAGACTTGCATTGCGTTGCTGGCCTTTTAAGAAAGTGGAGGCTCTTTTCTTCCCAGTGTTGGTTCCGGGCTCCTTTGAAGAATAAACTAACCGCCGTTCTGCCAAGGAGGTCGTAAAAGGCGACCGATTACCTATGCGAGTCACTACCATCGTGGCTACCAGGTAGTAGAATTCTGCATTGTCTCCGGGTCTGATACCACCGCCTTGCCCATTCCTGCCGCAATAGCGTCAGTGCTTGTCGCTGTCGTGTTCCGGTTTAGAGGGTAAGGTAGCCGGTAAACTTATGCTTGTGGCATTAGACCTCGCCACAAGATAGCAACGTACCATTAACACTTTTGGTGTCTATAGACGATGGTTGACTCTTTCCATCGGGAGACCCATCTGCCTGTTTGCTATCTTATGATATAAAAAAAGGTCCTTAAGTCGTATCCTTTCGGGAAAACCCCTGCCGGTAATTGGTTCCACACAAGAGTAGTTAGAAATGCCTCGAGAATGGCACAATTGTGTATTTCCAGACAGTAAGATGATAAGGATGAATTTTTGAATTTTTTCATGTCCGTTAGTGAAATTCTGTGGCAAGAATTAAGCTAAACAGTTATTAGGAATACTTTTTGTGACGGGATCTTAATGCTTTATGCATAGGTAAGTTTACTGGCCACCTTACCGTCCAAACCAAAACACGATAGTAACGAGCACTGACGTTATTGCGGCAGAAATAGGTAAAGTGTACCAGACCCGGGCGAGTCAATGCAAAACTCTCACGAAACTCCCGCAAAAAAAATGCAACGTTAAATCTCTTATTAGGTATAAGAGATACAAAATAGGTATTTTAAATCTGTAAACAACGTTGTAAAAAATCCAGTGTAACTTTCAAGCAATAAATCTTTTATGACTTTAAATGTTAAAAATGACATTAAAATGTTGTTAGTTAGCTATAATTAATTACCTTTTTGTATTGTACACTGAGGTATATAATTTAATTAACAGTCTGTCGACAATTTATGGTCGTGTTATGTCTGTGAACATCGTTTATGCCATGCAATGAACATTATAAAATTGATTTATGATGTGTTTAGTCCAGATTTTTAGTCTCAACACTTAAATAGTTTTAAATATTTTTATTATTAAATTAAGATTCATAATTTCTTATGTTTTTTAGCGTCTACTTAAGCTGGTTGATGTGACAACAAAAAAAAAACAAACATAATTTAACAATATTGTATAGCGAATGCATTCCGCAATACCGTAATTGCTTGTCATTGTAATATTCTAGGTCGGAGAGTAAAGTAGCTGATGAAGTAATGCAAGTGACATTACATTCTCGTCACATGGAAGACAATACTCCGTTTATGTGTTTTATAAGGCGCCCCATAGACCTACAATAACATTGCGCAATACTTTTATTGTGCAATAATATTGAATACTCCCTTTGACTCCAAACGTTCATTAAATTCACTCGATAAAATTGACAAATCTAATTGATAAAAATGACTGACAACGAAGTTTAGGCGGCAACCATGCTGGTGATTTTGTTAAATAAATCTCTATACACTTCTATATACTTAAGTAAAAACTCCCGTTCTTTATCTTTTATAGCATTATTGCTTGCCATTTTGCTTAAATTTACAACACGACCATATATTTAAACACCATGACTGACTGAACGCGACCGCTCCAAACTCTGAAGTGAAAAATATTGTGCAATATTAAGATTACACAGTTCTAGAAAAAAATATTGCGCAATAAAAATTAAACCTGATCAAACTTTCGTTCAATCTTTGTAGAATCTTCAATATTAACCCTTAACGGTAAATAATATTATTGCACAATACGTAATACGACTTGTTCATCAGCAGTCCAGATCATTTTTGTAAAGAAATAACCTGTTTAATAAATTCCAATCTGGTTTTCGTCCTGGTCATAGTACAAAAACTACCCTTGTAAAAATTAGTGATGACATAAGGCAAGCGATGGATAATAGAAAACTAACTGTACTTGCTTTGTTAGATTTCAGCAATGCTTTCTACTCCGTCGACTATGATATTTTATTAGGTCTTTTAGGCTCCATCAATATATCACCTACAGCAATAGGGTGGTTTAGGAGTTACTTGGATGGTCGCCGACAAAGAATCCGCTGAGCAGATGTACTCTCTGATTGGTCTTGTATTACTGCTGGCGTATCTCAAGGTGGTGTGTTGTCTCCTCTCTTATTTTCCTTCTTTAGTAGTTCTATTACTCATCATTTGCCTTCTCTCTACCATATGTATGCGGACGATCTCCAAATTTATACACACACTGTTTTTGAAAACCTACATAATGCAATCGACAACATCAATGTCGATCTGGCTACCATTTGTGATTGGAGTAAAAATTTTGGCTAAATATAAACCCCAATAAATCTCAAGTTATCATAATTGGTAACCCGAAACTCATTGATAGAGTGGATTGTAGTAGTTTGCCAGCTATTACACTAAATGGAATCAATATACCATATACTATTTTTTTTTAAAAGTTAGGTGTATTTATTGATAGCACCTTTTCGTGGACCATTCACATTAAACAACTCAGTAAAAAAATATTTGCATCCTGGAGTTCTTTAAGACGTTTAAAGAGTTTACTACCTATACCTACTAAAATTACGCTTGCTGAATCTCTATTACTTCCAATACTAGATTATGCGGACGTTTGCTTTATTGACCTAACTAAAGAGCAGCTAAATAAACTTGAGCATCTCCAAAATATTTGTATTAGATTCATATTTGGTTTACGCAAATATGATCATGTGTCCAAGTTTCGTTCTCAACTCAAGTGGCTTTCTATTAAATTTCGCCGTGATGCTCATATACTCTTCTTGTTATACAGTGTGTGCTTTTTGATCCAATGACTCCAAGGTACTTAAAGGAAAGATTCGAATTTTTCGAAAGTGATGGTATGAAACTGCGTTCAAGTGAAAATCTTTCCTTGCGTATGCCTGTGCATAATTCACGTTTTTATGAACACTCTTTCACTGTTTCAGCTGTTAATCTATGGAATAAACTTCCTGCTAACATTAGACTTGCAAAATCGTTAAATACTTTTAAAAAATTAGTTAAAATACATTATTAAAATTCTTGCTCTACAGATTAATATATTTCCCTCAAGTTCATTTTTCTGTGCATTTCTTTATATATATTTTAATTTTAATGTGTTTGTTTTATTATGCTTTTTGCTATGTTTATGTGTGAGAGCTGAATTGTTATGTATAGATATAGCATATATGTACAGTCTTAAGTTATTGTAAGTGTACATAATTATTGTACATAATTTACGAATATCCTACTCTACCTTAAAATGTTGTTCTTATCAACGAAGGTTGTCTGGTAGAGATCGCTCTTTGGCGATAAAACCGCCTTTGTGTACTTTCTTTAAATTATCTTTCAATTATTTGTACTAAGCATGTATTTATATTGTAATTATGTGCACAATAAAAAGTTATCATTCATTCATTCATAGGTCTATGGGGCACCTAAACGATAGTTCCCTTTTTCTTATCAGTAGAGCTATCTACTGTTTTTTTTAAAGATATAATATACAAACAGGCTCTCATGATGGTAGGACAAAACCATTGCTTATAGACACCAAAAATGTAATGGTGCGTTGCTAGACTTGTGGCGAAGATTCGATGCTACTTGCACAAGTTTACCGGCTACTCTCCCCTCCAAACCGGAACACAACAGCGACAAGCACTGTCACTATTGTGGCAGAAATAGTTAAGACGGTGGTACCGGACTCGGGCGAGACAATGCTGAACTCTATCATGGGGAATCAATAGTCAGTGAATATCACTCTCGTAAGCATAATTCAAAGTTTCATCCTCACCATCTCGATGTCTGGAAGCCCACAACCATGCAATTCTCGAGGCACTTTTTGTCCCGCACTAACTCTTATGTGGAACCAGCTATCGGCATAATTTTTTTACCGAACGGATACGAATTAGGAACCTTCAAGAATAGAGCCTACTCATTTTTAAAAGGCCGGCAACCCAACTACAAGACACCTGGTAGCGTAGTTGTCTATGGATGGCGGTAATCATTTAACATTAGGTAAGCCTCTTGTCCGTAAGATTCATGGATGTAGGTATAGTGGTGGCTCACCAATGTCGGAGTAGTGGCGTCTCACCTAGGTAGTTGTGGTTGTGGAGTTACTAAATCGGAGTGATATCACCTACACCACTGTGAAGCTTGATGACATTAAGAAATGGCGTGGAAAAAGAAAGCCAGGCAATGTGTGCTGCCTGGTGAGCGAATTCCGTCTGAAAAGCATTGAAACATGTAAATTCAAGGTCAAACTTAATAAAACCGTAAATACGTTTTATCCGTTGAAGTAAATGATTTGCTTACAAAAAAGTACTCAGACTACTAAAAAGGTTATATAAATCTAATCAAAATAATACTTGTAGAATAGTATCTGATGTCTATATAAGTTAGCGAACATTATTTCTTCGGAGGTGATCCAACATTCCGCACGAAGAGAAAAATACAAACAAATTAAAAAGTAACTTGAAACCGACACAAACTTCTCGAGACAAAAGCTGACCTCTGCTCTGGTACAAGTTATACAATAACATATTGTTACAGTTCAAGAAAATTCTCGGGTTCCCTTGCGAAATTTTATTTCAAGGATATTACGAATGTCATTTAAGAATTAATGTGAAAACGAAATCTGCGAATGAGCAAATGCGAATGTGTAAATACATTTTCTAAAAGATAAGTAACGGTTCTAATAGGTTTTCAACTCTATATATGAAATATTAGAGACCCGCTCCGGCTTAGCACGGGTAGTGTAATACCTACATACGTAACTTTTAACTTACCGGAACGTATGTAGATTTAGTTAGTTACTGATTTTGCCCCGATTTTTGAAAATTGAGTTTTTATCATATATCGACGTTTTGAGGCCCGGGGAACCTTTCAAACTATCTTCATGATGGCGTCAGTATGTCTGTATGTATGTGTGTGTGTCTGTATGTATGTGCATGTGTGTGTGTGTGTGTGTGTGTATGTGTGTGTTTTTTGGGTAAGGGTGCGTGCAAGTGTGTTTTGCAAAAATAAAAAGTTTACTCTTTTGCGGCGGTATGACGGCCATTGGGAACCGTCGGAAAAAAAAATGGCAAGGTAATTTTCGTGAATGGCTACTCGACGATGATCAGCTGTGCAAAAATTAACTTTGTACAAAAGGTTGAATTGTGTTTTGACGTAAATACGTCCTTAAAATTGCCTACATAAGGGAGACAGTTAAAAAAACAGATGATAACAAAATTGGGGGATACAGTTTCGTGTTATTGCTACATAACTATCATCAACATCTAAAATCTAATTATACCACTGGATAGCTAAAGAATCAAAGAATTTGATAATCTTGATAAACGCACATTACGATGTTTCACGAATAGTGGAGTAGAAAGTGCTCCCATTTTCAATTAATTTTACTGTGTTACGTATTTTGCATAATATGGTATATCTTTAGACTCAGAGCAACTTTAAAATTTAATTAAGTCTTATCCGAAAGCTCTTGTAAAGATTTATTGATTGTATAACTTCAAAAAATAATTTTCAACCCTAATAGTAAATATATATGACACTTAAGTGAAAAATTCAGTGCAAAATTGTAATCAGCCACAAAAAAATCTTTTAAAACCCGTATCAAAATACACGAAATGTATACCGTCTGAAAGAGATTTTAAGCAGCAATCTAATGATACCCATATATGGGGGTTCCATATGAAAAAGTGAAGAAGTGTCGAGAACGCAAAAAGATGAAAACATCCAAACCGATCAAGGATGGCACCTGTACACTGCTGGCCTTAAGGGCCTTTACGGCTTCATCTGTCGTGGGGGCGAGCAGAGTTCTTAGCCAGAAATTAAAAATAGGGTGTTATACGCCATCTACCCTGATTTTTGATAAGAGGGTTAGCGGCATTGTCCTGTGTGTAGGTATGTAGTGTTTTGGTATGTTTCGTTGGCCCCAGTTATCAGGTCGGGATCGGTGAGCACGTGGCGGGGCCTACGTAATTTGAGATCGGAATTAGAACCTGAGAGTAGCTTGCCGCGGCTAATACCAGTGTAGGCAAGGTTGAAATATCTTTTGGAAATATCTTGAAATATCAAGCTCGGCAATTCGAGATCTTTATGAAGGTCAATGTATGCCACGGTGCACCCGTGGCAATACGCTAATATTTGTTTTGTACTACTTGCAACGGATGCAAAAACGCTACGCAGGCGTAGAACAGGTTTTTCGTAAATCTTGTAAAGTGTCACCTCGTGTCTACGTGACACGAATGCGGGACACCTGCTGTGATCGTCCTATGAGTGGAGAGTAAATCCATTACACGGAATTCAAATCGGCGGTTGGTTAGATACTCTCGTATGACAAGTACGAGTCTGTTAGGCACTCCTATTCAGCATAGCTTATGTACTAGGTCATTGTGCTAGATCTCATCAAACGCTTTCGCGACGTCGAAAAATAGAGTATCGGTAGGAATTTGCAGCCTGGGGCTGCATTTAAAGAGTTTACTTTTATTATTATTGGAGATGCACATTAGTAGGAATATAAAGGAGGTATTGAACTACCTTATTTGTGATTTTATCAGATTCTGGGGTCTTTTTTTTGCGTAGGTTTTTGATTATTTCACCTACTTCTTCGGTATCGAAGGGTAATAGCGAGTCACCATCTGATAGTAGCAGCTTCCTACGCTCTACTTCGCTATCCACATGATGGACGTAGTCTAGACCATTTAGGTCCGTAAGCTGGTTTGACAAGGAATATTGTGATCGGAACGACGAATGAAAAACGTTACAATCGCAAGATGTTACGCATGACGTAGACGTATTCACGTAAAAGATGCACGGCTTTTTTTAAATCAATGTGTTAGCGTCGGTATGGAGGGCTGTAAATAAGCCACACCTGAGAAGTATGCATTATGCTACCACCTACTTCTTTTTTATCGACTATTGGAAAATACTGTCGTATTTTCAATTTTTGTGGAACAAGTTGTTTGACACTCGTAACCAACACATTCGATAAACGGCCACTTGGTTGGGCCACCGGTACCAACGCTATGATCATTATTTTCTTTTTTGTTATTACAATGACTTGTAACTTGACATTCTGCAGTAGAGGAAGTGAGGGGCAGCAAAAATTCAATTCAACCGATTTTTCTAGAGACCAAAACGCTTTACTACCTGAGTTGTACGAAGCCAGTTTGTTCCCAATACGGCCGACATAGACGAATCGAGCTTTCAGTAGAGCCTTTTTGCAGGATTTGGCGGCCCGGTTAAAGGCTTTCTTCTTCTCCGATACGTCATTGAGGTGTCGAGCATCTTCCCAAGACGGATATGCCTCACGATTTAGCATATCAGCGCATCTACAATCAGCTCTGAACCAGGTTTGAGCTTTGCTGGACATGACTATGTCGGAGAAAGGGATAAAGTACTCCATTCTCTATCGCAGCATATCTGTCACAGCATCCGCGCATGTCGAGGAGTCTTCAGAAGAAAAGTTTACATGCCGCCAGGGATAAGAGGTAAAGAAGGAACGCATCTCGTCCCAATCTGCTGACTTATATCGCCACACGCGCCGAGAGCTCCTGGGACTGAGATCAGGCGGTGAGTAGACAGATACAGATTTCACCAGACATTGATCGGAGCTACAAATGGCGAGGAAATCACCACCGAGTAGCGGTCTGGATCCGTAAAATCTCTTTTAATTTTGACAAATGACTTTAGCAGCAAAGAAAATGTTAGCCATGTGTGTATAATAAATACAATGATGTATATAATATTTATACACGTCATTGGTATAATATTATATTATATGTCAGGAATATAGTGTGAGTAACGTTAATTTTTATTAGTTGAACGTATTCCTAGCGCATATTATTTTAAAAAATTTGGTTTCTGTAGTCCGCCGCAATGTAAACTTTAACTCTGCCAAATTTCATACTTCACCGTTCGCACAGTTGTCTTATAAATACATTGATATGTCATGTATAAAGAGGTCTAAAGTTTTTCCATCACATATTAATAAATATATAGATATTTTATAGATTTAGGCGTTACTTTGCGAAAATCCATTATTCCAACGAAGAAAACTAGTTGAAACTAGAAGAAAGAAAATGAATTGTGTTTTTATTGGTCAGAAATGAAAGAAAGTGTTAACTTGATGGCAGAACAGAAAAATCTTTGCTTGATTTGAGAATAAGAAAAAGTGTACAGGTATATTTAGTTTCATGACTTTCCAATTAAAATCTTTTTAAAATTAACTTGCTATTAAAAAGTGTCCATTGAATTCTAATATTGACTTATTACAAATTAAATTATTTTAAAAATTTCGGCTGACGCTATATTTTTGTAGCCCTTTTAGGCTGATCTCATCATTTTTCTTTACGCCTGTGGCATTCCAACACCGCCACAGATAGTCACGCATCATTATTATCTTTGGTGCCTATAAACGATGGTTATCTCTTTCTATCAAGAGAACAATCTGTACGTTTGTTTTCCCATGAAATAAAAGAAACCTGGATTTATTTTCTTATTTTTATGCATTACCATAAAATAGCGCAAATATCTATAAAATATCTTAAGACTTAAGTTATCTCTTTCCATCAGGAGAGCCATCTGTTTATTTTATCGCCTTCTGCCAGATGTCCTACCATAAAAGAAATGTCAATAGCAATGTATGCGATTTTTTTTTATCAGATATTAAAAATTAATAATAAAATTGTATAAATAATATTAGTAAAAGATGGACAAGTAACTTATGTAGCACTTATGTAACACTTTCTATTTTATTGCTAACATTTAATCAACTTTGCTGACTTTCTCAGGTAGGTGACTAAGAGAAATATTCTTACAAATTATTAAAAAATAATTTACACTAATTCATGTACAGATTTCAAAAAATTATATATAATTATCATTATTGAATTTATGAATATTATTTGTTTAATTTGAAATTAAATAATACCTAAAATTTTTACACATTCAATATTCCTGAGGAAGTCAGCAAAGTTGACGAAATGTTAGCACTTTCCCTTAAAATCAATTCATAATTATATTTTTATTTTAATAATTTAATATTTATATGTTACTAACTGACCCGGCAAACGTTGTTCTACCTTTTTTACTACTCTTATTTTTTTTCTATATTTTTTTACCTTTTAAACCTTCCCTGGACTTCAACAATTAATTCAAAACTGAAATTAGCCAAATCGGTTTAGCCGTTCTCGAGTTTTAGTGAGACTAACGAACAGCAATTGATTTTTATATATATATATATATATATACACATATATATATATATATATATATATATATATATATATATATATATATATATATATATATAAATATTATGTAAATATTATGTAAATAAATTAAGAAGAAAAATGTAATACGGAACCAAAAATCAACAATATATACTCGTCAAGTCCTAAGGAGAGATGAGATCTCTGCTCTTAACAATCACACCCCATCCGACACTAATTATCCCGCTCTGTCTGAGTTGTTTCAAACTTTTTGTGCCGACTAACTGCGGCTCGCATTAGAAGTATTTCCGCTTATATTGTCC
This sequence comes from Apodemia mormo, assembly GCA_036924255.1. Lineage (NCBI taxonomy): Eukaryota > Metazoa > Arthropoda > Insecta > Lepidoptera > Riodinidae > Apodemia > Apodemia mormo. Next base: position 38,783,048 of record JAUPFN010000009.1, on the reverse strand, counting down.
AAAGAAAGCTTAGTCTGTACGCTTTTTATATTTGTTAGGTAATACTAGAAAGTCTTAGAGTAAAATAATCATTATTTTCAATACAGAAAATTGCTCGAATTTTCTCGGTGGTTGACACCATGAAGTATTAGGCATAGGTGGAGCTAGCATTTGTATTAATCAATTGAAACAAATATTTATGTTATATGTCTGTATACGTAGGTCACACTGTAAGTTTTGCGTAACTTAAAAAACAACATGTTATAACCAAAATATGATGTTTATTGCTTTTCAAAATAACCTCCTTTACATTTTAAACATTTTTTCATGCGATTGAACCATTTTTTAAAACAATAGGACCACAGATGTGAAGGCATGTTTTCTACGTGCTGATGGAACGCTATCACGGCCTCTTCAGAGTTGGTAAAAGTAAAACCTCTCATCAAATCTTTGATTTTGGGGAAAATACAGAAATCACAAGCTGCTAGGTCGGGGCTATGTGCAGGATGAGTGACGAGATGTACTTTTTCGGAAGCTTAAAATTACTTTGCTTTGTTGGCTGTGAGTGAAGAAGCGTTATCATGGTGTAGGAGAATGCGGCTTTTGGGTCGTCTTTCGCAAACTTTTTCTAACACCCTGGGTAAAAAAATGGTAGAACCACTCGGCATTAACACTTTTTTGATCTTCAAGTGGAATTGCTCACATGGGACGCATAGCTGAGAAAAAAATGCGATCATTTTTTTACCAACGTTTCTCGCCTGTCTCACATTTGTTGGCTGTTCTCATTTTTAAACACCCATTCACAAGATTGCTGTTTTTTTCGGGTTCAAAACAATAAATCCACGTTTCGTCTCCTGTAACAATGTCATAAACAGCATTAGAATGTCCGTGGTCGTACTTCAGTAGCATCTGTGAGCACCATTCCACGCGAGCCCGCTTCTACTCCGCTGTCAGTTCATGAGGGATCCAACGACAACAAAGTTTCCGAACTTTCAATTCTTCCGATACCAATCTCCAATAGTCCTCGAATTGTCTCATATGTAATCCGGGGGTTTTCTTCAATTAACCGCTTAACAGTAGCCACATTATTTTCGTTGACGGCAGTTGAAGGCCGCCCTTCACGAAATTCGTCATGTAAAGAAACTCGACCTCTCTCAAATTCAGCAAACCATCGCCTCACGGTGCTCAAACAAGGTACTTCTCCCCCAAAAACATTTTGAAGACGAGCGGCACAGTCTTACGGAGACAGAGAACTTTTAAAATCATAAAAAATCATCGCTCTAAAATCTTTTCGACTTAATTCCATTTTCGTTGCGTACGTAGAATGCAATATAAAAAAGCAATTGACAAATAATTTCCTGCCAATTGTTTTTTTTTATTACTAAGAAGGTTGCAATATTTTAAAAATAGTTCCGATTAGCTAGAAGTGCAAAACTTTTAGTGTGCCCCATGTATGAGGTCTCACCATCACTTTTTATACGGCTATGTAAAAAGAGAGGTTAAGACCTCAGAAGATGATAGCAGTATTTAAAATTTGGTTTCAAGTAGGTATTAGAAGTGTTGCCTCCAGATAATATAATACAGCTTCATGGTTGACACACATTAAAATATACACACATGCATGAGTCTGTTGTCAAACTTACTCGTAGAAGGGATTTTATTGTTTAGTATATGACGAAACTTTGACCACAGCGCGATCGCTATTTAATATCAATAATTTTTTTTAACAAACAAAATGTGTAATGAGGTTCTGTCGACTTTAATATCTACAATACTTCTTATATTTTATTATATATATATATATATATATATATATATATATATATATATATATATATATATATATATATATATATATATATATATATATATATATATATATATATATATAATATGTATTAAGTCATGACTAAAAATTTAAAAAATTTAAGCCTAATCTAAGCCACTGAACCGATTGGAATTTAGTATAAAAATATTTTGAGAACAGAGAAAAGACAAAGTATAGTTTTTATTCTGAAAATCCCACATGAACAGGAACTATGCGGGTAAAACCCCAGGACTGTCTATGTCTTTTATTTTTTTTAAAAATCCGCGCAGGCAGAGTCGTGGACACAGCTAGTAATTACATTATATATATATATATATATATATATATATATATATATATATATATATATATATATATATATATTTAGTGTAGATTTTTCCCTTGTGTTGGTCTGGGCTCCTTTGAAGATTAGGCCAACTACCTTTCTGCCAGGCAGGCCGTGAAAGGCGACAGATTGGCTATGCGAGTCATTCCCATATTACCATCGTGGCTATTAGGCGGTAGAGTTCTGCATTGTGTCGCCCAGATCTGGTACCATCACCTTACCTATACCTGCCTCAGTAGCGTCAGTGCTTGTCACTATCGTGTTCCAGTTTTGACAGTAAGGTAACCGGTAAACTTATACATGTGACATTAGACCTCGTCACGAGATAGCAATGCACCATTAATATCTTTGTTGTCTATAGGCGATGGATGTCTCTATCAGGAGACCCATTTGCTTATTTGCTACCTTATGGTATAAAAAATATAGTTCAATGTATGAATGGTTAATGACTGTGATGTTCTGGTTATAAGAGGAGGCACTTCCGCTTCCGCTCCAGTTTTTGCTCTGTTCTCTTCTTTTATAGAGGACGTGCTAAAACCACTACAAATATTTTGTACCGAAACGTCAAAATGCTTTAAATTTAAAAAAATCCAATAGCTTAATACGCTTGATGGAAAAATATTTTTTCAATATATCACAATAACAAGTTCGCTTCATCATTTTTCGGAGTTTTAAGTATCATCGCCTATATAACGTATAACGATGTCCGATAATTTATTTGTTTGTGAAGCCGCTGCTTTTGGATTTTAAGGACTTTTTACACGTGAATTTAAAAAAATCTTTAGTAAAGCATTGTATTTACTTGTTTTTTAAAAGTAAGTATATGCTTATCTCAGATTTAACATCCTTTTTAACTGCCACTGCCTTTTTAACCGATTTCAAAAAATTGGGTGGTTCTCGATTCAGATCGTTTTTAAGGTTTCGTTCCACAAAAAGAAATAAACGGAATGCTTTTAGAATCACTTTGTTGTCCGTGTGTCTGCCTTTGATCATTACTATGCTTGCTCTGACTTGACTTGACTGACTCTTCCTGTCTATCCACTGGTCTGCAATTGTTTTATTTATCTATCAATTGCGATATATTTTATTACATAATGTGATAACAAATAAGCAAATGGCTCTTCTGATGGAAAACCATCGCCTATAAATACTAAAGATGTTAATGGGGCACTGCTATCCTTATGTGGATGGTATTTTAGTGCCACATGCATGAGAGGGTAAGGTAGTACACCCTAAACCGAAACAAATTATTTGCTTGTGTTATGGATGTTAGTCAACGATACTAATACATAGAAATGCATATATAAATACCAGAATATATTTAATAAACACCCAAACCCGGAAATACAAACATTTATGCTCATCACTCAAATGCTTGTCCCCGTCAGGGATCGAACCCGAGCCCCGGCGATTGCGTAGTCAGGGTCGCTAACCACTTGACCAACGGGGTGGTCAAATTTATAATTTTTGGTTTTTTAGTTATATTAACTGTATGAATGCCATTTCTGTTTCTAATTAATTGAAATATACTAATTTGAATAATTAAAATGTCAACTCGTTTAAAAAATAATAAAATAATCAATAGCTTCCGTGGGATTTCCAGGGTAAAAACTATCCTATTTCCTTCTCGGGTCTCAAACTATCTTGTACTAAAAATCATCCAAACTTGTTCAGTGGCTTAGGCGTGAAGAAGAGACAGACTGATAGACAGACTATAGAGTTACTTTCGAATTTATAATATTGGCATGAATACATGATAATATACACACGTGTTAGTGTTTACTAAGTAGTAAGGTTCTGCATTGTCTCGCCCGGGTCAGGTACCACCGTCTTACCTATTCCTGCCGCAATAGCGTAAGTGCTAGTCACTGTTGTGTTCCAATTTGAAGAGTAAGGTAGCCGGTATACTTATGCATGTGGCATAAGACAAGATAGCATCGCACCAGTAACATATTTGGTGTCTATAGGCGATGGTTGATTCTTTCCATCAGGAGACCCATCTGCTTATTTGCTATCTCATGATATAAAATAGATAAAAACGTATATACTATTCTCTCTACGGCTAAAGTATATTATTAAACTTAAATAGATTTAATTCTTTAATCTATTGTCGAATTTTGACCACAGGACAATCGCTAGTTCCTATTATAATGTAATTCTTGATAAGATATCCATTAGGTAATACACGAAGATTGATGTGTCTAATTACTTAGCATAGAGGTGCAATATGAATACCTACAAATCACGGCATCATACATCACAAGAGCAATAAACTAGATGTGATCAAAGCAGAGATAACAGAGATGGACATTCAATTATTCAGAGCATGATTTAAGATTAATTAATACTAGGTACAATAACAGGCACGGCTACTATAATTACGGTTTAAATTCATCATCAACTTGAATGACTTAGATATTACTCTATTGTGGTAAAAGGAGGATAATGATTTTCGAGTGTAGGTATGTATTTTTTTATATCATAAGATAGAAAACGAACAAATGGGTGTTTTGTTGGAGTCAGCCATCTCCTATAGACGGTGATGTCTGGTAGAGTTCTGCTTTGTCACACCCGGGTCTGGTACCACCGCCTTACCTATTCCTGCCGCAATAGCGTCAGTGCTTATCACTGTCGTGTTCAAGTTTAAAGGGTAAGGTAGCTAGTAAACTTATACATGTAGCATTAAACCTCGGCAACGCACCATTAACATCTTAGGTGTCTATAGGCGATGACTGACTCTTTCCAATAGGAGACTCATCTGTTTGTTTGCCATCTTATAACATAAGTTCGTTTAAATTACAGATTAATGGGTAGTAAAACGTTCGGCAAATCGTTATTTATTACGAACTGCCTAGCAACAAGCCAAACGCCATAATCTTTAAACAGTGCAGACTAACGTGGGTAAAATTTAATTTTGTAATTAAACATTCCCGTGTAATAAAGCAGGAAAAACTGCATATATGTTGTATCATAAATTGGCTGTTTCATTTTGAACAAAAGCATAAAAACAGAATTATAAAGTATGCAAATTACTGTCTCAGGTACGTAGGTCAAAAGGTCAGAGCACAATGGCTCAAACTGCTTTAACATACTCTTTGAGCACAATAGTAAAAACCACTCTTTTTCTGCAAAAAACGTCTGACGTATTTGAGTGAGCATTCTTATTATAGTCGTCGTGTTTGAGACAACTACGGTTTAAATAAACGCAATACAAAATTAAAATTACATATATACTTTAAACGAACAATTATTATACATTTGTATGTAATTGATTTCTCTGAAAGGGCTCTAACGATTTTGTTGATTTTTTTTGTGTGTCATATTGATGATAATCCATTGTCACATGAAAATTTGTTTGATTTGTATTTAGATAGTTTTTTAACTATTAAAATTAAGTAAGTGTTTTAAATCTAGGTAGCCTAAGTTTCTCCTTATTACCGTGGATTAAAAGATAGACACTTCCGTGGTTTATCCGCATAGTTCCCGTTTCCGTAAGAAAAGACGTAGGATAAAAACTATCCTACGTCCTTTCTTAGGTATTAAAATATATTGTACCAAATTTCATCCAAATCGGTTCAGTAGTTTCGGCGTGAAGTAGAGACTTTTGCATTTAAGTATAATATTAGTAATGATAACTAAACATTTAACACACAACAGTTAAGGGTAACAGTTTAATTATTGACAATTAACAGTAAAAGTCACTCAAAAATTTTAATGACTGTTCTATAAGAAAAAAGGATGAAGTTATATTTCTTTTCGGGCGTTTAGAAAACATGATGAGAGTAAAATTTTTAATATGGGTGCGCTCATCCGACAGTCAAAAGTCAAAAACCGACATGATAAAGTTAGTTGGTATTACGATGTGCGTGCACACCGGCAGTCAACGCCGTGAAGTTAACTGATATCACGATAGGCACGCACACTGATAGCTTACAAAAATTTGTAAGCTATCAATAATATTACTGATAGCTTACAAATTTTTTTATCTATTTTTTTTTAATATCGATAGGTAAGCGCTTGACCTCGATCTCGCCTGACAGTAAGCTAAGATGAGGCCTAAGATGGAACGCGCTTCCCTAGAAGGTACCTGTTCACTCTTCTCTTGAAGATCCCCAGATTGTACTCGTCCGGGAACATAGACTCAGGAAGCATGTCCCAGTCCTTTGCGGTTCGAATGAAGAATGTTGAGTCGAACCGCTTTGTCCAGGTACGTGGAACGTCCGCCATATAACGATGCCTGGAATCTGTGCGCCTCGACGATCGATAGAAAAACGGGGATGGCGGAATTAAGTCGTGCAATTCCGCAGCGCACTCTCCAAAGTGTGTCCGATAAAAAAGCGATAAACTAGCCACTCTGCGGCGATGATCGAGGCTCTGGAGTTTTTTGCCTACCAGATTATCGTCGTTTATAAGCCTCTTGGCACGCCTCTCTATCGCCTCAAGTGTCTCCAGCTGGTATTTAGCGGATCCATCCCAGATGTAAGACCAGTATTCTATGCACGAACGAACTTGTGCTTTATAACGATTGAGCAACTGTCCCGGACTGAAATACTGTCTCACCTTCGCCAGAATACCAAGGTTTTTTGAGGCAACTTGGGCTTTAGATTCGATGTACGAAGCAAAGTTGAGAGTAGGCGTTAACGTGATATCAAGGATCTCGAGGTGGTCAGTTATCGGTACGGCCACACCCTGGAAAGACGGAGATAGATGGAATAGACTCCGTTTAGCGGAGAATAGACACGCCTGGGTCTTTGTTGCATTAAACTTGACCAGATAACATCGCCACAATCAGAGACTGCCTGTAAGGACAGGTTCATACGATCGACCATTGCCTCCATGAGAGACCGGATCTGTGCCGTACTGACCCGCGCACTGGATACGTAACTCTACACAACAGTGCTATCATCTGCGTACCCATAGATACCGGGCTTTAGCAGATTATATATGGCATACGCTAGAAGATCCCCAGTGGACTGATTTCGGCGAAACCCGTATTGGCGGTCACTCAGTAGATCATTCGTTTCTAGGTGTGCCATTAGTCTGCTGTTCAGTACACTTGCAGTCCATAGTCTTGCAGAGTATGGACGACTTAAATTGGCCTATCGTTAGAGGGGTCGGCACGACTGCCTTTTTTGGGCACAGGCTGCACATTGGCAGTCCGTTCCATGATTTCGGCACTTTTCCAGTCGTCATCGAAAGGCGAAAGAGGCGTGTCAATACAGGAGCGAGTTCAGGCGCACAGGTTTTCAGTACTATGACTGGAATCCCATCAGGGCCACTGGCTTTGTTCACGTCCAGATTCCGCAGCGTTTTCAGTCAGTCTGACGGATGCGAGTTTCCAGCATATTCACCTCGCATCCAGGTAGACTGGGTGGTTTCGCGTTGGTGGGATCCAGACGCGAGTTTTCCACGAATAGAGTAGCGAACAGGTTCGCTTTCTATACGTCGGTGTGAGCCAGCGTTCCATCCGGTTTCAGCAGTGGAGGAAGTGAGGGGCGGCAGAAATTCAATTCAATCGACTTTGCCAGGGACCAAAAGGCTTTACTACCTGAGGGGTATGAAGCCAGTTTGTTCCCAATAGGGCTGACGTGGTCGAATCGAGCTTTCAGTACAGCCTATTTGCAGGACTTGGCGGCCCGGTTGAAGGCTTTCTTCTTCTTCGACACGTCCTTGGCCTTGCGGTGTCGAGCATCTACCCAAGCCAGATATGTCTCATGCTTTCATGCCTTCACGCCTCAGTGCGTCTATAATCGGCTCTGAACCAGGGTTGAGCATTACTGGACATGGCTACGTCGGAGAAAGGAATAAAATACTCCATTCCTTGCCGCAGCACATCTGTCACAGCATCCGCGCAGGCCGAGGAGTCTTCTCTCTTAAAATTCTTCAATCTTAAATTCTTAAAACTGTTTCCAAAAGACACAATATACTAATTATATTAAAAAAAAATTCTTTGCATGTAATATAAAAACATTAAGTAATGGGTGAGTTAATGCAGCAAAAAGCAAAAAGTTTTGTCATTTTTCGTTAAATTTATCTTTTTTTTTAAATTAAATTTAAGGACCCTGCCGCTGGGTGACCAAATCGTTCTATAAGCACAAAGCTTATTACTCGACATACACAACATCTGTTAGTACCGCGTCAGCTAAACAGAAAAGTATCTTAATTTTGTCGGATAACGGCTCAATTAAAACACTGCTCGCGAGCCCAGTATTTAATTTTTATCTTAAAAATGTGATTTTAAACAAAACCAATTTAGTATCTAACGTAGCGACATTAATTCACGCGGCAGGCAGGCCCAGTTTAAAAGAGCTAAGTGCAAAAGCTTGAATGTGTCCATTTGTAAAGGACCCCTGACACCGTAAAAGGAACTCAACACCTTTAAGCACTTACAATGTGTTTTTTGTCAATGTGAAATATAGAGTAGGTTTCAGTGGTTAAACCATCGACAAAATAAAAAGTTTTAAGCATTGGTACAGTATTTTATAACCTTTCTAAATTTTTTGCAGAAATATTCCTAACAAAGAATTTTTTAATTTTATTGTGATGAAATATGGGGAACATCTCTACGAGTATATGAGGGAACAGTACGTGTGGGACGTAGTAGGTATATATTAATACGTGAAGCAAAAACTTTGTACTTCTTACTTACTTGCTTACTACTACTACTTACGTGCTTAACAACAATTACGCAAACAGTGGAGTATAAAATTTAAAAGTTAAAGTTTATATTGCGGATGGTCGCAAAAATCTGTGTATTATGTTAAAAAACATTTATTGTAAAAATATTAAATTATTAATAATATACATTACACACATTCATTTCACATACTCGTATATGATAATACTAGCTGCAGCGTGCGGCCCGCTGCATTAGTGAAATCGCGAAAACAACTCATTTTGCGAGATAAAAAGTAGCCTATGTGCTATTTAAGGGTACCATATACCTATGTGCCAAATTTCATCTAAATCCGTCAAGTAATTTTTGTGTGGTTGAGTAACAAACATCCATCCAGCCGTACATCCAAACTTTCGCATTTATAATATTAATATAGATACACACATTGATACTATTAATCTGGTTAACAAGTGCTTTTGAGATGAAAACTTTTTCTAATTCTCTAAAAATTATGATTTAGGTGTCATTCGATTCAGAATGGCAGGTAGAAACTTTTTGAGATAACAATTTTTAGTATAATAATAGTTTGATAATAAACAATTAAGTAAAAAAAACGGGGGATTTTGTTTTTCGCAAATATCTCAAAAAATTTTTTAGATTTTTAAAATTTGAAAAAAGATTCAAAGAGAAGGAAAATCATAAATATTTATCCTACAGTACCGGGAGTAGAGAGGGAAATTTCCTTCTCTTTCTGATTTTTTTTTTAATTTAAAAAATCTCAAATAGTTTTAGAGATATTCGCGAAAAACCAAACCACCCGTTTTTTTCCACTTAATTGTTTATAACTTTTGCGGTTTTTGCGAGCGGCCATTCAATTTTCTCAGAAAGTTTCTACATACCATTCTGAATCGAATGTCACCTAAATCATAATTTTTAGAGAATTAGAAAACCAGAAACTCTTAATTACATTAATAACAGGGATATTGATTTTCGGCAGAATTATTAATATTTATTTAATTTTGTTTCGCTAAGTATTAACTAGTGATATCAACAGGTCATATCGATAATTTCAATATCGATTCTACCATAGTCATCAAATTCAGTTTTCGTTTTCAGTTTTAGTTGCATATTTAAGTCACTTTATAGTCGTCTTATTTCTTTTGCATTTTAATTAAATATGCCTCACTTATAGCAAAAGTTTTGTTCATGTAGCGAACTATGATTTTAATTAAATTTTATTTTTGCAGATTTTCAGTCGATTTAATGGAAAAAAATGAATGACTACAACAATGAAAGCTGTTAATTGGACTCCAAAAAAACAGATTCTCCTTGTTTACAATATTTTTGATAGTTAATGTTTTATCAAATATTGCAATCGAAACTATCATGATTGAAACTATTAAAAGTCATTTCGATATTTTGATTAAGTAAATCATGACAAAACGAACTGATATAAGAATTATTATCGCAGCAACAAAAACAATTTCGCTTTCTGTAACTGGTCAAAGTATACGGCATTTCTTAACATGGCAAATAATTTGGATTCGTCTGTATTATTTTCATTAAACAGGAATTTGGTAACTTAATTTTTTAAAGAAACATGAAAGGAGTATTTTCGCTATCGTTGTACAATACAAGAAATAAGAACAAATTAATGCAACCTCCGGTCAACCTTAGGCTAACATTGTCTGTCAAAAATAAGATAAACGAGTAATTTCTTGGACTTTCGGTATATTATCACAATCAAATTCTCGAAGAAATTATACATTATAAAATTAAATGTATGAAATATTCGGTATTTTTATTATTTTCACAGTTTACTTAATTACACTAGGCGACTTTCTGTGCACTTTTGTGGTACATTTTACTGAAAAAGTATCGCATTTTTTAGGTTTGAGCTTCAACGTGGTAGTTTATATTCGTGTCTAGATTTGTTATCTACTATAAAAATACCATTTTATAAAAATAAAAAAATAGAAGTTACAATTTGTATTAGAATCTTATTACTACTAACGCCATCTCTTGTTAAATTAACGAGTTAAAATTGATAGAAGATACATTTCGTATTAGAATTTTTGAACTTATTAAAAGATTACTTCATGAATTGTTTCTTCAAATTTGACTGGCGGCGCGCGGTTATCGTGCCCTCGTATAAAGGCGAGGTTCAAGTATAAACTGCAATAGCTATAGGGCCATCAGTTTGATCAGTTTGGCATCGAAGGTGTATGATAAAATCATTGAAAGGAGAATGCAAGGGAAGTTCGAAGTAATGTTGTGGGAAGCACAAAGGGAATTTAGGTCTAGAGCAGGGATGTTAGCGGGGAACAAAGTAAAGCGTTAGAGAGTTTCACAATATGCTTATTGAGAAACAGTACAGATGTATTAATTGATTTATATTGTATGGAGATCAATTTCCAATCTTAGCCCGAGGGTAAGAAGCTAAAAAGAGGTATATTCACGCCCGTATCCCCGAAGAGGTAGGCAGAAGTACAACGTGTGCATCCACGGTTAGCCGAAGATACTTAAGTCCCACAATGTGATAGGTGGCCAGCCTATCGCCAGTAGGGCACTTTTCTAATCCCGGGCAAAGTTGTTTTTATCAGAAAACTGAAAAAACACATTTTTTCATTTGCCTGACTCCGGAATCCAACTCCGAGGGTTTCTCTGAGAGAAAATTCGAAAAATGTGTTCGCTGAGTGTCTACCGTCAATTCTTCGTGCCTGCGTAGTCCAAAAATTTTAAAAGTTTATTTAAATAAAACATTGTTTGATTTTGATTTCGTAAATCGACTTAACGACGACCAGGAACTTCCGGATTTTAGGAAAAAAAAAAAAACAATTATTTCAGCAAAATGTTAAAACTGTGTTTTTTTCTTATAAAAACCTTCATTTTTAATACATATTTTTCCTTGAAAATACCAACAAACAAAAACCAACTATTCCTATTCCAAAGCCTGAGGACGCGGGCCTTTGATGCGAATGTAATGTTTAGGTGAAAATACGCTGTTTTTTAGGTTAGTTAATTATAAATAAAGTCCATACATTAAAATATGTAATTCTCATAAAAATACTTTTCTAACAATATTACTAGATAGTATAACTTTGCGAGCCCTTACAAAGCTTTGCTTTTTGCTAGTATAGTCTATCTCAATGCCAAATTTCATCTAAATCTGTTAAAGCGATATTGCGTGAAGGAAAGCCAAACAAATATTGGTGTTATAATATTACTAATCAACCTTTCCTGCACAATTTTCTCTACTTTACGAATTATTAGAATATATTTTAACAATTTTTCTTTAACATATATAATAATTAAAGAAGCATATGTCTCACCTGATAGAGAAACCACAGCCTATAGATAAAAAAATGTTAATGGCACGTTGCTATTTGTACTTATCCTTCAAACTGGAACACGATAATGACGGAATCGACGTTATTGCGGTAGGAATAGGTAAGGCGATGTTACCAAATACCTGAAGTGAGACGTTGCGGAACTCTATCACCTAGTAGTAACGATGGTAGTGACATATAATAGCCAACCGGTCACTTTTTACGACCTGCCTGGTAGAACGGCAGTTGGTCTATTCTGCACCCATAACATAAACAAATAATTTGCTTATATATATAAACATCTTCTATAAACATCATCGACATCTTCGATAAACTTATCGAAGATGTCGACATGTGGGAATCACTAATTTTAGTTCCATGGACGCACGCATCGGTCTACAGCGCCAAAATGGCGATATTCAAATAGGCACAAAAATTCTTTGACAGCAGCAAGTCCAGTGGTAATATTATACACGTCAATGCCTCAAAAGCACTTGTTAACCAGACTACTATTATGTTTATGGCTATAAAGCCTATTGTCAAACTTCGAAGATTTTATTTTTTAGAATGTGGTCGAATTTTGACCAGCGGGTGATCGCTAGTAAATATAAAGGTTTGTATTTTTCAATGTTTGTTACTCAATTACACAACGGCTAAATGACTTAAATAAAATTTACGATAAGGAAAACTTTTTATGATGTAGCAGGCTATTGGATGCCGCTTGTTAGTGATAAAAGCATAAAATAGAAACGGACTATTACAAATATGAATGACACGTAAAACACAATATGTACATTATACAGCAATAAAGTTAATTAGCCGATAAGCCTGGTTCTATTTAATACTTTAGTCGAGTAGCTAGTAGGCTTCGAAATTATTGTGAAATTAGATTTACAGTGCGGTTATTAAGCCCAGCTTGGCATTAACTGATATTTTTATATGATAATTATAACAATAAAGACAAGACAAATCGGAAACAATAAAAACAATGATACTTACCATCCACTATTTGTTAAGTCGCAGTATGAGCAGTATAGTACTATTTTTCATATAAAATTTTGTTTAGTACATTATTATTTAGTAGTATTGGTGATATTTATAATTGGTAGTTTTAGTAATAGTTTTAATTTTCTAGTTTAAGTGATCCTTTTTAATGGTAATATAAATAGCATATATTAACAGTATTTGATAATACAAATAGTGATCGTTAACTGTTAAAAAATGCATTATGAAATTTAACATGTTAATAGCTAAATGATCCATGCCTGGTAGCTAGTAATTTAGTATCTGAACATGTTTTAATACCTAAATTTTAGTCAAGATAGTGAATAATTTCATCCGCATTATTTATATAATCTCAAAATAGATATCCAAAAAAGAATTATATTAATTTTCGTACCTAATAATTATTTATGCCATTTATATTATTTTATATATGCCTGACAAACAAATCAGATTTTTCAGTAGATATACTTATGACTATACTTCATAACGTCATTTATTTAAAAGTTAAAAAAAAAATACTAAAATTATTCAAAGATGATTCTAAAATATTCTTTGATATATTCTTTGAGGTAAAAACGTTAAAGAGCATATCAAAAAGTACTTTACTTTTCTTTATAGACACGATTGATGTTAATGGTACATTGCTATCTTGTGGCGAGGTCTAATGCGACATGCATAAGTTTACCAGCTACCTAACCCTCCAAACTGGAACACAACAGTGACAAGCACTGATGTTTTTGCGGCAGGAATAGGTAAGGCGGTGGTAGCAGACCCGGGCGAGATAATGTAGAACTCTACCACCTAGTAAATTACCGAACCTAGTAAGAAACCATTTACCAAATTTTTCTTTACTTAGTATATTTAACATGATAATAAAATCGTCCATCGATAAATATCGTCTTCCGTTATCATATAAAATATTGTTACATGTTCTCGTAAACCAGAAAATCAAAGATAATCAAAGTTTTCCTGCTACATATGCATAAAGTTGCTTACCGGCATGTATTACCAACCGTTTATTTTTGTTAAACTTTGAAAAGTACGAATAAAGGTAGATATGAACTTTTCTCGTTACAAATTTTAAGGTAAAAATACCTTTAGCGTTGGCTCTTTGTAATAATTCAACACTAGAAAATAATATTATGCAGACTTTGTTGACAAAATTTATTGCTTGTCAGCGACGGTCTACCGAACGTCAAAATCATTGACTTGGACATGTTTGGACCCATTGATATAAAAAACTCATGATGCACAGTCCCGAACAAAACTGACACTCAAAAGTGTCGCTAATTTCATTTATGTAGTTATAGATATGTCAAAAACATATGTATATCAAACTTTAGGCGCAATATTTATAATTGTTTTTACAAAGCAATGTACAAAAACAAGTAAAATTGACAGTGTCACGACCGATATGATTCTATTTGAAATGAGCGCACAATTTAAAATTGTGCAATCACTTTTGGAGGACAATTTTGAGACACTGATTATGTAACTTGGATTTTTATATCAATGTTTGGACCATAATCCTAACATGGAGACTGTAGGAAATTTGAGTAGTATTTTTTTCATTTTTTTTGATATTTTTGTTACCTTAATTTTGTATAATTTATTTATTCTAATACTCTATTATACAGTGCTTATTTAAAAATATGTAACATTAAAGATCGCTACGTACCGCGTATAAACGCGGGCACCACATGTTGGAGCAAGGAGCAACTTTTCTTTACATATTATAAGATAGCAAACAAGCAAATGAATCTCCTGATGGAAAGAGACAACCATCGCCTATAGACACCAAAGATGTTAATGGTGCGTTGCTATCTTGTGGCGAAGTCTAATGCCACATTCATAAGTTTACCGGCTACCTTACCCTCCAAACCGGAACATAACAGTGACTAGTACTGACGCTATTGCGGCAGGAATAGGTAAGGCGGTGGTACCAGACCCGGTCGAGCTGATGCAGAACTCTACCACCTAGTAGTCACGATGGTAGTGACGCGCATAGCAACTAGGTCGCCTTTTACGACCTGCTTGGCAGAACGGCAGTTGGCTTATTCTTCAAAGGAGCCCGGGACCAACACGGGGAAAAAAGGAAAAAAAGACCATCACTAAAGTTAAACGAAAGATCAATGAAATATTAAAAATTTAACGGGTTCTTACCACGATTAGTAGAAGAGCCCGTTAATCCTTAATAGTTCGTATAAAGAAGCTGCGAAAGTTCAAAATATACATGACTAAACAATGAATTGTGGTAAATGAACGTTTGTAATAATTCTCAATTTACCCCGAATGAGCACCGGTTTGATGAAATTTTCTATTTTTATTCAAATTTTTCAAGAAATCATTGCAATTTTCCAAACTCAGCTACTACAAAGTTTAGCTTTGATCTCGAAGAGGTAATTAAATATCCTTTTGTGTAAAGTTTTAACTTTTTTAGAAGCGTGCTCTCTGCGCTTTGTCCGGAACTAATAACAAGGCAAAGAACAACAGGGAATCTTTTTTTAGATACATTAAGTTGATTACTAGATTTGGAGGTGTAAATTGACTGCGTGACAGAAAATTTGATCAAAGCTTTTGAGTTTCTGTGAAGGGAGGTTTTTTCGGGAATTTATTTTTATTTACAAAGAGTTTGTTTTGATGAAAGAACATGATCTAGGTGTATCATTGTAGTTAAAATTCTTGACTCATGCAAATATACCCCGGGAGTATCAGTATCTTCACACTCGTATCCCTGAAGAAGTAGGTAGAGGTACAACCAACACCCACAATTAGCCGAAGTCCCACGATGTGATGGGTGGCAAGCCTATAGCCAACCGGGTACTCTTCAATTTTGGGCAACGTTGGTTTTATCAGAAAACTGGAAAAAAAAAACACTTTTTTGAATTGCCTTGCCCGAGATTGAATCTGGGACATCATGTGGTCAACACATAAGGTCCCGGTTCGAATATCGGGTCGCAAAAATCTTGACCTAAAAACATCTTATTTATATATAAAAAATGCTCTTTCTTCGGTTATTGTAAATATCTCGGAAAATATGTTAGATGCATAGGACGGAAAGTAATAAATTTTGTTCCTTATTTGAAAAGTTCGCAATTTTGTTTTCATGTTACAAAATTAGCCTTGAACGTAAAAAAGTAAAATTTTAAAAATCACTTAAAACAACTAATTTTTATTGAAAATAAATAAATATCACGGAACAAATTACACGAATTGATCTTACCCCAAAGTAAGCATATAAAATATTATATTGTATTTCTAGGTTTCGGTCTATTTAGGTTTCGGTCTATGTCGGGAATCGAACCCAAGCCTTACTGATGCGTAGTCAGGTTCCCTAACGACTTGACCAACGGAATGGTCTAAAATATATGAATCTTCTGTAAAATACTAATTTTTGCCTAAAATAGACCCGGAAGTGAGACTAAAAGAAGAATCAATGTTAAGACCTGTTACAAGATTGTTAAGTTTAAAATACGTGTTAAATTCTATCCAGGATAGAAATATATCCACGTTAAACAAAAAATAATCAAAATATAATTACCATCCCTTCATTTCGTAAGGATAGGAAATTTTAAAATTAATAAATGGCGTTGTTATTAATAAAAATTAAAAAGCACTTGACCTAGACAAGCCTCTTGGCTTATCTTGCTCATTGAAAATTATACAGATTTGTAAGGTTAAAAGATATAAAATTTAGAAACATTTCTGTAAAAAGAAATCCTTTTTTAGATTTTTTATCTTCCCTAACTTTACGTAAAATGTAAGACAAATTATTATTATCTGCGTGCAAATAAATTCGCGACAAATTCGATATTATTAAGGGGGTGTGATTACAAACCTAGCTAACATTCCTTTGTCATTAGTGTTACACTTATTCATGGTTACATTTTCACACTTTTATCGTTCAAAACTTCTTTGATAAATAGTTAATAGTTTGTTTTGCTACATTCGATGTCATTAAAGACAGCACAACAACCTAGAATATTATTAAATTAAACTTTACTTACAAATATTACGAAGATTTTTATATTAGTACCTAACAAACAAGCAAATGGCTCTCCAACAATCGTGTATAGATACCAAAAATATTAATGGTGCGATATTGTCTGGGTGGCGGGTCGTTAATGCCACATGCATAAGTTTACCGGCAACGTTACCAAACCAGAACATGAATTTCTTAAGCATTGACGCTAATTGTGCATTTGTGGATAGATAAGGCGTTTCGCGGCTGCTAGGTGGTAGAGCTCTGCATTGTCTCGCCCGGGTCTGGTACCACCGCCTAACCTATTCCTGCCGCAATAGCGTCAGTGCTTGTCGCTGTCGTGTTCCAGTTCGGAGGGTAAGGTAGCCGGTAAACTTATGCATGTCGCATTAGACCTCGCCACGAAATAGCAACGCACCATTAACGACTTTGGTGTCTATAGGCGATGGTTTACTCTTCCCATCAGGAGACCCATCTGCTTGTTTACTATCTTACGATATATGCTCACGCCTATAGACACCAAAAATGTCAATGGTGCGTTGCTATCTTGGGACGAGATCTAATGCCACATGCATAAGTTTACTGGCTACCTTACCCTCCAAACTGGAACACGACAGTGAGAAGCACTGACGCTATTGTGGGAGGAATAGGTAAGGCGGTGGTACCAGACCCGGGCGAGACAATGCAGAACCCTACCACCTAGTGTGACTTCTGCAACGTCTAATGTACAGTCTGTGGCAAACTGTTGCTTTAAGATAATACAAGTAAATAAAAAAAAAAATAAGTTATTTTTTTATATTATAAGATAGCAAACAAGCAGAGGGATCTCTTGATGGAAAGTCAACCATCGCCTATAGACACCAAATATATTAAAGGTGTGTTGCTATGTTATGGCGAGGTCTAATGCCACGTGCATTAGTTTATTGGCTACCTTACCCTTTAAACCGGAACGCAACAGTGACAAGTACTGACGCTTTTGTGGCAGGAATAGGTAAGGCGGTGGTACTAAGACCGGGCGAGACAATGCAGAACTCTACTACCTAGTAGCCACGATGATAGTGACTCGTATAGCCAATCAGTTGTATATTTTGCAAAGAAGCTCGAGGACAATACGGGGGAAATTAGCCAAAGTTAACGTTGCCTGTTCAGCGATCTGCCTGATATATAGAATAGTCTATTTCCAAAAAAATATGTTATGTTAAATATTGTTATAATATAAATATAATAGACTAGAGTTATAATATAAATTTAATAGACTTGTTTCTTGATAAAATATGTAATGTTAAATATTTTATCGTGAAACAAGTCTAATGGCTTGCGGATAAGCGAAATAATGCCAAACAGAGATGTATCGTATCGTATCGAGTTGTAGTTTATCTCGGATATTTATTACTTTCAGTATATAAAATTGTGTCAGTATCGTTGTACGTAATTGCGCTTTTATTTCAAACTATGTACTAATATTCTGCAATAAGTTTGTATCCACTAAGAATGAATTGAATCAAAAATAACGTAAAATTATTCAATGATTAATTATGATACGAAAACAACAAAAAAAAAATTGCTATATATTTAATTTTACAGATTTGAACATTAGGTTTAATAAATACAATTATTATGTTTTGTTTTTTCAATATTCAGGGTACTTACTTTTTTATCTTTGCAACATTATGATAACTTCCATATTTTTATTTACATGTTTGTGTTGACAAGCTGTATTTTGTAAAAAAAAAATAGGATATCGAAGAATCGAAAAAAAAGAAATTTTTATTATAAATATGCGTCATTTAACAAAAATAAGTTTTTCAAGTTAAGTCAAATAAACAAGCCAATTTACAGCACTATCATTGATAGCGGTAAAGTTCGAATCAAACCCAGTGGCCCTCTTTACACTTGAAATATGAAAATCAATATTTGTTTACTCTAGTATACAATCCAGTCAAAGACGACCATCACCGAGCTGGTTAATAGATGAAAGTAATAACTGTGTCAATAAATATATTGCAAATGGGTTGACTAAAAAAAGTTAGTCCAAAATATGATTAATTAACAATTTTTTTTATATTTTCACTAGTTTGGTTAATAGATAAATTCCATAACAATCTAAGGTATGAAGCCAATAGGCTTTCTAATAAGAATATGCAAATGTTACGTTGACATATTTTTTTTGACAACTCTTGTGTAGGCAGGTTACTAGCGTCGATTCACTTTTCTGTACCTGCCTACCCAAGAGTTGCGATGGGAAAAAAATATGCAACATAACGTTTTCACATTCTATAGACTTCATACCTTTGATTGTTATGGAATTCGTCTTATCATCAAACCAGTGAAATGTTAAAAAAAAACCTTTTTGACTGAAATTTCTCTCTCTCATACTCAACTGAACCCATTTAAAATATATTTATTGAGATATATCATTGGATATAAAATAATTTTCATCCATTAACCAGCTCGGTGAAGGTCGTTCTATAGTTGGATCTTAGATTATTCATATTTAATAATATACTAAACTACTCATCCTAAAGGGATAAAAATTTGTCAGCTTATTGATTGTTATTCTGGGAAGGTTACGGAAGGTTCGGGTGTGGGTGTGAGCTTCATATAAAAATAGATTATCTGTTAGTCTCCCGTGCAGTTTGTATAAGGCAAACGTTTTGTTACACGAATGACTCCATCGTGACTAGGTCTTATACTACCGCCTTAACTTTTCCTGCCACAATAACCATAATACCTGTCACTGCCGTTCTAATTTAGAGGGTAAAGTACTCGTGACCTGTAAACTTATGCATGACGCATTTACACCCCGCCACAAGGATAATAACTCACCATCTGTCGTGTCTATAGGTGAAGGTTGTCTTATTTATCAGGAGAGCCATCTTGTTTGACCGCCCCGTTAGTCGAGTGGTTAGCGACCCTGACTACGCAATCTACGGGGCTCGGGTTCGATCCCCGAAGGGGACAAGCATTTGTGTGATGATCATAAATATTTGTATTTCCGGGTTTGGGTGTTTATTAAATATATTCTAGTATTTATATGTGCATTTTTATGTATTAGTATCGTTGACTAACACCCATAACACAAGTAAATATGTTGTTCACTTTGGGGTTAGATCAGTAAATGTAATTTGTCCCGTGAATATTTTATTTTGTTTACTCGGTGTTACATAAAAAAAAAACTTATGATAGCGCACATATCATACCAGTTAATGTATTTGAAAGAGAATTTCTTTCATCAGCAACTTTCAAGGTGCACTTAAGTTATTTACAAATTTCTAAGTGACCATGTCTCATAATTTATGTACGTACATTCAAGAGAATGATGGTTAAGCAATATTAATGATAGAATGTCAAACTATAGTCGACGCCGCATCAATAAACTAACGTTTTACTAGTTGTATCAGATGAGGATGAGAATCATTTTTTACTTATCATATTGTATCTTTAACCTTATGGCTCATTGGTCAAGTAGTTAGGTACCTTGACTGTGCAAACTCAGAATCGAGTCCCGATATGGATAAAATTTGTGTGACGAGCATAAATATTTGTATTTTTGGGGTTGTGTGGTTGTTGAATATTTCTGAGCACGTATTTGTATATCTTATATAAAATTCTCGTGACACAGTTTTAGTTAATCGGTCAAGCCTTTTGCTGATTTCAATTTTTTATAAACATTTGGGTAAATAGAATATTTTTAGTGTCATGAGTATGATTATTAAGTAATAAACAACCTGTGATCGATTGAATTTTTGTGTTTTATTTTTATAAATGTGTTTATAATTAAACCTAAACTAACTAAAAGAAGGATAACTAACCAATATTTGGCAAAATCTTAGGTTGAAAACCCTAGTATGTGAGACCGGTGTCACCGATATTGTAAGTGAAATTGACGGCGACCAATGGCGGGTTAAACACCTCGACCGACGACTCGATCGATTTAGATGAAATTATATATATATATATATATATATATATATATATATATATATATATATATTTATATATATATATATATATATTCAGTAGGTGTGAGAATAGTTTTTATCTATTTTATACCCCTAAGTGATAAGAGTTGTCCACCCTAAATTATTGTTTTTATTTTTTTGACAAAATTATTTATTTTTATTTTTTATGATAAGGCATTAAAAATACATACAACTCTAAATATTCACCCTTCTACCACCAAACGACTATTTTTATAGCGATATCAGTAATTCAATAATTTATATGATAAAACAACGTTTGCCGGGTCAGTTAGTTTCTATGTAGGTACTTATAAAAATGGTTGAATAGCACTCATATCAAGCAAATAATGTAATTACTATGAGGGTATATCCATTAGAGTAATTTATCAAGCAACATTTATTTATTACTAGATTTTACTTCTAATACTTCCAAGAATATGTGTACAAAGTTCCATGACTACCGATTTCGTGTGAAAGCGTAACAAAAAAAACTTACATTCGCATTTATAATAGCAGTAGGGATTATCTCGGAAATATCCATTACAAATTATGTTTCAAAGACAATATTTAAATGAAATGTAAAAAGTGACTTTTAGATCAGTTTGCAAGGAAATTTTTAAATACTTTTTAAATGACTTGGCTGTGGTAAAATACGTTAAAAGTATTTCAATAGTTTGGTATAGTTTAGTTTTATATATAGTTTAGTTATAGCTTAGTATAGTATTGAATAGCTTAGAACCTTAGGCAGCCTTTTAATAAAGCTGCCCATGCTGCGAGTCTCACGATCGTGTGTGTGAGTCAACACTTGTCTCATTTTTGTGTCGTCGTCGTAGTCGTAATAGTGCTACGCCGTAGTAGACGCGATTGATTCAGCGCCAATCTACATTCATCCTACATTAGACAAGATCGTTAGAACTCTTTTCCGACTAACAATAAATCATAAAAATATCAGCTTCATTTCATGTTCCTTGTGGGGAAAATTTCAATATTTTATTTAAAAAATATATAAATAAAATATTGTATAAAGTCGATAGATAGCCGGTAAACTTATGCATGCGTTAGACCTCGTAACAAGATAGCAACGCACCATTAGCACTTTTGGTGTCTATAGGCGATGTTTGACCCTTTTTCCTTTTCATCAGGAGACCCACCTGCATGTTGGCTATTTTATCATATCAAAAAATTTACCAAAACAACCGTGCAGTGATAATAATCGTTCGCTTCGCTTTGCGTAACCCGTAAAGGTACTATAATTTTTATTAGCCATATTAAGATGTGTTTAGACAATTTAAAAAAAGTTGCATCCAAAACTATTAATTTTAATAAAAAATAAATAGCGTCTTGCCCAAATCCCCAAACACGTGTCAGATTTACGACTAAGCAACCACTATTAGCTAGCCGTATTAAATCCCGTGAGAGAGCCCATAAGTTGTGTGACAGGTTACGAGTGACTGACTTATCGGGAAATCGGGTACATATTTAGTTTTCGGGAACCTACGCTTTTAGTAAAAGTGAAAAACTCATTTTAATAAGAATAAGTACTAAATGACTTATATCGCAAATGTGTTTCCAATTTGGAGTTGGTATTACTACTACTTGCCGGTATCGGATATTACTGATTTCAATTCTATTTCGAAAATCGAGTTTTATATTATCAGATCCCCATACTTGAAGATCTTAAGTCTAGGTGATAGTCTATTTGAATCAGATCATGATATTCCAGGTTCGATCTGCGAGTCAGTCTAAAGTGTCATTAAAATTATTTGAAGGTTTTTCGCAGAAACCTAAAATCTAGCAGATAGCTTTCTGACAGAGTCAAAAATCACCTCGCCACCAAAGTTCTTAATGGTACCTTGCTATCCGTGTGGCGGGATTTACCAATATTCCAGCTACCTTATCCTCCAAATCGAATCGTGATAGTGACAAGCATTGACACTGTTGCGGTAGGAATAAGTAAACTGACGCTACCGACGCTTGGGTCGAAAGTTCACCTGGCGAATTTACCAAATTCGAACGAAACGTTGCTTATTAAAAAATAATAATAAATAAATAATAAATATTCACGGGACGAATTACACTTACTGATCTAATCCAAAAGTAAGGAAATTATTTGCTTGTGTTATGGGTGTAAGTCAGTTCACTAATACATAGAAATACATATATAAATACTGGGGCATATTTAATAAACACCCAAAGCCGGAAATATAAACAGTTATGCTTGTGGCGACGCTGGTCCGTACCGCTAAATGGTCATAGTGATGGAACCAGCGGGCCAGCTTCTTGTCAGTGTGACATCATTACTGTGGAGGTTGGAGGTTGGAGGTATATATATATATATATATATATATATATATATATATATATATATATATATATATATATGTGTAATAGGCATCTTCAATATGTATTCCCTTGGAAATTCTCTTTCAAATAAAAATAATTCGATTAAATTCTCAAACAGAAATTGTGATTAATTTCTGATATTGAAAATAAATAATTTCGAAAAACTTTGGTAAGTTTATGGCAGTGTATGTTTTGAAACTTATGTTATATTTCTGGTTTGAAGTTGTTAATAAAGCTATTATTACAGGTTTACATGTCTACCAGCGGTTTAACGAAGCGATATCCTAAATATGAGGATGTCACGGCATAGCTGTTTTCACTTCATTATCATACAAATTACAATTTGTCGACTTTCCTACCCCTTTTCTCGGCCGTATAGCCTCGCGTAAAGTTACCCTGTTTATGTTAATTTCTTAATATTTGTGTGATGCGGTATTTTTACTCAGAAAGTTAAGTACAGTTTAATGTTTCTTAAGACATCATTCAAGTTTTACTTGGAAAATATAATATTTTCAACGCCTAATGTAAAATATATTGCAGAGGTATAACAAGGGCACCCACGATTAGCCGAAACTACTTGGTCCCACAATTGTGATAGGTGGCAAACCTATCGTCGACCGAGCACTTTCCAATCCCGGCCAACTTTGTGTTTCTCAGAAAACTAAAAAAAAAACACACTTTTTTTATGTGCCCGACCCGGGAATCGAACCCGGGACCTCATGTGGTCAACGCCAACGCTGGATCACTAGACCACAGAGGCGAAAACCACTAGAAAACATACTATAGAAAAATTTGAATATTTTGGGCTTTATAATAATATTTTTTTATCATAAGATAGCAAAAAAGCAGATGCATCTCATGATGGAAAGAGTCAACCATCGCCTACAGACACCAAAGACGTTAATGGTGCGTTGCTATCTTGTGGCGAGGTCTAATGCCACATGGAAATAAAAGAAATGCCAATGGAATAGGTAAGGTGGTGGTACCAGACCCGGGGAAATAATGCAGAACTCTACCATCTAGTGAAATCGTCGACACAAAAAAAAACATCGATAAATTACATGAATTGATCTAACCCTAAATTAAGGAAATTATTTGCTTGTGTTATGGGTGTTAGACAGATATTAATACATAGAAATACATATTTAAATACTGTAACGTACACAATAAACACTCAAAGCCAGAAGTTCAAACATCTCTAATGTTTGCCCCTCAAACTAATGTCTGTCCCTGTCGGGAATCGAACCCGATCCCCGTCGATTCGTGATTAGGTTTTCTGACCACACGACTGATGGGACGGTCACTTCATAGAATTTTTAGAAGTTTTTTTTTTATAAAGTATAGAGAAATTACATTTAGGACCACACATAGAGGAGTTATCCAATGTACTTAGTTTAGCAGCTTTTGCAAATCTGTAAATTGTTTAAACCTGCAAGTGATGACCTGCAGGATCGAACGATTCGTCGAACATCGATTCGTGATTTTTCCTGACCACTCCACCCTGACCACGTGTCGTTTCCTGGCCACTCGACGATTGGGTGGTCATTTTATAGATGATTAATTTAGCAGCTTTTGCAAACCTGTAAATCGCTTGAACCTGCATGTCATCCCTGGAACATTCCGCTAAACTGAGGTACTTTAAGCTCAAACAAGCAAGAAATTGTACCAAAGCAAATATTTTTGAGCCCAAAGAGTTCAAAATCTAAAGTTTGTATAAATTATGTTATTTTAATTTTTAAAAATGATGATTTCTTTCAAAATGATGATTAAATTTGTTGTTTCAAATAAAAATCAGCGCAAGTTTTGAGCTCTAAAATATTTTGTTAAGACCGTGTACGGATACACGTAACGAAAACTTCATGTTTTCAAGTTTTTTTAAGAGCAATATCGTAATAATGTGAGCAGATTATTGGAAGGATTTTACAGTGTTTGCAAGATTAAGTCTTGATTTAGTGCACTATAGAGTAAAAACATGATTTTTGATAATAGTATTTTAAAACGAAGACAATTCCTGCACAGCATTTTACGAAAATATGCGTCAGAGTTATTTTTCAGGACGAATACAACCATTGTAATGTGCCAAAATATTTTATTTTATGCATTTTTCCAACAGGATATATGTTTCTAAGGTGCAACACAGGGCCAAAATGACAAAAACATTATTGTTAGACATTAAAAAAATATTTAAGAATTACAAAATCATTTTTTTTTCACCAGTAAGTATTTAAATAGAAACCTAAAATATTTATTATGTGAATTAAGGTAATTTCTCTTCAGTTGGTTATATGAACTCTTTTATTTAAAAGAATTAAATTACTTTAAAAACACTATAAATCCTCACGCGCATTCGTTTGCCGATCAAATTTTAAACTTGCGGTTAATCAAATAATTAAGACTTAATCTTGAAAAACTGTAATATTCTGCGAATAATTTGCTAACGCATTAACTTAATTTGTAAGTCAATGTGCTAACGTTGTTACGATATCGCTCTGAAAAAGCTTGAAATCATGAAATTTTCGTTGCGAATCGAATACGCGCCCTTGACTTAAAAATCAATAAGTTGAAAAATGTCGAAGAAATATAAAAAAAAACTTTCTTAAACAATTTTCGCAATGATATATCCCAAACAAATAAACTAATTTTGATCCGATTTATGGTATTCGACGCAATTTTAAGATTCCGAAGTAAACTAGGAACCCTTAAAGTTTCGCTATGTCTGTGCGTCCGTTCGCTCGCACGATAGCTCAGAGAGCCTTAGTACTAGAAAATTGTAACTTGGCACGAACATACATATTAGTCACATTAACAAAAGTGAAAACATAAAATCTTAAAACATTTTTTTTTCAGGGTAGCTCCCCGATTTTTTTAAGTGGGAATGGGGATCATTGGATAAGTTTTTAAGAAATATTGTAAGTTTGTGAAAACAAGTGTTCGATTAAGGCAATCGTTTGTAAAATAATATTAAGCTTTAAATGCTAATTTTTGTTAGAATCAAGTATCCTCAACCCCTCTGCTAAATGATTAGTTTCATCAAACCATAGTGGTAGTAAATATAATGAAGTTAAAAGGAAAACTATCACGGCTTAGGAGGCTTTTACAAGTTTTTGAGTAATAGTCGACCAAATTATAAAATGTACTTAGAGAAGCTTTTATACGCGTTGAACCTATGGTGGGGATAGACATTTGTCATTGACGTTGAATAGCTTATGGGCCCGTTTGTGTGCTTCCAAATTGACATAGATCGAGTGATTACATGTCTACCGTGCAGATACAGGAATAGATTTAGGACTACAAAGATTAATATATGTGTTTGTATTCCCCGATAAATAAATAACTTATTCAGTTATAAGTTATTTTTTATTATGCTACTAGCTGACCGCGCAGCTTCGCCCGTGAGTAGATTAACATGTCGTCTAGATAGCTTTTCATACAAATTTCATCCCCTATTTCAACCCTTTAGGGATTGATTTAATAAAAAAATATTAGCCTATGTTTGATCCCGGCTCTTCAACTACTTCCATGCCAAATTTCATGAAAATCGGTCCAGCGGTTTAGTCGTGAAAGCGTAACAGACAGACAGACTTTCGCATTTATAATATACTAGCTGTGCCCGCGACTTCGTTCGCGTGGAAAAAATTCTAAAATAAAAACCCGCATAGTTCCCGTTCCCGTGGGATTTCCGGGATAAGAACTATCCTATGTCCTTTCTTGGGTCTCAAACTATATTTGTACCAAATTTTATCCAAATCGGTTCAGTGGTTTGGCCGTGAAAGCGTAACAGACAGACAGACAGACAGACAGAGTTACTTTCGCATTTATAATATTAGTATGGATAGTATGGATGTATGGATATAAACATTAAAACAGGTATTACAATCTGACACAAATAATACAAAGGGAAGTCTTAACGCTAACGAGCAATCTTTTTCAGATAAAAGAACACAAGCAAGAGATACAACTTTAAATAAAACCGGCCAAGTGCGAGTCGGACTCGCGCACGAAGGGTTCCATACCATTATCTACAAAAGAAAATCACGTTTGTTGTATGTATACTTATTTTAAAAATATTTAAATTTCTAACTGTTTATTGAGATCGAGTAAAACATTTCTTAAAAAATACGTTTGATTTGTGGAAGCCCCTCCCCCTTTAATTTTATTTAATTATTTATTTTGAAAGGTAATATACAACTAAATATTCTCTAAAAATTTTAAACGTCTACCTGTTACCGTTATTAATATTTAACAAAAAATACGAAAAAACACGTTTATTGTATGGGGGCAAAAATAAAAAAATGAAAATATTGAGGGGGGGGGTATTTTTGTTTTTAGTATTTGTTGTTATAGCGGCAATGGAAATACATAATTTGTGAAAATTTGAGCATCCTAGCTGTTACGATTTATGAGTTACAGTCTGGTGACAGACAGACAGCGGAGGATTAGTAATAGGGTTCCATTTTACCTTTTAAGAACGGAACCCTAAAGAAGAAATGTATAACAAAGACAAAATATTAAGGTAGTTCTCATATTAACTATTAGCGAAGCAATGATATCAGTAGAAACTATGAAGCGGTGATTTTGTTCTGTATGTTTGATCGCAGTGCTGTAATTCAGTATTCAAAGAATCGACATGCAAATTCATCAAATCGTAATCTCTATCAATATTCAATAAAGTCCCACTACTCCATACTGTTCAGAGCTATCGTTCAGTTTGTACAAAACTTCATTTTATAGTTTATTCGTGCGATATGAAAACATTTAAATTCATGCTTTTTCAGCTTTAATTTCCTGTTGTGAATGTAACATTGATAACAACAATTTATTACAGTAATGCATATAATTGTATGTTTTTTATTTATCTAAAAGATTTTTGTAACTATGAGTATTTTTTAAATCTAAATCTTTTTTTATGTTCTGAGAACTTTATTTTTTTATAGAACGCTAACAACATCAATTGTATTTACGGATCTAGAACGATTACGACCGCAAAATTTAGCATATTCGTATAATTTTTTTTAGCTTTAGAATTACAGTTTCATATTGGAATGGCTGTGTCATTCGATGTTGCTTAACTATATTAATAAAAATGCATATTTATTTTCTATTTTGTTCAAAGTTCATAAATAATAATTCATAGTTTTATATCATATGATAGCAAGCAAGCAGATGGGTCTCCTGATGGAAAGAAAAAGAAAGTCAGCCTTCGCCTATAAGCACCAAAGATGTTAATGTTGTGTTGTTATCTTGTGGTAAGATCTAATGCATATGCATAAGTTTACAGGATACCTTACCTTTCAAACCGGAAAGTCAGTGACTAGCACTGACGCTATTGCGACAGGAATAGGTAAGGCGGTGATGCCAGACCCGGGCGAGCCAATGCAGAACTCTACCACCTAGTAGCCGCGATGGTAGACACGCAATGCCTCGTCGCCAGTCGCCTATTACGACCTACCTGGCAGAACGGCAGTTGGTCTATTCTTCAAAAGAGCCCGGGACCAACACGGGGATTATAAAGTTTCAAAATAAAGTTCAATGGCATTAATTATTTAGTTTCCTCCGTACAGACTATGACCCACGGCCATGTTTTGTTTATTATTATAGACAGTAGTTCCAGGAACAAACTTTTTTTGATAAATAATAAGCTGAATTTTTGCGAACAGCTTTGTTTTGACGAGATATCTATATTTGAAAAATCTCAAATCGGGTAACTAGTAAAAATGTTAAAAAATAAAACTAGAGCATCGGACTAAGAAAAGTTTTCACTTTACGTGTAGGATAAAATAACCCTTGAATTATAAAAATAATTAATAAGCTGTTGCGACAAAATTAGGTAGTTTTTAAATTTATTAATACTAATTTCAAAATCTCAAAATTCCGAATCCTCAAGGTAGAGGACTAGTCAGAAAAACCATCGAATGTGTGGAAAAAGTTTTTTCGTGTTTTTCATGAGATAATCAATCGATTAAATTAAAAAATAATTATTGTTGTTAACCAATATTTTTCCAACACCAAATTAAAATTTTCGAATTCCCCTTACCTTATTATTACTTATTTTTTTATTGAGATTTTTCGAAGATAGAAAAGATAGAAAAGCCTGGTCAAAACGAAGCTGTTCATAAAAATTCAGCTTGTTATTAATCAAAAAAAGTTTTTTACTGGGACCACGGTCTATTATATTTATACTTTATATTAATAAATAAAAAACCTTAAAATGAAGTCTTATTTTTTATTTGAATACTTAGCTGTCTTTATTTAAATCAGGCCTGTACGAATGTTTTTTACCATAAATGTGTAAAAGGTTGACCTTACGGGCCATCACTGAAACTTCCCACTAAATTACGGTATTTTTAGCACAAAAGAGTAAAAAATATAAGCATAGATTTTGCAGTTCAAATATCTATTTTGTTAAAAATTGCAGTATTTTAATCTTTGAAAAGCTGTATATTTTGAACCGCAAGGGCAACATGCTTCCTGACTCTGTTCCCCGACGAGTACAATCTAGGGATCTTCAAGAGAAGAGTGAACATGTACCTTCTAGGGAATCGCGTTCCATCTTAGGCCACATTTTAGCTTACCATCAGGCGAGATCGTGGTCAAGCGCTTCCTTATCGATAATAATAATTTTATAAAAAGATACGCATATATCCGTCTTTGACGCTAAATGAGTTAAATGTTCATAATATAAAACACTAAAAAGACCCTCTTCTTAGCCAGCAGCTCTTCTTATCATCTTTTTCATTTATCATCTCATTCTTATCATAGCAAAGCAACTACGAATCCTACATTACGCGTGCCTCGACACGCACTTTGCTAATTTATTTTCGCTGCTATTGCAATACCAATCCTAATCAGAAAACATTAATTGACACAAAATATACACTTCTAATTTTATTATAAGTAATTGGATAGTTTGCGTGTTAGCAGTAATCTTAATACTTATTTACCGGAAGTAGGCGCAGTTTGACTCGTTAAGGCAATTTTGAAGTAGATTAATATCAACAGCTCATGGACGGGAAAAAATATGTTCCTTATTATAGATATTATCTTTGAAATATTGGTATCGTTATAAATTAGTTCTCTTTGTATTGTATCGGGACTCCTTTGAAGAATTAATCATCCGTCATTCTGTCAAGTAGCTCGCAAATGGTGAATAATTGGCCAAACATATCACTTCGGGCTATGTTTAATCGGGACACTATGGCGACGCAACCAGTCGCCAACAAAATGTATACAGATCTATAGGGTTACCCACCTGGTGTCCGTATGGTAGCGCAACCAACCTGGCGGCGCGACCAGCTCGGACGCATGCACAGAATGTTATTGGTCGCGCCGCCACGCTGGTAGCGCCACCACTCACTACTATAGCGCTGTATGGTGTCGTACTTACACGGCCGCCACTGGCAGCCAGCTTACCATAATGTTTTCACCCGTGTTGGTCCGAGCTCCTTTGAAGAATAAGCCAACTTCTGTTTTACTAGGCAGGTCGTAAAAGGTGACCGATTGGCTATGAAATTCACTACCATCGTGGTTACTAGGTTCTGCATTGTCTCGCAGTAGTCTGGTACCAACGCTTTACCTATTCCTGCCACAATAGCATCAGTGCTTGTTACTGACGTGTTCCGCTTTGGAGGGTAAGGTAGCCGGTAAACTTATGCATATGGTATTAGGTCTTGCCACAAGATAGCAACGCACCATTAACATCTATGGCGCCTATAGGTAATGGTTGACTCTTTTCATCAGGAGACCCATCTGCTTGTTTGCTATCTTATGATATATAAAAATAAATTTTCCTCTGGACTGACTTATTTTCTTAATATTGTGTCTTGTTTCAACAAATCATTTTCACACAAAGTGAGTACCTAAGTCGTCAAAGGACCTCAAGGACATCTTCACATAGCTAAAAAATTTACTCGGATATTGTCTTAGATCGTCGTATATGTTGACTAATTTTCTTTTGTTATCGGCTAAATGTTTTTTTTCCTCTTGAAAGTTCTTTACCTACGTAGGTACGTTCAGCTGTTGCTATCTCTTTAAGGTCCATTTTGATACAGTCTCATTGTGGTGTGGCGACTCTGGTGTCTGTATGGCAGCGGCGTGCACAGAATTATGACACTGGGTATGCAGCTGTGTACTCGATCACAAAAAATTTTCTTATAGATTTGTAGCATAGCTACAGCCATGCGACGGATCTCTAAGTCGGAAATCATGCCAACAGAATAAGTCTTAGATGTACTACTATTCATGTACATCTTCTACGGCAACGCAAATAAAACAGCAATCAATCGTCGCGGCGAATGAAATTGTAATAAAATAAGTAAAATAATAAGCTAAATTAATATCTAACTACTCACCTAGTCAGCTTCAATTTTCACTGAAAGTTCTGATTACTTGAGATTACTATACACCGATATAAATAAACGCAAGATTTTGACCACCTCAAATATATTATCCAAGTGAGTGATAGTTACAGAACACATCCCTTGCGAGATATCCGATATGGCCTTATATAATATAAACTTAATAATAAAATTACGGGTTAGTAAAAACACAAACTTCTCATTCATTTATAGATTATTTTATTTTCGACCTGCCCGCGGTTTCACCCGCGTAGCTTTTGTTCTCGTAGGAATATCTGAAAGGTTTATATACTGAAACCTTCCTCAAGAATCAATCTATCTATTAAAAAAACCGTATCAAAATCCGTTGCGTAGTTTTAAAGATTTAAGCATGCATATGGACATAGGGACAGACAGAGAAAGCTACTTTGTTTTATACTATGTAGTGAAATCTATGCGCCTATCTTTTTTTACATATAATTTTAGGATACCGTCATAGAAAGTTGGATTGCGTTTTAATTCTATCATTAATGTCGTTTCTATAGAAATCATGGAAAGCTCTGTGAGTCGTTGATTTTGTGTGTTTTTCAAATATGTGAGTATACGTTTTGCTGGCCTTGCTGGTTTAATTGTAACTCGGTTACACACCTACATTTAGACACGATTTCAATCTTTTCACTGAATGACAAAATAGAAAAAACTTGTTATTTTTAATTTTTAATAAACATACATTTTCAACGCAAACTTCACAATCAAATAACATTTAAAAAATCAACAAATGCACTAGTAAAAGCAAATCACTACAATTATTATAGAAACTCAGTAATAACCTATTAAATGTACCTACACACTTTCAAATATTAAAATGAAAACTTTATATAATATACTGGCACAAACAAAATAATAAACAATGCTTAACAGCTATCACACGAAAAAGCAAATGACCCCCGCGAAACACAAAATATTTCTGTTATTTAAACAAATAAAACGTTACTAAACAAAAATGCATAATGTGAGCATACTTTTTGTCAATAATATTTCGTCTATTATCTTTACCCGGATTATAGAACAAGGCCGCATTACCTGCTTTGTAAAATAGCGTCATTGTGTGAGTGAGCCAATTACGTGCGGATAGGTAATTATGTCTCGCACACATTTACAATGTGAAGCAGATTGCTAGCGGCCTTACTTCAATATTATTTATCGTTTAATAAACGCCTGGCAAATATGTTTGAGTGCTGTGCTTGCAAACAGGTGCTATTTAAAAATATTAGGCGTTTTTAAGTTATTATATTTTGTTTATTCATTTATTTGTAAGTCATCTAAAACGTATGAACGTTTTATTAAAATAAAGGTGAAGCACTGCTTTTCTGCCTATAAGGAGCGCACGCGCCTGCTGTATGGTGTCTAGATTGGTAGCTTATGGACGCCAAGGTGACGCGACTGGTTGCGTCGTGGTGTCCCGGTGAGTGGTCACGGCGGTCCCTACCACCGTGACCACTACCTAGTCAGAGAGTGTAACTACACTACTTACTAGAGAAGTTAAGCTAAATGGAAGTCGTGTTCGATTTCGTTAACACTCGCTGCAACGCTAAAATAATAATAAATCGTCCAACCAAAGTCAAAATTAAGCAGCACTGTAGCGTATAATAAATAGAAAATAACACATAGGTATTCGCGACCAAAATATCGTAACCGCAATGAATTTCATTGCATTTACGCGTTTCATTTAACGATCTCTGACGTAGGTGCAGTCTATGGGTTGGACTTCAGTGGAATACAAGTGACGTGGCGCGTGTCTTTTTAGTGGTAAACATTATATTGCCTTCAGGGTTAACGCTTATTGGTGTGGTCGTTTTGCTTCTATGTTCGATTGTCGCAGTTGGGATAAATTATAGAGTTGTACGTAGTGCATATTCTGTATTCCGTTACACACATAAATTACACGTTACGTAGACTGGTATTACACCAGATTATATAAGGGCGCGCGGACGACTGACGTTCCACAATGCCCTCACGTATAAAGTCCCCACATCTTCTTTAGTACGTTAGTATATAGAAGTCTCTGTACGTAGTTGAGTTTTGCAAAGACTTACTCGAGTTTGGTACTACCGCCTTTGACAGGAAAGTAACTAACATTATCAGAAGTTCATTGATTTAAATGAATTTTTTCTGCCCATGTTTTAGAAAAAAATAAAGTTTTTTTTTAATTTTGACCACCCATGCATCGATGGGGTCGGGTTCGATTCCCTACAGGGACAAACATCAGTGTGATGAGTGTAGATGTTTGTACTTCTGGGTTTGGGTGTTTATGAAAAATATCCGAGTATTTATATATGTATTTCTATATGAGGTCGCCTCTGTGGTCTAGTGGTCCAGCATTGGCGTTGACCACATGAGGTCCCGGGTTCGATTTCCGGGTCGGGTACATTTAAAAAAAAGTGTAATTTCAGTTTTCTGAGAAACATAAAGTTGCCCGGGATTGGAAAGTGCCCGGTTGGCGATAGGCTTGCCACCTATCACATTTGTGGGACCAAGTATCTTCGGCTAATCGTGAGTGCACTTGATGAACCTTTGCCTACCCCTTCGGGGATATGAGCGCGAAGATTCTTTATTTCTATATGTTACTACCTTGGACTAATACCTACAATACAAGAAAATAATTTGCTTACTTTGGGGTAGGAACAATTTGTGTAATTTGTCCAGTGATATTCCTTTCTTCCAAATTTCAAATAAGGTTTTCTTTAATGTATTTTATTAGAAAATATGTTAAGGGCTTTGTATTCCAGTTCAAAATAAAGTTTCAATTGATAATATCGTGTCGATAACCCAAACCTGTAATTATTGTAAGTAATACCTGTCAACCATTAATGTGATTGGTTGGGGTTGGCTGGTTGAGAATGCTAATAAGCATTAAGTCATTCATTGTACTGTAATTTTGCATAAATTTAAATAAACAAATAAATATTTGTGAATTAGTTGTAAATACTTTTGTAGTGTTCTGGTTTTGAGGGTAAAGTAGCCGATAAACTTGTGTATGTGTCTTTATCATCTAGCCACGCAAATAGCAATGCATGATTTACATCTTGGTTGTCTGTAGGCGAATGTTATGTCTAACAGGAAAGCCGTATGCCTGTTTGCTATTAATGCTATGTAATATAAAAAAAAACAATTAAGAAGCAACATACAGTAATGCTGTAACATTTGAATAGTTATAACCCCGTTGTTAGGGTTCCGATGTAAAATAGGAACCCTTATAATTTCGCTATGTCCGTACTCCGTCCATTCATCCGTCCGTCCAAACGATAGCTCAGAGATCCTTATTTCTAGAGAAGCTATAATTTGGCACGGAAACGGATATACATATTAGTCACGTCATTAAAGTGCTAACCTAAAATCGTAGCAATATTTTTTTTCAGGGTAGCTCAAATATATCCACAATGAATCGCCTGGGTATTTGGTAGCCGTCTTACCGATTCCTGCCGTAACAGCATTAATGCTTGTCATTGTCGTGTTCCGGTTTGGAGGGTAAGGTAGCCGTTAGACTTATATATTTGGAATTGTCATCACGCCACAAGTATAGCAACGCACCATTAGGTATATTCTTTGGTGTCTATAGGACATGGTTTCTCATTCAATTAGAAAAGCCATAGCTACTTGTTTGCTATTGTATAATACAAAAAAAATGTTCATATAGATTAACATTTTTTATCTATACTTACATATAATAAAGTCGTAGGAAAGTCAAAACTGTACATTCAATATTCTTTAAAAGAATACTTGGGGCGTGATCTACAATCGATATCAAAGCCAAAAATATAGTTTTTAGAATTTTTGTATGTTTGTCTGTTTGTCTGTTTGTCTGTTTGTCTATTTGTCTGTTTGTCTGTTTGTCTGTTTGTCTGTTTGTCTGTTTGTCTGTTTGTCTGTTTGTCTGTTTGTCTGTTTGTCTGTTTGTCTTGTTTGTCTGTTTGTCTGTATGTATGTCCGGGTAAACTCAGGAAGTATTGCATGTATTTACTTCAAATTTTGCATGAATATTACTAATAGGTCGGGTCAACATATAGGCTACATATTATCACGCTATCACCCACGGGGGAGGAGCTGTGCGGAGTAAACGAAATCCGCGCGAATGAAGTCGTGGGCAACAGCTAGTACACAATAACATTTTACACAATATAGATCAACATTGCGAATAGTCGCAGGCAAAGACGCGTTAGTTAGCTAGTAAAAAATAAATAAAACCAAACCTGTCAATCATTTCAATACGTTTAAAGCTTACCAATTTTCATCCACATAAAAACAATTTGACGGTAATCTTGAGATCCAATCCAAAACATTAATCACGCTAAAGCCGGCATTACTGCGGAGACCGGGAGCCGGGCGTGAAATTAATGAATTCATTATTACTGTGTTTCAGGGTTTTTCTGTCGGTGACAAGCGGATTTATTACAAGTGGTATTGTGTAACCTAGTATCACTGCCAGTTTTGGTTCATCTATCATCATTTTAGGCGATTATCTGCAGGATGAGGTCTATAACCTCATTATATTGAAACTAGCAATATCTCATATTTTTTCCCGTGTTCCATATTGTAAATTTTCTTTGTTTTGGAGTACAGACCATTTATTTATTTAAGGTATTTAAAGTTTCCCGATCTGGTACCATCGCCTTATCTATTCCTACCGCAATAGCGTCAGTGTTTGTCACTGTTGTGTTCCGTTTTGGAGGGTAAGGTAGCCAGTAAACTTATGTATGTGGTATTAAACCTTGCCACAAGATAGCAACGCACCATTAACACCTGAGACCCACCTGCTAGTTTGCTATCATATAATATAAAAAAGTTCATTATTACACAAAAAAAATAGGTGAATCTAACGTTTATTCTCTATAGACATTTTCGACCAATTAATTTTACAATAATGGGTAAATTCTACCGAATAGTATATAAGAAAAAGTAATAAAGAAAAAGTAGACATAATTTTACATTAAACGAAGAAAAAAAAACTGTTGTCTAAATATACGGCAGATAAATATATTTTTTTAAATCTAAATAAATAAATATTGCCTTACAAATACGAATTGATGTAACCCCAAAGTAAGCAAATCATTTGTTTGTGTTAAGAGTGTTAGTCAACGATACTAACACATAGAAATACTTATATAAATACTCGTACTGTAACATTATACACTCAAACACAGAAATACAAACATCTATTCTTAACACACCAATGCTTGTCCCTGTCGGGAATTGAATCCGAGCCTTTACTTATGCATATGGTATTAGACCACGCCATGAGATAGCAACGCATCATTAACATCTTTGGTGTCTGCAGGCGATAGTTGACTCTTTCCATCAGGAGAGCCATCTGATTGTTTGCTATCTCATGATATAAAAAATGGTCAAGGGATAGCCTGTACAGCTTAGATCATGAGGTCCCTGACTCGCGACGACATCATGATCATTATAGCCCGACAATGTCTACAAAAATATTATTAGATTTATTTTCAAATCTCAATAGCAGTTTGAAGTCGGGCCTGGTTTTCGCTAGAAATAACCGGTAATCGTTATGAAGTCGATAAAATTTTATGACGGGGAATATAACCCGTCACGCCAACTCACGAAACGGTGAATCACGGTAAACCAAAAAGTCTTCTAGACGTTCAGTTCACTCTGCCTACCCCGCAAGGGAACAGGCTTGATGATAGTTTTGATTTGACGCTTTGTCTATTCCTGCCACAGTCTTGTTACTCTCATTCAGGATGAAATATGATGAAGTTCGGGTACAAGTGGAATACTAATAGTATCTTGTAAAAATGTTCATTGACATTTGTAAATGTTAAGACATCGAGTTAATGAAAATAAATTTTTTGAGTTCTTGCTCCTACCATGTTTTGACTTAAAGTGTAAAGCGGCAGGCAATTGTATGCATAAGCAATTACCATCTCACCACATGGATAGCAAAGCACCATTAACATCTTTGGTGTCTATAGACGATGGTTGACTCTTTCTATCAGGAGACGCATCTGCTTATAGTAAAAAGTTCAAACTCAGGTTGTATCGAAATTTTCGCTGTAAAAAATACTGGAAAATAAACCACACGCATGCCGCAATATGTTACTGCAATGTCAGTTTGTCACTGACGTTATTGCACCACGTATAGAGGACACGGCAGGTATTTACACTAGATGTGAATGTTTAGATACATATACTTTAGATACCTAGTATTTACTCGTCCTGAAACAAGTGGATGAGTGTTTGACTTTTAGAAGGAATTAAAGTACATCGCTGATCTAATACCTTAATGGTGCGTTGCTATCTTGTGGCGAGGTCTAATGCCACATGCATAAGTTTACCGGCTACCTTACGCTCCAAACCGGAATATGACATTGACAAGTACTGACGCTATTGCGGCAGGTATAGGTAAGGCGATGGTACCAGACCCGGGCGAGACAATGCAGAACTCTGCCACCTAGTAGTCACGATAGCAGTGACTTGCATAGTCGGTCGCCTTTTACGACCTGCCCGGCAGAAAGGCAGTTAGTCTATTCTTCAAAAAAGCCCAAAACCATTACTTGCATCTGCATCTGCATCTTGCATGATTTTTAAGTTAAATTGAGCTGACGTCGCTGCTTCAACCCGAAATAAATTTCTCTTGTTGTATCTTTATCAAAGAAGTTCATTTATATACCCGCAAGTTACACAGCGTGTGAAATAATCCTGCCAACCCTACAGGACCTTATGTCGATGACGTTATCAAAAATTAATGAAATGATTTTAAAATATCTTCACTTCCATATCCCCGAAGAGGTAAAGGCCCGGCAGAGCCCAACAAAGGTAGGTGGCAAGACTATCACCATCCGGCACTTTTTCAATCCCAGGCAATGTTGTTTTTATCAGAAAACTGAAAAAACACATTTTTGAATTTCCTGATCCAGGAATCGAACCCAGGACCTCATGTAGTCAATACCAACACTGAACCAGTTCACCACAGAGGCAATATTTGTACATTTTTATTTTTATAAAGATGATTCTAATTAAAAAAAATATATTGCATAAACTGACAAAAAAAGTATTTCATGAAACAGTACGAGAATATTCAAGTGTATATAATTACAAATGGAGTTTCACCAAGTGCTGACGACAAAAAGTATAAAATATATTATTGTTTCAGTTTACATCTAACAGGGCATTGTTATTAATAATTGAAGCATTTGTAGTAATTCTTCTAAACCGGATATTAAAAATATTGAAAAATTGGACCCTGAAGTACTGCTTAAGATAATCGAAAAGACATAACCCCGCGGGCGGTACAATGATAAAAAATAATCACGTAAGCAAGAAGGGAAGCTAAGAAAAAATCAGTATTAGAATATAAATCCCTCGCTCTCCCCCGTGTTGGTCCCAGGCTCCTTTGAAGAATAGGTCAACTGCTGTTCTGCCATGCAGGTCGTAAAAAGCGACCGATTAGCTATACGAGTCACTACCATCGTGGCTACTAGGTTTTTTTACGCCTGATGGTAAGCTAAGATAAAGTCTAAGATGGAACGCGCTTCCCTAGAAGGTACCTGTTCACTCTTCTCTTGAATATCCCCAGTTGCACCCATCGGGGAACACAGACTCAAAAAGCATATTATAGTCCCTTGCGGTTCGGGTTTGTTTTTTCGGGTACGGGTTCGGGTACGTGGAACGTCCACCATATGGCGATGCCTAGTATCTGTGCGCCTCGACGATCTATAGAAAAACGGGGATGGCGGAATTAAGTCGTGCAATTCCGCAGCACAATCTCCAAAATGTATCCGATAAAAGACCGATAAACTAGTCGCTCTGCGGCGATGAGCGAGACTGGAGTTTTTTGCCTACCAGATCATCGTCGTTTATGAGCCTCTTGGCACGTCTCCAGCTGGAATTTGGTGGATCCATCCCAGATGTGAGAGCAGTATTCCATACATGAATTTTTATCCATTTGGTCGGACGAGCAGCCGTCGACGACTGCCCTAATCGACCGGCCACTCAGAAAATCTGAGATCCAGGCGCAGAGACCAGTAGGTATACCGTAGGAAGGAAGCTTGCTAATAAAACTGTCATGCCAGACCCTGTCAAATGCCTTAGTATCAAGGGAGACAGCTTAGCGCTAGCGCTTCACCATGATTTTCAATGGCTGCACTCAAGACGTAGGTGGCATACGCTAGAAGATCCCCAGTGGACCGATTTCGGTGAAACCCGTATTGGCGGTCACTGAGTAAATCGTTCGCTTCTAGATGTGTCATGAGCCTGCTGTTCAGTACACGCTCCATAGTCTTGCAGAGTATGGATGTGACTGAAATCGGTCTGTAGTTGGAGGGGTCGGCACGACTGCCTTTTTTGGACACAGGCTGCACGTTGGCAAGCTTCCTTTTACAAACCGACAACATTTTTTAAAAACCTATTTAACGATATTTCATACCAAGGTGTATACGAAAATAAAAATTAACATCCTCACTTTACATGTAGACGAGCTAACCCAAAAAAAAAAGATTGCCGTGACTAATATATATATATATATATATATATTCGTGCCAAATTTCAGCTTTCTAGTAATAAGGATCTCTGAGCAATCGTGCGGAAGGACGGACGGACGGACATTGCGATATTATAAGGGTTCCTAATTTATTTTGTAACCCTAAAAACACACATTAATATGGCTTAAGCCTATTTTAAAACGTAGGAAAGAACTATTGTTAAGTTTATGTTTAAATAAATTCATTCGTCCTCTGGTTGAATTTTGACCAGCGGACGATCGCTAGTTAGGGTAATGTAATATCGTTTTAGGTAAGATTCTAGTTTGGCTTAAGAGGAATTTCATTAATCTTCTAAAGGTAAATATTTATGTCATGATGACTTTGTTGTTTAGATTACTCAGAGCATCTAATTATCCCTTACTTAGTAAACTTTTCCACTTAAAACTAACTATATTTAAAATAAATAAATACAAACACTATTTTGACAAACCTGTTTTTCGATGGGAGATAGGTTAAATAGCCGAGAGGAACAAGACGTGCTTGTACAATAAAAAGAAATGTTTTAGAATAGGATTACACTATAGAGCGATCATCACCAGCTCGGTGATGTAAAGTAGTAAAGTATGAAATCATTGATGAAATGTATTTTATATATCTAGTTAAATATGTCAATTAATATGTTGTAAATGGGAAGACTAAAAAATGCAAGACCCTATTTACAGTATTAATAATTATTATTTAATAATGTATATAAATTAAATAATAAATATCTATTATACTTATTGATTATTTAATACATTTCTTTTAATGAAAAAGGTATTTGAGCGTTACAATTACAAAATAATTTTAAATAT
This sequence comes from Apodemia mormo, assembly GCA_036924255.1. Classification (NCBI taxonomy): domain Eukaryota; kingdom Metazoa; phylum Arthropoda; class Insecta; order Lepidoptera; family Riodinidae; genus Apodemia; species Apodemia mormo. The sequence continues at coordinate 38,741,991 of JAUPFN010000009.1, read as the reverse complement.
TCTCAAAACTGATGGCTGCATCGATTCGAAAAGTATTAGATTTTTAGGCGAATGGGAAGTGCCTCAAAAATCACTGCAAAATGGTCAGGTTTTATGTAGAATTTGGAATACTTTTTGGATGTTACACATATTTCGGTTTAGCAACTCAGCTCGCAAATAATACCTTCCAATAATGAACACCGTTCTAAAATTCAGTAATTTATTTTGTTCGAATCATGAAATGAACCTAGGACTTTGAAATCTACAACGAAAACATTGTCTTTTCCTCATGTTGGTCCGAGATTTACCTCCGTGTTGATCTGGGCTCCATTGAAAAACAGACTACCGGGAAGGTCGTAAAAGGCGACCGATTGGCCGACAGATACGTTCACTAGTCAATACCATTGTGATTACTAGGTGGTAGAGTTCCGTAACGTCTCGCCCGGCTATTCGGTACCACCGCCTTACTTATTCCACATATATTCACGCCAGATTCCTTACGGGGTAGGTAGAGAGAACCGAGTGCCGTACATCATATTATATTATAGCATTGCGAAACTATAAGGGCCCCTAGTTTACTTCGTAACCCTAAAAACACATTATTATGGCTTGAGTCTATTTTTAAACGTATGGAACAAGTATTGTTTTCTTTTATTCTCTGGTTATTATTAGTTATTCTCTTACTTATTCCTGCTACAATAGCTTTAATGACTATCATTGTTGTGTTCCAGTTTAGAGTGTTTGGTAGCCTTGCATTGCATGTGGCATGGCCATCCCGCCACAACGATAGCAACGCACATTTAATATCTTTGGTGTCTAGAGGCGTTAGTTTCTCTAACCATCACGAGAGCCATCTGCTTCTTTGCCTTCTTATGAAAAAATAAAAACAACACTATATAAACGAAGCGTAGTGTAAAATATTTGCTCTGAAAAATGAACAAAATATTTTATGACATTCCCTTTAGTGTTTCTTTGTCACATCAAAATATATTACGCAAAGAACAAGATTAATCGTTCCATAGCTATCTTAAAACTCGTTTTATATAAAAATATAGACAAAGACGTATTATTATGTATATGACTTTCCTACATCTTGTATTCCAGTGGGTGATCAGGGAAGATATAAATTATTCTGACATTTACATACATGTCAGCTACCGCGAAAAGGGATCACATATCTGAGTTGACAGGCGTAATAAAGGACACACTGTATATTATATACAGCTAATACGATTATTGTTTTATTATGACTTTTTTTTTCTTTATTATTTTCACGTCACTCATAAGATAGCAAACAGGCAGACGGGTCTCCTGATGGAAAGAGTCAACCATCGCCTATAGACACCAAAGATGTTAATAGTGCGTTGCTATCTTGCGGCGAGGTCTAAAGCCACATGCATAAGTTTACCGGCTACCCTGCCCTCCAAACTGGAACACGACAGCGACAAGCACTGACGCTATTGCGGCAGGAATAGGTAAGGCGGTGGTACCAGATCCGAGCGAGACAATGTAGAACTCGACCACCTAGTAGTCACAATGGTAGTGACTCGCATAGTCAATCGGTTGCCTTTTACGGCCTGCCTGGCAGAACGGTAGTAGGTCTTTCTTCAAAGGAGCCTGGAACCAAAAAAAGGGATGAGCCCGGAACCAACACGGGATTGTGGCGCACATGTGTGATTTATGCACCTGTTATTGTGAGATAATGTTGTTATTGATAACAACAATAAACAAAAATAGATAAGAATAGTATAAAAAGCTGGAATCAGATGTTTTAGATTCATTATAATTCTATCGCTTGTTGAGGCCGTTACTCTGCCCAAAAATTATATTAAGCGTGTAAAAGTGATTCAATTGTTTTACTGGGCCAAATCGCTTCTCGGTTGTACACATATAGCCAATTGGTCGCCTTTTACAACCTGCCTGGCATAATTGCAGTTGGTCTATTCTTCCGAGGACTAGGATCAACACGGGGAATGTTTGGGCAACATTCGCCTTTTTTATCATTAAATAGCAAACAAGCAGATGGCTCTCCTGATGGAACGAAAAACCATCACTGAAAACCAAAGTATTAATGGTGCGTTGTTATTCATGTGGTAGAATGGTGATGCCACATGCATAACATGTACCTTACCCTTATAACTGAAACGTGACCGAAACAGGAGTATTTATATATGTATCTCTATATATCATTATCGATGACTAACACCCATACTACAAGCAAATAAATTGCTTACTTTTGGGTTAGATTAATTTGTGTAATTTTTCCAGTGATATTTATTTATTTAAGTACTAGCTGTTCCCGCGACTTCGTTCGCGTGAAAAAAATTCTAAAATAAAAACTCTCATAGTTCCCGTTCCCGTGGGATTTCCGGGATAAGAACTACCCTATGTCCTTTCTTGGGTCTCAAACTATATTTGTACCAAATTTTATCCAAATCGGTTCAGCGATTTAGCCGTGAAAGCGTAACAGACAGACAGACAGACAGACAGACAGACAGAGTTACTTTCGCATTTATAATATTAGTATGGATAAAAACAATGTCGTTGACATGCATTGACGCTCTTGCGGCAAAATCTACCAAATAGTAGTCAAGATGGTAATAACACGTAGCAACTCGGTCACCAGTTGGTCTATTCTTCAAAGGAAGTCCAGATGTATTTAAATGTAAGTTACATTTGTGTTTTCTACGTTATTAGAAACATTGAATACTGAATAGAAATGTCACCCAACTTAAATAATAGCTCGATCGCCGGACCATATTTGATATTATTTATTACCACCCAATAACGCCGCTAGCCACTTGCAGGTTTACGGATATTGTATTTCGGTTTACGTTTCTGTTTATAAACAGTTATCTAAACGAAAATAAGTGTAAATCTTCAGTGAATTTTTTATTATTTTGAAACCTTAAAAAAGGACGTTTTGAACCCCTTTGAGTGTAGTTTTTATTATCGGAAGCCCTTAAGAACTAAATAAAGAAAAAATTGGACAAGATAGAATTTGAACCTGCGAGTTAATTTAAAAAAATAAGAAAAGTTTTAGCTACACATAAAATTTACATTTATACAATTGATCAATATTTTCACGTTTCTTACTATATAGCACTTAGCCTTTGTTAGGAAAAACCTTAAAACCTAACAAAGAAAATTTTTGACACAACAAGCTTTGAGCCTGCAACATTGAACATTTAAATGAAAAAATATATATTTGCAAGAATATGGGTGTCACAGGTTATTAAAAATAAATTAAATTACCAACATATTTTACCACGATATGGTGTGAAAAAATTTAAATTTCAGTCGATTTTTTTTTTTATTATATTTAATTTAATTTAATATTTAATTTAATTACTACCAGATCGGAACACGCCCACACACTGAGAAGATCCGTCGGAAGAAACTCAGTGGGCTTTTTTTCATGTATTTCATGTATTACAATTATTTATGTATTACAATATTTACAAGTATTATTTTACAACAAAAAGTTATTTTTCCAATTTACAAAATATCATGCACAATCCAAATTTTTACAATTTACAAAGAAATTTTACCATTTACAAAATTTATTATTTAATTTTAATTACATTTAAATTTATGGTAAATTGCCTCTGGCCGGCACGCTCTATCCAATTGAGTCACGTGTCGAGTAGTTCAATTCTTCTTTGTTAAGTTTTAAGGCTTTTCCTAGTGCGAGATAAGAGTTAAAAAGTATGTTCACGCTAGCATCTCTGAAGAGGTAGGCAGAGGTACAACCATTGCATCCACGATTAGCCGAAGATATCTGTCTCACAATGTGATAGGTGGCAAGCCAATCACATCGGCAACTGAGCACTTATCCATTCCCGGACAACATTGTTTTTATTAGAAACTGATAAAACATATTTGAATTGCCTAACCCGGGAATCGAACCCGGCACCTCATGCAGTAAATATTGTATTTACATATGTTTTTTAGCACTTATTGACAGGTCAACACTTACACCGGACCATTAAACAACAAGCACAGTTGAGTGGTAAAACACAGTCAAACAGGACTCTCTAACTGAACGTCCTCTCTGTTGAGATAGTTAACAGCTAGGATTTTTATTGATTTTCACTAAAATTTGTTGAACCACTTTAATTGATAGCTCTTTTCTACTTGATAAAAAGAACTAAGCAGCTTGCAAAGGTAGACAAATATCAAACTTGGCATTCTGTTACTTCAACGAATGCAACGACATTGTTAGATTGACCTGATGCTGCAGGGTTCCCATTCAAAGATATTTTCATGTTTTCTCTCTTGTTTCAGGTCCCCTTTTGAAGAATAGACCATCTGCCGTTCTGCCAGGCAGATCGTAAAATGCGACTGATTGACTATATATCTACAAGGTAGATTTTCGTAACGTCTCACCCGAGTATAAAAATGCTAAAATTTAAATGTTAAAATAAAATGTTTCAGCATATTCTCAAAACTTACGGCAAGCTGGATCACCTATAATTAGCTGAATCGGTTACAATTAGCTGAATCGGTTACAATTAGCTGAATCGGTTGCCATTAGCTGAATCGGTTACAATTAGCTGAATCGGTTACAATTAGCTGAATCGGTAACAATTAGCTGAATCGGTTACAATTAGCTGAATCGGTTACAATTAGCTGAATCGGTTACAATTAGCTGAATCGGTTACAATTAGCTGAATCGGTTACGAAAAGTTAGTTTTCTAGGTGATCAAGGAGTTGCTCAAAAATTATCTCAAAATGATCGGTCTTTGGTGTCGTCTTTTGTTACATATTTTTTGGTCAGGCCTTCTAACCGCGATAGCTAGAAAGCTGAAATTTTCACCAGGAAAAACATAATATTTTCGTTGCCGCTATAACAACAAATACTAAAAATAAAAAAAATTAAGGGGGGTACAATAAACAAACAACAAACGTAATTTTTATGCATTTTTTACTCGATCTTAATAAACAGGTAGAAACTTGAATAGGGATGGTACGGAACTCTTTGTGCACGAGTCCGACTCGCACTTGGCCGGTTTTTAATACATTTTCATTTTGCTGTAATTTGACAAATAATTATGCATATATCCCTGTTTCACAGGTGGTAACAGATTAATATCTTTGTTATGTAAAGTTGATGATTATCTCTTTCTAGTAAAACAATCATTTACTAGTAAGTTTCTAGTAGGTAAGACGACACCAAAGTCTAGTCGACTTTGGTGTTATCTTTTGTTACACATTTTTTGGTCAGACTTTCAGCCAAAAAACGATAACGTACGATAAAAAACTCCGTCTCAAAAATATTTAGAACTACAGTCTACAGTAATTAATTAAAAATGCGGAAAAAATCTATAAAATTAACCAATATTGCATAGTAGATGTCAAGACGTAGAATTAGATTGAAAATTTAATCAAAACATCAATTATGCGCCATCTTACAAAGTCAGCGAAGGAGATTGCATGAATTGCACTTCTGATTTCGAACTTAGTTTCAAGAAATCAATTAAATGAGTTAAATCGTTCAGTGCACTCACCACAGGATTAAAACGTACTAGCTATAGCTGAGTATTTGTATTCGAAATCCAGATATATTTAATCATCCATATATAAGTTAAGTTTCTTAACTCTTTTAAAGTTCTCTATATATAAGTTTATTTAAGTTTAAGTAAATTTAAATTTTTAATCTACATATAAGTCGCCTCTGTGGTCTAGTGGTCCGGTGTCGGAGTAGACCGCATGAGGTCCCAGGTTCGATTCCTGGGTCGGACAATTATAAAATGTATTTTTTCAGTTTTCCGACAAAAACAACATTGTCCGGGATTGGAAAATGCCCGGTTGGCGATAGGCTGGCCACCTATCATTGTGGGACCAAGTATCTTCGGCTAATCGTGGGTGCACTTGTTATACCTCTGCCTACCCTTTCGGGGATACGGGCGTGAAGATACTTTTTTATTTTTATTTTTTTATCTATATATAAGTTAAGTTAGTTAAGTTAATGTGTAATAAAATAATAAACATAAACTTAATGTCAATATTAATCAAGTTCCATGTTAATTGAATTGCACACCTCAGCGCGAAGTGACAGATAGTGCTCTACTAAGAGTAACGAAACCTTACCGAAATCACGCTATTTTCTAGCGTAAAAATGGCTCTACTTTGTTCATGTTACACTTTTTAAATAATACTGATACACAGATATAAAAAAAACACTCGCTTTTATGTATTTGGTATTTTTAAAAGACATTTATTGTATTAAGTAAAATAAAAAATGATTGAAAAAATCTGAGCCTGTCTGGATGTCTGTATGTACAGATAAAGCACGATTACGACCGAAAAACTTAATATACCGAATTTTTTTCTTTAATTAGCTTCAGAATTCTTTGTGTGTTTTATCGCAAATGGTCGTGTATTTCTGTAAGAAAACTTAAAACTTGTCTTTATATTATGTATTATATCTACGGTTGACGAAACCATCATACAAGTAAATCAGGGTAACAAAAATACAAATATTTGCTGTCATTACCTCTGCTTTTCGATTGATAATTGTTTTTTAGGGTTCCGTACTTAAAAAGTAAAAACGTTACTCTATTACTAAGCCTGCGCTGTCTGTCTGTCCGTCTGCCTGTCACCAGCTTGTACCTCATAAACCGTAATAGCTAGAAAGCTGAAATATTCACCAGGGAAAACATAATATTTTCGTTTCCGCTATAACAACAAACACTAAAAAATATTAAGACGGGTACAATAAACAAACAACAAACGTAATTTTTATGCATTTTTTTACTCGATCTTAATAAACAGGTAGAAACTTGAATAAGGATGGTACGGAACTCTTTGTGCACGAGTCCGACTCGCACTTGGCCGGTTTTTAATACATTTTCATTTTGCTGTAATTCGATAAATAGTTATGCATATATCCCCGTTTCACAGGTGGTAACAGATTAATATCTTTGTTATATGAAGTTGATGATTATCTCTTTCTAGTAAAAGAATCATTTACTAGTAAGTTTCTAGTAAGTAAGACGACACCAAAGTCCGATCGACTTTGGTGTTGTCTTTTGTTACACATTTTTTGGTCAGGCTCCCACTCGCACTTGGCTGGCTTTTAATACATCTTCATTTTACTGTAATTTGATAAATGGTTACGCATATATCCTTGCTTCACAGGTGGTAACACATTAATATCTTTGTTATCTAAAGTTGATGGTTATCTCTTTCTAGTAAAAGAATCATTTACTTGTTTGAATACGAAATGATTTGTACTCGTATTTAAAAAGTTATGTTCAAAAAAATTATCCAACTCTAAATAAATATTTTTATAAAACTTATAATAGAAAAAACCGTTTCAAGCGTGCTTCTGAGTGTTCCGTACAAATTCATAGGTAACCTTAGCTGTACACAAATTTCATGATTCTAGATAAACGGAAAGTATCCTACTGGAATTGATTGCCTAATGTAATCGCAAAATATGCGACATGATCCGTCATATTTTTGATCGCGTTTTTTTGTGATTTAACTAAAAATTTGCGGTTTTTGGATTTACATGTGATGTGTAAAGGCAGAAATTCGAAAACTGTAAATTTTTAGTTAATTCACAAAAAAACGCGAGAAGCAATAGCTTCTTGCCAAATTTAGTAATTCTATTTAATAAAGCTTCCTATAGATTTTGATTCCCTTTTGAAATCGTAAAAATTCGTAAAATATTCGACATAAAATTTCATCGTTATCATATCTTTTGATAGCATCGACTTACAAAATTAATTTTTTTACAGCTGAGAGGAACTTTAGACCCAAATTCATCCTAATATTATAAATGCGAAAACTACTCTGTCGGTCTCTTTTTCACGACTAACTCACTGAACCGATTTGGATGAAATTTGGTATAAAGATAGTTTGAGGTCCGAAAAAGGACATAGAATAATTCATATCCCGGAAATCCCATGGAACCGGGAATTATGTGGTTAAATACCCGGGACATTGAGATTTTTTCCATGTGGATGAAGACGCAGGTACAGCTAGTATTTGATTTAAATTTCAACTTGATACCTTTACGCGTTTCTGGGAAAAAGGGTCTTGACAGACGGACAACGAAGTGGTCCTATAAGGGTTCCGCTTTTTTTCTTTTGGGGTACGGATCCCTAAAAATGACTATTTTAACGTTACGGCGATATATTACCTATACTGGCTAAATCAATGGGCATGAAACATTTTTTTGCAAAGTAATTCAACAGAAAAACGATCGACCGTGTGCGTTTCTTACAAAAGGTACCTTAACCTTAAAAGATTTATGACTCAATTCTATATAAAATGTGATGAGCTTTATACGATCTACTTAAAGTATTAGATATACCTGAGTACAAATCTGTTTATTTATATATCATAAGATAGCAAAAAAGCAAGTGGGTTTCCTGATGGAAAGAGTCAGCCAATTCCTATAGATACCAAAGATATTAATGGTGTGTTGCTGTCTTGTGGCTAGGTCTAATGCCACAATACATAAGTTAACCGGCTACCTTACCCTCCAAACTGAAACACGACAGCAACAAATACTGACGCTATTGCGACAGGAATATGTAAGGCGGTGTTACCAGAACCGTTGTATTATGTAATACTAGCTGTACCTTTCAGCGCCATGCATTATATAAGTTTTTGATATATCCAACGGTCTCTCAACTTATTGCTCTGAGATAAAACAATGTCCTATTCTAAGTCATCATTTCGTTACTCAATCACGTCTAATTTGGATAAAATTTGCCATAAAGGTACATAATGCCAAATTTTTCAAAAATTTCCAAGTTTGACAGCAGCAATATATTATAAGGTCCCTCCAAAATAGGTGATCATATTTTAATACAACGTTCAGTGCGTCTAACCATAGATATCCAGCCAAAAAAGTGATTGAAGAGATTAAAACTTTTTGATTTGGTGAAATTATAGAACTACGATCTTTTCTGTTTCTGCTACTGGGCCGAGGCTGTATCTTACTTAACTGTAAAGAAAACTATCTGCTCTTTGATTTCCCTTTGTAATAAAAAATTGCTCGTAATAAATGTGAAACTTCTCCGAAAACTACACTCAAAATTCTAATAGCACACAACGAGCACAAAATATGAATAACACAAAATATTAAAAGCACAACGTATACGTATGTCGTTGTTACACACAAGAATACACGTCGGAGGTGAAGATAGATCTATTATAGGATAACGCACACAAGCGCGCGGATCTTATTCTATGTATGTTTTCTTCTACTCTCTTACGTAACGAAATTGCAAAAACGTAACGCGTGATTCATATTTTCTCAACTCTTTTCCGGTTACAGATTATCGAAACGCAGGCTGCGTTTTTTTTTTAAATATTCTATAACTAAGAGTCAAGTGCATTGATTTTTCTTTAATAAAACATAAATATTAGAACATGGTAGCATAGCGGCAATACTAATAAATATGATACGGCGATATTTATTAGCGCACATACACACGTGACTGGACTTTCCCTGATTTGTATTCCGTGTGCATTGCACTAACGCAGTGTGCCCAGTTTCCATAACTAGAAGTTTAATCTTCGGTTTACTTGGCATTTATGATGAATAATCTTCTAATAAGCAATGATTTCGAACGTTTTATGGGGATACTTAATTTATGGGGATAAATAATACAGTTTTGGATTTAGTTATCGTAACTTGTTTAAGTTATTTATTATTTATTATAGAAAGATCGTTATTTTAAAATAGATTAAGGTTAGAAAGTTAGTAGTAAGTAAGTAAAATAGATTTAAAATATGAAGAGAAAAAAACTGTGATTAATAAGAATCTTCTTCTTGTCTGTCTTAACATAATGAAGTAAGGGACCGTTCATAAAATACGTTCGCATACACAGGACTTTGGTATTTATACGCGATGAATATAATATCTTGACATGTGTTGGATAATCATAATCATAATTTATTTATTACTTGAACATAGGTAAATCAGGATGTTACAATATAAATAAGTGCGCTACATTCTGCTATACGGCGTGCAATATAATTATTAAACAAATTAATTATTACTTATTAACAGTTATCTTTAAAAACAGTTACATTTTAAATTTCTCGTATTATATTATTAAATAAAACATGTGCAACAACATAACATTCACTGTATAAATTTCAAAGTCATAATGAATTTATATTAAATTGGATGTCAAAATTCTAACGTAATATAAATTTCAATGTCAAAATAATATTAATTAAATTAAATTTACAATTCTATAATTTGTCAATAAATAACACAGATTAATTACATACACAACACAAACATTATTCAATATGCCTGCTTGTTTGCTATCTTATAATTTGAAAAACAAATTTTTTCTTTCATTCTATAAAATATTATATTTAAAATCTACATAACTGGATAAATCGATTAGTTGACTACTGTATACTCGTGTGTTTCAGGTGTGTATTATTTCGTTGCAAGTCCCAAGAGAGTTTGGGTTGGCGCTTTTGATTCCAGTTTACAGAATTTGCAGTAGTGGGAATTTGAGGTGGATCTATTGCCCTATGATATAAAAAAATGCAATCAATAAATAACTTAGTTTCTTGTTAATAACTTTATTATTCTATTACTAATCTTGATATCTTTCCCTTTATGAATTTTCAAGCTACAAATATGTGACATTTAAATGTCAGTATTTCAATTAGACGTGAAAGGACAGCCGAACTAACCCAAAAATTGACGAAGAATAGGATAAAGCAATGTGGAACGTTCCATTATAATAATCAATAATTTGTTCTGAAAAGAGCAAATATGATCCTTTCGGTATCTCCCTTTCAATCTAGCCCATTGTAACGGTAGGTCATAGTCATAAAGTTGGAGCTAGCGCTCATATTAATAAACTGAAACAAATATTTACGTTATATCTCTGTCTATGAGTCTCGCCATGTTTTTTTATACAGCTGTGTTAGAAAGAAAGGGTAGGACCTCAGAAGATGACAGCAGTATTTAAAATTTGGTTTCAAGTAGGTATTAGAAGTGTTGCCTCCTTTATTTATGTATTTTTTTAAATTATAGAACAAAGCCTTTGGCCTTTGGCCTTAAACAAAGTGGTAGTAATGGTAATTGGTAAAAATATTTGCATCAAAGACGAAAGTTGTTGGTTCAAACAAAATACTTAATAGCATAGAAATTTCTTTCTTTGTTTTAAAAGTTTTTTCAAATTAGTCCTAGCATGAACATAGTGCTTCAATATATCTTTTGATGAGCTTTCGAATTTTTTCACACAGAAATATTTTTTTTTTTTTTTTTAGTATGGTAACAAGTGCCTTTTGGGTCAAACTTTTTTCTCCGTATCTGAAAAATATGAACAAGGTGTCGTTCGATTTTAAAAAGCGTTTAAATAATTTTTAAAAAAATTCAAGAGCCGTTTGCCAAAATTGCAAAAGTTATAAACAATTAACTAAAAAATGGGGTTTGATTTTTGAAAATATCTCCAAAAATATTTGATAATTTGCTTTTCTTGCTTCGTGTAAGGTAGACAGTAACAGGAGAACAAAAAATATATTCAGTTAGTAAAGTTCTACCTCAATAATATTAGTACCACCCATTGGCATATTACGGTCAACAGGGTACTGTTAATGGCTAATACACATAATATTATGACTTAACATCCGATCTTCAAGCATAATATTGTTACGAGCTTATGTTAAAACCATGTATTTACAACACAAATGTACAATGCACCAAAATACACACTGGCGAACATTAATTACACCATCACTATATTCCCATAGAACTAACTTAATCGAATCACTAAACTAACACACTTGCCGTATCACTTATCACTGTACTATGTCGCTTCACACTAATCGGCCAAAATATCGCTTCCGAATTGCTTTATAAAACTGACACGGTAATCGGCAACACATTTTTATTTATACATAACGTAAGGTCCCACCATGTTTTCAAAGTTCCGAAAATCATTCGTAAACAACTTAGATGTAAAAAAGTCATAGTACACGCTATTTTTACCCTTTTAGAGGAGGTCAGTTAAGCTCTTGGGTAACGGCAGCTGTTGTTTTTATAGAAGCTGTTATCTCTTTCTTTTGTTTCTAAATTTTTCCAGTGTTCTCACTCTTTACTTTTCTAGATTGTTCGCAACAATAATATTTATTGAACTCTTTGGTATTTGCTGTGGCATCGTTTATAATAAGGAATATAAAAACTCATGAAATGAATTGAATAAGCACATTAGCACAGTACAATAAAAAATATTTATCGCATGTTTCATATTTTAAAGATTGAAAATAATTACCAAGTACCCTCAATAAATACTTTTTATCATCGGTACTGGCCATAGAAGAGAGCACAATTTCTTTTTAAATTACAAACTGTGATATTTAATACAGTAACTTATTTTGTATATGAATACCTGAAGTGGAAGCTTTGTGCAAGTGCAATAAGTACATATCTTCTATCTATATATATATATATATATATATATATATATATATATATATATATATATATATATATATATATATATATATATATATATATATATATATATATATATATATATATATATATGTATATATATATATATATATATATATATATTTTCCTTGGTCACGACATCACGCCTGAATGGCTGGACCAATTTCGGTAATTTTTTTTGTTGTGTTTGTAATTGTAAGGAGAAGGTTCTTATAAAAGAAAATATTAAGAAAATTGCGCGGAAAAATAGAAAATTTAAGAATACTTAACCACCATATAAAGTTTAGTGCCATTTTGGCTTCGTGGAAGGACAATCCCGTAGGGCGTAGACTTATATAAATTACGTGTCACGTTGTTTGTCCGCTATGGATTCTTAATATGAATGGCAAAACAACGTTTGCCGGGTCAGCTAGTTTTTATATAATATTCATTAAAAACAAAATTAATTAAATAAAACATCGTAAAGTATGTAATAATATCACACTTCACCATGCGTCTGACATACATACGTACTATTTTATTTATGGTTATAGTCTGTTGTCTATATTAGCTATATTTTACTTTTTTGCGTAAAATGGGGTTTGACGGATATACAGGGTTACTTTTAAAGGTTCAGCCAAATTTTAAAATTAGAAACTTAATATTTAATTGAAATTGCGTTTGGAGGCAGGCGAGTCTGCCAATTCGATGTGGTGGTCTAGGGGTGCGTTGCGTGCGTGATGTGGGCTTGCCTGCTTTCCTGGCGTCGGCGCATGGGGTTGCGAACCTTGTCACTGTATTACTTGATTCCAATGGTGATGTGGGGAGCATTCCTTTTGTGTCTGATGCTATGATAGCTTGGTCGGCTCTCAATTCGGGTGCAGCTAGCCCCGAAGTAGTGCATACGCAGCGAGCGTGGGATGACGTAGGTATGCAGCGATTCAAAGAGCAACTGATAAATGATGCGGAAGGAGCTGATCGGGCCAGACTGCGGGCTGTGTCTCAACCAGAGTCAGGGGCGTGGCTGCAGGCTTTGCCGTCACCCCACCTGGGCACCTTACTCGATGATGACTCTCTGCGTGTGGCGGTAGCTCTTCGCCTGGGCTGCAAGGTGTGCGAACCCCATATATGCACCTGCGGATTCATGGTAGAGGCTGATGGTCACCACGCGATGAGTTGTCGTCGTTGCTCGGGGAGGTTCCCACGACACCATGCTCTAAATGACATAATCCGTAGAGCCCTAATTTCAGCTAACGTTCCCTGCGTGCTTGAGCCTCCAGGTCTATGCAGAACTGATGGTAAGAGACCGGATGGGCTGACCTTGGTGCCATGGAAAAACGGCAAGTGCCTCATATGGGACACAACTTGCGTCAGTACTGTTGCCGCTAGCCATCTCGGTCGCACTGTCCACTCTCCATCGGCAGCTGCGGAGGATGCTTGTGCTAAGAAGAGGCTCAAATACGCTGCTCTGGAATCGCTGTACCATTTCGTTCCAGTGGCCGTGGAGACCTTGGGTAGTTGGAGTATGGAGGCAAAGGGCCTAATTAGGGAGATTGGACGCAGGCTTAGCGAAATTACAGGGGACTCCCGCTCTGGATCATTTTTGGTGCAAAGGTTGGCCATCGCAATTCAACGCGGTAACGCGGCGAGTGTCATGGGCACTTTTGCGCCGGGAACGATCCAGGTTGGATTAAATAGCTAATTGTTAAAAATATATTATTATAATGTTGCCTTGTTTCGTTATAAGTCGTCTTTGTGAGTGTGATAATGATATTATTTTGACATTGAAATTTATATTATCAAGTTACAAATTATAAATTTTGAATTATTAATATATACATTTTAATTGCGTTTTAATTATTGTAAAATTATAACAAGGTAACATAAAATATTTGTTTAAATACGTGTTTTTGGGTTTCGAAGTCAACTAGGATAGATTAATTATGTCTGTCAATTCGTCTATCTGTCTGTCCATCCGCAGCTTAGCTTAGGCTCCGCAGCTTACCTAAAAGCTGTAATTTGGCATATATTTTATACATATTAGTCACGCCGAAAAAAATGGTAAGAAACAGTTTTGAAAAATACTTTTTAGAGTAAAGTAAGGGTGATTATTTTTTCTCGCATATCAAGAGCGACTACTGAACCCTGCATTGCGTTGCCCGACACGCGCTTAGCCGGTTTTCAGTTAATTTACAAAAAAGTTGCAAATATATAAGGTCATTGGAAAGTTTAAAGTTTGTAACATTCAGACTCCCTTGTACATAGTTTTGATTCATTTAATTTTTTTTCATTATGATTCATTAATTCGATTGGAAGATTGAAATAAACAAAGAAAACTACAAATTTAGGTAAAAACTGTTAAGAAGGTTGTAAACATTTTTAAGCTTTAATTGCTAAGGAAAACAATTTCGTTGACATAATAGATGTTGACATATAATTTGCATATGACTACATCATTCTGCCATATTGTTAATGGGATTCGGATTTCGAATTTCAAATGTAGAACTAACATTGGTAATTCCCCGGCGACCGTTGAATAGTTGAGCTGTACGGGTGATTAATAACCAGATATTAATCAAAGCATTATTCTGAACGGATTAAATTCCGGAACGGTTGCGAATCAGCAACTGTCGGACTCCGCGATTTCCATTCATTATTGGGAAGTTACGTATTGTATCTTCTAATCAATAATTTGACATTAAATTGACGAGTTCTAACGTTATAATTTGTGGATTCACGACAAAGCTATATTTGAATTTAAGGTTGAAGTTTATTAGAATTATTGTATTGAAATTGATACCCATTGTAAACTTTTTAACTAATTGTGAATTTATTTACGTTTATTATTAACTAGCTGCAGCGTGCAGCCCGCTGCATTATAAGTTTTTGGTGAATCCCGAAGGATCACCAAATTGTTGTCGAGATAAAAAGCGGTCTATGCGCTAATCTAGGTCATATTCTACCTGCGTGCCAAATTTCACACAAATCTGTTCAGTAGTTGTTGCGTAATTGAGTAACAAACATCGCTGCTAAGCACCGCTGCATTATAAAAGTTATTGGCAAATCCCGCGGGACCACTTAATTTTTCCGGGATAAAAAGTAGCCTATGTGCTATTCCAGGTCACCATCTACCCGTGTGCCAAATTTCATTCAAATCCGTTCAGATCAAACATCCATCCATACATCCAAACTTTCGCATTCATAATATTAATATAGATAATATAGATTAACATTAACATAGAAAAAAATAATCCATACTAATATTATAAATGCGAAAGTAACTCTGTCTGTCTGTCTGTCTGTTACGCTTTCACGGCCAAACTACTGAACCGATTTGGATAAAATTTGGTACAAATATAGTTAAAAACCCAAGAAAGGATATAGGATAGTACTTATCCCGGAAATCCCACGGGAACGGGAACTATGCGGGTTTTTATTTTAGAAAATTTTCCACGCGAATGAAGTCGCGGGCACAGCTAGTATTAATATAGATTAAAATGTATCGGCTATATCAAATTATACTATGGAAAAGTAATCATTAATTTATATTATTCCTGTAATAAAATATTGAAAAATGGAAATAACATTAATAAGTAATACCAGTGCATAAATTACACGAATTGATCTAACCCTAAAGTAAGCAAATTATTTGCTTGTGTTATGAGTGTTAGTCGTAGTAGTAACGATATTAATGCACAAAAATACATACATAAATACTAAAATATATTTAGTAAATATCACTGGGTATTTACTAAATATATTTTAGTATTTATGTATGTATTTTTTCCAGTATGTATTTTTCCATGTATGTTTTTTTATTTATGTATGTGTGTTTCCAGAAACACAAACATCTATGCTCATCACACCCTACCACCATCCACCATCCAACATCGTAGCCACCTAGTAGTCACGATGCAAGTGAAACATATAGCCAATCGTTTGACTTTTACGACCTGCCTGGCAGAACGGCACTTGGTCTATTCTTAAATGGGGCCCGGACTAACACGGGGGAACATTGGCGTTTTCAATAACAGTTTTTCAATGAAAAATGACATACTATGAAAAAAATATATATTTTGCTATTTGCGATTCGTATCCTTATTTTTTTTACTTTCACCACAAAAAGTAAAATTTTGAACAGAAATCTAAAAAATAATGTTAAAGCATGCGTTTAGCAAGACAAGTGACATATTTTGAAACTAAACTATATTTGGCAAAAAGGACCCCAAGTTAATCTTCAGGCATTATATAGATTGTATAACATTTTATATATTAGAGAGGCAAAACAATTGTTTTATGCTCAACATAAAACAATTGCCTCTATAATCTGAATAAAATTAATCATTCTTCGAAATAGTGTTTCATAATTAAGAATTCCTCTTTTCTAATAGATGGTTCGGCTGGTTTTGATTAGGTGTTACATGTTTTTAAAACATTTTACACAGTATTTTACACGGGATAAGTTATGTGACCAATTCTATGATATGTAAGCTGCCGTACGAGCCTTTATACCAAATAAAAGTGCATTTTGTACATTTCCTATTTTTGGAAGGAGAAACATTGATCGAAAGTTTCTTTCTTAAGTTTTTGATTTCATGAGTTTTATTTGTTACGTAAATGATAAATTTATTTTATATATATTCATAGAGTGGAGGACACATGGACCTCCTTGCTACACAAAAGTATGTACTTTTAATCTGTACGCGCGATTGTAGCAAAAAAAATACTTTTGAATAAAGTTATTTATTACTACTCTTACGTTCAAAATAACTTCGCACTTATATTTTGATGTATTGTAAAAATCATATTTAATATATTTTTTCTATAAAAAGAAATAAATATTTTTCGTATTTTATATTCAGATAGTTGCAAAAAAATTTGGTTATACAGTTTGTATCTGGCTGGTTTTGAAACCATTGCATAAAATATGTTTTAAAAAATAAAATTTAAAGTTAAGTCAGCTTATATCATTATAGGCTTCTTATTAAAAATTATTAAACGTCGGGATCATGCTTTTCGGAAATTTAAAAAAAGTAGAAGTGACGAGAACTGGCTATTTTATAAGAGGGCTAGAAATCGCTGCAATCAGTTGGTAAGGGCTGCTAAACGCCGATATTTCCACAATAATTTAACAAATACGTCACCCGCTAATGTTTGGAAATTTCTCAACTCACAACAAATCTGTTGTAGTGGGCCCGTCGAACTTCCATGTCATATCTCACTGAATGACCTCAATACACATTTTACGTCGACAATCACTATGAATCATTCTCTTAAAACTAAAACACTCTCTGTTCTTAACTCCAAACACAGCACTTCTTGCGAGCAATTTAATTTTTCTCCCATTACTTGTGAAGAAATCAGCAAAAATATAATTTCGATCACGTCTAAGGCCGTAGGTTTCGACGGTGTGGGTAGGGAAATGATATTCCCTATTGTCAAATATATTTTACCTGCGCTAACTCACTTAATTAATTTCTCTCTGTCGTCTGGTGTTTTTCCATCTCTTTGGCGTAAAGCCTTTGTCCTACCGCTTGCTAAAGTGCCTTGTCCTAATTCTCCTAATGAATACAGGCCAATTTCTATTCTACCATTTCTTTCAAAAATTCTTGAAGCGGCAGTTCACAAGCAGGTGTCAAAATTTATTTTAGGTCACAATATGTTAAGTGATTTCCAGTCTGGATTTAGACCCGGCCATAGCACTACCACGGCTCTTCTTAAGGTCATCAATGATTGTAGACAAGCAATGGATAAATCTCAGGTCACGGTGTTAGTCTTGATTGATTTTTCCAATGCATTTAATACCGTTGACCATGATATCCTACTTGCAATACTAAAGCTTGCTGGTTTTTCTTTACATGTAATGGAATGGTTTTCTTCTTATCTTCAGGGTCGTCAGCAGGCAGTGCGCACTGGAAGCCTTTCCGACTGGTGCGATCTGTCAGCTGGTGTACCTCAAGGCGGTATACTCTCTCCTTTTTTATTTTCAATATTTATTAATGCAGTCACAATTTCCTTGAATTGCCCTTACCACCTGTATGCAGACGACTTGCAACTGTACGCTAGTGCTAGTATATCTGATCTTACTGATGCGGTAAATAAAATAAATGAGGACTTACAGCATATTTTAACTTGGTCTCGTGATTTTGGGATAACTGTCAATACGTCCAAATGTCAGGCTATTTTAATAGGTAGCGCTCGCCGGATTGCGCAAGTTGATCTTAATGTATTACCACCTATAATTTTTAATAATACACTTATACCTTTTAGCTCGCAAGTCAAGGACCTGGGTTTAATTATAGATAGTGCACTGACGTGGGTCCCACATATTACGGCAGTATGTCAGAAAGTTAACCACGCATTGAGAACTCTGTATAGACTCAAGAATTTTTTGCCTATTTCTACAAAAATCACATTAGTTCAGGCCTTGGTACTACCGATTATTGATTACGCTGATGTGTGTTTCTCTGATCTAAATCAAATTCTTCTCGACAAACTGGATAGACTTCTTAATAATTGCATTCGATTTATTTACGGACTACGCAAGTTTGATCATGTTTCCCAATATCGCTCTGCTCTTAAGTGGTTGCCTATACGACAGCGTAGAGATTCTAGAATGCTATGCACTCTGTTTTCTATACTGTACGATCCGGCTGTACCTGGATACCTTAAGACTCTTTTTGATTGGCAGAGAGACACACATAACCGTAATCTGAGGTCCGACGAGAACTTATCTCTACACATTCCGTTTTGCCGCACAGAGTTTATTTCTCAATCCTTTTTCCACCGAGCAATTCGTTTGTGGAATGTACTTCCTACACACATCAGAAAATCCCCTTCAAAACTATCATTTAAAAGACAATTAAAATTATATTTCAATACATAAAAATAGTGACGTCAATTTAGTTACAGTGTTTAAATCGTTTTGTGCTCATAAATTATTTATTATTTGTATGTATGTATAATAAGTATTTATATATATATTTATGATTGTATGTATGTATATGAATGTTTATGTATATATGTATGTAATTAAGTATGGTATAATTTAGTAATATGTATTATTATAACGTGTATTTATATATTTATATTGTAAATTATTTATTACTCTGTATTAATTTTGTCTTTTCATAGTAAGTTTTAAGTTATATGAATAGAGTTAAGATGCACCACCTCTTTTAATTATTTTCTTAATACATGAGGTTGGCTAGTATAGAATGCCATTAGGCGTTAAGTTAAACCTATGTACTTTTTGTCTGTGCATAAATATAAATAAATAAATAAATAAATACACGTATCACACATACACAGCAATCTATTTTTAAATAGTGAAAGTTTTAATAGTGAAACCGCAGCCAGCGTAATTTCCGTCCGAAATAAAACCTGAGTTACTCTAAAATCGGGCCTGAAGAATTTTCACTTCAAAAGTTTTACTAAAAGAAGTGATAGTCTTTATCAAATCAGTAAAATACAGTAATAAAGATGACAATCCATTTCGACTTAATCAGTTAATTGTGGAGAAATGGGATATTTTTAGATATCTCGTTCTGCCTATGTCAGAAGAAAACCACGTAATATTTTTTATATAAGTATTTGCATTGTTTACTCCTATCTCTTACTATAATATTAAATAAATAAATATTCGTATATCGGACCCTATGGTCATTCACGCAACAAGCGGTAACTTTTAAAAACGTTTATGTGACGGCTGAGTCACAACTTTTCTCATCTACGTTCCCCAGCCGGCCGTAACTGTAAAACTTCTCTATGTGGTGGTTGACATTATAAACGTGCCCTTAAAGCTAGACCACATGAACAGGCGGAACTGCACATACGATTGAGCTATACACAAAAATATATATCTTTTACAACTAACTTAATAAAAGCATACAAAATGTGGAATTACATTAGATTTTGTTGGCAGCCTTAAAATTTCAAAATTTCAAAATCACTGTTATAATTCACATACCTATTTTGATACACATTATAAGTATGTAAATCAATTTGAATCAAAAACGTTAATTATTTTATCAAAATAAAAAAAAATGGATAATGTTAATACCTATTATTTTATCAAAATAAGATTATTTGTTATGGTTTTGGATTTTGAATTTACAGAGAATGAACATGATATTTCAATTTTTCTTTGATGAAAAGTCTTTGTAATGTATGAGTCTATACCTAAACTGAAACATTATAGTTTGAGAGCATCAAAAAACAATTATATTTCTCGCTTATATTTTTTCTTTTAAAAATGTGATTCAAGCGACTTCGAAGACATCCTTTGTATGAATTAAACTATATGGTTGTATGAACTGCATCATGAATTTCAAAATATTTCAATAAACGATGTTAAGAAACTGTATCATTGATTCTTTTTCAAGTAAAAGTGCACTATTCGCAGATATCGTTAAATAGTCCTTGAAGCCAATAGGGTTCTGTTGAGTTCTGCATTCTGCGATAAATGCCATCGTGTGTATCATCACTAATACTCCTCTATGTTCATAGTAGTTACTGTTATAAACGCGACCTTATGGCAGTTGTTTATGCCTTATGTTTACTGCCCAATATATATTCTTCCATCAAAATACAACTTATGCATTTAGTTTGACAGATTTATTATGTTTACATGTATTGATCTATGCATACTTTACAGTACACATATGAACGGTACCAAGAACAAAAGGACATTTTGATTATTTTAAGTAATCAACAACTTAAACTTTAAATAAATTCACAATAAATTGACAACAAATTCAAAATAGCCCGTTTTTTATATCACAAACACGCAGATGGCTCTCCTGTCGGAAAGAGACATCCATCGTCTGTACACATCAAAGATATTAATTGTTCGTTGCTATCCGTATGGCGTGATGGTAATGCCACATAAATAAGTTCACGGCTATATATCACCCTCTAAACCGGAACATGACTTACATTGTTGAAGCAGAAATAAGTAAAGCAGCGGTATCCAATCTCGGGAGAAACGTTGCAGAACTCAACCTACCAGTCAGGATGATAGTTACACGAAATAGCTGAAAGACAGAGAATTTCGTACCACCTCAAAATTTCGCTTTTAAAAGAATGGCGGGAAGCCGTTTTTACTTTATACTTTTATATTTTTGAAATATCACTCACTGAATAGTATCAAAATAATCTAGATATAAACAGTACAAGCAGAGATTTATTTGCAAGTTGTTCTTATAACATACGAAAAAACTTTTTCCCCGACCTAATATTTCATTCACCTGTCCTCGAAGTTTAACTTCGACACGCTTAGAAAGGTATAAATATTCTAATATTAGAGGGAATAAATAATTTAAATTACCCTTTTCAAATTCCGTATACAAGAGGCCCGAAAATGTGTCAATATCATTTACGAGCAGCGTAATTGTACCTAATTTACCTGCCCGCCCTAATTGTGCCCTAATGGGTAAAGACGACATGAATAATGGTTAATCGATGCCCATTCATCATTGTGTTCAGCGTTTTTATTTCGGTAAATAATAGCAGCACGTATAATTGAAAATGGTTCTCAATTTAACAGTTTTTATTGTAGCTACTATACTCGCCACGCCCTGCAGCTTGCTGTGTTGTTAAAGTTTCTTTTTTAATATAAATATATTATATAATTTTTATACAAATATAAATACTGTGTTGGAGGCGGATGCTGCGAATTTCATGGACAGCATGTCGAACTAATGTATCTATCCTAAAGAAGCTTGAGAAATAACCAAAAACTTGTCATCGGTCTAGCGGATATTGAAATATTTTGGACACGCCGCTCATAAACCCTGACAGCCGCAAAATTGATGTCAAAATAAATATAGAAAATATACAAGATATAATGCTATATAAATATAAGAGAGCTATGTTTATCAAATATTGTAAATTAGTAGATAGCAATTAAAGCAATTAATAGAAATAAGTAAATAATAGAATAAGCTAAGAAATATATATACTTATGTATGTAATTGTAAATACGACAAGTGCGACAAATGAAAAATTACATAATATAATATAAGGAAAATAAACCTATATAAATATAAATATATTGCAACATATAATATTTAAATAAAACTAGAAAATAAGGAAAAATAGCAAGATAGGAAACGTAAAGAATTATATATAAAACATATATAAATATTACAGGTAAACATCAAACCATATAGCAATAGAAAAAACACTAGAAATTGTGAAACAGACATTACAAATGTTAGATATTAAAATTGAGAAAATACATTAATTTAAAATACCATAAGGCTTTAAATCAAAATGTGAAGTAAGAAATGTAGTAGAAATAGCGAAATAGAAATAACAAAGAAATATTTGTGAAATAGATATTAAAAGAAATGTACAAAACATAAAAACAGATCAAAAAGTTAAAAAAGCAGACATACCAAATTCTCTGATTACGTCAGAGGACGGTAAAAAAACCCTGACAGCCAAGGGAAGTTAAAAATAATTGGCCATAGGAAAAGACCACGAGGTTATCATACATAATAAAGACGCTCACAGAACTGCCAATAACTAAAACCATCAAGACAGCCGAGGACAGAAACGTGGAGGAGTATAATGTTTTAAGCGACTACTCAAAACTACACGCGACCTTCAGTAATTAAGATGTCGACTAAAAAGAGAAGATATTTATGAAAAAAAAATTTATACAATTGCGAAAAATCAAATGACTCTCCTCATGGAAAGAGAAACCATTGCCCATAGATGCCAAAGATGTTAATGGTGCGTTGCTAATTGCTATTCGTGTGACTTGTGGCGGAATTGCAATGCCACGTGTAGAAATCTACCGGTTACCTTGCTTTCTAATCCGAATTACCCGTGTTAGTACCGGATTCTTCCCCGTGTTTGTCTCGGGCTCCTTTGAAAAACAGGCCAACTGCCGTTCTGCCAGGCAGGCCGTAAAAGGCGATCGATTGGCTCTACGAGTGACTATCATCGTGGCTTCTAGATGGTAGAGTTATGCATTGTCTCGCCCGGGTCTGGTACCAACTCCTTACCTATTCCTGCCGCAATAGCGTCAGTGCTTGTTACTGTCGTATTCCGGTTTGGAAGGTGAGCGGTAAACTTATGGATGTGGCATTAGACTTCGCCACAAGATAGCAACACACCATTAACACCTTTGGTGTCTATAGGCGATGGTTGACTCTTTCCATCAGGAGACCCATTTGCAAAAAAAAGAGTGATAAGGAAATGCTTTGAACGCCCCGTCGCCGCGTCGGTCGAGTGGTTAGCCAATCTAGTACCAAATCGATGGGGTCTGGCTCGAGAACTATTGCCAGCAAACTGTGAAAGAGTGGCTAGCGAAACTAACTATGAATCCATGAAGCTCGGATTCAATTCCTGACAGGGACATACATTTGTGTGATGATAATAGATGTTTGTATATCTGTGTTTGGATGTTTATTACGTTACGTTACGTTAATATAATATAATATAATATAATATAATATAATATAATATAATATAATATAATATAATATAATATAATATAATATAATATAATATAATATAATATAATATAATATAATATAATATAATATAATATAATATAATATAATATAATATAATATAATATAACATAATATAATATAATATAATATAATATAATATAATATAATATAACATAACATAACATAACATAACATAACTAAGACACGAAGAAAAACAAGAAGGAGATAGAGATAGGGGGATATAGACATCTTTTTTCCTGCAGGACGCAGGACGGGGTGTTTATTACACCGACACAACGTCGAGTATCTGGAACACAACACAACACAACACAACACAACACAACACAACACAACACAACACAACACAACACAACACAACACAACACAACAGAACACACAACACACAACACACAGCACACAGCACACAGCACACAGCACACAGCACACAGCACACAGCACACAGCACACAGCACACAGCACACAGCACACAGCACACAGCACACAGCACACAGCACACAGCACACAGCACACAGCACACAGCACACAGCACACAGCACACAGCACACAACACACAACACACAACACACAACACACAACACACAACACACAACACACAACACACAACACACAACACACAACACACAACACACAACACATAACATATAACATAACATATAACATAACATATAACATAACATATAACATGACATATAACATGACATATAACATAACATATGACATGACATGACATGATATGACAATATATCATTAGTGTGATGTTTCTGTACTCTGTAGTATTCATCATTTTTTGTTAATATATAAATTAATATTCACGAGAAAAATTACACTGATTTATCAGTATCCGAAAATACGCAAATTATTTTCTTGTGTATTAAAGAAAGACATAATAAATACTAGAATATATTTAATACTTAAGCACCCAAACCCGGAAATACAAACACTTATGCTCAACACACAAATGCTGTCCCCGTCGTTTGCGTAGTCAGGGTCGCTTACCACTCGACCAACGATGGCGGACCAATGATGATAGTGATACATGTAGTCAATCGCTCGCCTTTTACGTCAATTGTGAGTCACATCATCGTGGTCACTAGGTGATAAGGTTCTGCATTGTCTTACCTATTCCTGCTGCAATAGCATCAGTGCTGTTACTGTAGTATACCGGTTTAGAAGGTAAGGTAGCCGGAAAACTTTCGCATGTGGCATTAACACCCCGCCACAAGGATAACAACGCGCTATTTACATCTTTGATGTCTTTTTTATAGTAGAGGGGGCAAACGAACACATGTTGCACCTGATGGTAAATGATCACCGCCGCCTATGGACATTTGCAATACCGGGGGTATTGCAGCTGCGTTGCCGGCCTATTAAGAATGAATAAACTCGTTTCTTGAAGGTCCCTAAGTCGTATCCATTCGGAAACATCCCCGAGGGTAATTGATTCCACAAAGGAGTAGTGCGAGGCAAAAAGTGTAGACAAAAGCGCACGGTCGTGGATTTCTGTCTGCAGGCAATGATTGTCTGTTTTCATCAGGAGGGCCATTTGCTTGCATGCTATTAGATAGCAAGATAATAATAGCAATATAATATAAAAAAAAACGTTCTTAGTAGGACTTATTCAGTTCTATTTAGGGGTTAATTTAAATAAAAACAATCCTATCTCTAAATTGGACCAAACATTATATATCTACAAAATTTCATTTCAATCAGTCCAGTAGTTTAGGAATTCATAGCGGACAAACAACATGTCACGTAACTTATATATATTAAGATAAAATTTATCATGAAGGGAGCATTCGCAGACGAATTTACGTTTCGAAATTGTACCTTACAAAATGCCATTTAGATTTCAACAGGATTATAAAGAGCTTATGTCCACCCTGAAGCGCCTAGTCTGGATTTGAAACCACCTTCGTATTTCTGACTCAATAGTGTCAACGCTTGTTATTATTCTATTTCAGCGTATAAGGACTGATAGCCGGTAAACCTATGCATATGTCATTACCTGTCGTTTCACGCATTGCACGTAACACGGATTGCAGGATTTTTTTTCTGTTAATAGGTAACTGTTATTTTTTCCCATCTGAAGAACCGTCTGATTATGTGCTATTATAAAAAATGGTTTTGAAATAGAAGGCAATTTCTTTACTTATCCATATAGCTTGCATTTATGGACTGCGGTGCTAGGAATTTTTTTCTTAATAACAAGATGATTTTTTGTAAAAAGCTTCGTTATGACGAGACACCCATAGTTTCTATCTTCGGAAAATCTTGAATTTGGTAACTAATAAAGTTAGAGGGCTTCAAACATGTTAATTTAGTGAAGAGAAAATATTGATTAAAAACAATAACTACTTTTTAACTTTAATCGCTTGAATATTTTATGAAAAACACGACCAAAAAATTTGGTCCTGCACTCTAAAGATGATTAATAACAATTAACTCAAAACACATTCATAATTATTATTTTCAAAAGTAAATTTGTTGTACTAGTATTTACTTTTGTTTTCAAAAGTAACTGTAAAGTAAAACACTGCAAAGGTGTAGTTCTTACAGCTACAATTTTTAAATTTATTACTTTCTTCAACTTTATTTCCCCGATCCAAGATTTTTCGAAGATAGAAAAGATACTTGCTTCGTCAAAACGATTCAACTTGTTATTAATAAAAGTAAAAATGTTCGTAGTATCACGGTCACTCAGAAATCCAGAATTATAACTTGTAGTACTTACCGACCACATAAAATCACTCCAGGGGTATTTATTAAGCCCTAGATTCTTATTCGATACGACAAAATAACACAAAATGGCATATTTCTATTTTTCACGCGTTTCATTCGGTGTATCTACAAGCGTTTAACTTTTAAAAACGTTGGCTAATATAAGAAGCTGCACGTTTTCTACCCGATACCGTATCTTTCACACTATTTGCGTGGTCTATGGCAAAAATTCAGTCGAGTTATTTCAGAGTTGTAGGACCACTAAAACCTTCGTTCGAGATTTATATACTTTAAAAACGACAAAGGAATGTCGACATCCGAGACTCGAACCCGCGACCATCTCCTTCAAGCCGGGACACTGCCACTGAGCTAGTGTCGACGGGCTCGACGTGGCGAAATTCTTCTTTGTTATATGATCAATTACGTCGATTAATAAAAACAAAAATAATTAGAGATTTACAAATATTAGACTAGCTGACCCGGCAAACGTTGTTCTGCCTTTTTAACTACTCTTATTTTTTTTCTATAATTTCTCACCTTTTAAACCTTCCCTGAACAATTAATTCAAAACCAAAATTAGCCAAATCGGTTCAGCCGTTCTCGAGTTTTAGCGAGACTAACGAACAACAATTGATTTTTATATATAATACGTTTCACATTGAAGTTGCGTATCTTTGCTTCTGTTTATATGTCGAAAATAACAATTCAGTTTGCTTTAATAATAAGTTCATTACTTAATCAACAAAATCATTATAGTGAGAAATTAATTGACTATTATGTAGATATTCAAAGTAAATATTAATTATCTATAACCCTATAATGCTACGTAAAGTAAGTTCATAAACAGCAGACGTTGCTAATTCTCACCGGGGAATTTATCACGATTTGAATATTGATATTTCAATTTCTGGCAATCCCCTCGAGTTTTGTTGAATCGACGTTTAATTTTGTTGCTTAATTATTAAAATTAAACCGCAATGTAAAATTTTCAAACTACCATGGCTATTATAGTAATATAAGATAGAAAAAATTCCGTTTTTAAAAGGTGGAATTAATTAAATTTGCTTTTTCCGCGAATTGTTTTATGTGATCTCCACGATGCCACGAAAAAGAAAGACGCTGGTCTTATAATAAATAAATAAAACTGAGTGAAGTTCTGACCAAAAAAGAAGACCCCAGCGTCACAATATCCAACCACATTTACTACAATTTCACCCACGTTCGCAGCAAGTACAAAAGTACAAAATTTACGCACTCAACGCACGTTTCATTTCGAAACCGACGTATATTCAGGAGATAGGAACGCTACCCCACTATTCACTAATAAATTTAATAAATTGCATCTTATAATTATGGATTTCCGCAAAGTAACGCCTGGATAAAAAATAAATAAATTTTAAAACAAACGATGCTATTTAAAACCATGTTATGTATTCGAGCGTTCACTGAACCAAACAATATTAACTATCTAATAGCAAATAAAAAACCTATATTTCTTAGTTCCGTTTCACTATGTCCGTACGTCTATCCGTCCAAAGATTTTCCTTGTACTAGAAAGCTGTAATTTTGCATAAATATACATATTAGTCAAGCCAACCTAGTAGTAAAATAACATCATGAAAAATATATTTTAAAGTATCTCCAGATGGACGTAGCGCGAAACGATGTTTTTTTTTTTGCATACACCATAATGCAGGTATCGTATTTATGCTATTTATGCGTAGATATGGATATTTAAAAATATTGCGAGTCTACGAACAATTTTTCGATTAATGAATCATTTTGTGAAATATTAGGCTTTAAAGTGCTAATTTTGTTATAGCCAAGTTTTTCTTCCCTGGCCCAAACGATTGCTTTAATAATAAATAAAAAAACGTGGTAGTAGTATATATATTGAAATTAAAATAAAT
Source organism: Apodemia mormo (assembly GCA_036924255.1). NCBI lineage: Eukaryota > Metazoa > Arthropoda > Insecta > Lepidoptera > Riodinidae > Apodemia > Apodemia mormo. Next base: position 38,713,465 of record JAUPFN010000009.1, on the reverse strand, counting down.
CTATTTGAGCTAAATATGCCTTGTAAGTTTACAGGTAATAGTTTACAAACTCATAAAATTTACTTGGAGAAGATTTTATAAGTGATAAACCTGTGGTGCCGATATATCCATAATTACTGATTAGCGTTTCCCTCGCGTTGGGCCGGGTTCCTTTAAATAATAAACCATCTGGCGTTCTGCCAGGTAGTTCGTAAGAGGCGAATGATTGTCTATGCGAGTCACTAACTTCTTGACTATCAGCGCCTTACCTTTTCCTGCCACAATAGCGTCATTGCCTGACACTGTCGTGTTCCGGTTTGGAGGGTAAGGTAGCCGATAAATTTATGCATATGACATCAAGGGCCTGGCATAAAGATAGCAACACACCATTAAGGCAAGGTATTGTGACGCGCGCAAATACTATAGAAAGTGGGCGGCGCGGTATGTTCTGAAACCACTGGGAACCGGTTTAGTTTTCGGATAAGTAACTATAGGAATTCGGGTGAAAACCAAAATTTAGTACATTCTTTTTTGTATTTAAAACTAAATATCACCATATAAAAATCACATGGAAAATTAGAAATATTATGAACAAATTACTTATTGTAGGAGAATTTTTTAGCCTGTTTTCGGAATTTTATATGATCAAGTAAAGTACATTCTATTATGTAATGAGTTAGTACATTCCTTAGATAATATCTTCAGGTATATCGTGTAATTTTTGTAAAACCGTTATTTAACAATCAATACACAAAAATGTTATTAAGCAAACCAGTTTTTTTCCGTTTGTCTCCGATGCCTCGCCTTAACATCTTCGGTGTCTTTAGGCGATAGTTTTCGCTTTCCATCAGGAGTTCCATCTGCTTATTTGTTATGTTATGATATTTATAAAAAAAGAAAAGGTTAAATGTTGACAGTGCGAAACTCTAAGTAAGCCGTCTGATTATTCCGTACTACTGAGAAGGGCAAGTATGAAGCTCTAAAACCCTAAGTCCCTGCGCGTAGCCCGACACGTATTTAGCAGGGTTTTTTGATTATTAACGATAGAGGATTTAAAAAAAAAATTACAAAAATGTAGCTATATTTACGAGTACAAGCTCGTATAAATTCATTACTTTTTTACAAAAAAAGATGAGAAAAATTAAGCTTTTCAACAAAATTAGGTGTCCCCAAAGCAATTTACCTAAATCCGATTATGAAGGGTTTGAGGTAGCGCCGCTGTTTATCTTCAGAGTTTATAACATCTAATAACATTTTTGGTTCGAAAATTTTGCTCGATGTCGACTAATTATTTTGAATGAAGTTATATTTTTATTCATTCTCAACCAATAAGTATTTACCGTTTAGGAGCGTCCTATGATATTTTTTGTTCGCAGGCCTTAAGGCTAAACATTATTTTGTGTTTCATGTAATAAAATTAAAGCTATAATCTTATTTTGATATTGTTTTTAATTAAAAGTACTGAAAACAAAAATATTTCTTTTGTAAATTAATTATTATTGTAATGATTCCTGATTTTATAGGTCGCTGTCATACGTGACACTATTATCGTGACTTCTAGATGGTAGAATTCCGTAACGTCTCGCTCATATATGGTACCACCATTTTAACTATTTCTGTCGCGATAGTGGCATTGCTTGTCATTGTCGTGTTCCGATTTGCAGAATAATGTCGACGGTAGACTTACACATGTAGCATTACCATCCCGCCACACGGATAGCTACGCACCATTAATATCTTTGGTGCGTATATGTTTATCTTCCCATCAGTAGAGTCATGATTTATGCTATAAAAATAATTTCATGATGTAAAAAAAAATCTTATTGTTATTTAAATTAAATGTACTGAAAAGAATGACATTTCTTTTGTTAAGTGATTTCTGTAATGATTTATGAATTTCAATATTTCCATATGAAATTTCTCATCTAGATTTGTAACTAGGTGGTAGAGTTCTGCATTGTCTCGCCCGGGTCTGGTACCACCGCCTTACCTATTTCTGCCGCAATAGCGTCAGTACTTGTCGCTGTCGCGTTCCGGTTTGGAGAGTAAGGTAGCCGGTAAACTTATGCATGTGGCATTAGACCTCGCTACAAGATAGCAACGCTCCATTAACACCATTGGTGTCTTTAGGCGATGGTTGACTCTTTCCATCAGGAGACCCATTTGTTTGTTTGTTATCTTATGATATAAAAAAAAAAAACTTTTCCCACAGTTCTTGACGCTGTTATGTTTCAATATGAAGAATAAAAGAGCTCCGATGTAAGTGATATGTATTAGCCTTCTCTTTCCTTTAATGAGATGCCTAGCAATTGATCTGTTTAAACAAGGACTCGAATCAACATGTTCTAATAGGAGAGTTACCTTCTTATTTTATATACTATACAATATAAAAATGTATCTCATTGGTAATCTTTTCCCTTAAGCCTAATTTCCAAGTTGGAAAATATTTAATTAGGTTTCTTTTATATCGAATAGAATTCTGTTGAAACGTGCCTGTCGTAAGAGGTGATTAAAAGGGGAAGCAGGGGTTGTGGGTCGACTTAAAGGAAACAAAGTGTTCTCGACAATGAATCCCGATTCGAACGGTAGCGTAGCTGCATTCTACCGTCTTAAAAATTAAAAGGCTAATAGCCTACCTCTGCACGAATCTGACTGCTAAGTTCGAAGGCGACAGCAGAGCCTTTTGGGAGAATCCGACATAATCTCGTTGTATGAATGGTGAGGTTTTCTCTCACGTGGTGGTCCCTCGCTCGGCCTCTTGTCATGGAATACTGTAACTTCGTGCTTCAAGCTGTTGAAGCTGCAAGAAAAAATCCCTCAAATTATTGATCCAGATCGCCAATAAATGAGTTTTTTTTATCATAAGATAGCAAACAAGCAGATGGCTCCCCTGGTGGAAAGGGAAAACCATCGCCTAATATTTATTGACATCTAAAATAGCCGTGAAATACGCACAAAATACGCACATACCTACACATTTATTCAAATATAATATAAGTATGAATTCCTGACGAAGACAAAAATTCAAAAATCATAAAATTTGGTCTAACCGTTCTTGAGTTACAACTTTGTTTTATATATATATATATATATATATATATATATATATATATATATATATATATATATATATATATATATATAATGCGTTGCGTTGAAATTTCAAAAGTATGTGGCAATCATCAAAAAATATTTACTTCAAGTTATTGCTGTAGTGACTGTGGAATACCACAGGGAAGTGTTTTAGGGCCCTTGCTTTTTCTAATTTATATTAATGATCTCCCAGAAACTATCGAACATGAATCATTTTTATTTGCAGATGACACAACCCTCCTTATTAAATGTAAAAACAAAAATCTTTTAGTAAAGGAAACATCTGAAACCTTACTTAAAGTTTCAGAATGGTTTAAAAGCAACAATCTTAAAATTAACCTGAGTAAAACAAAAATAGTTGAATTTCAAACATATTACAGTAATAATATCAAAAGTTCAAACATATTTTTTAACAATACCAATATAGAAAATACAGATAATACGAAATTTCTAGGAATATTAATTGACAAACATTGTAACTGGAAAGCACACATTGATTCCCTTTGCAATAAAATTGATAGATTTGTGTATGTTTTAAGAAGAATAAGAGAAATAGCAAACTTAAACTCTACCTTGTTAGCATATCATGGATATGTCTCATCTGTATTGCAATACGGAATCCCTATTTGGGGAAACTCAGTAGATTTAATAAAAATATTTAGAATACAAAAGAAATGTATACGTGCAATATGTAATGTGAATCAACTTTATTCTTGTAAACCACTTTTTAAAAAACTTAAAATACTACCATTACTTTGTCTTTATATCTTGGCGGTATGCGTATTTGTAAAAAAACATCAACACTTGTTTAAAACAAATGCTGAAGTATTAGGTAATACATATTTTAGGAATAGTGAAAAACTACATGTGCCCAGCCAAAGACTCCACATTTTTAAAAGAAATGCCTATTGTATGGCAATTAATATATACAATCATATTCCTGATAGTCTTAAATCCTTACCTCTTAATAAATTCCGCAAACAACTATTTGATTTACTACTAGACAAATCTTATTATAATGTAAATGAATTTCTTGCTGTTAAATTAAATATTAATCTAATAATAAATCTTTTATTGTGTATAATTATAAAAAAAGGTTGCAATTAATAAATTTAAACTAACATAAATTAGAAATTACTCTTTTTAAATTACAAGTATGTAATTTATAAAATTGCATATTAAAAAATTTTGTTTATAAGGTAGAACATGTTGATAAATATACATTAAATTGTACAACTTAACTAAATTGATACAAATTATCTATTATCTTTCTTCTGTGTTTAATTTTGTAAAATGTCAATATTTTAATTAAACAAAAATTAATTTTGTAATTCATAGAAATAAGTTGTGATGTCAATTAATGTGTGTAATTGTATCATGTAACTATAATTTAGAAAAAAAAAAAACTAGCCCGCTGAGTTTCTTTCGCCGGGATCTTCTCAGTGTGTGGCCGCGTTCCGATCCGGTAGTAATTGTAAAAATCGACTCACAACATTTTTAGTTTAATAATAAATAATTATAATTTTAAAATATTTGCACACCATATCATGGTAGAATATGTTGGTAACTTAATCAAATTTTAATAACTTGTAACTCCCATATTCTGGCAAATAAATGATTTCTTTCTTTCTTTCTTTCTTTCTATATATATATATATATATATATATATATATATATATATATATATATATATATATATACACATATATATATGTATGTATATATATATATATATATATATATATATATATATATATATATATATATATATATATATATATATATATATATATATAATATATATATTGATAAAGTGACAAGTTCGGTTATAGGAATAATTTCCTTTTTCATTTTACAAAAAACTGGTGAATGATAGCCAACAACAGTTACCTGTTGTTTCACAATGCCTACCCTTTTGAGAATATTTTTTTATGAAATAATCAAAAATATCCACATGCAAGTATCAAAAACATAACAGTCTTTACACAAACACGTAATAACTGGCCATAAATATTAAGGTTTTTCAGATTTTTTACAGAAATTTAAAATATGGCACTAAACAAACCAAGAGGCATTGGGCGTGACCTTTGTTGATCGCACGAAATGGAGTTAAAATAGTCACGGAATTTCAGCCATTTTGCTATTTTTTCCTATTCACGAAACGGCAAAATAAAATGCACATTCAAATAACACTCACAGGCCGCTTCGGATGCAAAATAATGGAGTAGCTGTTTGCTTTTGAAATTAGTAACAGGTCAAAGACGCGTATATATACAGAAATTTTATTTTTGAAATTTGAGTTTTGTTTTAGATCAAGTTACATTGGCCGTAGTCATCTACATATATAAAAATCAATTGCTGTTCGTTAGTCTCGCTAAAACTTGAGAACGGCTGAACCAATTCGGCTAATTTTTGTTTTGAATTAATTGTTGAAGTCCAGGGAAGATTTAAAAGGTGAAAAAATATAGAAAAAAATAAGAGTAGTTAAAAAGGCAGAACAGCGTTTGCCGGGTCAGCTAGTAAGAGATAGTTTTCTGCTAAGTACTTGTTTTTTGGTCAATGTATCAATACTATTTTAATATAATAATTAATAAGACAGCAAACAAGCAATTGGGTCTCCTAATGGAAAAAGTCAACCATTGCCTATAGATACTAAAAATGTGAATGGTACGTTGCTATATTGTAGCAGGGTCTAATGCCACATATATAAGTCTACCGGCTACCCTTACCCTCTAAACCGGAACACGACAGTAACAAGCACTGACGTTATTGTGACTGAAATACGTAAGGCGGTGGTACCAAGCCCGGGCGAGCCAATAACCACCTAAGCACCTTGTAGCTATGATGGTTGTTACTCATATAGGCAATCGGTCGCCTTTAGCTTATTCTTCAAAGGAGCCCGGGACCAACACGGGGGAATTTTTTTGGAGAAAGTCTAAAACATTTTTAAGACTTTCTCCAAAAAATACCAATATACCAGATTATATAATATTACAGATTATTCCATATACTTTTACACAATACTTGTTTTATTACAATAATTTGAAAAATCCACTACATTCACATTATAGATTATTTCTAATACTCTCACACAATACTTATTGACCTACAATGAAACGGAGATTATCAATTTGACATGTACTAGTGTGTAATACTGTTGGAGTTAAATAATATATTGATTAATAACACTTGTACTGTTTCACAATTAGTTAATTATATTTATTTTCCAACCCGTTTCGCTTACACAAGCATCCTTATTAGCATAACTTATTGTGAAACAGTACAAGTGTTATTAATCAATATATATTGTATTAAAATGGAGTTTTACCAAGTGTTTCAATCGCCTCTGTGGTCTAGTGGTCCAGCGTTGGCGTTGACCACATGAGGTCTCGGGTAAATTTTCGGTTCGGGCACATTAAAAAAAAGTGTTTTTTCAGTTTTCTGAGAACACACAAAATTGCCCGGGATCGGAAAGTGCCCGGCGATAGGCTTGCAACGTCTATTCGAGTATTTGGAACTACTGCTTTAACCATTCCTATTTTTTTTTTATTTCATAAAATAGCAAACAAGCAGATGGGTCTCCTGATGGAAAGAGTCAACCATCGCCTATAGACACCAAAGGTGTTAATGGTGCGTTGCTATCTTGTTGCGAGGTCTAATGCCACACGCATACGTTTATCGGCTACCTTATCTTCCAAACCGGAACACGACAGTGCTCAGATGCTATTGCGGCAGGAATAGGCAAGGCGGTGGTACCAGACCCGGGTGAAACAATGCAGAACTCTACCACCTAGTAGCCACGATGGTAGTGACTCGCATAGCCAATCGGTCGCCTTTTACGACCTGCCTGGCAGAACGGCAGTTGGTCTATTCGTCAAAGGAGCCCGGAATCAACACGGGTATCCTGTCGCAATAGTGTCAATGCTTGTCATTTTCGTGCGAAGATTTGGAGGGTAAAATAGCCGGCAGACTTATGCTTGTGGCATTGTCATCTTGCCACAAGGATAGCGTTATTTGCGGGACACGGTAAAACGGCCACTAGCTAGTTTCGCTCTAATATATTACTATAAAAAGCCGCCCACTTAAGTCACATATGCAACAGATAGCAACGCACCATTAACATCTTTGATGTCTATAGGCGATGGTTCTCTTTCTATCGGCAGCGCAATCCGCTTGTTTGCTATTTTATCATATAAAAAAAAATTCCTAATAATTCAATAAAAATGTTTAGTAGAAACATAGATATTGCGAAATTCATTGTTTACAAACAATGACTTTCGCAATATTCGAATTACAGGCAACGCCACGATACGTGTCAGTCAAAGTGAGCGCCTATTGCCCGCGCGTTGACCACATATTTTGAATATATGTTCACCGTATGGGCAATAAATATAGTACTTAAGCAATATTCTATATTTATCAGTTATAAATGACTATTAACTATCGTGTATTTAAATAGGTACAGACTTTTTTTATAGAAGAGAGGGCAAACGGACAGGAGGCTCACCTGACGGTAAGTGATTAACGCCGCCCATAGACAACTACACTACCAGAGATCTTGTAATTGCGTTGCCTTTATTATTTATTTACCTCTATAAAAAGAAAAAAATTTAGAATACCCAAACCCAGAAATACAAACATCTATGCTCATCACACATACGTTTTTCCCTGTCGAGAAACGAACCCCAGTCCCACCGATTGCATAGGTAGAGCGGCGACATGACTAACTAATGGAGCAGTAATCGTACGAGTATAATTTAATAAAAAATGCTAAACCTTGAAGATGTGCCTTTTTTCGTCTAAAATGTATTAGAATTCACCTAAGCTTCATAACATTTTAACATATTAGAATTTTCAAAATAGCCACTGTAATATATGCATATACTTCTGCAACGGACTGTTTGTTTATCCGAAACTCGGTGAGTTTAGCATAGAACGGAATTCAAATCCCGATAGACGTTAAGCTGCTTTGAATAGATAATAGAATTTGCTTATTCCGATGTATACAGTGTAATCTAAGTACGATCGAAATACCTCAAGCAATTCTAGCAAATAACTTTGAGATATGGGAACTGACATGACATGAAGATGAATTATTACGCTAATACTTTTATCTTCTTGTTACTGTCTATGTCTTAAGAGTGAAATATATTAGAAACGAGATAAAATTCATAAACATAATAATCTAACATTTAGGTAACTACGTGGTGTTTGCGGCTTCGCCTGGTTTTTTCTACATTATGTTATTTTATTTTGTTTTAAAAATTACTTAACTGATTCAAAAAACGTTCATTTATATAAAGCTACATTATCATCGAGTTAAGCAGTCTGTTTTTCTACCCGACTGTGTTAAAGGAAGTAAAGTGGCTGAGGCTGTGCAATCGAAGTCACGTAGAGTAGTGCAGTGGCTTTCAGTGACTTCGAAGAGATCATAGAGATCAATTCGCCTGTGTTGGTGTGGGCCTCCTTTTGAAGAATAGACCATCTGCCGTTCTATCAGGCAGGTCATAAGAGGCGACAGATGGACTGAACGTGGCACTAACATCATAACTACTAGGTAGAGTTTCACAACGTCTCGCTCGGGTATATGATTCCACCGCCTTGTCTATTCCTGCCGCAATAGTGATAATATTTGTCATTTTCGTGTTCTGGTTTGGAGAGTAAGGTAGGCGGTAGACTTATTCATGTACAATGACTAAAGACGATGGTTTATGTCACGGCGAACAGCGAAGTGGTTTTTAGTGGCTTCTCAGATTACACGCCCGCGGAACGTTGCAAAATAAATTCATATCATATTTTTCCAACATTCAACATATTGTAAGGTTTTATTATTTTAGTTAACAAAATGTTGGCTGTCTAGTTTAAATTGGGAACATTTTATGAATAACAGCTGGCAACATCGTTAGAGATGTGAATTTAGAATAGCGGTTGGTGGGAGCGCGCAAAATGTTAAATGAGCGACGGTAGGAAAGGGAATTCACTCGGTCGCCTCTGTGTTCTAGTGGTCTGGTGTTGATGGTGATCACACGAGGTCTTGGGTTCGATTCCTTGGTCGGGCAATTCAAAAATGTATTTTTTCAGTTTTTTAAGAAAAGCAGCGTGGCCCGGGATTGGATAAGTGCCCAGTAGTGTAGTGCCCACAGAGGCGATAAGGCTTATTACCCGACTGCAGGAGGGTATTGTGTTTATCAGTCTATATATGTATGTATGTATGTTTGTTCCTATGTGGCATTCTAGAGGTCAAACACGTAGGCTGATTTTGATGACTCGCATGTCAATCGATTCGTCTTAACCTTGCGAGTGTCACTAAAGACATGACATTTATTAAAACCCACCATGGAAACCACCAGGCGCCATATTGTCAAAATTTAAAAAAAAATATATTGATGAACAATATCATGTGGGGTATCGTTGAATTGGTATTTAAAAATAATTTTGGGTTTTATTCATCATTTTTCTTTTTAAATATTAGTTTAAGATATATAACGATTTAAAGTTAATTTTCCTATTTATATTCACGTACTTTATACACACTTATATACCTACCTACTTCAGTATTTCTTATTCGGTATTCATTTCATTAATCAGTATTTATCATCAGTTAGACAATATTTTCAACCGACGAAAAAATGGAGGTTATCAGTTTGACATGTAGTATGTAATATTGTTGGAATTGAATTGAGTAGGTATGATGATATATTTAGGCGTCCAAGCACGTGTACTAAAATTGCGTAAGTGTATGTATATTTTTATGTTTGTCCAGGGATTTTTCGACACATTTATAGATATTCGAAGACATATCGAGATAATTATTTTTGATTTAAAATAAGTTATATAACAACTTAGGGAACTGTCTAAGTTTTATCAAAATCGGTTCAGTAAATCTTACTCCGTGCAGGTCCGGGCTTCTTTGAAGAATAGGCCAATTGTCGTTCTACCAGACAGGTCGTAAGAGGCGATTGATTAGCTATTTCCGTCACTACCATCGTGACTACTAAGTGTTAGATTTCTGCAACGTCTTGCCCGGATATTTAGTACCACTGCCTTACCTATTCCTGCCACAATAGCGTCAATGATGATCATTGTCGTGTTCCGGTTAAGAGGGTAAGGTAGCCGCTACACATATGCATGTGGCATTGCCATCCCGTCACACGGATAGCAACACACCATTAACATCTTTGGTGTCTATAGGCGATGTTTTATCTTTCCATCTTTCTATCAGGAGAAGCATCTGCTTACAGCACTCAATCGTCATAAACAAATAATACCTGTATCTTGTGATACGATCAACTCCGAACTCGCTAATGTTTTTTTTACATCATAAGATAGCAAACAAGCAGATGGGTCTCCTGATGGAAAGAGTCAACTATCGCCTATAGGCTTCAAAGGCGTTAATGGTGCGTTACTATCTTGTGGCGAGGTCTAATAAATCCAAACCGCAACACGACAGTGACAAGCACTGACGCTATTGCGGCAGGAATAGGTAAGGCGGTGGTACTAGTGTCCAGACCCAGGCGAGACAATGCATAATTCTACCACCTAGTATCCACGATGGTAGTGACTCGTATAGCCAATCGGTCACCTTTTACGATCTGCCTGGCAGACCGGCAGTTTGCCTATTCTTCAAAGGAGCCCGGAACCAACACGGGAAAAACAAATACGTCGCCAAATATTCAACAAAATCACGTGAATATTTGGCGACGTATGTTCGTGGCATCTCTAATGCTGCGGCCGCACTTGCGTCTATCGTCACAAAGCTTCGCTTGGTTATTTAATGAGCTTCAAACCAAAAATACAAACATACGTGCTTTTCAAACAAATACTTGTCCCTGCTTAGAATCAAACCCAAGTTACGATAGTAGCCATTATATTATTATAATCTGTCTCCAAGCCCTGTTGATTGGTAGTTATGGTCGCTACTTAAGCAAAAACGGGGCGGTCAGGGCGTTAGTTAGTTGGTTTTATTAGGTACCTACCTATTTAATAGTGCGTTAATACTTTTACTTTACCTTTTTTTTAACTTCCCACTAGGTAAATGAAAATTTTCAAAATTCGGAACGTCCTTGATTTCACCCCATTTTCTAAAATAGGGTATTTATCAAATCTCGAGTTTTGAAATCATAAGAAAATGCTCTATTGTAAATAGGTAGGTACAACAGAGGTAGGTATCTAATAGTTTAGGATATAGGTACATATTATGTATAACGATTTAAATTTGTTTAAAACCATTTTCCTACTTATAACAAGTAACTACTTTATACGTATACTTTAATTAGTGTTTCATTATTCTGCCTTTACAACGGGGATTAATGCAAAATATAAATAAAAAGGTAAATTGAATATAATATTATACAATAGAAAGGGAGCAATGAGAGTTATAAGGACAATAGAGTGCTTCGAAAAGATCAATTGGAAGACGGAGAATTGCCATAGGCTGTTTACCTATATAGAATTTGACGGCAACGCAATTAAAAACAATGTTCCTGGAGTAAAAGTCAGAATCGAACCTAACCCGGCTCAAAGCATGCGTTGCTTTGAGCCGGGTTAGGTCTCAAGTGGGGCTAATAATAAATAGTTTTGACCACCATAAATTACTTAATAATCCCCACGATATTTACTCTCTGAATGAAATGACAAGATTGCGTAATTTACCATCTTATAATTTTAATATCGAAGTTAATGAATCCTAACTAAAACTATCCTAACTAAAAAGTTAATGAATCCTAACTAAACCAAAAAATCCTTTGTGAAAATTTGATAGCTAAAAATTGAATGGGCCCCGACTGTTAATCGTTCTGTGATGAATTAAAATTCATGAATTGTTTTATATGTATGTACCTACATCGATTATAGAACTATTTCAATGGTGAAGTTATTCATTATTACTTAACATGATTCTAAACTACTGGGCTTGTTTCTTTCTTTTTAGCTTTTATTTCAGGCAATGAACCTTTTCTAAAGATTAAATGCAGTCGGGTTTTTTGTTTTCGATAATTTTTTTATTAATACATAAACAAACATAATTAAAAATTTATTTAAAATAGCTTGTTATTTTGATATTGTATTTTAAACCGACATTCAAATAATTCTGCTTACCCTGTAAAGAAACGGGATATTTATTAGTTACTAGCGGCTGACGGCGAACTTCGCTCCGCCTTTAGAACAGATTTAAAATGTTTGATAGTTAGGAACTGCTACTATAAGAGAATAAATGTGTTGTTTTTTTACTTTCCTCAGAATTTTTCACGGACGGATTTCTTCGAAGTACTTAAAAGAATATTTTAATTTCGTTAATTTAATGCATGTTTAATTCATATTATTTAAAAATATTAGGTTTCTACTATTCTCCGCAATATAAACTTAAACTGAGTAGTATCTTCACGCCCATATCCCCGAAGGGGTAGGCAGAGGTACAACAAGTGCACCCACTAAATGTGATAGGTGGCAAGCCTATCGCCAACCGGGCACTTTTCAATCCCGGGCAACTTTGTGTTTCTCAGAAAACTGAAAAAACACCTTTTTTTAAAGTGCCCGACCTGGGAATCGAACCCGGGACCTCATGTGGTCAACGCCAACGGTAGACCACTAGACCACAGAGGCGAATTAACTTAAATAAACTGTGTCAAATTTTATGCTTTACCGTTTGCAAAATTGTCTTAAAAAGGGGGTACAATTAGCTCTTTCACGTATAAATATATTACTAGTGCCCGCCTTTTGGTCGAAATTCTACCATAGACTGAAAAAAAATCTTATTTATGTTTGACAACAGACCTTAGGCGTAAAGAAAATGGAATACATGTATGTATTCTATTTTCATGTATTTCACATGAATGTAGTTTGTATAATGTTTATTTCAATTAATTCAATGTATCTAAATGCACGTTATTGAAAAATTTTAGGTTTCTGCAGTTCTCCGCAATGTATACTATATTTTCTGAGGCACCGTTTACATATTTTCTGTTTGCCCAAAGTTGACTGGAGGAGGATACCAATAGACATTATGTAATATAATATTTTAAATATATATATGACGGCGTCCGCGTCGTCAAATGCAAGAATATTGTAAAGTGTAAACAACAAATGCACCGCCTGGGCCAGCAAGCGCATCGTTCGATATCCCTACTACTCAACTTGTTTTCCTACCTGTATAAAAGGCTCTGAGCGCCCGCCGATAAGGCAGTCTAGGCTCTGGCGTGGCTCGGTACACTTGTTGTATCTTGCTAGTAGCTTATCCTTGACTCTTGGATAATTAATTTGTGCAAACAAGTTAATTATTATTGTCAACTATAAATTAGTCGCAGTACAATTTATAATTAAGTTACTTGGAATTGTTAAACGAGAACTAGTCATTTAATAATGGAAAGCTTTAATAGTGATTTTATGTTACTTTTGATAGAAGTAGAACAAAATATAAAGAGCTGTTATATTACCACATCCGCATTTTATTTATCATATCTGACCCACTTCCTACATATATATATATATATATATATATATATATATATATATATATATATATATATATATATATATATATATATAATTCCGTTTCCTTTTCTTAGTTCCGTTTCCTTTATTATTAATAATTATATATATAATACAATAACATTATGTTGAAAATATTATCATTATATTATTAACATCGCGTCAAAATTTAAAGTTCCATCGTCACCACGACGATGTCTGGAAATCCACAACCGTGCGCTTTTGTCGACACTTTTTGCCTCGCATTACTCCTTTGTGGAATCTATTACCCTCGGGGGTGTTTCCGAATGGATACGACTTAGGGACCTTAAAGAAACGAGCTTATTCATTCATAAAAGGCTGGCAATGCAGCTGCAATACCCCCGGTATTGCGGATGTCCATGGGCGGCGGTGATCACTTACCATCTGCCCATCTGCTCGTTTGCCCCCTTCTACTATAAAAAAATAAAATAAAAAAAACGTTAACTATGTCATTTATAATATTACGCGGAAAAAAGCTATATCTTTAATTAGATCACATTAATGTTTAAGAGTCTAATATTGTTAAAAAACCAATAGACATTTAGTTCCTTAGACCATTAAGCTTTTCCATTATACAGATCGCTATACTTTATAAAATGCGTCAATTTTCGCAGCTTCAAGTATAATCTACGGAGCGTGAATAGAATAAATGACTGCGGGCTGATACTAGGCATGAAATGCAAAAAACGTGTGCTGACTGCAAAAAAACTATTCCAATAAAGGAAAATTCGAAACAAGAGTTGCGGGCCACTCGGTGATGCGTGATAAAAAATAGACGAATTT